>JADMNL010000030.1:64130000-64777500 GCA_016271365.2 Neoceratodus forsteri
CCCCAGATGAGGCTGGAGATACTGTAGGTAGTATTGTTTTGGCCTCCTTTCTTGTAAAAAAAAAAACTACATAAATAAAAATAAATATAATATCATTTCAAGTGGCATGGTAGCCTTTGGTACTTATAGATTTCTACACCATCCCATGCAATACATTTCATTTTTTTTTATATAATTCAAGTTTTTATGCAAGTTTCAGTGTTACAAGCAGAAAATATCATGAATGAGAACCATAGTACTATAAACATATTTTTTGATACATACAAATAAATATCTGGAAATAAAGGGAAAATAAAAGAGAAAAAAGAAAAGAAAAGAAAAGAGAGGAAAAGAAAAAGTGGCCTAGCCGAGGTAGACCTCTTGGAGGTACAATTCTAAGCTGATGATGTTACAGTCAATAACCATTCTGCTAGAACAATACTTTACAGTGCATTTCCCACCCTACTGAGGAGTTCAAATAATTCTAGACATAGGGTTTGAGAAGTGTACAGTGCTGCTCTTGTAAAGCACTTAAGTGGGAAGCATGTATCATGGCACAAGGTGCGATTCTATCCTGGCAGTGTTCTGCTCCTCCCCCCTGCTCCTATGCATGAGTGATGGTGAGCTGGAGGATCCGTGATTCTCAGGCACTCCAGCATATAATGGCCCTTCAAGATTCTTCAGTAGCTGGAGTGGAGATCCTCCCCATGTGTTTGTGAAGTCTTGTAACCATCCCCTAGTGTCTTACTGCATCCATTCAAAGCAGGCAGTTTTCCATAATTCTATGAGCCATTCCCCTACCTAGGGGATTGACCAGTCTCTCCTATGCCTGAGGATAATTCTTTTGGCTGTAATAAGGGCTCCTGTCAGTTAACTGTCCATATATTTGTCACACTGCTGGCTTGTGGTTGGCATGGGATAAAGGTTCAGATGAAGCATAATCAGTGTTGGTGTGAGTGTGAAATTTGTATAGGTGACTTCTCTGCTCACCTTTTGCACTGAGTCCTAGAATGTTCTGAGCAGAGGGCAGCTCCATAGAAATGCATGATGGTATCTACCTCCACACCACATCTCCAGCATTTGTTCTTATGTAACGCCCCCAAACTGGTGCAATTGGGCTGGGTTCCTGTACCACGTTTGCAAGATTCTCTGCTCCATGAAGCAATTTTTGGAGTCTTTCACCCCAGTGGCCAGAGTCCTCAGCACTGTCCCCAGATATGAGGTGAAATCTCACAGCAGAGTTCATGTTCCAATTGTTGCTTCACATTTAGGGAGGCATCTGGCTGGCAGTTAAGTATAGCCCTTGATATGGAGCTTGCCTTCCGCAGGTTAGATGAAGGTGCAGCAGGATAGTTTTAAGGGTTGTGGGCTCCTGGGGCTCAAAATGTATGGACTGGTAAGGGTACCAGAGCATGCCTCATTTTTAAGGATTTCCAATGGTGTTATTGTGGGGGGCCATACTGGTCCTGGAGCTGCTGAAATGACTTTATGGTGCCATTAGCCTCCTCTATCAAGTGTTTCAGCATTGTAAGTAAGTTAGTAAGACTTTATTTATGAAGTGCCATATCCATGAGGCTCAGGGCACTTTATAATATGCAGTATACAAACAGAAATAGCAATGAATCCACAATTCATGAACAAAATGATGACAAATGGATAAAATCATTTAGTTAAGATCAACCTGTATACTGTAGATCAATTCGCAAAAGCTTCCTTGAAGAGATTTGCTTTTAGGCCCTGCTTAAAGGCCTCCAATGAGTGGACCTCCCTCAAGGACGTTGGGAGCAAATTCCGTGGGGCTGGCACAGTGACCACAAATGCACAGTCACCAGATGTTTTTAGCTGAGCCATGAGAATTGCTAGGAGACATTCCTTGGAGGAGCGGTGCGAGCACTAAGAGTGATAGGGAGTCAAGAGACCAGTTAGGTAACTTGGGCCCAGACCATATAGGGCTTTATAGGTAAGGAGACCCAACCTGTAGGATATTCTCCACCTCACCAGCAGCCAGTGCAGACCACGCAGCACCGAGGTCACATGATCTGACCTAGGAAGACAAGTCAGTAACCCGGGCTGCTGCATTCTACACTAGCTGCAAGTGACACAAGATTCCTCCACTAACCCTGAGATAAAGAGCATTACAGTAATTGAGTCTGGATGTCACAAATGCATGCACCAGTGAGAGCAGGTATTCTGGAAGGATAAGGGCTTTAATCAGGGTGATATCCTCATGTGATAGAAACTATTCAGGATGACAAATCTATAAACAGGGGTCTTGTTGACCTAATGACAGCAGACCCTGTGACATGGGTGAGGCTGCATGCATCAGGCTCCGAGAAAACTGTGTACAACAATAATATTTTTAGCATTTCTCACTTCGAAGATTGGGTTATTTGAAATGTGACATTCGGACAACAAAGGCATTTACAGTAACATTTGTGGTCCTTGAGAGATCTCGCTGATGGGGTGGAGTTACCCAAAAACTGCCCTCTCCAGGGCTGTGCACTGGTGCTAAACAGTGTCATACCCTACAGTGACAAGTCAAGTAAAAAAAAATAAAATAAAAAAATTAAGATTTCCCTCATCCCTTCCTCCCTCTCCCCCATACCCAGCCACTAGTGCTCCTTGTGCCCCATGTTGGGGGGAAGGGGTTCTGCTCCACCCTACATGGCTGTACTTGCAGGTGGTATGTAAGGAGTGATGGTCAGTTTAGAGACTGGTCTCCTGCTTTTTCCATCTATGGCATGAGTGTGGTTCCTCCTCCACCATGTGTACACAGTATATGCCTGAGATAGGAGGTGGGTTGACAGAGGGGGTGAGGAGGTAAAACCTAACCCCACCTGCCAAAATGTGAATTGAAATATGGGAATGATTACTCCAATGGCAAGACTAGGGGACTGTACATGCAGGCTCTGACTACTCAATAGCTGGAATGTGCCAGTCTGTAAGTATCTCCCAGTCACGGGGTGAGTAAGGTGTGGTTGATGGGGGCTTGTACCGATTTGCCCTACGAGGATGCTTGTAGCCCCTGCTGCTAGTCCAGATGAGCTTCACATGCAAGACTAGCGCTGGCCACCACTAACCAGTGGGTGGGACATGGGTCTAGCTAGAGATTGTGAAGTCCAGAACACACTTGCATTTCTGCCCTGATCTCTACCCCAGTGCCATAATTGTGATCTGACTTCTGTCAGTGCTACAAGGGGCTGGCCAGTCAGCTCGAGCAGTGGAAATGACATCTGGGAATGGTGAAATGTCATCTCCCATGTTCATGCTGCTGGAGTGTGAGAGGTAGAGAGGAGGTTTCTCTCCATTGACAACTGGTGGACCTCCACCTTGCCCACAGAGACAGTTGGTGTCAGATGTTGTGTGCACCCCTCTCCCCTCCTCTGATAGTAGCCAGGAAGAGTTAACAGGAGGGTGAAGCCTGTTAGGCTATGTTCTGGTGGAAGTACAGTCCTCAATCAGTGGCAAGCAGGACCACTCCAAGCCAAGTGTCTCCCTTGGGTTAAAATTATGCCACGATGGGGACCTGAAGCCTGTAGCTGCCCCCCCCCATTCTGCCTACCCTTGAGGATTGAGGAAATGGTGCCCCTGCACCTTTGCCCCTCATCTAGCGATCTTCAGCATGCAATCAGGTTTGCCACAAGCTTGGTTGGATAGTCATACAATGAGCCTACAGCAATGTGCTGACTCTTCCCCCAACCCTAGTCCACTGAACTTGTGGAGGAGATCAAAACAAAAGGGTTGAACTTTCAGGTATCCAGTTAATATGGCATCCTCAATTGAGTGCCTACAAAAATGGCAACTCAATTTTGGTGCCTGTATTCAGGCTACCTGGCCGGGGTAGCGCCTGGATATCGAGGGGGTGGTAAGTGGGGTGACGGAAGCTATGCATGTCCGCATCGCACATGCGTGGGGGAAATATGGGGGAATGTATGTGGGAGGGTGTGGTGGGCAGCTGCCCAGCTGCTAAGAGCTAGTGTGGTGGGGAAGGTCATCAGTTGGGAGGTGCAGGGTTCGGGTCCGGCACGGGCCTTTTTTTTTTTTGCCGGCAGCAGGCTTTTTCATTTTACAAGTATTTCACCCCCCGACATGCACACCCCTGGAGTTGAGAATCCTTTAATAGTGGGGTACGTGGGGAAAAGTCCCCCACATTAAGAAATAGAGCCATGGACCTCAGGTGCCCTACTGTCAGTCGCCGCAAGTGTGCATCGCTGAAATTCATGTTCAGCAATGTATGCTTGCCGTAACGGTGATTGCTATTCTGCAATCACCGTTATCACATAGAACTGGACTTTCATAATGAGCAACTGGGAACTGTGTGAAAACATACAACCTTTTACGTTGGCTGTGGTGAAAGGGAGCTATGCTCAGTGGTGGGGTCATCTGTGATTCCACTTGACTTGGTGCAGTGTCAGTGGCTCAGTAGGTAGCACACTCGCCTCTGAGGCCGGGAGATCAGAGGGCTGTGGGTTCAGTTCCCACATCTGGCACTTGGGTTAATATCCCAGTACTGACACTGTAGTGCAGCATGAGAGGGGTGCTGCACTTCTGAGGTGCTGTCTTTCGGATGAGATGTTAAACCGAGGTCTCATCTGTCTGGATTGATGGTAGTTCAGGTGGATGTTAAAGATCCCATGGCACTTATCAAAAGAGTAGGGGAATTTCCCTGATGTCCTGGCCAAATTTCCCTCATTCACTAAAAATACCACTAAATGCTTAATCTGGTTCAAGGTCAGTTGGCATTCATCTGTATCCCCCTTCCCCGGGTCGTGCCTGAAAATAGGCAGAATTTGTCTAGTGCACTTACCCGGTCAATAAAAACTAAATAAAATAAATAAATAAAAGAAATAAATAAACATAGGTGTGTACCCAGGTAGAAAGCTCAGGCAGGGGTCACGTGTGATACCTCAAGACATGGGACATGGGCCAAGATATGGGTGTATGGCCCATGGCTCACTTGTACCCTCTCCCCAATATCCATACCTGCTTCACAGTTATTATCCAATTGGTATTGGCAATGTGGAGGGGTTTGCTTGTCAGCTCAGGGAGTAAAAGTCAAGGTTGGAGTGGTGGTATTCCCTCTCACATGTTTGCTGCTGGAGCATGTGAGGTGTGGGAGACTTGTCGCCTTCGACTAATGACAACCCACCACCTTGCCCAAGATGACAGTTGACACTAGATGGTGTGTGTGCCCATCTCCTCTTTTGACAGTTGCCAGAGTGAGTCAGCAGAAAGGGACAGTGTCTCCCTAGCATTATGCTGTGCTGGGGCTCCTGTCTGTAACCACCCACTCTGCATCCTGCTCCCCCACTTCAAACTGGGGCAAGAGGATTGAACAACTTAGACCATTGAGGGTGGGTGAGTTTGAGGATCAAGGAAGCATGCCCCAGCATTTTCCCCCACATCCAGCAATCTCCTACATGCACTCAGAGTATTCTGCATGTTGGATGAGATAATCACATAATGAGCTTACAGCAATGTGCTGCTACACGTTCAGTGACATCATTGCTGCCTAATTGCCGGAGTTCCCCTGCCCCGAAGCATCTTGCGGCACAGACCCTGAGTGCTTCCCGTACTTGACAAGGTGCAGCAGCTTTATGTCAGATATATTTTCCCACCATTTACTGTATTCCTTCCCCAAGCCTAATCCACTAAGACAGCAGAGGAAATCAAGACAAATACATTGGACGTTCATAGTGAGCAACTGAGAACTTCTTTTGTTGACTGTGCTGAAAGGGACACTACTCAGGGGAGGTCATCTGTGATCCCACTTGGCAAAGGCATGTACCCTGGTAGGAAAGTCAGGTGGGAGTTGAGTCTGGTACTCCAAGCATGGGACACCAGCTGAGATAAGAGTTGTATGGCCCATGGCCCACTTGTATCACCCCTTTATCAGTACAATCCAATTGCTGTCAGTGATGTGGAGGGTGGTGGCCTGTCAGCTTGAGGGGCAAAGTCAAGGTTGGGAGTGATCAAATTACTACTCACATATTCATGCTGCTCAAACGTGTGTGGTGTGGGGGAGGATAGTCACCTTCAACCAATGATGGCCCATCACCTCGCTTGAGATGACAGTCAATGCCAGATGGTGTGTGCACCCATACCCCCTTTTGACAGTTGCCAGGGTGTACCAGCAGAAGAGGAAAGTCTGATAGGCCATGCTATGGCAGGACACAACCCGTGTTCTGCGGCAAGTAGGAATACATTCAAACTAAGTTGCACTTCATTTGCATTGCGCCATGCTGGGGATCTGAATGCTACAACCAACCCCCCTCATTCCTAATTCCTCTTTGCAAACCAGATGAAGAAGGTGCTACACTTTAGACTTTGAGAAAGGTTGGATTGCAGGAAATGAGAAACCAGCACCTCTGCTCCCTTGCTCCATATTAACACTCACCATTATACCTTCACATTTGCTTCAAGCTCACCTAGGAAAACACAGACCAATTGTGTGGTAAATTGCCAATGCTAACTGTCACCAGCAGTGCCCAAATGTTGCACTCCCCCCACCCTGAAGCACGCTACAGTGGAGTCCTTGAGTGCAACCCAGGTAGAGCAAGGCACAGAGGCTTGGTGCTAAATTCGATCCCCACCAAATTCCAATACATCCTACCCTGACCCACTGAATCTGCAAAAGGAGGACAGAAGACATGTTAGCTAGTCAAAAACAACAACTGAAGATTGCATGAAGGGATACAACCCTGTACCCTGGAGAGTTAAGTTAGAGAAATAGGACTTTTCTGAGTCCCACACAGTTCCACTGAAGTGGAGGCTGCCTGTTGCAGCAGCATCACAGCCCAGTCAGGAAGGTTACTGGCCAGTCCCTACTTCTGCTCAGGTTCAGAGGTGATGTTCACGATGTCCACCAAGGATGGTGATTCAGCTGTGACCTGGCCACTTGCTTGCAGAGGAGCTTGTCTGTTCCCTGACTATTCTTTGTGTTCCAAGGCTATGACAGGTTTACAGGGGGTTTTGTCCGATCCCGGTTGCTGGGATGCCAGTTCTCCCAGTGTGTTGGAGTCTTGTGAGGAGGACCCCGATTACCCACTCTTGTCCCTAACAGCCCTTGTGTGGCTACCAGACTTTCTCCTGTCTCTGGCCTGAGGTCATTTTGATTGCTCACTTGCCAATCTATCTCATGTTGTTCTCTTCTGCCAGGGGTTTGAGGCGCACTGTGCTGGAGTGGCATTGCTCTGGGTTGCTGAAGTGGGTGCTTCTTAGGAGTAGAATTGCCAGCTTTGGTAGTCAGGCCTTTTGCTTTCTCAGGCCAGTGCTTGTGAATGTAATGAAAAGCTTCCCGAAGAGATTCAAAAGTGTTTGCAACTCCATCACAAGAAATCTTTTAGTTTGGTGTGGTACTGGAGTTGATATTGAACACCTAAGTCCTGAAAGACTCTCCTGACAGTTATGAATTATTTTCTCCTCACTGACAACTCAAGGAAGCAGTTTTTGAATTTTAGAATGCGGTGGTCCTCCCATGTCAATGGGTCATGCTCCACAGCAAGTGCAAGAATCCTTTCCTTCTCAGGAAACCACAGAAGTTTCACCAGCATCGGTCTGGCTCTGTTCCCAGCCATGAGAAGGAGTGGCAGAGTCCTGTGTGTCCTCTCTGTCTCCAGAATGGTCTGCTAGGTGTACTTCAATATTTTAGGAAGTTCTGTCTCTAAATAGTCATCCAGGTCTGTGCATTCCACACCTTCTGGCAAACCCACCATTCTTATGTTTTTACCTCAGCTCCTCAGCTTCCATTCTCTGCATCCTGTGCAATGTATCATAGGAGACCAACCATCCTTTTCAGTTCCTGTATATGGGCTTCATGTCCGGAGTGCTTCTCACCAGTATAGTTGGAAGGTATCTGTATCCCTGTGCTTGTGCTGAAGGCTCTACACTTTCTCTTACAGGTCAAATACAGCTTGTTTAAATCATTCCCTTGAGGACAACCTCATCAGTTGCTGTCAGAAGGGCTGTCATCAGAGATGATGTGACGGCTAGCATTCCTGTCTTCCTATCAGACAGAGGAGGGTTTTGCTTTGCTCGACATTTGCTCTGTGGCACTGCCAAGTTTTGTAAATTGAAAAAAAAAAGATTTCATTAGAGAACAGGGAAATTTAATGGACAATGTATATTTTGCATCTACTTGAAAGATCCTGTATATGGGTTTTAGCCGATGTTGAAGAAAGCATGTGAGAGCCATGAAGTTAGCCATCCATTTAGTCTCGCAGCTTGTGCATCCATTTTATACATCTCTCTGCAGTACTTCATAGTAATTATGTTGCCCCCCAACCACAGCCAGAGTAAAGCCCTCTGTGAAGGATTTTTAGAACTCTGAATACAGAACTTTTGTCTGTATTTTAGATGCATCCTGCATCCAGGTAAATGTGTCGGGAATTTTACATAGTATCATAGTATTTGACAGCAGATAATTAGTGCTAGGCCCACCCAGTTTGCCCATATTCCCTGCCTGCATCAGTAGTCACTGATCCTATTTGGTCATTGACTTTAGCCTTTCCTACCCACATCTAGGGTTCCCTTGTGGCTATCCCATGCATGTATGAATCCCCGCGCTGTGCTAGCTCCCACTACTTCCTGGGGTAGGCTATTCCATGCATCTACCACTCTTTCTGTGAAGAAAAACTTACTCACATTCTCCTTTGTCCTGCCTCCCTCTAATTTCATATCATGCCCCCCCATCCTTGTACACATCCTATACTGAAAGATGTCACCCACTTGCACTTTGTTTAAGCCCTTAAGATACTTGAAGGTTTCTATCATATCTCCCCATGCCTACCTCTCTTCCATTGTATACCTATTGAAGTCATTTAATCTCTCCTCGTATGTCTCCTGGTGCGAGCCCTGCACCATCTTTGTTACCCTTCTCTGAACCGCCTCCACCCTGTCTATGTCCTTATGAAGATGATTTTGTGCCCTACTTCAAAACAACCTGATGTGTCTGTGGCAGGTTTCCCACTTTATGACAAAATTATGCATGAGTCAGAATTTTGGTGCATATGCCATTTTCCGGGCATGATTCACAGAAGTTGGTGGTCTAACTGTCTAGGTAGATTTTGAGCAACTGTATCTCAGAAATGAACACAAGTCTTTGAAAATCCTGCCCACTGTCTTTCCAGCTACTGTATTTTCTGTGTGCACCACCTATCAACTGTCATCCTATGGGCTAGTACATTTGATCTTCCCCTCACCTTCTGATACGTTGTGACTCTGCTATGCTAGTCAGTTTACGGACTAAACTCTGTTTCAACCTGAACTCATGGTCTTTCACCATCTGATTCTCCATCAGAGATTTGCGTTAGTATCACCTTCCTAGTGGCTGACAAAACCCCATGCTGGTGGGTGTTTCTTGATACTGTATCTGTCACAAGCTTGGGAGCCGTGACTACTCATTTTCTTGTGATGTTGTTTTTTTAAGGGAATTGCAGTGTGATATTTATGAAAGTGTAATGCTCAGCAAGCACTGATCCTGACTCCAAAAAGTGTCACAAGGTCTCACATTTGTCAATGTAATGAAAACTACTTTGCACTGTGTGTATTCCTGTGTAATACTTGTATGTAAAATACAGTATTTGCTTCACTCATAACTCACAAATGGGAGATGTGTGTGTGTGTGGGGGGGCACTAATGGTGGTGATTTTCTGCTGAAGAAATTAATAAAAAAGACTCATGTGCTTTCTTTGTGACTGCTGATGATCCTACAGCACTAATTGAAAGACAGCAGGGGCAATCACCCCAGTGTTCAACTTGAGAGAAAGACTGATTTCCCCCAGCACAAGAACATGTGGAGCAACAGGAGGCAATCCAGTCAAAATACATAGCATTTAAAAATAAGATGAGCACACAGAGAGGAAGCCAGCCTGTAGACTGGATAATAATAAGTTGCAACTGATATGTGAACAAGAAGACCCAGGTTCAAGAACAATGTACCAACTCACTTCCTGTGTCAGTGGCAGGCACATACAACACTGAGAGGTTATGCTATCTCTGCACCTGGGGGAGGCAAGGCAAGAGTGCCCCCCACCCCTGGTAAGCTGACTCACGATCAAGACTTGGTACTGGTTATAAATGTGCAAATCTGGTGAAAATTAAAAGCAACAAGGGGTGAACCCAGTCAAAATACATAGCATTTAGAAATAAGATGAGCACACAGAGGAAGCCAGCACAGTTACTGGGAGATAGTGTGTTGCAGCTGAGATGTGGCCAAGAAGACCCAAGTACAAGAACAATGCACCAACTGTCCCTTCCTGCATCAGTAGCAGGCATGTATGTCATAGAGAGGTTATACTCAAGGAATTCTGCATTTCTGTGGAAGCAACATTTTCCACAGAATTTACATAATGCTGTACAATATATATATACTGCAGCAGAATTCATTGTTTTTGATGAATTTTCATTAAACTATACAGTTTTTCCATAGTGCCTGGCTCTCTTCTCCATTTCATTTATCCTGAAGCCCCTCCTCTATGTTCGACATGTGATGTCATCAATGACATCACATCATAGTTTAGCCAATGACAGGACTGCATGCTGCCACAGAAATGAATACTGTAAAACTGGTAATTTATATGGAAATAATTTCTCGCTATGTTCGCGCTTCTTAAGCAAGTGAAAACATTCTTTTGCCGCAAAATCCAATTGACGCAAATATTGCTAAATACGTACTTTTTTTGCATCACAAAAAAGAAATGATAATTTGATTACCAGAGCCAAAACAATCCTAGTCACAAGCCTCTAATTGCATCTCTGTATTGTCTGGCACAAGGCTGGATCCACACACAGTAGAGGAGCTCATTTTTTCTGTGTGCAGGGAGCCACGGGAGAATTGTGTAGTCTTCTGGGTTGGCGGGTGGAACAAGTCACAGTGTGCATGGTTGTCTTTCAGTGGCTTTTTTTTTTTTTTGTTAGGGGCAGGCGCTGCAGTGAAGAGAAGAGCTGCAGTGGGCAAAAATGGAGGGAGCAAGTGCTCAATACAAACCACCTTAAATGCCTTTTAAATCCTTCAGCTCACCTCTTCATTCTTGTTCTCTCTCTTCAGTCGGCTTATTGACACTGGGTTTAAAACAAATACTGGCATCTGATTTGACTGGTAATCCAGTACCTGTGAGTGGCCGGTAATTGACAGCTGGCACATTTATACCGGGTTATTAAAGTTTTAAAAACAAAAGATAGTGCTGTAATTTAAATTGTAAGTGGTCATGATTGACAAGTGACTAGAGTGAGGTTACTAAAGTCCGCTCAGTGTGCAGAGCATGAACTTAACTTGGCGTTTTTAAGTTCACTGAGCCTTGACCGCGAAATTTGCTTTGCGTTTCATTTACCCATTTTACAGTAAATCATAGAGCTAAAATCATAAAATGCTGCTGCAGAAACCTAGGAGCCCTGCTACAAAATACTAAGGGCTCTGGTTGTACTGTCTGTATACCTGGGGAAGTGAGGGTCAACAAGGCAAGAGAGGCCCCACCACTGGTAGCTTAATGCACAGTAAAGGCAGTAGATACATAGACGTTGTCAGCAGATAAGGGCCTTGTGGCCCATCCAGTCTGCCCTGTCTCTCTTTTTAGTTCTTAAGGTGCCCTAGATGCTATGACAAGTACTGGTTAGAAATATGCAAAGTTGGTGAAAATTCATTTTGCACATTCTTTGCAAAGATTTTCTGCAACTCATGAAGATAACATATACTCCATGAAGTGTGCACTTTACAGAAAAAAAAGCTGTGGTATGGAAAACATTTTGCAGAATATTGGATTTCTGTGAAAATCACACAAACACATCATAAAATTGGTATTTTGCATGATTTTTGCAACTGAGAAACACTGTGAAATTTGCAAATTTCTGCACTTCATGGGCATATCACTAGTGAATTAGTAATTTTATTTCAGGATATAACCACTAAGCATAAGCTCATTCACAGTGCTATCCTCATAACACTGCAAGCTGCAGATGTTAAAGCAGCAGTGCAAAGAGAATGCATTTTCTAAAAAGCCAGTTTCAGCTACAGTTAATAAAAATCTTAGCATACCTGTCAAATCTCCTTTTCTAGGTACCTCCTATGTTGCATACCACAAGATTTTTTTTTTTTAATTTTCTTGATCCAAACCCTTGCCATGTCTACAATGTTATGTCTAAGCCAAATGTGGCAACTGTGTTTTCTTGAGAAAAAAAAAAAAAACAAACTAAATTAATACTCAGATTTTGGTGGAACTAGAAAAGATTACCACCAACTAAAACCAGAAGATGCCTGGAATCTTTAATAGTGATACAAAGGTGGGGTCAGATTTTTTTTTTGACCAATTTCATTGCACTGTTGCTTTAAACAAGCAAGTCCAATATATATAAATACTGTACACTATTTTAAATATGAAATTACCAAAATACTAAAATGCAAATGTCATTAGATAAAGCAGTATAAAAACCATGTATTTAACAACATGACTTGTGTTTAGAATTACTTAACTATTTTACTAACGGCAAAACAGATGGCAACAGACAAGGAGTACTATGAAAAGAGGCAGACAAAGCATTCCAAACAGTTGGACATCTGTGATTAAATAAAATAAATGCCTTGACTGGTGTAAAATCTGCAACAGTTCTAGCAAGCTTGGCTATTGTCACTGCTCTGCTGGAGGGGGCAGACAAGATGGACCCTGAGTCCCATCCATCATCACAATTCTCTGTTACTACTTTACTGTGGTCCACGAAAATGCTGCTTCCACAGGATGAATCCAGGTTTGTTTAAAGGGGTAGCACTTTCGCCAGAAAAATGAAAATCATTCCCATTTAAAACTAACAGCAGGCTAGGCTTGAAAACAGTTACTGCTCGCTGGTCTAAGGGGGCAGCAGATGGTACTTCAGTATACATCTGACTCGGCTAGAGCTGCCCATGTGCCTCCATGCCAAGATGTGGTGTATGGTGTTGGCAATGTCACACATGATGTTGCCAAGTTACCATGGGAATGGGCTATCTGGAATGATCTTTCCACAGAGTGGAGAATGGAATTATTCGCAGCCTAGGTGCAGTGGGGAAGGGGGGGGGAGCTACAAAATTTAGGGAAGGCAATATTTCCATAACGCAATTAAATTTGATGTCACGCATCCTACATTCCTGTTGTTAAAAAGTTCTCTGACAATACAGCTTTTTCTTCAGCAGAAAATGGAAGGGAATTTGATTTTATGAAGTATTTGTCATGCAAACCACATCCGGGATCCCGTTACAATCCAGGAGAAGGAGGGGGGAGAATGATGCTGCTGTTTTCAGTGCACAGGGAGTGTCAAAGAGCACAGACATAGACTGGAGAGAAATCAAGCATATGGAGGTAAAATGACTTTCTCAGTGTCAAACAGTGTGTAAGTGGTGGCCGTGGGATTCAACCTCAAGTCTTTTAGGTTTTCATCTCTGCACTCAAATCACTAGCCCAAACTACCTCAGCAATATCCTTCTAACATCCTTCTTGTCTCCCCTTCCTTTGGCAGAACCTCCCCTCTCCAGTCATGTTTCCACCTCCTCCATGTCTTTTAAGCATCTCCTTCACGATTTCTTGGTTCACACTGGCTTCTGAAACTATAGCCCCAATTTTCCCATTCTCAACTCATACCAGCCTCAGTTTCTCTCAATTTTCATGCCCTTGTGCTCCCCCGGTTTTATGTCATATTAGGTTCTCATCCACTCCTCTGAAGTTTTCTTTGCTGTTGCATTTTATTCAGTTTCTACTGTCACCCCTGCTGAGTCCTGATTTCGGTAAATACTGCACTGTTTTTTAACTTACCTCATATGCATTATTTTTCCTATAGCATTGTTATGATTCTATCTCACTATTATTTTGTAAATTGCATGTTGTTTTTTTGCATGCCTGACTCTCTCTCTTCCATAAACCCTCCCCCGATCACTCCTGGACATGACCTGTGGTTTAGTGCTCTTCTCCTGGTCATCATGTCCAAATATATAAACCAATGGCAATGTCTGTGACAAGAATTGTCTTATAAGGAAAGAGTTAGACTTTGATTGCTTGCTCCAGAACAATTTGGTTTCTCCCATTTGAAATTTTTACTCTTTGTAGTAATAAGATGAGAAAATAAAAAAAAAGCTTTAAAAGGCTATAATCTTTTCCCCATTACACAGCTTTAAATGGATGTCATCTCACAAAACCCTTTTCTTGCATATCTGAAACATTCAGCTTGGAACAAAATTACCTAAGGATTTTGATTAGGATGAAATCAGGTAACGTGAAAAATTAAATATATCTTCAATTAGAGGTGCCATGAGTACCAGGAACAAAATCCAAAGCTGTGATATACTTAGTCAGAGCAGGACCTGGAAATTCACACGATGAGCAATGAATAGATATCATTATTTAAAAAGGGATGCTTAAAAAAAGTTTTCTCTTTTACAAACTTTTTCTCCTGCATTTTTTTCTTCAGGTTGTTTCCCAGCTAAAGTGACATAGTAGTGCATTCTCTCCTGCCAAATTATTTTAGCACCGTTGTCTACGGAGACACATAATCACCATTTGCTGTCCCACCTAGCTAGCTGTCTCCACTGTGTGCCTTTCTAGCATGAAGACAATTATTTCATCAGAAGTCCTGCTTACATTTTAAGGCTATTGTGAATGCACACCCACACAACTTGGCAAAGTGCAGCATAAAGGGCTAGAGATTCAAGCATCAGCCTGTCATGCATGCATTGCTGCTAATCATACATTGTTGCTGTGCACACATTTATTATTTTTTTTTGTTTAGTTTATTTGTTTCTCCCCCTGTCCCAGCTGGCCCCTCCTTCCCACTGAGCCTCCCAGCCCCATCACCCTGGCATCCCCCGGGACTTATCTTCTCTTGGTATCCCTCATGGCTTGCCCTCTGTGGCCGGGGGTGAGAAGTTCCCTTGACTTCCCAGACTGGATCCAGATTCAGGAGACACCTGACTCACCAGGGCATGGAGCCTGTGGAGGCTGGTGCTCATTGTATGCAACTGGGATGTTTTTTCCCCTTTTTTTTCCCCAGCATGGAGGAAGGGTGTGCAATGACACCAATGGCAGTGTCATGCATGCTTGCATACACAGCATGCTGGGCATCTTCCCTACATCTGTCCCCATTATACAGTGTCAGTGTGCCAACCCCCAGCCTCTTCTAGGGGTCAGGCTAACACTGGTCACTAAGACCATTCCCTCCCCAGAGGAGGAGAGCAGTCCTTGGTTACACTCAGTCTTCCTCTCCCTGGCCAACCTCTGATGCACCAAGATTGCTCCTGACCCTGGGTTACTGGTGTGATGACAGGTGAGGCTTGGTGCCTCAGCCCTTCGCGCCAGCTGGCTGTCTGCTGTGCACACATTTCTGATGAGCAGCTGGTTGAAAATTACATAGTCAAAGGAACTCAAGAACATGAATGTTACTTCCACCTGAACTGAAAGTGGCTGTTACCAGGGGTGCATACACAGTGCTGAGCACGATGGACGCTTGACCACACTGCTCTAACTGGTGTCTCTGAGTTTTAATGAAAATTTGCTCAAAACATATTACATGTGCAGCTCATTAGTGTTCATTTGTGGGCAACAGAAAATATAATTTTCATTGGGTAAATCCTTGATTTATTGTGGCAGGCACTGAGTGAAAAATCAATGGTTCTCACTTCAAACTCAAACTGATGCCTGAGCCATGCTGTGTGGATCACCAGCGAGAATGAAGAAGAGTGGCCCATCTCCTGGAATAAGTTCTAGCAGCACTACCGAAGATACAAAAGAAGCAGAACCAGGAGATAACATGGCTTACATTACTAATCTAATTGAAACTCTAAGTGAAGATATGGCAGCAACAAAAGTAATTGTGTCAAGTATTAATGAAGATACACATAGCATTGGCACTGGGCTGGCTATGGCAGAATGCACTTAAGATAATTAAGACATGACACAACACAGACTGTGTGAGAGAGTGGATTTTCATGACAAACAACTAGAAATTCTATGAAACAGAGTTGAAATGTTGGAATGCAGAGGGTGAAGAAGCAATTTGAGACTTGGTGGGATCCGAGAGAGTGGAGTGGCCCAACATTCTCAATTTCCTGGAGTTTTTCTCTTTTTTTAAAACTCTTTGGCTCTCACTTACCAAGCCCACTTCAAATTGAAAGGACACACAGGCTAGCTGGTCCACATCATTCAGATGGAGCATGCCCTAGAACCATCATTGCATATTTCCAAAGTTTACTACAAAAGAGGCTATTTTACAGTGGGCCACAGAGCCTGACCTTTTACAATGGAAAGCAAATAGAATCTCAATTTTCCAAGATTACTCTGTAGATATGGTAGCAGAGGGAAGAGAACACAACACTCAAGACAATACCTTAGAAAACTGAACCTAATTATACAGACTTAATTTTCTGCCAAATTGCTCATTAATATCAATGGTGACTCATACAGTGTTAACATCCCTGCATAGGCTTGGCAGTAGATTAAAAAAGGTCCCCTGAGGCTACCCTGGACACTGCTGGTTCTTATGCTGCTAACAGAAAATACAAAAATGGCAGGTTCAGACTTTAAAATGAATTTTACTGTGGCAGTGATAACAGTTCTACAGCCCAAGCATCCCACATGGACTGGCAAGATTCACCACAAACACCACTGCCTCCACAGGGTGATAGCTGACAGGCAGTTCCCCTGCAGAGAATCAATGGCAGAGGCAAGCAGAGGGGCAGAGGAGGGAAGATCCAGAGCTCATATGGAACATTGCAAATTACCACAATTAGAAGCCAAAGTAAAGGGAGCAGGAAAAGCCTAGATTCTGATCAGACATCTAAATCCTCCGTGGGAGATGACCGTCCTACTATCACTGAGGCCTTGATCACACTACAACAGAGCTGCACCAGCCTGATCAAGAATGCATTGTTCCTGTGGAAGCAATTAAAGCTGGGGCAGATTCAGTCAGCACTGTGGAGGGTCCATTAATGGTTCCAGTTATCTGCAGTCATCCTAAGAAGAGGATTTGTTGAACATCTCCAGAGTGAAAACCTGCCTACCATGGATTTTTTGAAAAACCTAATTACTAACTGTGTTGATGTACTTCACACTACCTAATATCAACTAACTAATAGTCCAGCCATCTCATTATGTCTTTCCCTCCCCTCCACCCCCATTTTTACCCCCCTGGTTACCATCCACTTCATCCAGATAGGCTTTCAGCCATATATTTTCCTTTTACCTCACAGTATGTATCCTATAGTTGTCTCTTCCTAAACGTGGATGATAATATCTAAATTTACAAAAATGTTGCCAATAATAATTATAAGCAATTAATACTGCATGCAGCAATATTAGAATATCATGTTCCATATGTGGTAAAGTTCAAATATTTCTAATTTGGAGTCTTCAGTGGACAGTGAGTTATGTCCTACACAACAGTTTTTTATCTTTAAAGAAAACATAATGCGTTTTGTGGTTTCTACACCCCATATGGGCAGGAGGTGGCTATGTATGCAGAGTTAGTTGACTCACCCAATAGCATATGCTTCCTATACCCTATTTCAATCATTGTGTGCTCAGTTGCTGAGCGTTATCAATTGGTTCCTTATTATAAAAATGTTTCTAAATGGTGATGCTTTGTCAATGTGCTGCAGCTCAGTTAAAATCTGTAACTTTTCAGGTTTCCCATTCCAATTGACTCCAGTAATCATATTTGTATTCAAATTACTCTGTATATTTACTTTACTGTGGTTTTTGGACTCTATACTACAATGTTTAATGGACTGTAACATCTGCCAAATGAAAATCTGTAAGTACAGACATGAAATGGCCTTAGCTGGCTGTGCATGGATAATGAAAATATTTCAGCCTAGTCGTTAGCCATTTTTCTGCCTTTCAGCTGGTACATATTAAGTGTCCAAAGTATGACTTTACCTAAGGATATAAAAGACACCTTTTACTTGAGTATCAACAAAGGACTGAACTCTTACACATCTGTAGAATGTCCTAAGATTGGCATTGCCTTTAACTATTTACCTCCCAAGATTATTATGGATTATGTGCAAGAATACTTATTAGTGTTGTATGATACTATAACAACAGATTATAAGTGTCCTGAGTAATCATGAGGCTAAACTGGTCTCCTAGCATGTAAAAGAATTGTATCATCCTGTTAAGAGAAAACACATTTTATCCTATTTGAATTCTATTTATGCTGATATAGTATTAGTCCAGGAGACCCATCTTACAGCTGATAATGTTCAATGGTTAGCTAAATCTTAGTCTGGTAGTATTGCTCATAGCTCTGCAGCAGTTAAGAAAACAGGTGTGGCTATATTAACACATAAAAACATTACCAGTGAAATCCTACAAACTCATACAGATACAGAAGAAAGTTGGATATTTGTACAGGTAGAAATTAAGGCTATAATGTTTGGGGTTGGGTACATCTATGCACCTAATTGTGATGACATTCATTTTTTCATTATTTGAATCAACTTATGCATGACAATGTCAATTAGGGTACCCCAATATCCTTAGGAGGGAACTTTAATGTAGTCCTTGATGAACTGTTGGATTGAAGTAATGACAGGGATGAACACCATAAAAAGGCTGGGGAGGCTTACAATTATTAATGCAAGAATGGAATTTAGTGGATATGCGCAGAACAGAATATCCCATGGGAAGGGATTTCACTTTTTATTCTCCTCCCACTTAACTCATAACATTGTATAACTCCCCCACACAACTCATCGACTCTATCCAACGTTGGTTCTCCTTAAACCAGCTATACCTCAACCCAAAAAAAACAGTCTCCCTCACCTTCGGATCCCGGTCCAAAATAGCACGGCTTCCTGTACCTCCTACATTCTACACTCTGAATAAATCCCCACTAGAGGCCTGCACCGCTTATCGTTATCTTGGGGTCTGGCTAGACCAGCATCTTGACTTTTCAGTGCATATTGATGCTCTACACAAAAAATTGCACCCTATGTTGTCAGCTCTCTACCGAAATAAAAATTGCATCCCTCTACAAACTAGACAAGCAATAGTGCAAAAAATGATCCTGCCTATTACTGATTACGGGGATGTCGTCTACTGTGCCGCCCCCCCAAACTGCCCTAGCTAGGCTGGATCCCCTTTTCAACTCTTTTTGCCGTTTCTCGCTCAACCTCCCTCCCAATACCCACCACTGTGTCCTCTACCAATCCCTGGACCTCCCGTCTCTTCACAGCAGAAGACTGCTCCACTACACTAAAACCTCTGTTAAGTTCTGGTCACATACCCTCCCTTCCTACCTATCTTCCTCCTTAACCACCCTCACCCCTCCTACTTATGCTCTTCGAAATATTGACACGAGGCTCCTACTTATCCCCCGCAGATCCACCCAGTCAGGTCAGGCTGCTTTCAGCTTCAGCTTGCCCAAGCTGTGAAACTCTCTGTCAGCTGAAATTAGACATTCCACAAGCACTCCTCAACTAAATGCTCTTCTCAAACTGCACTTCGCTACCAACTGTAACTGTAACCCCCCCCTTAGTCCTCCCCCTCGACTCCATAATCCTCCCAGCGGTGCTGCAACTTGTCTGCTACTAAATTGTAGCGCTGCTCCCTACACATGTCTGGTGTTACATTCTAGTTGAAGTAGTTAAGTATCTATTGTAACTCTATGTAACTGTACTAGAACTGTCTCAACTACTGTCTGTAATCTGCCAATTGTATTGCTCTTGTTCATGTACTAGAACTGTCTCACCTACTGCCTGTAATCTGCCAAATGTATGTTCGTGTGTTTCTCTTGCTGTAATCCCCCTACCCCCAGGGCGCATCTGGAATCGAGCGGTTCTCTGCTCAGTATGCCTTCCTGGTAAATCTCTAAAATAAATAAATAAATAAATTAAGTCATACAAACTTTTTTCTAGCTAAAAGGTGACCATTACCAGAAGTAGAGGGCTGGCAGTATAGCCTAGAGGTTAGAGTAACAAGGTGTGAACAAGCTTGGTACATCCAGCAGACCAGACCTAGGTTTGAGTCTCACAACCTCTACTTGCATACTGTGTGACTCTGAGCAAGTCACTTAACCGCCCAGTGCTCCCAGGTCAACCCTGAAAACAGCACTTGTGCCTAGTGGGCCTTACCCAGTTACCAAAGACTGAAATAAAAAATTAAAAAAATATAGGTGTTACAGCTATTTCTGATGATGCACCTGTTTCTTGTATGGGAAAACCATAGGTCTCCTAGATTGAGATTAGACCCTTTGCTAGCATCTAATACTAAATTTTAAAAATAAGCACAGAATGAGGCAGAACAATACTTCTCTCTCACTATAACTTTAGAGATATCTGCATCAACTATCTAGGAAGCATTTAAAGTTTTTCTACATGGCAGAATAATAGGATATGTTGCCTCACAGCATGAAGAGCGAGAAAAAAAAACAAGAATCCAGTTACATAGAAACATAGACTTTGACAGCAGATAAGGACTGCTTGGCCCACCCAGTCTGCTCATTTCCCTACTTATTGGATAAGCTGCAGATCCTAGTTAACCAACAGCCTACTTCCCCCAGTTATAAAAAACATATACAACCACTAGAGAAAGATTATAAGACAGGGTTAATAAGTCAGAAGAACTCAAAGGATAAATTAGGGGTAGTAGATATGAACTAAAATTATTATATAAAAAAGCTGAATGGTTCATTTACAAAATGAACCATCTTTACTGGATGTCTGGGGACAAATGTGGAAAACTGTGAGCAAATACCTGTAAATTGTGGAAACAATAAGCAGACTTCAACAGTATGGCACTGAATGATAGAAACGGTACTACACATGCTAAAGGTGGTGGATGCATGGATTGGCCTTCCTGAGGAGATCTTGGGGTAAAAAACAGTGGGGAAATTCAAGAATGGATGGGACAGACATAAGGCAATTTTGGTGGAGGGCAGGAAGAAGTAGGCTGTTGGTTAACTAGGATCTGCAGCTTATCCAATAGGTAGGGAAATGGGCAGACTAGGTGGGCCAAGCGGTCTTTATCTGCCGTCAAAGTCTATGTTTCTATGTAATCCTAGTTCTTAATGGGCTCATGCAAGCATTTTATAAAAAGTTATATACTTCTTGTGAAATACCCCAAGGGAATACTTTAAATAATTTTCTGAATGGTATTAAACTACACTAACTAACCCCACAACAAGTTGCTGATTTAGAAGCTCCAATTTCTCCTATAGAAATACAACAAGCTTTCAAAAGACTGAATAAAGGGAAAGCTCCAGATGAAGATGGCTTTCCACCAGTATTTTATATACGAATGTTATCTATCATTCACACCACATATATGTAATACGTTTAATGAGTCTGAAGTTAAAAAATCTCTTTCCCCTACACTCAGAGAGGCTATTGTTGTGGTACTGCCAGAGAAGGGCTAAGGTGTGAAAACTACCACCCTATGTCTTTGATAAATATAGATGCTAAAGTAATTGCTAAATGTTGGCCCTGTGACTAGAAAATATATTGCCAAATTTACTATATAAATCACATGTGGGTTTTGTTAAGGATCATGATGGGGCCAATATTAAAAGTACTCCACTTAATTCAGTACTCACAAGTGTCTAAATTAAGTTCAACACCCATACCAATTGATTTTGAGAAAGTTTTTGATTTAGTCAAATGGCCTTATCTTATTCAAACCTTAAGAGCTACTAAATCTGATCCCACTTTCCTTTCCTGGATTAATGTCTTATATAATAAACCTCCAGCATCAGTCATGACCAATCAAATTATTTCATCATCTTTTCAGTTAGAAAGAAGAACATGCTAGGGTTAGCTTCATGTCTCCCCTTTATTTCTTCTGGCCATGGAACCCCTCTGGCAAAAAAAAAGTTGAATGGAAAAAAGGATACAAGGTATAAAAGTTAGACATACATAGTATACAACTTTGGCTTATGCTGCTGACCTTTTAGTTATCATCTATATCCCAAACACTTTTTCCCACATCTTTTAGAGGTACTTAACACATTTGAATAACGTTGTGGTCTAAAAGTTAACACACAAAATATTGAGTTAATACCTATGTGTAGTAGTAGTAGTAGTAGTAAAAGTACACCTTTTACAAATGCAGGTATTACTTTGCAAAACACAGGTATTACTTATTTAGGCATTGTTGTAACTACTAAAATGTTTATATTCCAAAGGTTAATACTCCCCCAGTTTTGAAAGAAATAGAACAGGACTGTACTAAGCAGTCTAAATTATTTATCTCTTTTTTAAGGAAAATTTCAGCTATAAAAATGATGGCCATACCAAAAATTAACATATCCCTTGTCTCATATACCCACAAATATTTTCTACAATATTTATTTATTTATTTATTTTGAAATATTGGATAGCACCAGTGCAGATGCTCATTAATTTTTAATTGGCTCTTTTTTCCCCTATTAATCTGAAACCAGTATGCTCTTGTACCTACCCTGGCTCTTTTCTTTCTCTCTCTCCTCCATCCCTCCACAGTTGCTTCTTGCTTCTTCTATCCTGTCTACTAACAGAGGGGGAAGTTGAGACTTATTAACTTTCCACACGTTCATATACTTTAATTGCCTAGCTTGGAATATTGACAGGTTAGTTGTTGCTGACCATTTTGTGTACATCCTGTTAAATTACTGTATTCATCCTGTAAAATTACTGTATGCTTATGTACTTATTGTACTGTATGTAATGTTCTTTGTTTCTTATCCAGGACCACCTTGAAAATGAGCTTGCTCAATGGTGTTTATGCCTGGTAAAATAAAGTTATTGATTGATTGAATTGGTTCCACATCAGTTAACAAGTACAGAGTGATACATAAACATTCAAATACAAAGTGGTTCAGTAGTAAATATACAAACACATGTTACAGTACAACAATACCGATAAAGTTCATGGTAACACTATACTGAGGCATTGTACAATGTATGCCTGCATCGAGGAGAGATACAAATCAGTAAAGTAGACAGAGGGAGGAGAAGGGGGGAGAAGATGGAGAGGTAATGGTAAGAAGAAGAGGTGGGTGGGGGTAGGAGTGGAGGGGTAGGGAAGAGAGGTGGGGGGGCATGGCAGCACCATGGGAGAGGACAGTGGGTCAGTGAAGTGCAAGTTCAGGGCTACCCAGTGGAACAGTGACAGGGTTAAGAAGTGCTAGAGAGTAAGTGCAGACTATGGCAATGGGATTATTTACTTGAGGCAGGATTTAGTGGGGGCAGGCACAGGTACTCGTGGTGAGAAGGTGTTAGCGCAGTGTGTGTTTAAAAGAGCCAATCGTTGCTGCATCACAGATGTCCTGAGGTAGCGCATTTGTCCAGAGGGGGGCCTGGTAGGAGAAACCCATTGTGCAGCACCTTGGCACATGGAATACCTGATAGGCAGCGTTTCTGGTTTGCTTTGTGCTCCGGGAAGGGGTCAGTAGGTTCTGTACCCCTGCTGGTAGAAGGTTTAAGGAGGCTTTTTTTGGCAAGGAGGCAGGTTTGGTACCTAATTCTTCCACTGAGCTGTAGCCAGCCAGCCATGGTATAGAGATCACAGGTGTGCGTGAGTCTAGCAGCACCTGTGAGGAGATGGCAGGCTTTATGCACTGTGGTTGAGATGCAGTGGAGGGCTGTGTCTGTTGCAGATCCATAGATTACCAGCTCATAACTGATGAGTAAGACGATTGAGCTATTGATGGCAGTGCTCAGGGCTTCATGTGTGTGACAGTGCCTGTGCTGATACAGGATCCAAATTTTGGCGTTGATGCCCCTTGCAGTAATGTCGATGTGCTCGTCATATGATAGAGTGGAATTGATAGTGATGCCTAGGTATTTGAAGTGCCAAACAAGTTAAAGAGTGGCACCCCCAATGTTCATAATTGCAAGTAGAAAGGCTCTGTGTTTGCTTTGTGGGGTGAAGAACATCATGGTCTTAGTCTTTTTATAATTCAAGACCAGTCTGTGGTCCTTAAACCACTGCTCCACAGATGCAAAGCCACTTTGTAGATCCACCTCCAGATGTTTAGGGTGTTGACTGCTGGTGAATAAAACCGCATCATCTGTGTAAAGGAGCATTTGACATGAGCTAGAGGTCGGGAGGTTATTTAAGAATAAGCTGAACAGCAACAGTCCTAATATTGATCATTGCGGTACACCAGATCTGACAGATCTGCTGTCAAAGATCACATCCCCAATCCTGACCTGCTGATAGTGGTTGCTCAGGTAGCTAGTGAACCACCCAAAGTTTCAGAGGAGAGCCCAATGTCAGCAAGTTGTTTGAGGAGAAGCCTATGCTACACCATATCAAATGCCTCTGTTTTGTTTTGTTTGTTTTTGTTTATTTGTTCTGGTTAGTCCATGGGCCATACAACCCATTTACATGGTCGACCAGAGTGCAGACAACAAGGTACTAATTACATCACAATATTAAATTACAGTCTGAATATACAAAAATACAAAAAACAGTAGTACAATACACATAAAAAGTGTCACAAGAGGATACATAAAAATGTTACAGTTGCTACCTATAACATTTGAATACTTTATTCTGTTTCAACAGTCTCCTTAAACTATTTTAAAACCTAAGAATAGACATTTCCAAACAATCAATTTGACTCATAACAGAACTGAAAAATGTTGGTAAGTTGTAAAGTATAGACCTCTGCCCCAAAGCCGTTTTCATCTTTGGTATTTGAAAACATGAAATACCTGACTTTCTGGTATCAAATGAGTTAACATATTTTTGAAAAATTTGGTGAAATATTTTAGGTACTTTCCCCATTGCAACTTTTTTTTGCTAATATACTCATGGTAAGTTCATATCTTTGTTTCAGAGTTAATATCTCTGCTGTTTTGAATAAAAGACGATGGGTTTTTAGTGGTAGCTGGGTGATAAACCTAGCGACTTGGTTGAGTAAGACTCTAACTTTTCCTAATAAAGTATCAGACACAGAATAACAAAAAATCAAACCATAAGCCATTGCTGACAGTAGAAAACTTTGGGCTCATAATACCCTAGTGGCAGGTGTTAACAATGCATTCACCCAGTATAAAGCTCCTAGCCTCTGATGTATTACTTTTACCAAATTGTGAACATGTGTGTCATAACTCATTTTAGAATCCACCATCAGCCCTAAATATTTAAATTGTTCTACTTGTTCTATCCCCTACCCATTCATGATATATAAAGACAATTCAGGTTTTTGATCAAGTCTCTTCCGATGGCCATAAAATACCATAGACTTTGTCTTACCATTTAAAACTAACCATGATCACTAAACCACTCCTGCAAAGACAGGAATTTGACAGCTATATCACGCTACAACTGTTCAACTTTAGGGCCATTTGTGAGGATCACCGCATCATCTGCATATAAAAAAAATCTGAGAACGATAGGTCAATGAATGTGGCTCATACCAGGAGGCCTTGGTCTAATGCATGGTGGATGTATCCTGTAAATTCTAACAAGGCCATGATGGTGCTGAGGCCACCCCTGAACCCATGCTGTTCAGGACACAGTAGTTAATGGTGGTTGAGGTACTCCACAAGTTGATCGGCCACGATCCACTCTAGGGCCTTGGAGAGTAGGTGGAGTACCAAGATTGGTGTATAGTTATTGTGCAGAGTCTGATCACCACTTTTGTGCACCGGGGTAACTGTTGCAGATTTCCAGCCTTGAGGAAAGAGGTATATCATTTTTGACAGCAGGCTAAGAACTTCCTCAAGTGCCAGGCTAACAATATTTACGTCTAGGGAGTCCCCACTGCATCTTGACTTCCCTAGTACCTTTTCCAGGTATTTTCTGGCATTGGCTTCACAGACTACTTTGAAGTGAAATAGTGGTTAGTCATGGGGAGGCAAGTGTTTCCCTTGTGGGCCAGCTGTGGTGAGGGGATTGAAGAAATTAGAAGGGAGTATGCTGCTTAGGTTCATGAAGGAATGATTCAGGGAGTTGGCAATGAGAAGAGGGTCTAAGGATGGTACTCCATCGATTGTGTGCATAGCTGGAGCATTTTTGGTTTTTTTCCCAGTGATGTCATTGAGGTTTCCTAAAAGGATTTGCTGTTATTCCACGAACTGGTGAGGGCTTCTTTGTAGTAGGTGCTTTTTGCATGATGGATGGCTTTCGTGCAGTCATTTCACGCTTGTTTGTACCATTGGATGTTTGCTCCTGAGCCATGTGCTCGTGCCACTTGCCAGAGATGATCTCTTGAGGAGAGCTGCTGTATCAGATCCAGAGTAATCCAGGGGTTGTAGTATCCTTTGACCAATCTTGTTTTCATCAGGGCATGCTTGTCACAGACAAAATTTAATTTGGTTATGAAGAGGTCAAGGGCTACATTCACATCCTTGGCTTCATTCAGGTCAGACCAGTCTTGGTACTCCAGGTCTATTTTGAGTTGTTGTAGATGACCTTTTAGGAGGACACTGCTTGATATATTTCTGGCAGAAGCTTTGCTGTAGTTGTTATTCTAGGTGCATGTGACAGAGGAGTGGTTGCTCAGAGAGTTTGGGAGTACAGTAATATTGTTGATATGTGCAGGACGGTTAGTGAGTATCGAATCCAGCAGGGTGCTGGTGCTGGTTTTGTAATTGACTCTTGTTGGAGAGTCTATCATTTGGGAGAAGTGGATGGCAGACAAGGTGTCCTTGAAACTGGCAGATGATGGGGAGAGCCAGCTGATGCTGAAGTCACCTAGAAGTATAATTTCTGTGTTGAGGCTGAGGGTACTGATATAGTCCATAAGGTTGCTGGTGCCAGCTGGTGGTCTGTTTAGGTGGGATGTAAACTGAGAGCAGAGTGAGCACTCTATTGTGTGCACCTATGATCAGTTTGATGGACAATGCTGGTAGGTTGCCACACATGCTGGAGGGGGCAGGCCATGCCCCTGCAGATAGTCTTTGGTGTATATGACACAGCCACCACCTCTTTTTAAGAGGTGGTCCTGCCTAAACACACATGATGAAATTGTTTCCAGGTTTCTATGGGACTCAAAAGTCCCACAGATTAGCAAAAAAAAAACTGGCTGGCTGGCAGTATAACAGGGCTGGCAGGAGATTAGAGTAATGAGCTGTGAATGAGCTTGGTACATCCAGCAAACCTGGGTTTGATTCCCACACCCTTAACTTGCATACTGTACTATGTGATTCTGAGGTAGTCACTTACCTCTCCAGTGCTTCTAGGTCTCCCTTGTAAACAGGTACTTACTGTATGCCAAGTTGGCCTTACCCGGTTACCAAAGAATAATAATAATACAAAAAACCTACAAACACCTTGGAGAATTGGTGGCTTCTACTTCTACCATGGGTGGAAGGCTACTATTGAGCATACCTCACTAAGCAAACACTACAATGGTTATATTTTGATCCAATCAGTTCCCCTCATGGGTAGAACTTGAACAATATTTAGCTAAAAATATTCACCAAGCTAATTTTCTTTATAACTAACTCATATCTGCTCAAAAGCAATTCAAAACTATTAATATTACTAAAAGGGCATGGTATTCATGTTTAAAACAATGTTTGGGTAATACTGAAGTCACCCATTTATTGATCTTATGACTTTTTTGGGTAATAGTAATATTCTGATGGTAGGGTCCCAATTTGTTGGGACAACTGGGTCAAAACACAAATTTTAATAGTAAAGTATCTCCTTGATCCAATTACAGTCATTTGAGTCTTTTGCCCAACTAAGACAGGAACATTGCCATCTCAAGAATGGATGTTTGGTGCCATTCATGATTTAGAAATGCTCTATTCAATTTCTTGGACTCTACTACATGAATACCAGATCACCCTATTAGTGAATTCGTAAATTCTTGGAACTCAATGGTAAAAGGGATGATAGGCTTTATTTATAATTACATGCTTACAGCATTCCCAGATTATATTGAACCATTACATAGAGAATGGGAACAACAACTTAATGTTACTATTAGATTTCAGGAATAGTCTTTGGTTTATATAAGTGCCCATACAGCCAGCAGATATATGAAAAGTAAACTTATCAAAAAAAAAGATATCGAAAGAGGTGATACTAAACTCCACAGGTCTTATATGATAAATATGGGATATGCCATGGGCTCACTAAAAATATCACATTTACTTTTATCTGCAGATTTTGACCTCTGTGATCTCAAGAGTGGCAGAGCCAAGATAAGAGGTCTGGTATAGGTCAAACCCTGCAGACAAAAATAAATGTTATATTTGTAGTCAGTCCATGGCATGTGTCACTTATACAATGACAGTTCCTCTGTGGCAAGATTAGTTCTTTGAATGAATATTTTACTCTTTTCTGTTTGATTTCACTGCTCTGTTTTTAACTGCAGCAGATGCCATTATGGTGTCATCAGGCACTGTGTAAGCCAGTGGTGGGCAAACCATGGCCCAAGGGCCGCATGCAGCCCCCCAAGGGGGTCAACCTGTGGCCCCCTCATCCATCTACATTTGCTGTTTATTCTGCATTGAAGTGTTTAAGTCCTTTATTACATTCTTAATGATATATATATATATATATATATATATATATATATATATATATATATATATATAAAGAACCTCTGCACAAAGCACTGAGGCAATGGATTTACCCCAAAGGGCATTTGGCCAGGAAGCCAAGTTTCAAAGAAATACAAAATCACATGCTCCCCATGCAAAGCATCGTGGGCTGCATATCAAATCACCACAGAATATTATGCTGGTTCAATTTTAAGCAAAATGCATACTGCGAAAGACCTCTCCACACAGTTTGCAAAGGGTGCCAACAGAAGACCTGAGCACGTGTTTCAAATCCTACCAGGACTCATCACTATGCCTCATCTGTTTTGACACTCATGGGGAATGAACCAGTTACCCTAAGATGGTCTATCTAGGTTATGTTGTGGTGAACCCAATTAAAAACAAAAACTGTTTAAAAGACAAAGAACCTCATGCATAAGCACTGAGGCAATAGTTTACTCCAAAGGGCATTTGGCAGGAAATAAGTTTCAAAGAAATACAAAATCACACATGCCCCCACAATACAAAGCATCATGGTCTGCATATGCAAATCACCACAGAATATTATGCTGGTTTAACTTTAAGCAGAAATGCATGGTGCTGAAGGCCTCTCACACAGTCTGCAAAGGGTGTCAACAGAAGACATAGACCCGTGTTTAGTCCATCCAGGACTCATCAGTATGCCTCGTCTGTTTGACACCCCAGTGAGAATAGACAATTGGGTTCACCACAACATAACCTAGATAGACCATCTTAGGGTAACTGGTTCATTCCACTGGGGTGCCAAACAGGCGAGGCATACTGATGAGGTCTAATAGGAATGAAACAAGTGTCTATCTTTCTATCACCCCAGTGGAATGAACCCAATTGGGTTCACCACAACATAACCTAGATAGACCATCTTAGGGTAACTGGTTCATTCCACTGGGGTGCCAAACAGACGAGGCATACTGATGAGTCCTGATAGGATGAAACAAGTGTCTATGTTTTCTGTTGGCACCCTTTGCAAACTGTTTGAGAGGCCTTTCAGCACCATGCATTTCTGCTTAAAGTTGAACTAGCATAATATTCTGTGGTGATTTGCATATGCAGCCCATGATGCTTTGCATTGTGGGGGCATGTGTGATTTTGTATTTCTCTGAAACTTGGCTTCCCGGCCAAATGCCCTTTGGGGTAACCATTGCCTCAGTGCTTGCACACAGAGGTTCTTTGTCTTTTAAATAGTTTTTTGTTTTAATTGGATTCACCACAACATAACCTAGATAGACCATCTTAGGGTAACTGGTTCATTCCACTGGGGTGTCAAACAGACAAAGCATACTGATGAGTCCTGGTAGGACGAAACACGTGTCTATGTCTTCTGTTGGCACCCTTTGCAAACTGTGTGAGAGGCCTTTCGGCACCATGCATTTCTGCTTAAATTTGAACCAGCATAATATTCTGTGGTGATTTGCATATGCAGCCCATGATGCTTTGCATTGTGGGAGCATGTGTGATTTTGAATTTTTATATATATATATATATATATATATATATACACACACACATATATATAGTATATATATAGTGTGTTTTAATTAAAATGTATACTTTTGGCTTATGACTGTGGTAAAGGTGGTCTTGCGGCCCTTGGGGGTGTTTGAGGGCTGCACCTGTGTCCCTCTGATTATCTTAGATTGCCCAACCCTGGTGTAAGCTGTTCTTCTATTGGTAAAGTGCTCCTTTGTGACCAGCCTAAAGTGGAAATAAATGCTGTTGACTCACTTTGAGATAATAGATTTATTTCCACTTCAGACTGGTCACACATGAAATGACATTCATTTATTTGCAAACTTTTATTCTCACTGTCATTTTATAAAAGTGTTTTTCCAGACTCCACATGCTGGCACTGTAATAACTTATGAGGTAATTTAACATGTGTTCTTTGTCATGCCCCAAACTAACAAATTTTTGGGGAAAAGTACTATTTACATGTTCCCAAGTGATCTCTTACAAGATCCCATGTTTGCCTAAACTGGTCCTGTTATGCATTTTTCTGCCTTACAGTCTTCCCAAATCACACCAGGACTGGGTCAGAACAGCCATAACTAAGACAAAGAGACTTATTTTTACTAACAGGAGAGCTACAATCACCCCTTCATTTGATACTTGAAAGGAGGCACTTAATCGTTTGGCTATTAATGAATGGTTATCACATATAGCTACTGGTAGTCTTGACCATTACCATAAGAAATGGGAAAAAATGTGTCATCTCACTATGTCAGGTAAGACCTCAAGACTCCTTGTGACACAATGAAAGGCCATAGAATGGCACATACATAAATTAATAAATGTCTATTGTATTTATGATTGGAAAACAACAGGGTTATAGTATAAATGGACTTCTGATAATAGAATTATATTTACAGTACACAATTGCTTTATACGATTTGCATCTTAGCTGAATTCTATAAGTTATAATATGCTTGGTGACTAATACATCTAACATAGATTCATGATTAGTTACTAGGAAAGTGTTTAAATGCATTGTTACAATTGACAGAAATTCTTGTTAAAATCTCAACAGTTATATTTACAAAGCAACTTTTGTTACCTTTTTAGGATAGGTACGGAGTTAGGAGTACATTTACAGTAATATCCAAAATATTTTAGTTGGATTGTTAGTATTTATGATTACTTTTCCTTTCTTCCTAATGTAATTAATGAGTTTTCTGGGAAAATGGGTTTTGTTATTTATGTCTGAATTGAAAATTTCCAATAAAATATTTAAATACAAAAAAAAAGTTGTTACAGTGGACCATACCAGGATGCAAAGCAATACTGCAGCAGACATACTGCAAGAAAATAGGCAATTTCAAAGGCAGTTAATCCCTTCTGTCATGCAGGAATCTGTAAGACTGTACTACATCCTGGTGGGCTCCACTGTAGGTGGATACATAGTAAGTTATTTATTTGCATTTGGTGTTCTTCCAGGGCTCAACACATAAATACTGTACTACAGCAGAGGTACAACAGGGAAGAAATAAAGCATAGTTTTAATCAGGACAAGCCATTCAGAAAAGTAAACCTAACATACAGTTATAAGGATATGTTAAAAATAAATAAAGAAATACATAGAACAGGAAATGTTTACTTTAGCTTTGAAAAGGTCTGATTAACCAAATAATAAATAACAGTGCCTAACTATTCAGGGTCAGAAGGATCATTCTGGGTAGTAGATTACACAGGACGGTGGCTATGATAACAAATGCCCCATTGCCTGCAGATTGTAAATTAGAAGTTGGAACACTCAAAATGATAATATCTGCTAGTCATCATGTGTTTTTAGTAGCAATGTATTTATGGCAAAAACATCAATATACCACATTTTTCTTTTAATTTTCTTTCATTCCAGTAACAAGATACATGATTTTAAAGTTTTAAAAGTTCTTGCTCCCTTGCAATACACATCATAAAAAAATTAAACATCTTGGTGTGGTGCTGTGCTGTTTACATTCAGAAACATGTGCTAACACCATTATAATATAACCACAGTATAACTCAAGTATTTAAAATTTAAAATATACCTTAGCAGAAGAGATTTCTAAATACTCTGGGTCAGATATTCAAAAGGGTTGCGCCATGCGCAATAGAAGATTCTTGTCGCAAGTCGAAGTGTGCCATTCTGCGATATTCAGCAGGAGGCAGTTGCGCCACGAAAACAGGCTGAGCAACAGCGCAATGCAAATGAAGCATGTGCAACTCGAAGGGTTGGGTCCCTGCATAAAGAAGCGCCAATACGATATTCAAAGGTTGCGCAATGAGCAATAAGCGGAACAGCGGAGATGCGCCACAGCGGAAATGAGCCAAAATAAAAGGCTCAAGGAAGAGCACAAGAACACTACAGGATGCCAAGCAAGACAGACAGAGAGAGACAGACAGCAACAGTCCAGAACAGGGCAGGCAAGGGAAGTTGTGTGGGTCATAGGCTGCAGAGGCCAGCGGGTACCGGTGCAGTGGAGGTAGCAGTCAGGACGAGCGAGGGGTAACAGAGCAACATCAGCCAGGAAGTCACAAGCCAGGGAGATGGACAGTGCCAGCTTCCACATGGAGAAGCTGTAATGAGGGGTGAGAATGCATGCTGCAGGGGGCGTGGCCGTGGAAGGGCCCATCGTGATACGCCCCCAACAGGCAGTACCGTGCCTGCATCAGCTTTGAGCTGTACACAGATGTAGAGATCATGGGCCAGTACCACCTGAACAGGGGCAATACTAAGTGGCTCTGTGAGCTGTGCAGTGATGTGATGCAGGCACCCTCACACGGAGTCACGCCTGTCAATGGAGACCAAGGTGACAGCCTGCATGTGCCTGCTCACCACGGGCACCTTCCAGAGGCCGACAGGGACACCACAGGCATCACACAGTTGGCCACATCATGCATCCTCACCCAATTCCTCAGCGCACTGCTGCCACATGCTGCGGAGCACATCCATTTCCCCAGCACCGCGGCAGAGAGTACAACAAACATGCAGGAGTTCCACATGGTAGCACATATGCCTGGCATGCTAGAGGCCATAGACTGCACCCATGTGGCCATTCACACGCCACCTGGCACCGATGGGGCTGCATATAGAAACAGGAAGGGCTATTCCAGTGTCAACTGCCAGGTGGTGTGTGATGCCAGTGGGCGCATAATCAATGCCTGTGCCACACACCCTGGTGGAGCATATGATGCCTTCATATGGTATCAGTCCACACTGTGCCATCGATTCGAGAGTGGGGACATCCCCACAGGCCATCTAGTGGGTGAGTACACATGTAGAATCGGCAAATGTGGGGCAAGGGTGGAATGCCACAGGTGCCATGGCAGTGGCACACAGGGATATTGGCAATATGGACCTGAACATGATACTCATCTCCACCATCTCCACACAGGTGACAGCGGATACCCACTCCGTCCCTGGCTGCTCACACCATACCGGCACCCCATGACCCCATCGCAGCAATGCTATAATGAGGCGCATGCTGCCACACACAACATCATCGAGTGGGTGTTTGGGATGCTCAAGGCACGCTTCTGATGCCTAGACACCTCCGGCGGTGCCCTACAGTACAGCCCCTCAAAGACCTGTGGGATATTCCTGGCCTGTTGTATCCTGCACAACATGGCCAAAGACTGTGGGATAGCCATTCAGGTCGAGGAGGGGGACAGCGATCGGGATGCCAGCGGTGCCGGTGATGATGGTGATGAGCAGCCCCCCCTTGGACGGCGGGACCCCCGACTGATCCGGCAGGCCCAGCTGCACTGGGACACCATCACGGAGGAGCATTATGCACGACACAGGTAAGTCAAGGGGCCATGTGCAACCAACACTGTCCTGGCGCAACCCACAGGCACACAGAGTAACACACCAGGGGTGCATGACGGCAAGGGGAGTGGAAGGGACCAGGCACACAAACACACCATCAGGGAGGGGTGAACAGTCATATGGACACACACACACACACACACACCAGGCACAAAGCGTATATGGGCAGGTGCACAGCAGAGCAGGAACAGACATGGCAAACACACAGATCCACAGACCACACCCACCACCTGTACTGTCCAAGTACATGTGTCAGATGCTGGGCACCCTTGCACCTTGGTGTACAGCACAATGCAGGCATCATCATGCACACACACCTGTGGACAGCAGTCAGGATGGTGTGCAGGTGGTCTGTGTGTTGGCGTGATGGGCAGGGCACCCACCAGTGCACTGCCCACCATGACGCACATTGCACAAAGGGCAGCACCAGACAGGGCCCACACTGGGAGACAGGTCAGTCATGTTGCACTGTTCCACAGCCACTGCAGATGCATGGGTGGCCCTGCCGTGACCCAACAGCACTGGCAGGCTGAGCAGGGGCCACATTGGGTGGCACCGATGGACCACCAGGGGTCCCTCTGCACGATCGTGACCTTGTCCACACAGGGGTCTGTAGTATGCAACATACCTGCACCAGGGGTGCCTGGATGCCACAGCAGAACCCGCGCATCGACAGGCTGGGTGTCACATACACCGGAATGGGGAGTGGAGAGCTGCTCGTGTGGGGTGCGCGTACAGGGCATCTGCTTGTGTGACCAATGCAGCCACGACAGCGACCAATGCCTGGGTCTGCCTGTCAATGGCGGCAGTCACATCCATCCGCATATGGACCATCTCTGCAAGGATCAGAGCACAGTCCCTGCTGTGCCGCTCCACAGCCACGCACAGTGCCTCCACGGATGTTGCAACCCGCCTTTGCTGCTGTACTGATTCCCACAGCAGGCGGGTGTGCTCTTCAAATGGGTACTGTGCCACAACGGCATCCTGTCCCCCAGGGTATGGAAGGCCCTGATGCTCAACACCCCTTGAGGGTGGGCGCTGTTCACCAGGACCAGGAATGGGCATATCAAAGGGTGGTGGGCATGTGCCACCACTGTACACTGTACCCCCAGACCTGGTGGGTGACTGCTGCTGCTGCCCCTCCAACCGCTGTGCCCCAGGGACCACTCGTTCCACTGCTGTGGCCACAACAGTGCCAGACACTTGCACAGCCACCGGTGCTGCCCCACTGGTGTTGACAGGCACAGCCTGGGACTGTGCCGACATGCTGGCACACACATTGGAACCAGATAGGCCCTGGGGCACGTGCTGGCCTGCTGTGTGTCCGTCATGGGACACACACATGTCACTGCTCATTGCAGTCCTTGCATCATCAATGGTGCAGGTACGTCATAGCACACAGTCACAGCGGCTGCGTGCATGCCAGACTGCTGAGACACAGGCTGTGCACCCCCCACACCTGACTCACCGACAACAGAGTTGGCAGCCAAGTGTGCATGCTGGTGCAGTGCATGCTGGCTGGCGACAGAGGTGGATGGACCCTCCTCCAACTCCGGCAGGTCTTCCTCACTGCCTGGACCCACCACCACCACCGTCCCCTGCAGATGAATGGGATCTGTAACAGAAAGTGAGGACATGTGAGTGCATGTGAACAACCTTCCCCCCCCAACACCACCACCATGTCATACCGTGCAGTGATGGACTTCCACCTGTCTGGAATCCACCTCCTGGTACGCCCTTAATAGCACTTTGCTGCATTGATGCAGCAAGTTGGTCCTCAGCCGGGGTCAGCTCCGCCACTGCTGGCTGGCCCCCGCCTGTGCCAGCACGTGCCACCCTGAGGGCTGCCACCTTCTTCTTCACCCTCCTGCAGTCTGTCCCCATCTTCTTTTTGCATTCCTGCATGGAGCGCTGATGGCTTCTGTGCAGGTTCACTGCCTGAGCTACCCCCTCCCATGTAGCCACACGGGCCTGAGGGGTACCCCGCTGTCCACTCAGTAGTGGCTCCTCCTCCAGGTAGGCCTGGAAGAGGGCCTCTGTCTCTGCCGTGGTGAAGTTGGGCCTCCTCCTCCTCCACCCTCCATCCTCACCCTCACCTTGGCTCTGCTCGGTCATGTCGGTCTGTATGGGTGGAAGTGGACACCTGTCACTGTGCAGTCTACAGCGTTATCCCATGACCATTGGCCAGAACATCACACAGCATGCAACTCACCTTCACCTGCAGTAACCGAATCTGGCCAGCGCAGCCCAATGTCGCACATTTATAGTGCAATGCATGCAAATTAGGAGTGGAGCAGCACTGTAATGAGATGCAAATCGATGCCACTGAGCCTTTGAATGGCTGATCAGATGATTTGCATGTGTCGGCTGAATATCACGCCATTGCGCTTTGCGCACACGGTTGAGCCGCTGAGCCATGGCACATTTCTGTGACTGTGTGGTACACTGCATTGCGATGCCCAGGTAGCTTACGAGTATCTGCCGTGCTGATGACGGCTGTGCGCGATCAGCAATTCAGGCCACGGCCACCATTGTGCCAATGGCGCTACAGCGCTGGTCACCATATGGCGCTGTGGCAGTACTGTGCAATAGTCCACTGTAGCACTGGCATGCAGGTGTCCGATCACCCAGGATGTGTGGACATCCGATGGTGCTGTGCGTGGCCTTGCGCCACTGACCCATGACCTTGTGCTTGACCTTTGGCCCCTGGCGCTGTATGTCTGGCATGGGTATGGCTCTATCGCGCTGTTCAGTGGCAGCGCGATGCGGACTGACAGCGCTGTCCGAACAGCGTGATAGGCAGTGATGGAGTTGTATTGCACAACATTTCCACGTGGGGTTGCCGCGCTACGGAGCACCATATTGCCACTGTACTTTTTGAAAATGGCACACAGGAGAGCACCACAATGGGGGGCTTTGGAAATAGCTAACCTGGTGGCTGTGGTGGAGCCTCACTATGGCTCATTGTTTGAGGGAGTGACCCTGCAGGTGCCACGCACCCATGTGTGGCAGCAGGTCACCGCTGCCCTGGAGCAGGCCACTGGGCGGAGGAGGACCCCAGAGCAGTGCAGGCACCGCTACAGCGACATGCAGAGGAGGGAGCATGCTCTGCTTGCGCACCTCAGGTCATGTGCCAGGAGGGGCATTGTGCCCAGGCCAGGTGGGTGTGCTGTGTATGCACCGTATTGTCGCATGGGTGACTGTGTAATGTAATCTGTGCATGGGGTGGGTTGGCTGTGGTTTGCTGTGAGGGTGTTTGCAGTGTGTGCTGTTTGGGTCTGGCTGTGTGGGCAGGCACACTCAATGGGGCAAGGGCTGTCTGCTTTGGGATCTCACTGATGTGTTTCTTCCTTTGTCTCCACAGGTGTGGAGGAGCGGAGGCGGGCACAGGCTGAGGCCTGGGATGGCAGTGCCAGGATGGCTGGCAGAGGAGGTGTGCAACAGCCACAGCCACAGCAGCAGCAACAGCAGCAGCCGCAGCCGCAGCAGCACCTGCTGCAGTGGCTTGAGAAGGGTGAGTGTCATTACATCATGGATGCTATTGCATGCTGGGGGGGGCACACCTTCCAGGGACAACACTACCATGCATGCAACATGTGACAGTCATCACTGTCCAGTGGCACTGCATGTGTGTGTGTGTGTGTGTGTGTGCATCACTGGTGGTCCATGCATGCACCGGGCACATGGCTGTGGCACTAGCATCCCATCACGTAGCCATGTCACTGGGCAGCCTTGGTTGTGCTGTGCTGGACATGGGCGGTGTGTGTGTGTGTGCAGTGGTACACATGGCCATTGCTGGCTGGTTGGGCTTGTCTTGTGCACAGTCACTGTGGGTGGGTGCAGTCCATCACAGGAGCGGGGCACTTGGCTGTCTGCCATGCACGATGGGTGGGATTCAGGGATGTGGACAGTCACAGCCATTGACTCTGATCCCTTGTCCTAGGTATCCAGATCCTGCGCCTGATGGAGCGGGGCCTGCGGAGGCTCACTCAGGTGGCCATTGACACACACACCATTCTTCTGGACTTGCAGCAGCATGGGATGTGGCGCTGGAGGAGGCCACGGGCACTGCACCAGGCAGGAGGAGGGCAGGCTGCCAGGTGGTAGCTGAACGTCAGTGAACCCCACCTTCCCTCTCCCGGTTGTTCACCCCTGCCCCTTACCCACCCCTACCTCATACCCATACCCCCACCCCTGCTTTGTAAATATGTTGTCGCTTGTTGTTCTTGTTATGCATCTTATTATTACATTTATATTTTAATAGGAATACTGTGGTGGTCTCTGATTTGCAGCTGGCTATAGGAGCTCAGTTGCAGTGGTGTGCATGGCATCTGGTGTGGTATGGTCATGGGTATGTGTGTGCGTGTGTGTGGGGCGGTGTCTTTGGTGTGGGTGAGGCTTCCAGTCAGTATTGCCATGTGCTGCCACCCACTGCTGGGTGCTCATGGTGGGTGTGGCTTGTATGGTTCTGTGGTTCACGAGGTTGCAGTGTGCTGGGGAGGCCTGGGGATTCCTGCAGTGCTGGTCACTGCGCATGGGTGGTGTCTTGGGGTCACAGTGCTGGGAGTGCTGTGCACACTGGGGGGCCACTGGACACTGGGGTGCTCCGCCCCCTTTGTGTGCCAGTCTCAAGTTGACAGTGGGTGTGCTGCAGTAACACGGCTGGGATGTGCTTTGTTTGCTTGTCCCCATGGTCCAGTGGCTGTTCCATCCCTCCCCAGTTCTGGCTGTGCTTGGGGTGTGGGGTACATTGTTGGTTCAGCAGTGTGTCCCTGTGCCCATCTGTGGCATGGGTGGTAGGCCCCGCCTACCTCCCTGGTTGTGCAGTTCCATTGCGCTATGCTGCTGGAGCCTCTTTGCTTGGCGCTATGGTGTCTCTGGACTGCTCAGCTGGGCCGCTTTGTTGCGCCTGTGGCGCATCAGCTCTGCTCAGCTTCCCTTCCTGGTTGTGCTATGGCGCATCATCACTGCTCAACTTCCTTCCTGATTGCGCTATAAGCATGGTTGTGCGATATTCAGACATTGGCTGTGTGCAATTTGTCTTGCTCCCATGTTGAATATCGCGTGTGAAATTCTTGCATGTGCAATTAACTTGCGCTTGTTCCTACTGTTGCGCACTTTTGGACGCAGTTTGAATATCTGGCCCCATAAGTGCCAGCCCTCTTTAATGATGTGAGTCATTAATTACAAAAACATCCACAAAAGCTATTTTAAATATCTGGGAAAATAAGAAAAAATGATTATGAATCAACAAATGTCAGAAATACAGTTTTCCCCCAAAAAACCTGAAGGATGAAATAGTTCACTAACTAATACTACTGGTTTAAGAGCCCCAGTTCTACAGAATAGGTTACTCTCTATGGAACCATTGCTGGCCAGAAAAATTCTTATTTCATGAAATTGTCATGAATACTTGCAAATTTTCACAAAATTATGACTTGCGTGAAATTTGAATCCTAAATACTGTAACCTGATTCAAATATATAATAATGAAATCCAATATAGCTGCATGGCAATACACAAGGAAGCAGGCACTAGAGATTTGTGTATAAAAAGAAAAGTATCACAGGAAGAGGGGCAACTATATAATGATTACTAAATATCAACACCATTAGTGGGCCACTGAAGTACAATAGTTTGCCAGATCTGCATCTGCTGAAAACGGTAATTGTAATGGTGTACCAAACATTAATGGAAACGCAAGTGGTAACGCAAACGCAAACAGTAACGCTAACAGTGATGCAAACAGAAATGCTAACGCAAATGGTAATGGAAATGCAAGCGCAAATATAAACGCAAGCGCAAATGTGAATGCAAATGCTAATGGTAATGCTAATGCACACGCTTTGTGTTCAAAAGAGGTGCATTCAGAAACACAGTGAATACAAAGAATGTGGGTATAATAGCGGACCTCAGATGGGAACATGAGCACTTGGAATACTAAATTGCTTATAGCTCAAGAAGTGTTTGATGCAGAAAAAAAATTTAAATCTCATAGTATTTATGACTTTCCAGGCTAGTTTTGTACTTAGCCCCCCCAATGGGGGACTAAGAATTTTTGCGATGAAAGGCCTGTATCTCAAGCCATTTTTGAGATATGGGACCCAAAAGGCACAGAGGATGTGTAACGTTATCCTATGGGAAAAATCGTCAACTGTGGAGTGTCGTAACTTTGCAGCCCTGTTATATTTTTGCATCAAACCACCAAAAGGCACATCTGTGTGATGTCGGCTTTCTTCCCTGACCAAAAGACCAAACTGTTGTTTTGCAACATGGTGGCAAAGATTTCCTATTGTTTGGGCATAGAGTCACAAATTACTTTCTCAAATCATGACACTTTCGGAAAAAAAACACACGAAAGTGTTGCATATGCAGAAATACTTTGTGACACTTCTTTTCACAAAAATTTAAAAAACATATTTCTGGGGTGTTCTACTCCCCCAAAAAAGACATGTCTACCATCCTCGGGGCTCGACTATGTAAACACAAGAATTGTGCCCTGAGAGGGTCCCAAATTTAAATGTCAAGCATTTTTCTGACCACTAACTAAAAAAAAAAAATGTCTGACTCACGAAAGTAAAAGGGTAATTTGCGACACTAAAAACTGCATTTGTGACACTTTTGCATAGTTTAACTTTTCCCATAAACTATAATGGGATTCAGTGTTTTTTGAATAACTTTTGAACCGTTTAATATTTTTTCACAAAATGTTTGAAAGGCACATCGGGGACCCTGGCTGCATCTTCACTGAAAGTTTTGGACCAATCACGCAAACCCTGTGGGCTGTAGGTGCGAGCAAAGAAACACACAAAAACATGTAATTTATGCATTTTTTGGTGCTCTGTAGCTCTGCAACCATACTTCTGACCATAAGGAAACTTGGTAGATCCAGAGATCTATGGCACTACACCATGCATTCCAAATGTTAGGCAAATCCATAATACAGTGCCAAAGTTATTAAGGTGCAAAATTTCAAAATTAACCTTAAATGGGGTACTCAACCATAACTATAGTGGTACTACCATGCCACTATAAAATATATATACTGTATATATATATATAATGGCAAAAAACTCTGTTTAATGCATCAGTTAGGGTTGTTCCACAGCGACAAAAGCAAGGTAATTCGATGTTAGGGTTGAACTCCTCTGACATCCCCCACCACGCCCCCAACTGGCATCGGGTGTGCTAAATATCAGCCCAACTCACCCCATCCCATGTAGACAAGCTGAGGTGGTGAAGTATAGGAGAATGGGGTGAGAGTTAGAACTGATAACCCCAATGCACACCCTGAAGCTGGTTGGGGGCAGGGTGGGTTGCAGCGGGGTTTCAACCCCAACATCGAGCTCTCACTTTGTCACTGTGGAACAACCCTAACTGATGCATTAAACAGAGATTTTTGTCATGAATTTCCCTTCTTTTTGAGAATGAAGACTATAAATAGTGAATGGAATGTGGCGGTGGGAGTGCAGGCCCTTTAGGCCTTGTGCTCATACCATGTGATTATTTTGTCACATAGTAATGGTAAGTGCAATGCAAATGCAAGCAGAAACGGTAATGCACATGGTGATGCAAACATAAATGGTAACGCAAATGGCAATAGAAACGCAAGCACAAAGTGATGCCAAAGCGAACAGTAACAAAAATGGAAACACAAATGCAAGCGCATACAGAAACACAACTGGTAATACGCACGGTCACGGTACTGCAATTGGAAACACAAATGGTAATGTAAACAGCAACAACAACGGCAAAGGAAACAGAAATGGAAAAGCAAACGCAAGCGCGTGCGAAGACTTAAACTGTAACATGCATGGTCACGGTAACGCAATTGGAAATGCAAATGGTAATGGTAACAGTAACAATAACACCAAAGGAAAGAGAAACGGAAATGCAAGCTTTCACAGAAACACAAACCGTAATGCACACGGTCACGGTAATGCAATTGGAAATGCAAATGGTAAAGGTAACAGCAACAATAATGCCAAAGGAAAGAGAAATGGAAATGCAAGCATGTACTGAAGTGCAAACCATAACATGCACAGTCACAGTATCGCAATTGAAAATGCAAATGGTAACAGTAACAGCAACGATGATGCCAAATCTTCAAGAGGCACATTGGGGACCCTGGATGCATGTTCCCTGAAGTTTTTGGACCGGGTACGCAAACCGTGCGACCTGTAGACGCGAGCAAAGAATGCACAAAAAAGCATAAATGTGCTATGGAATGTCATTTAATAACTCCACAACTGTATACCTTACCAGTACAAAACTTGGCAGGTCCCAAGGTCTGTGCTACCGCTCTATGCCTGCCAAATTTCAGGCAAATCTGTCATAGGGTGGCAAAGTTATTAAGGTGCAAAATTTCACACTTTAACCTTAAATGGGGTACTCAACTCTAACTATAGTGGCATGGTGTATATATATATATATATATATGTTTTGTGTGTGTATATATATATATATATATATATATATAATAACTGGTCAGCAATTTCTCTCAATGTACTGACCAGGTTGATATTTTCCATAACAACCAGCTGGTTGTTATGACATTCATGAGCCATGCAAGTCAAACTATGCTGCTGCCTCATTGGCCAACATTCTGTATGTGGGTGGGGCCAAACAGTCTCACAAAGTGCTGGAGAAAAATTGCTGGTCTGCTATTATAAAAAATAAAAGATGGGGAGGGTGTTTCATATGAGAATTTAATGCACACCCTCATTGTGGGATGCTTTGATAAACCCCTTGGGCTTCGCCCTTGGGGTTTATGTAGCATCCCACAACTCGAGTTGCATTACATTCTCATATCAAACCCTTCCCCATCCATTATTCTCTCTCTATATATATATATATATATATTATGGTAGTATACTGATAGTGCTACCATAGTTAGGGTTGAGGTGCCATTTATATGTTAAACCCAAAATTTTGCACATTAATAACTTTGCAACCGTTTGATGGATTTGCCTGAAATTTGGAATACACAATTAAGACCCACATGCCTTGAGATTTGCCAAGTTTTGTACTGGTCAGATATACAGCTGTGGAGTTATTAAGCATGACCTGCGCATGCATTTATGCTTTTTCTGGAATTCTATGGTCGCGCCTACAGGTCGCACGGTTTGAGCGACAAGCCCAAAATCTTCAGGGAATGTGCAGCTGGGGTTCCTGATGTGCCTTTTGAAGATTTTGTGAAAAAAATATTAAACTGTTCAAAAGTTATGGCAGTCCTAACTTCTGTTTTTTTCCCATAGGATAACATTACGGCGTTCGCCGCACCTTTGAGGGCCCGTCTCTAGAAAATGGTGCAATATACAGAGTTTTTGTCGAATGATTATAGCACCCTTATGGGGGTTATGTATAAAACTAGCCAGGAAAGTGATAATATATATATAACTTTTAATTTTTTTTTCTACCTCGTACGGTTACTGAGATATAAGCAATTTACTATTACAACTACTGATTTTTGTGTTCCGAGAGTCATTATTTTGCATTCACTCTTTCTACTCACTGTCTTTCTCTATACAGCTTTTGGGGAAAACCAGCCTGTGTGCATACATTACTCTTACCATTACTGTTTCTGCTTGTGTTCCGTCACCGCTTTCACTTACTGCTCACGCTTACGCCACCATGTGCATTACCCTTTGCGTTTTCTTTTGCGGTTGCATTTCCGTTGTTTTTAACATTTCTGCTTACAGTACTGTTCCTCTTTCTGTTTCACTTTGCATCACCATGCGCATTATGATTTGCATTTGCGGGCACAATGTTACAATGCAACAAGACATCAACCCCGCACTCCCGCCGCTGCATTACATTCACTATTTCTCATTATCATTCTCAAAAAAAAGGGAAATTAGAGGCAAAACAAATCAGTTTAATGCATCAGTTAGGGTTGTTCCACAGCATCAAAAATGAGGAAATTCGATGTTAGGGTTGAAACCCCCTTTGCACCCCTCCAGCCCACCCCCCCAACTGGAATCGGGAGGTGCATTGGGGTCATCGGTCCTAACTGTCACCCTATTCTCCTATTCCTCAGCTTCTTTCCACATGTGATGGGGTGACACTTAGGGCCGATAACCCCAATGCGCACCCCGATTCCAGTTGGGGTGGGCTGAGGGGTAAGGGGTTTCAACCCTAACATCGAATTTCCTCACTTTTGTTGCTGTGGAACAACCCTAACTGATGCATTAAACGGAGTTTTTTGCCTCTAATTTTAGATATATATATATATATATGCATATAGATATATTATATATTTAATTTTATAAACATATACCAATCTCCCCTAGGAAGGAGATTTAATTCTCTGAAATGTTGGATTTACCTGGTATTTGTTCTTTGTTGCAAGAAATAAAAAGAGCTGAATCAATATCTGAGTTAAGGAGCTATTTATTCCAATCTCACTGGGTATTTCATTGTATTTTATATTAAATAAAATGTATTCTAATTTTTGCATTTTAATTTGTAGTAACCACCAGTGTTCTGAAGAAATGGACTAAAAACCACAAAACATCAACTAATTGTTAGTGGATGTCAGCACAAAAAAGAAACTAGAAGTTGGTCCATATTCTTCATATAATTATGGGACTGTGATTGGATCCTCCACCATTGCAAATATTACAGCAACAAGGGCATCCTGGGTCTTTTCTTGTGATACAAATCTGACTTTTCCAAATGTGTTCCATAAATGTTCAACCTGTGGAAAAAAGGCCACAGTCCAGCAATAATTTTGAGATGATCATGGTAGACTGCTACTCATACTTAAGATTCTATTGTCAGCATCTCATTAAGGACTAACTCAGGCTGTGAGCTGCCTCATCTGCCATAAGTAGTAAAGCTGTACCCCTGCAAGAATGGGAGCCTAAGGCTCTACTGATCTGTGGAGACCTGTCAATCAGATCCCACCAGTAGTAGATTAATTTTCCTCAGACTGAGCTGTGAAATAAATGTATCTGGGCTTGGCACAAAATCATCAGTTTTGCTTAGGCACAGAGAGGGGATATTTTACAAAAGGATGCAGCCAATAACTTCTAATGTGCCATTTTTATTATTTGTAAGTTTAGTTCATTGTGCTAAATAAACAGGGATAGGATGACATAAGAAACCATTGATATCAGGATTATATTCTTATCCAATAGTGCCCTGTCACAATATAAAGCAGTTGCTGTACCTTATGTACAAATAATAATAAAATACATTTAAACTAGACAACACACACATTGTACAAAACACAGTAGCAACTTGCAAAGGAACAATGTAACCCTAAAGTGGCACATCAAGTCTATTTACTTTTTCACAATACTGAGGCAAACTCCATAAACTAATAATAAACGGTACTCCAGGAGGTAGGGGGAAACAAAGTGGCCACGCACTCATAGAAACAAACCATTGCAGGCTGGGGAACATTTACCTCATTAATGACCTAGCAATGAAGCACATGTCTGGTGCACTTACAGAAAAAGTATTGGCAGCAATGTGGTGTTATTCTTAAACTTTCCAGTGACATAATGTCATATATGCTTGTATGTATACGTACTGTGTCAGTTGTGGTCCTGAGTACCTTCTTGTGATCTCAGGGCATGAGAACTGTGACATGCAGCTGAATGGTCTGGCACACAAGGAATTTAGAGGACACTGTTATATGTTTTTATACAATGGCAAGAAATAATCCTGGCTCCTGATTGGTCAGTTGGCCATCACAGCAGGGATGTTATCCCGGCATAACATCCCTGCTGATGTTGTTATGGCAGAGCTGGAGCATTTTTTCTTAAAAGAATATTTTAAAACACTAAATAAAATTCTTTAAAATTATTTTTTTCTGTATAAAACAATGAGCCATTGTTAAATAGGAATAATGCCCTCCAGGGTGGGTGTTATGCTGGGATAACATCCTTTCTCGGGTGTTGGATGCCCTCGGCCAGTGGCCTCGGGCCCAACCACCCGAGGTGGGATGTTATTCCAGCATAACGCCCACCCTGTCAGGCATTATTCCTTTAATAAGGCATTGGGGTAGTCTCTTCACCTGAAACAGTGCCTCCTTTTGTGTTCATAAAGCTTGGACACCATAAGGACACAAGAGGTGATACTCTTTCAGGTGTAAAACACAGTCTTGGTGCCCTGTAAAAATATTATGAATCTTCAAGCTATGTGTTGTGATAAATAATTTTGAAGTGTACAGTAATTTTTTTTTAAATACAAATGAAATGGACACCCACCCCGTTTCAAAAGTGGTACATTCCACTTTTCAAAAGATTCACATGAGGTCCTCTTTTGTTATAAGAGGTACTCATCTGCAGGAAATTGTCTGTGCTGATTGGTTGAATCCCTGCCAGAGATGTATAAGAATCAAAGAAAACATTTAAAGCAGCACTGCAACAACATGTTTTTTTCTAAAAGCTAGTTCCAGCTGCAAATAATAAAAATATTAGCATATTTGTCAAATCTGCTTTTCTAGATATGATCCTATGCTGTGTACCATGAGTTTTTTTTATTTTTCTCAATGTTTAATAATATTCATGCCCCCGATCCATGATGCCACTGTTGACACAACTGACCTCCTTATCCTGGTGATCTAGTTGCCCCATCCCTCTCCCACTCCAGCAGGTAGTGACCACCACCCAGCTCCCCATCCCATAATAGAGCCTGCACCGGCACAGCCCTCCTCTCATCTCCACTCATCTCCATGGCCAGTGCCGACTGCCCTATCATTTTGACAGCTGTACTTTATAGTGTACACAATGTATGTACACTATACAGTACAGCTATCAAACTCATTTCAGAGCTTAGTCTGTGCCAGCTCTTGGAGGAGGTGAGAGGGGGCTGTGCCGGTGCCAGCACTATACGGGATGAGGGGGCTCTATAGTGGCACTACCTGCTGGGGTGGGGACCACTAGATCACCAGGATAAGGGGGTTGTTTGTGTCAAAGACAGCATCAGGGATTGGGGGGAAATAAATATTATTATGCATTTAGTTATTAGTACAGTTGGGGATGGGGGGTATGATGAGTTAAATAAAGAGCACAATCGGGGATCGGGGACATTACTTAAATATGATCATAGCACAAACAGGGATCGGGAAGGGGGCCACTTTGCCACCAACTTAGGGGTGTCTGCACATCAGGGAAGGGGGCTGCTAGCCCAACAGGGACTGGGGCAGTGCACAGCCACCCCGCGGCTTGCAACCCACACTGCTGGTGTGCCGTATGTTTGGCGCCTGGCCCCGGTTGCTGCAAGCTGCTGTAACTTAGCCGTCATTACCCTGCCTGATTGAGAATAGGGCACAGGATCCTTGGTGCAGGGGTCTTGGTGCAAGCTGCTTTGTAGTCGTGGTTTGCACCCCTCCAAGCCCCGTATGAGAATTGGACCCATAAACTGTCCGGATTAGATAAAAATGATGTCCTGATTTAAAACAAAGCTAATAATGTGGTAATTACTGCTAATATATAATTATATTTTGCACCTTAAACCATGTAGATTGCTTTTTATGGGTTGCATTCTTATTGGTTGTGAACTTCTGAAGCAGACTGTTTCTAGAGTTTTTGTTTTTCAGAACCTCTTGTCCCATCCATAGTTGTTGTTCCCAGCAACCCAGACTAGACACAGAAAATCTGCAGAAGCTGTCTAGCTCTCAGTTAAGCATATTCTTCAAATAAAGTATGATTCCCCTTAATTGCTAATGGACCATAAAAGGAAATTTTTCTTTACTGGAAGTACCACTCAAGGCTGGCTAACTTAATTTCAAGTGAAATGATCTCATACTGTAACTCTGCTTAATAGGTGGCTTAGTATCGTCCTTATATCTGTGTGAATAATGCCACTGCTTGCAAGGAAATAAGGCAATTATCTCGAGATTCCAAAAGGGGTCTTTAGTTTCCAGATCAGCATAACTATTTATTTATTTATTTATTTATTTCAGTTTTCAGAAATACACCTTTGAGTCAAGGACTCCTTTGCAAAGGTTCCATGTCATAGAGTACAATTGGAGTCACATATGAGTTTAGATACGAGTACAGCAGGAATTAGATATACAGTACAGGATTAGCAAAAAAGCCAATAGGGTAGAGACAAACCCACCGTCCAAATTAACAAGCAAGGATGCATATACAGTAGTTATAATCAAAACCAGCACTGGGAATTTTGCAGGCATACGAAACAGAAGAGTAGAGAAGACTCATCTAGGGGAGAGTTGCCTTTTGTCAATGTGGAGAGAGGAGAAGGGGCTGGAGGAGATAGGGACAAGATGGGGAGGGAGGGAGGGAGGAGAAAGTTGAGGGGGTGGGAGTGGTGGAGGATTAGGGGCAGTCACAAGTGGACTGTGGCAGAAGCAGATTTTGAAACTGGTTTTGAAAGGTCTCTTTTTCCCTGTAGGATTGGTAAAGGGAGCTTGTTTAACCAGTTAGGGGCCTGACACTAGAAAGCTCTTTGGCCTAGGGAGGTTCTACAGTGGGGGACAGCCATGAGTGACTTGGCAGTGCTTCTTGTAGATCTGTTTATTGGGGCAGGATGGATGAGGTGGACAAGACCGGGGGGGGGGGCAAGGTTGAAAAGGGCTTTCTTAGCCAAAAGGCAGGTGTGATATTTAAGCTTTAAGTCAAAGCTTAATAACTGTGTGTGTTGATACAGTACAGAAGCATGGGTAAGTCTGTCACAGTTTGTGATAAGACAGCATGCCTTGTTTAAAGTGATCTTGATAAGGCATAGGACGACTGATGGAATTTGTTCACTAACACATTTGAAAGACACTTAGATCTCATAACTGCAAGAGTCTGGAAGAACATCCCTCCTTCCACAGGGTTTGGTACTACCAGATATTTATTAAAAAGGTGCCATGTACTTTTGCTATGGTGGTAATGGACATATGAATAAACCACAGGGCGTGCAAACTTACACATTGTGGTTGATTTAAGTAGGCAGTATTTACAGATGGAAGACACATTTCTGGTGACATCTGAACCTCTCAGCACTAGGTAGCTTCATATTGACTCATCTGAGTCATCTTGATGGAGATCTGGGGTCAGAATTTGAACTGGACTGCGGAAGCCTAGCTCAAATCCAGATCCAGACCCCCCTCCAATATCAGCCCACTTGCCATTAATCATTTTCTCCCCCTGCTAGGGTGCAGGCTTTAACCTTCCACCAAACCAGAGCCCACCTGAATTCATTCACACTATCCAAGAAATCTGTGCTTCCTTCTCCTTTTCCTTAAAAACCCTACTCTAGGCTCATATGTTCCAAATCTGCTCTTTCATCTAACCCACCACAATATATCATGTCCCTGTTCTCTTTAGGTGGCAGTATAGTGTAGTAGTTAAGGGCACTGAGCTGCAAACCTGGAGAACTTGGTTTGAATCCCATCAATCCCAACTTGTGTACTGTGTGACCCTGAGTAAGTCACTTAACTTCCTTGTGCTCCCAGGTTGCACCTGGAAACAAGCTCCAGCTTAGTGTGCCTTTCCTGGTTAAACATTTCCCCCTTTCCTTTCCCCCTTCCCCTTTCCTTATGTTTGTCACCTTCAGCCCATCTGAACGTAATGTATTTGAGTTTACTTCTGCCATTTAGCTAGTAATATATTTTTTATCCTTTCTCCTTGTACCATTCTTTCAGGATACCTCTAGAAATACAGCTCAGCTCAGTAGGCCTTTCCTGTTAAAATATTTTAAATAAATAATTTACTTGGAGATGCAAGCTGGGATCTGAGATGAGGCACAGCAAATGTGCCCATTCCTAGCAGTAATGAATCCAGCTGAATACCGTAGCACCCACAAATGGTTCTGCTGGCATTCAGAAATAGGTTTGTGTTGACAGCAAGTACAGAACCTCTGGAAGAAAGAAGGCAAAGCCAGCTTAATTTAAAGATGCTCTGAGCACACTGATGGGGAAGCAGCTATAGGCTGTGGACAGGCACCTGTGGTCCTTGGTGGTAAGTGGATATTCTGCCACACACCAGACAATCAAGATGGGCCACGAGTAGCCTCACAAAGGCAAACAGATTTGGTTCTATATCTGGGAAGGTATTGTTGACATTTATTTGAAATAAGCCCCCATATTCAGAGCTGTCTTGTGCCACACAGCCTGGAGTGCTATGCAGCCATTAGTACATGGCCAGCTCAGGGGATATGTTCAGACAGTATGCATACTTAACATGAGCATGATAACTGAATATTGGGCTGCCAAGCACAGCTCATAATGACTGTGTACTGTGTTGACACAGCCCAGGACTGAATATGGTTTACACATGAGCCCAGTGGAGATAGTGCTACCCAAACAGGATGGCGCCCGGGCTCCTGTGGGCCACATTCACTCCTAGCATGCTTTTGTTGGTGTATGTGAATTTAGTGTTCATGAAAGGTGCTGGATTGACAGCACTGGAACCTGAAATCCTCTGCTTATTCTCATGATAGGTAAAGCAAGAACGATCACAGTGCAAGCTTCCTCACACTGCCCCAACAACATGCCATATCCCTGCCAGGCACTGAACACCTAGTAAGTTAGAGGTTAGTTCAGACTGCTGTGAGTCTCCCAGCAAGGGTGCCAATTACTGCCATTTGCATTTGTGTTTTTCGTGACGTGGACATCTGCCCACTGGGAACTGGATGGAGTCCAACACAACTTATTTCATGTAGACCACTGAACAGCCCTCATGTGATAATGACTTCCAGCCATTACCAACCTTGACTGAATTTGAACCGGTGCCCTTGAGGTGAAAGGCTCCTTAACCCACTACCAGTCCACTGAGCCACCCTGTTCCCTTCAGTCTTAGCATGTTAATGAGTCCATTGGCCATGCAAGGCACTAAGGGTCCATTAGCATACCCATTATTGGCTCATTTGAATGCCACAAAGACCCTTTGTGCCCATGCTGGTGTGTAGCAGAAATGATTCCCTGGTGTCTAGTGGTCCCCCCCCCACACACACACACACGATTCCCCATGCTGGGCTTTAGTAACAGCTCTCTATTCCCTGGCATCTAGTGGTCTCCTCACCCCTCCTGATCACCCATACTGCTATCATACAATATTCTCCCTGGTGCCTAGTGGCCTCCCTCTAGTCGCCCATGCTGGACTACTGAATTGATTATTCCCTGGTTTCTAGTGGTTCCCCACCCCTTACTACCATTTTCCTGTTTAGTTTCCATATAGAGTGGTGTCCAGTGCTCCCGCACCCCCTGATTGCCATTTCCCATATAGTTTCCATTGTCCCTGGCCAGCTAAGGAAAGACAAAGGCAGGCTGAAGATGGTACAGTATAGGGTAACCAAAATGATTGAGGGCCAATAGTGCAGATCCTACAATGATTAGTTTATAGCACTGAACATGTACTTAGGAGGCAGTATGTCATTGTGATTTAGGACTCTGAGCTGCAAACCCTGGAGACCTGGGTTTGAATCCCACAACCCCCACTTGCATACTGTGTGACCCTGCACAAGTCACTTAACTTTCTTGTGCTCCCAGGTCGCACCTGGAAACAAGCTCCAGCTTTGTGTGCCTTTCCGGGGTAAACAATTTTCTCTTTCCCTTTCCATGTACTTGCTAGAGGGTAGCAGGGAGAAGGGAAACATGTAGATACCTGCATGTTCCTGAAAGGAATGAAAAGGGTTAATGTTCAGGAAATACTCAGAAGGGATAGTGAGTCAAAAGTATGTGGACATCAGTGTAAGCTAGTGGGGGAGGTTAAGGGGGAAACATAAGACATTTTTGTTTTACAGGGAGAGTGGATGATCCATGGAACAGCCTGTTGGCAGAGGTAGTATATGCAAAAGCATGGCTGAAACAGAATTAAGGGCATAATAGTTACTCTGCGGGTGGGAGGGGTAGCAGGAGGAGAGGTAAAACCCCATCTAGATTGACGGTTTCGAGGTAGCTAGGTTATAATAGGGCAGACTTGATGGACTTATGGACTTCTCCTACTGACATTGTCTGTGTTTGTATGAGTGGCAGGGACCTTAATAAAGCATTGCTACTGAGTCTAGCCTTAGAATATTAAGCGGCATTCACCTGTACTATCAGCAGCTCAGAGTTAATGCAGCTTCGGCAGCTTATACACGTAACAAGAGCTGGCTCATTTTATTTTCGCTCTGGGCTGTGTTCTGAAATATATTACCATTCAAGGACTTAAAACATATGTACTTTCAGAGCTGGAAAACTATCAGCACTTCTCTTGCAGCCCTGACCGTACAATTTTCAAAAATCTTAACATATGTTCTTTTGCAAATCATTCTAAATGTTTTCTTCTGCCAACAATTTGAGTTTTGCAAAACATTCTAAATGTTTTCTTCTGTCAGCAGCTTGAGTAGTAACCCTGCATTTTGCTATGCCGTTAATGTATCTCATTTCCTTCTGGCACGTTATCTTGCTATTGTGGCTCTACATCTGTGCCTGTTTTAGCACAAAAAGAAACACTCTGAGAAGGTACATCCTTTTGAGACATTGGATGTTACTCCATGTTTTGAAGTATCATCTACATGGAAACATTTACTGGATGGAGTTTTCCAAAGGACTTGCATTCAGCATGCTATTTAAAAAGTTGACACCTGCAATGCATGTTCTTTACAGAGCTGGTACCTGCACTGCACACCATAAACAAAGCTGGCAACAACACTGAATGCCATTTACAAAGTTGGCACTTATACTGCATCATATTTACAAAGTTGCCACATAAAATGTCAGTGTTTACAAGATTGGCATCTGTATTGTGTACTATCTACAAAGCTGGTAACTACAATAGATGCATTTTATAATGTTGCCAACTACTCTGCATGTTTTTTACAATGTGGACACATATATTTGCACTATTTACAAAGCTGGTAACTACAATGGATTCACTTTATTTTTTTTTTGCTTCTTGACTCCCAGGCTTGACTCTCCTTTGGGCCAGCCAAGGCCCCATTTTGGAACCTTGCCACACACACCCTCCTCATCTCATATTGCAGCCATTCCAGGAGAGGTAGTCTGGGCATAACCATGCACTGGATGGGTCCCACTGCTCCAAGGGGGGGAAGCACCGGAAGGGGGGCAACCAGCGCACTCAATTCAGCCCCTCCGGAAGCTACTGAGATGGGAATTAAGGGCCAGGGCTTCCAAGGCCACAACGGGAGCTGACAGCCATCATCTAGCTGGCCAGGGAGCCACTCATTTTCCTGGTTTGTCCCCCGGGGCATGGTGTGTCACTGACGTCTAGGCGAGCACTGACATCCACCATGCCCCCTTTGAACTTCTGCCTCTTGTAGTGTTGTGTTCCCAGCCTCCGCCAGGAGTCAACACACAGCGAAATGCCATACCACCCTCCCCCAAGGAGAAAGTGAGCAGTTGGCGGACACTCAAGCTTTCTCCCTCCGGCTGGCCCTCCAGTGACCCGAGTCCATTCCCGAACCTGGGTCGCTGGTGTTGCAGATGGAAATCCAACTGCTGCACTGATGGGCCGGCCATGGATTCACTTCATAATGTTGCCAACTACACTGCAAGTTTTTTACAATGTGGACACATATAATGGGCTCTATTCACCAATGGGTGGAGTGGCTATATGAAGTGTATCTGCGGCGCATAGCCACTCCACACCCAATGTGCCCCCCACGCAAGATGCACTAATGGGGAATGTGCAGCCCCAATGCACCTGATCCCCCTGGTCTGTGAACTGCACCATGCCAGGGGGTGGGCTGTGGGGTGTGCCAGCATTACATGCCATGCACAAAAGCACATAGTGCTGACTGTGGGGGTGCATAGGAGGTGCAGGGTATGCCAGGAAGAACCCTTCCATATGGCCCCTACACACCTTGTGCACACACCTGGTTGCCACCTACCATCCTCGATGGCTGCCTGGTGCCACCCGCCCCAGCACACAGCCATGCCCTGGCCCCTTGTAGGCTGCCCCCCAATATTTACCACAAGTGCAGCTCTGGCCCCTGCATTCAGATACCCCCTGTACAGAACCTCCCACCGACACCCTCCTATGGCACCACACACCCACCCCCCTGGCCCCCATACCTGTGTGCCAGTGCTGCTTCACAGAACAGCCAGCAGCACAACCATCCTCACAACACCACGGCCACTGGCCATCTGACATATGCAGGTTGTGCAGCCGTTGCATGCCCGCATATGACAGATGGCCAGTGGACTTCAAGGTGTGCCAAGGGCTGTGACACTGACCATCCGAGGAAGCATCACTGGCACACAGGTACTGGGCCTGGGGGGTGGGTGTGCAGTGCCGTGGGTGAGTGGGGGGCCACTGTCCAGTTTGCCAGTGTGCTGGGGTACTGGGTTGGAGGTTGGGCTGCTGCAGACCGGAGCATGTGTGTGTGTGTGTGTATATGTGTGTGTGTGTGTGCTGGTGGTGATGGGAATGCTATTACATGTTGGGGCTGTGCTGTGTGGCAGGAGGGTGGTCATCCTTCTGTCAGCCTGACACTGGGGCATGGGTGCGTGGTTCTGGATGCCTGCGGTGGGCATTCATGACCTGGACGTGTGCCTAACCATGCAAGGGATGCACTTTTGGCCCAGGATGAAGATCCAATTGGATACCCACCTGGGACCGCAACTCCACCCCCAGCTGCCCTGCAGAGTCCTGCGTGCCTGTGGGTGGGGCCATGGACAGGCAGACATCAGTCATGCATACCCCCTGGTGCAGACTTCACGCAGGTGGGATACGTGCCTCTGGCACATAATTCCTACCCATTGGTGCATAGGGCCCATTGTGCACTATTTACAAAGCTGGTAACTACAATGGATGCACTTTAAAATGCTGCCTACTACACTGCACTTTTTTTACAATGTGGACACATATATTGTAAACTATTTCCAAAGCTGGTAACTACAATAGATGCATTTTATAGTATTGCCAAGTACATTGCATGTTTTTTTACAGTGTGGACACACATATTGTGCACTATTTACAAGGATGGCACCTACACTGCCTGCTGTTTGCAAAGCTGGCATCTGCACTGCATGCTGCATACTAGATTTTCAAGCTCCAAAAAATTATACTGACTTGCATAAAGTGGCACAGGTGTGTACACAATGGGGGTTGGCTAGACCCCTAAATAGGTGCACAAAGTCTAAGAGCAACTCCACTATAAAACGGAATCAGCACTGGATATGCGGGAACTTTAGGAGGTATATTATTACTAGGTAAAGCATCAACAATAGAAATACACAGTGCCACAAATATTTCATACTGTAGCATACATACCAGTTTATTCACTAGGCATAATGCTTCTGACATTACAAAAGTGCTTGTGCAGATGAATGTAAGGCAAAACATTCCTAATCTTAGCCCTCAGGACTCCAACAGCCAAGAGAACCTTAGCACTGGAGTCTCGTGGGGGTAAGACTGAGAATGATTTTGCCCATTTCATATGGCTATACGTTTGGCATGTTTTTCCTAGATGCACTGTTATGCCACATTTGCTTTATATTAATCTGCACAAGCACTTTTGTAATACCAAAGAATTATGCCTAATAAATAAACATGTATGTATGTTATGAAATATCTGTGACACTGTGTGTTTCTATTGTTGATGCCTTATGTAGTAATGATATACCTCCTCAAGGTCCCACATACCCAGTGCTCATTCCCACCTTTTTATTTATTTTATTTTAGTCTTTGGTAACCGGGAAAGGCCCACTAGGCATAAGTGCCTGTTTTCAGGGATGTCCTGGGAGCACTGGGCGGTTAGGTGACTTGCTCAGAGTCACACAGTATGCAAGTGGAGGTTGTGAGAATCAAACTCAGGTCTGGTCTGCTGGATGTATCAAGCTCATTCACACCTCGTTCCTCTAACCTCTAGGCTATACTGCCAGCCCAACCTTTACAGTGGGGTTGCTTTTGGATTTTTTGCTTATGAGATTGGCACCTACTGTGCATGCTTTTTTAAAAAGTTGTTACTTACACTGCACACTATTTGCATTATAAATAATAACATTGTTCTTAGCCAATCAGGATTGTTTATTTCAGACATTCCACATACTCATACCTATAAGAGGGTGTCTTGTGAAACTAGCCTTACAATTCTAAAGTTCTAAGCTAAGCTGGCATAGTCCTTTTCTCAGATAGGGGGCTCTCTGTCTACATAGAAAAATATTAAAACATTTTAAATTTAAGATCTTACTTGAGAGGGTTCTTCGGTAGGTCATCACAAATAGGACTGGCGTGCCTGGCGATCGGTGCATGTTGACACTTTTCTAGCAATCCTGATGGGGACCGTCCACCTGATGTCATGTGACCGACGTCCAACTGGCGGTGTATATAGTGGGCGGTCCCCACACCCACCCTCCAGTTCTTTCCCGCCATCGCCTCATGCCAGTCGCTCAGCAGACTTCCATCAGTGATCGCCGGAAAGTTGATTTTGCGTGGTTTTTTAAAACTCGCTATTTTCTCTCTCCAAATTAATTTGTTTCATGTCTTCTCCTAAGAAGAAGTGCTCCAAGTGTGGCACACAGATCCCACACAAAGATGGTCATCCCAAGTGTGTCATCTGCCTAGGCCCAAACCATCCAGTTTGCTCTTGCCCCGACTGCCAGTCCTTCAACCAAGCAACCAAAAAGCAGAGACAGCAAGCTTTGGAGGCCCATCTTCTCAAGGTCCATTTACTTTCACTTGAGAAGAAGATGGACAAGCTTAGGGACTCATCCGAAAAATCTTTCCCCTAAGAAGCATAAGGAGAAGGCTAGGGAGCGGGCTCGCTCCGCGGATGACGTCAGGCCCTCTACCAGCAAGGCCCAGCCACCGTCGAAGCACCCAGAAGGTAAGGAGAAACTTCAGGTGGGTAAGTCAGTCGCCGGCTCCTCCGGTGACCGCGCTGCTCCGGCCGGTAAGTCAGCCTCCAGTGCCTCTGGAGGCCGCCTGGCTGCCAATAAGTCAACTCCCCCAGCTGGGGGCAGTCGCCCAGCATCGGTCGTTAAGTCGGTTGGGGGTCCTACCCCTGGCCTCTCGACCACGCCTGCTAAGTTGGCCATCCCTGATGACCACATGGGCTCGGTTCCTCCATCGGGGCCTAACGGCACCTCGCCCGATGTCGGGCGGGACCGAAGGGAGACAGTCCCGCTCCCTCCTGTTCTTCCCTCATCTGTGTGCTCGCATTCACCCACAGGCACGTTCGGCGAGGGCGATGGGGACACTGGTGAACCTGCTGATTTCAAGGGTTCTTCCCCTCACTCCCCTAATGGGGACCAGGGTCAAGAGGCTCCTCCTTGGCTGGACGGCCTTTCTCTGGAGGCCCCTCCTCAGCCTGGGAGCGGGCTGCTGGTGCCTCCAACACTGCCAGTCCCTACGACAGTCCCTACGCCAGGACTGGTGGTCAGGCCCGTTCCTCCGGCCCCAACTCCTACATCTAAGTCCCTTCATCCGGTGCTGACGACGGCCCCCTCCAACACCGGATCCCCTTCTGGCACCGGATCAGGTGGTGCTGGTGCCGACATTGGTTCCTCTAATGTGGACTGTCCCTACGCCAGATCCTAACCTGATTTACACAACAGCATGTTCGGGGTGGGTTCCCCCGATGTGATGGCTGACGATGGGGTTTTATAAGTGTCCCCTTACTGTCCCTCATTACCCCCAAGGGTATCCTGGGGATCCTCACCCAGAGGCTCCCACTCCTGGATGGAGTCCAATGGGACAGTTTTACCAGGGATATAATCCCTATACCATTACATGGGTCCGTATGGGTATTATCCCCCTCCGGTTGCTGTCCCTCCTCCTCCTCCTCCTCCTCCTCCTCCCCCCCTGCCTCAACCAGCTCCATCTCCCCCCCTTTGACTATGCTGGATTTCAAGTCTGTCTTACAGTCTTGGTGGCAGGGGGTGAGGTCAGAGTTGGTTTTGGACCTGGAATCGAGGCTCCCACAACCGCAGCTTCCTAGGTCCCCTTCCCTGAGCAGTTTGATTCCAACTGTCCACCTTTCCGGGAAGTCTCGACAGGATGTCCCCCTTCCTCGGTTCGAACATCGTCCAGTTGAGGAGGCCGACGATGACAGTTCTAATGGGGGGGAAGACTCTTCGGAGGAGGAAATTGTGGAGGAACCCGAGTCAAGAGGTAAGACCTCACCAAAATCACCACCTGAGGATCCTTCCTTCTCAGATCTCCTGAGAGCCCTTAGAGACTATTTTGATTGGGAGTCAGAGGAACAGGACCCAATGAGACAGAGGCTCACGGAGCACCTTGACTTAGAGTCTCTGTCTCCTATCCCAGTTCTTCCGTGGATGGCCCCTCACCAAGACCTCACCACCACTGTCTGGCAGATGCCTCACTCTATCCCGTCTGTCCTCAAGAGGGTGGACAGGCTTTACCAGGTGACTAAGGATGCTTCTTTTTTGAAGACTCATCCGAAGGTGGACTCGTGGTCATTTCAGTGGCTCATGATCGCTCAGCTACTCCTAAGCACTTGAGCACTACTCCTCCAGACAAGGAGTCAAGGCAGATGGACCAGTTCAGCAAGAAAATCTACACTTCTGCCACTTGCACGCTATGCTCCCTCAGTTACATGTCCCACCAAAAAGCGACTATGGCCAGGTTAGAGTCGAAGGTCCAGCCTATGGATCCTTCACCTCTCAAGGAGGAACCTGCCAAGGATCTCCGCCTCTCCAAGATCTCTTGTAGGCGACAGCTGTTGCCCTGAGATGGCTCTGCTGGATTCACCTCTTGGGTCTCACTAACGAGGTCCAGTCGGCGATTCAGGATGCCCCATTCTGGGGCTCTGTCCTTTTCAGAGGTGACACCAAGGACATCATCACAGAGCTACAGGACAAAGGGGTTGCCCTTAGGTCTGTTCGGTCTATGTACCGATCGGGTGCTCATCAACAACAATAGCAGCAACCCTTTTGGACGAGGACCTGGAGGCAGAGGAAAACTGCTCAGGCACGTTGCCAGGGGAAGCAGAAGGCCATGGGTACCATTACCCCACACCCCTGCTTCCAAGAATCAGTGATGTTCAGGGGGTCCTCCCCCTGAGCGTCCCACCACTTCTTGACTCCCGGCCCCACTGCCTCTTCAGCCTCATGGTGAGGAGCAGGTGGGGGTAGGTTCACTCTCCATGTGCAGGAGTGGCGGACGATTACCTCCGACGAGTGGGTCCTGCAACTAGTGGCCTTAGGCCACACCATGAAATTACTGGAGCTTCCTCTGGGAAATCCTCCATTGAAGTCCTCGTACACTCGGGATCAGGCTATCCTTGTTCGAGAGGAAATAAATTCACTCTTGCTAAAACAAGCAATCGAGCGAGCCCCCTCAGGACAAAGAGGAAAAGGCTTCTATTCCCATTTTTTCCTGCTTCCAAAAAAGACCGGGGACTTCCGACCCATTCTAGATCTCAGTCAGCTGAACCACTATGTTGAGTACAAGAAGTTTTGCATGTTGATATTCCAGAGCCTTCTTCCACTCCTTTCAGAGAATCATTGGCTCTGTGCCCTGGATATACAGGATGCCTACCTACATATCCCCATTTTCCCCAGCCACCATTGGTTCCTGCATTTCCATTTCCAGGGGGAGGACTTCCAGTTCTGATCACTCCCCTTTGGGCTGTCTTCAGCACCTCGGGTTTTTACCAAGTGCCTACCGGTGGTTGCGGCATTTCTACACCGCAGGGGCATTGCGGTGTTCCCTTACCTGGACGATTGCCCATTGGTTCTTTGACGGAGGCTCTGTCTTTTACCCTGGACCTGTTCAGTCGACTCGGGATCACTGTCAACTTGCCCAAGTCATTCCTTATCCCCATCCAGAAACTGCAGTTTATTGGGGCGGTCCTCAGCATGGTCCAGTGCAGAGCTTTCCTTCCTCCAGACAGAGTGGAGACTCTGGTCCATCAGGCCTCCAAGGTGGCTTCTTGCAGGACTATCCTGGCCCGGGAGGTCCTCCACCTGTTAGGCCTCATGGCAGCTTCCATTACTACCATTCCCCTAGCCAGGCTCCACATGAGGATCGTGCAGTGGTCCCAAAGGGTGCAATGGGACCAGCTTCTGGATGATCTTGACCATCCGGTCCTCATCTCTTCAGCGGTCTGGAAGGATTTTCTATGGTGGAGGAATCCACACAATCTTTCCTTGGGGCTTCTGTTTTGAAGCCCAGCACTGGTCGTGACTCTCACCACGGATGCCTCGAACATGGGGTGGGGTGCTCATCTGGGGGAATATCAAGCCCAGGGACTTTGGTCTGGCTTGAATATTTCTCTTCACATCAATGTTCTGGAGCTCAGGGCGGTCTTGTATGCCTTACAGGCCTTTCAACCCCTGCTGCCCGAAGGAACACTGCTGATCCAAATGGACAATATGTCCGTGGTTTGGTACATCATAAACAAGGAGGAACCCGGTCGTATCCTTTTTGCAGGGAGGCGACCAGATTGTGGAACTGAGTGGTCCAGCACCACTTGTCCCTAGTGGTGGTGCACATACTGGGAGTTCTAAACATCCTAGCGGACAGTCTCAGCAGGTCGTGGATCCCTGCTCACGAGTGGGAACTTCATCAGGAAGTGGCAGAATCCATCTTCCAAAATTGGGGGCAGACGGAACTCGATCTATTCACCTCTCAATTCAACGCAAAGCTTCCCAAATTTTGCTCACTTATTCCAGAGCCAGGTGCTTTCTGAAGTGATGTATTATCTCTATCCTGGACATGGAAATTTTTGTATGCTTTCCCTCTGTTTCGTATTCTGCAGAGGGTTCTCCTCAAACTGCAGGCGGAGAAGGCCAAGATGATTCTCATCACTCCTCTTTGGCTGAGACAGATTTGGTTCCTGCTGCTTCAACAGCTATCCATGGAACCACCGGTTCCACTTCCATTGACACACAACCTGCTTACTCAGGATCAAGACCGTCTGGTTCATCCGGGGCTCAGGACCCTACATCTGCATGCATGGCTCCTGCAGACGTAGCCATTTCTTGCTTTGGTGTTTCTTTGCAAGTGGCACAGGTCCTTGTTGAAACCAGAAAATCTTCCACCCCGTTCCACTTATGCCTTGAAGTGGAAGTGGTTTTCCATTTGGGTGAATGCGAAGGGCTGGAAACCCTTTTCTTGCTCGGCCCCACAAGTCATGGAATACCTCCTTCACCTATTGGACTCAGGTCTAGCCTATTCCTCCCTAAAAGTGCATCTCTCGGCTATCTTGACATACCACGAGCTGGTGGATGGTAAACCCATGGCTCAGTTGGATATCTCAAAAACTTTCTTAAAAGGGATTCTCCATCTGAAACCCTCCATCCGCAGCCCAACCCCACCTTGGAACTTGAACTTCATCCTGGAAAAACTCACCTTGCTTCCTGTCGAGCCAGCCATGAGCTGCGACCTACACTTCCTATCTTGGAAGGCGTTGTTTCTGGTGGCTATCACATCAGCTCAAAGAATTTCAGAGCTTCACGCTCTGGTTTGCAAGGAGTCTTATCTGATTTTTCACCGAGACCGGGCGGTCCTCAGAACCCATCCGAGGTTCCTTCCAAAGGTGGTGTCAGAAGCTACTCTGAACCATTTGGTAGAGCTTCCAATATATTACCCGGCCCCCGCTAACAGGGGTGAGGCACTCCTTCATACGATGGATGTCCATCAGATTCTCCGGTGTTATACCCACCGAATCAAAGAGTTCCGCTCTTGTGATCAATTGTTTGTCTCCTTCGTGCAAAGAACAAGAGGCGAACCAGTTTCGAAGCAGAGTCTTTCCAAATAGTTGGGCAACTGCATCAGATTCTGTTATCACAAGTACGATAAACCTCTGCCGGGTTCTATCAGAGGTTATTCTACTAGGGGCGTGGCCGCTTCTGCAGCCTTCCTTCTGAATGTTTCTGCAGTGGACATTTGTGCTCCTGCTACATGGAGTTCTGTCCACACCTTTACCAAAAACTATAGTTTGGACATTGCTTCTAGGTGGAGGGCTGGCTTTGGCCTTGCATACTGCAGGGTCTGCTGTCCTAGACTGGGTCCTTTCAGACTTCAGTTTTTTCCGTTGGACTTGTTTTGCCTCCTCCCTAGTTTCTGTCGGTCTCTCCTCAGAGGGACTGCTTAGGACTCATTCCTATATGTGATGACCTACTGAAGGAATCCTCTCAACGTAAGATAGTACAGTTACATAGGAACTTACTGTAACAGTAGATCTTTGAGAGACGTTCCTTCAGTAGGTCATATTTTCCCTCCCTCCTTCCCCTCTTTTTATGTTTTTCAGGGCCTCCAAATCCTGTTTGCTCCTGCTGTCAGGCCTCTTCTGGGCTCCGGTGGGAGAACTGGAGGGCAGGTGTGGGGACAGCTCACTATATCCCGTCACGCTGACATCAGTCATGTGATGTCGGTTGGGCGGTCCCCCGTCAGGGATTGCTAGAAAAGTCTGCCGTGCTGCCTGACATCAGGCGACGTCAGTCCTATTTGTGATGACCTACTGAAGGAACCTTTCTCGAAGATCTACTGTTACGGTAAGTTCCTAAGTAACTGTACTTTCCAGTTTTTACAAATAGATATATTTAACATGATTTATACAATGTTTACAGTATACGTACACTTCTTATGTTACTCCTGTGTGTAAGAGTTTCTTCTCAAGTCTTTTGTGTGCCAGTACTACTCAGCTATGCTTTGCAGTTCTCTCACACTAAGCTAGCAATAACACATGACAGGGTGTGCATTATGGTAGATCTCCGTACACCACAGGTGCATTGTGTGGCATGAAGTCGCAGGTTGAGTGCCTTCAGTCACCCAGGAAGTGCAGCGATCTGGCATAATGCACACTCTGGAGTGTGTTATTGCACTTATTAAATGGGCTTTTACTGTTAAAAATGCATAATTTTTACAAAAGAAATTTGAGACATAAATAATGTACAATTACTGTTTTTTTTTAAACTTAAAATAGTCCTTCCGCCTACTGGAACTTTTTTGCATTTACAGCTTTGACATGGGTATTTTGAACGAATCTGCCATTAGTACTTGTAGTTTTTTGCCTTATAGTGGTGCCTCCCCCATTACACTCTATCGGCTATTGCATTTTGTTTTCAATTATATTTTGTAATTAGGGCTGGCAGTTTAGTAGTATTAGTAGTGTTTCAGTGCTGGATGATAGAGAGAGTGGGAGAGAGAGTGAGTGAGGCAGAGACAGTGAGTAAGACAGAGTCATGAGAGAGAGAGAGAGAGAGAGAGAGAGAGAGACAGTCATGGACCATGAGTCAAGCCATTTCTGGAAGCGGTGGTGTAGAGCTGCATCATGGTGCGGTTGCGGGACTGGGACTCTTCCCCCAATACCATTCTCAAGTCCACACCTTATTGTCAGTAGGAGGTAAACAACAGAGTTGTTTTTCTTCAACATTTACATGTTAAGTGGTGGTGCCATGGTCTCCCCTCCCCAGCCCGACCCCCGTTATGTTTATAGTACACACCTGGTGATCTAGTGGACTGTTCCAGCCCGCTCTCCCATTATTTAAAAACTAATATTCCCTGGTGGTCTAGTGGACCACCCCAGCCTTGCTCTCCCATTATTCAAACAATTAATAATCCCTAGTGGTCTAGTGGACTGCCCCAGCCCCGATCCCCCATTATTTAAATAAATTGATAATCTCTGGTGGTCTAGTGGACTGCCCCAGCCCCAATCCCCCATTATTTAAACTATTAATAATCACTGGTGGTCTCATGGACCCCCAACCCAATAGGCAGTAGTCCACCACCCCAAAAACTGATGAGCTGGTGACTGGCACAGCCATGGCTCACCACCATAGCCAGCCACCAACTGTGATCGGAATGAGTGCGAACAGTATACAATACATGCTCAGAGATTGACAGCAGCTGTCAATCACTGAGCATGCACTGTATATGATACACTCTTATTCAGAGCTCAGTCGGTGGCTGGCCATGGTGGTGAGCGGTGAGCAGTGCCAGTCACCGGCTCATAGGTTTTGAGGTAGGGGAGCGGGGAGCAGGATAGTGAGATACTGCCTGCTGCGGTGGGGGCCCACTAGACCACCAGGGATTATTAATCGTTTAAATAATGGGGTATCAGAGCTGGGGCATCCACTAGACCACCCGGGATTATTAATTTTTAAATAATGGGGACTGGGGCTGTGGCGGTACACTGCACCACCAGGGAGTATTAAATGTTTAACTAATAGGGAATCAAGGTTGGAGCAGTCCACTACACCACCAGGGATTAGTAATTTATTTAAATAATGGAGGATCAGAGCTGGGACAATCTACTGGACCACCATGGACTGCGCAGGGCTTGCGGCAACCTGTGTGGGTGCCCCCTCTATTTGGCACACTGCTACGGTTTCTGCAAGCCACAGGACATTGCTGCTGGGACCCTACCCAGTCAAGAATTGGGTGCAGGGTCCCCGGTGCACCGAACATTGATACAAGCTACCTTTTGCGGTAGCTTGGATCAGTCTAAGGCCCCTTTGAGAATTGGGCCCTATGTGTTCACTCTCTGGGGAGAAAGGCTTAAAAGGTATCATTACCAGAATCCCCAGCAGCCAAGCTGTGAGTGGAGGGATGGGGGGGGGGTCATGGACTAAACCACCACAACCCCCCCCTTATTTTTCAGTTTTTTTCTATAGAGCTTCCCCCAGCCATGTCCAGCATCCAGGGATATTCCCTGATCTCAGAGATATACCTTGTTCTGGCCTGTTGATCCCCAGCCTCACCCAGGTTCAATGCCAACATCCTTCAAGACTTTCCCTCATAGAAGGTGCTCTAGGGGGAGGCCATTATCCCCAACCCCAAGGCAGCCCACTGTGTGAGTTAGGATTCAGTATAAGGCCAGCACTATGACCCATGGGAGTCCAGGAACCTAGGCCGTCATATAGATGGCTCATTGTTTTTTCTCTCTGGTTTGCTCCCAGCCTTCTCTTCTCCCCTTTGGTGTGGCATAGTTCCTTTAGTCAGCAGCTGCATGTAGTGATGTCCCTGTGAATGGAGCAAGCTTTTCTTGCCCACTGCAGGGATCGCAGTAGCACCAGATGCACAGAGCCATCCATCCTGACTGCAGCGCACTGCCAGACAGCAGCTGCTGTGGTCAGGCCTTCCTTCCAATGTGGTATTCCTAGCTCACACCTGAACTCAGGTGACCTGCATGGTAGTGCAAAATGCTGCCGCTGTTAGCCACTGGGTAGACCTATCCATGTCTCATGGCGCAACACCTGGTGCCACAATATGCTCTTTAAGACCTGGGCTGGAAGCAAAAAGGGAACATACCTGGACATCTGATCTCAGCGGGTTAAAATGCTAGTGAGTTCCATTGCAGGACTGTCAAAAGAAAAAAAATGCACAGCGATGCAAATTTCAAAAGTTAAGGCTAGAAATCTGTTGCCTTATCCAACCACCTCCTCTATTTTATTGCTTAACCTAGAGACAAAATGGCTACCTCAGAGGGATTGAGTTATGTTTATGTATTAAACAAATAAAAACAGGGCTGCCCTTTGGCCCAATGATTAGCATGCTGCACTTCTGTGCCAGCAACACAAGTTCAGGAGCAAGCTTGGGTAGCTGACTGGGTGAGATGCTGCTACACAGCAGCAGCACTCCTAGCCTGGGGAGAGATGACACTGGCTTACACTGCTTTAGTGAACCCTGCAGTGGTGCAGGGAGCTTGCTCCTCCATGGGGGCATGTCAGATGTGTGTGAGGCCTGACAGGGCTCTGCCCGAAATCAGGGGAGGTGGTAGGGGAGAAAAAGGGAAAATGGAGGCTGGAAGGATGATAGCAGGTTTCTGCAGGCCATGCACCACCAACAAGATGCTGGATCATTCTGGACTGTGCTGTGGGGGAGGACAGTGCTCTCCTCTGACCCTGCCATGGGAGGAAATCCATGGAGGATTGCTCAAACCAGGTAAGTCCTTGGGATGGTGGGTGACGGGGTTAGGAGGCCAGGGCAGAAGGGCGCCAGACCTACCAGGAGACTAAAGCTTTGATCTATGCACACAGCAGCTTGAATTCAGGTTCATGACATACAGTTACACATACTGGGGCATAAATGTGTTTACTATCCTTCATGCAGCATTGATTGATATTAATTCCATATCTTGGAGGAAAAAAGATCAGGAAGGCAGAAACCAGTCAACAATTCTTACTTTCCAATGGTCTGTTATGATTCACTACAGTATTGTTTGTAACCCCTTGCAGTTCCAAATGAGTTTTGTTTTCTGCTGACAGATGCTGTGACATTCCAAACAAGTGAAAGTCTGATGCTATTAACTGAAAAAGCTATTAACAATCCAGAAATGTGGATAGCTATTGTATCTGAAGATCCATTTTATATTTTCACTGGAATGCCTTGGAGTATTTTTCTGGCATATAGTTTCCTTATTTTGGCTAAGGAAACTCATCTGCCATGTGGAACTGCTACATCATTTTCACTTATTCATTATGGGAATAAGATACGAAAGTCATTCCAAGTTTTGTCTGCACTATCTGCAGACACTTGTCTGGTCATTTCAGATGAAAAATGCACAGAAAGAGCAGTCAAGTATGCAGAAGGGGGTCTGATTTGCAAAGAGCCTGGCACGGCTTAAGGATTTAGTCCCTATGTGCAACTCACAAGTGACTGGCAAAATGCTATTTTCAGCATTTTTGTGCATGGATGTCATTTTAGCAGTGTCAGTGGCTCAGTAGGTAGCACACTCGCCTCTGAGGCCGGGAGATCAGAGAGCTGTGTGTTCAGTTCTCACATCTGGCACTTGGGTTAATATCCCAGTACTGACACTGTAGTGCAGCATGAGAGGGGTGCTGCACTTCTGAGGTGCCATCTTTTGGATGAGATGGTAAACCGAGGTCCCATCTGCTTGGATTGGTGGTAGTTCAGGTGGATGTTAAAGATCCCATAGCACTTATCAAAAAGAGTAGGGGAATTTTCCCGGTGTCCTGACCAAATTTCCCTCATTCACTAACAATACCATCAACAGTTTAATCTGGTTCAAGGTCAGTTGGCATTCATCTGTATCCCCCTCCCTCGGGTCGTGCCTGAAAATAGGCAGGATTTGTCTAGTGCACTTACCTGGTCAACAAAAACTAACTAAATAAATAAAATTTTCAATTTTGTGTACAGATGCTATGCATGCTAACACCAGTTAGCAGCTGCACAGCAAAATTGTGCAAAATGCAGCAAAATGTGGAAAAGGACACAAAAAGACAACTTTTTTTAAAAGTGTAAAAATTGGCATTATGTAGCAAAAAAACAAGTTGCACAAGGGAGGGTACCCTTGTGCAACTGCACTTTTTGTTGCATGCATGCAATTTTCAAAAAGGTTCCCATTTTGCAGCCTTTTCCACATTTTACAGCAGCCTGTGCAACTTGCTTTGTACAGATGCTACTCCTAATATTAGCAGCAGTACCATCTGTGCAAGTAATGGAAAATAACATTTTCACTGGTCCAAGGATTTTTCCTGTACCAGCTAGCTGGGCACAGGGACTGAGTTCCTGGACCATGCCAAACCCTTTTAAAATCCAGCCCCGTGAATTTGGTTTTTAAAAATAAGCAGCTGCACCAAAATGGTCCCCAAAATATCCCTTGGTATTCACTTCAGACAGCACAGACATACTATCTAATAGAAATTAATGATCTTACGTCATCCGCTGCTTTCAGTGAAATTAGGTCTACAACAGATGTGAAATATTAATTTTTCCATGGTGTCATTTCTCATCTTCAGAACTGTGCTCTTTGGGTTTGTTATGAAAAATTACCAAAATGATCAGATGTTCCAATTAAAGCCATTAGGCACCATTTGAAATGTCATCTGAGCCAATTAATTGGCAAGGTATTAACAGCTCCTCTCGTACATCTCTGAGACATTAAAGGGTATGTACACCTTCAAACCAAAAATCCATCATGTATTGTAATCACATCCTGCCCAGACTCCTCACTCGCTTTATGAGAGCAACCAGATTTGTATGTGTGTGTGTGTATATATATATATATATACACACACACACACACACACACACACACACACATATATATATATATGTATATATATTCCATACTCAGGCTGTTTTGAACAAGTCTGGCTGCTTCTAATATGTAAGCATCTCAGCAGCTAAAATAAAGCAAGACAGGATTGGCTCCTATGTAATTTAATATCCAGCATTTGAAAGGCTATTGCCTGTAGTTCAATGGGGTGAAGCAACCAGCCACGCCCCCTTCCTGAGTTTTATAAGCAGTCCCTCCTAGCCTCCCTCTGAAGCACTTTTTTCTTTGTGGCTGAAAACTATCCACCTCGTCTCCCCTGGCTCATGAGGGCTTTGCCCCCACCCAGCATTTGCCTCCCTCCTCCTCCTTCCTTGTGTTTTGGGCTCTGCTTGGTTTGTGCTGGACTTCTGTTCATTGTGTTTCTCCTGCTTTTGGTTAGTATTTGCTTCACCTCCGGCTACTGCATGCTTCTTTGTGTTGCCTGTTTCCTGTCCTCCTATGTTTGCATTTTTTCATTTTGCATTTTCTTTCTTTTTGGGGGTTTCCTAGTTTTTCTAGCATCCTGTTGCCATTTGTTTGTATTGTGCTATTCCTGTGCTTGTGCTATTCAGGCACCAGATTTCAAAAAACCCTCAGTTCAACTGCAGTTGTTATCTATATGCTTCAGCTCAAGCTGCTGCTTCCCTGCCTTTGCTGTCTCCTGTGCTTATCCACCTTACTTGTTTGCACCTGGCCCTGGCTTTGTCCTGTTCCATGCTGTCTGAGAACTGGGGTTTTCAGACAGCATTGACAGCAAGAGTCAGGGAATTTGAAATGGTCCTACATGGGGCAGGGCTGAAGCAACTTGTTGATTCACTAACCAGAGGTGGAGCTGTCTTGGACTTGGTTCTGACCAACAGTGAAAGGGTAGAAAGGGTCAAGGTAGGGTTCCAGCTAGGCAACAGTGACCATCGTATGGTCGGTTTCCATAGCAACACAACTATGGATACCAGCCATTCCAAGATAGACGTTTTGGACTTCAGAATGGCAGACTTTTCCAAAATGAGAACCTGCCCAGCAGAGAAACTCAGGCACGGGGGGCAGGGGAGGAGGAAATGTGGGAGAACCTCAAGGGAGCTATCAAGGAGGTAAACAAGCAGTGTGCTAGGAGGATCAGCAAGGCAAATAAGAGAGGGAAACCCCTCTGGTTCTCCAAGGAGGTGGCTACTATAGTAAGGGGAAAAAAGAAAGGCCTACAAGGCATATAAGACATCAAACAAGGATGAAGACAGGGAAATGTACATAGTTGCACAGAGGGAAGTGGGAAAAGTAATAAGAAAAGCTAAGCTCACACCAAGCTAAGGATAGCACAGGGTGTTAGAGGGGGAGATAAAACCTTTTTAGGTACATAAGAGAAAGGAGAAAGGAGAAAGACTAAAGGAGGGATAGTAAGGCTAGCAGTTTTGGGAGGGAGACTAGTAGAGAAGGACAGTAATAAGGCAGAAGTCCTAAATAAATATTCCTGTTCCATGTTCACTAGAGAGAATGAAGAAAATGGCCCAAACCTGCAAAGCAGTTGCATTCAGAGACCAGGGGTAGACTCAAGCCCCTTCATGGAGAGACAAGTCTTGGAAGCCCTAAATAAATTAAAGGTGACAAGGCCATGGGGCCAGATGAGATTCACCCAATAGTTCTCAAGAAACTGGGGAGTGTGATAGCAGCACCTCTGTCGGAGCTCTTCACTAAATCACTGGAAAGCCTTGTTAGTGCCTGAAGACTGAAAGGGGGTGACAGTGGTCCCACTTCACAAATCAGGGAGCAGGGAGGATTCTGGAAATTACCATCCAGTGAGCTTCACATCAGTGGTAGGAAAACTGATGGAGACTCTGCTCAAGCAAAGAAAAGTAGCACATCTGGAATTCAGCTTGTAACGGGACCCAAAACAGCATGGTTTTATGCCTGGAAGGTCATGTTAGGCAAACCAGGTTGACTTTTTTGACTTGCTTATGAAGGGAATGGACCAAGGGGGAGTTAGAAACTGAGATGGTGGATGTGGTCTATCTGGACTTTAGTAAGGCCTTTCACTCAGTTCCACACAGAAGGCTGGTAAAGAAGCTGGACCACATTGGCATAGGTAAGGAAGTGGTGGGTTGTGTGAGCAACTGGCTGAAGGGAAGAACACAACAGGTGCAGGTAAATGGAGTGGTATTGAAGGAGAGGGAAGTGACTAGTGGAGTGCCTCAGGGGTTGGTGCTGGGGTCCCTACTCTTCAATGTGTTCATAGCCAACATTGGCAATGGATTGGAAGGGAAGGTGTGTCTGTTTGCAGATGACACCAAGGTCTGCAACAGAGTGGACACCCCAGAAGGCATCAAGAGCATGGAATCAGACCTGTTGAAACTGAAGGAGTGGTCAGACACCTGGCAGTTGAAGTTCAATGCCAGAAAGTTCAAGGTCATGCACTTAAGTAAGGGAAACCCCAAGGTAGGATACTACCTGGGAGGGGAGCAGCTGACATGCACCAACCAGGAGCGAGATCTATGAGTCATTATAACAGATGACTTAAAGGTGGGGAAGCAGTGCAAATAGGTGGTGCTAAAGGCCAGTGGTATATTGGGCTGCATAGAGAGGTGAATCACGAGTCACAGAAGGAAGGTGGTGCTGCCACTTTACAGGGCACTGGTGCACCACCATCTGCAGTACTACATACAGTTCTGGAGGCTGCACCTTTGGTAGGACATTGATAGGATTGATGCGGTGCAGAGGAGAGCCACAAACATTTTTCAAAGTCTGCATCAAATGGCATATGAGGATAGGTTGAGAGAGTTCAACATGTACTCCCTGGAGCAGAGGAGGGTGAGGGGGGACATGATTGAGATGTTCAAGTACATCAAAGGTATAAATAAGGTAGGGGTACAGAAGCTCCTTCAGGAGAGGGAAAGCATCAGAACTAGAGGACACAATATGAGGCTCAAGGGCAGGTGATTCAGGAGCAATGTCAGGAAATTCTTCTTCACTAAGAGGGTGGTCAACTCATGGAATTGCCTGCCCAAGGAAGTGATCGAGGGCAAAACAGTAAACAAGTTAAAAATGCCTGGGACAGGCACAAAGGTATCATTTCACAGAAAGGATGGGGGGGTATTTGCCTATATCGGGCAGACTAGATGGATCTTGTGGTCCCCTTCTGCCATCAATTTCTATGTTTATAGCTAGCTGCCACTCCCTGTTGTGCTATATTTGTTTCTCATTAGCTCTGCCCAATTCATTTAGTGTTAGCTCAGTTAGGCAGCTGCTATTCTCAACTTTCAATCTCTGCACTGCTCTAGTATATTGGTTCTTTGTGATAATGGTGAGTTCGAGCGGCGGCTTATGTTCCTCCGCGACGTCAAATGGCGAAAAATTTCACCACCCTGACATCCTGACGTCACGAGAAAGAACAGGCGCTGGATGACAAATCCTCTGCTTTCTGTGTGGGGCTGTGCCCCAAACACATTTATGTGGGGCTTCGCCCACCACACCCCCCTACTTAAAGATTCTCAACTCCGGGGGGGTGCATGTTGGGGGGGTCAAAAGCAAAACAAAACAAGTTTTGGGCCGGGCGCAACAAAAATGCAGTAGCACCTGGACCCAGACCCAAACCCAGAACCCCATGCCATGGCGCAGCTTGGCAGCCGAACACAGCACCACACCCTACATCCCCTCCGCCCCCTCCCAGGCCACGCTCGCCATGCTCGCTCCTCCCCAAGTGCACATGTACATACAGTGACATCCTGTCACTACGGTTGCCCACCCCACCACATCCAGTCACCCTCCCTTCCCCTCACCATTCAGACTTTCACCCACATCGCATCTCCATTTCGGACGGCGCCTTGATTCAGGCGCCCACATCACATGCTACCAGTATATTCATGTTGCTGTATTACTATACTGACATGGCTTACAGCTGCGGGTATTTTAGCAGTGCGTTTCTGATTTTAACTGTCCTGAACCTTCATTCATTAATTCTCTTCCACTTGTTCACATTGCTCTGGGCTTGCTGTTATATGGCACTATCCTTAACTAGGACCTTGCCAGTACAAACGCCTCTGTTTTGGGGAGTTCCTATCCTACCAACATTACAGTTGCTGTTTGGTCTCATGGCGCACAGCTAGTGGCTTCCCTGTTATTTCCTTGGTGGGAGACTGTGATGTCATGGTGGGGCATTGTGGCTCCAAGTAGCAGAAGCATGCTTTTATGTAAGCTATGTGATTCTGCCCTGCTCCTTTGCCTACATGGCTTTTCAGTTATCCATGCATAAATACATTAGACTCACATCATACATGACTTTCAAGATATTCATTGCATTTCATTACTGCCTTACAAATTATCCTTACTGGAATAACCTAACTCTGCCTTAATTGCATTTAAGGTATTCATGCCACTCATATCAATTCACTATTCATGTGAAACCATAGCAATCAACTGCTAAACGTCTTCAATTTAATTATGTTAAATCTCATGGATTCAATCACTGGCATCACAGCCTCTCATTACCTAAACACCTACCTACCATGTCACCATTAATTTTGCTTCCTTAATGGAACTGGTTGGCTTGCTTTCTCCTGGCTGCTACTACTATCAAACCTCTGACTGCTGGTTTGCACTGCAGCCTCCTACCTCACCCAGGCTGCTGGCGTCACCTGGCCTCCTCATCACTAACCTTCTATCTAATCTACAGCTGCTGGCATTGCCCGGCCTCCTCCTATCTAGCACATCAAAGTTGATTCATGCTCTCATTCTTAAATAGGAGGCATGCCAACCATGACCATTACCTTTTCTGGCCCAGGGCTTGCTTTGTAAGCTGATGGTCTCACTCTGCACTCACAAAGTCCACATCTTGAGCATGTGAACCTCAGGGCAGGGTCCTTCTTGTCTTGTCCATAGTGGGAATGTACTTGCTTCTGGCAGAACTTTAGCATATAGTCATATGGCGCACCAGTTGATGAAGAATGTAAGACTTCAGCTGCTGAGAGGTGGGGCCCTTAAGCCCAAAAGTGCTCCTTTGGCTATTACTATTTTGAGGTATCTTCAACTATTCTCCCTATTACCACTTACAGTTCACCTGATCTCCTCGACCTCCCCTGTCCTGTCAAGCTAAATTCTCAGATGGTCTTCAGGGAAACTCCTCAGATGTCTACCTCCACCTTAGGTCTCCTGTGTGGAGGCCACGTGAGTGCCTTCCAGTGGTTGTTGCCCTCCTCCTCCTCCTCCCACCTTGGGGAAAGGACCTCCTGTACAAGAGTCTCCCTTTGCTGCAGAGCTATCTTCGAAGCCACACTATGGCATTTCCCATAGAGGGATAGGGTGACAGCCTTCCTCCAATTGAAAAAATCCACTGAAATTGGGTTTCCAAATTGCAGTAGCTGAGCCATTACTAAGTAAAATATCCCAAGCATAGAGGGAAGGCATCCTAGGCCTTGGATCTCCAGAGGTTTCCTCCTTTAAAAAGGTTTTTTTCTTCTCCTCTTCCATGTCAAAGGTCATAATATTCAGTTAGCTGTTAAAATAGTATATTTCCTAGTTTCTTTAGGTAGGTTTCCACTGTTGGATGGAGATGGATGTTGTTCCTACTTGCTGTTCCCCCTCTCCTTAGGAAGCCCCCTTACGTCATCAGTGCAATCCATTTTATAAGTGCAATCCTGACAGCCTGCACATCTCATTTCTATTTCTTCAAGCTGTTTCATTGCTATCAATCTGCTCTCAACCTTGTAGTCAACATTTACTGCTCAATACTCTTTTTGGGGCTCCTTCCTAAGGTACCTTTAGCAAAGGGAATCTTTCCCACAGCACCTCTAGGGGTGGAACCCTCTTCAATGACTCCTTGCCTCAATACCCCTACAGGGTGTTAATTCCCCATGGAATAGAGAGTGTGAATGGCCAAGCAGTTATCACAGTTGCACAAGCATAATGCTACTCTGGTTGTGTAGGCCCATTGAATTGGAAGGCTATTACCTGTAGTTCAATGGGGTGAAGCAACCAGCCACACCCACTTCTTGAGCTATATAAGCAGTCCCTCCTAGCCTCTCTCTAAAGCACTTATTCTTTGCCCAACCATCCTCCCCTCCTCCTCCAGTGGCAAGTCTCTCTCCTCGGGGGGGGGTTCTTTCTAAGGTACCTTTAGCCAAGGGAATCTTTCCCATGGCACCTTTAGGGGTGGAACCCTCTTTGAGGGCTCCTTGCCTTAGGTACCCCAACAGGGTGGTAAATCCCCATGGAATAGAGATTGTGAATGGTCAGACAGTTATCACTGTTGCACAAGCATAACACTACTATGGTTGCATAGATCCACTGAATATTCATTACGCTCCACCATGCAGTTGATGTTTCAACAGGGTAGCTCCCATTTCTATGACTACTGCATTAGGTGATAGCAACTGCTGGTCAAAAAGGATATGCACCATATAATGTATTAAAACACTGTAACTAAGATGTTTTCCTACAGTAAGGCAGTATTTCACAGAACCAAACAGTCAGCCTCAATGCATTATGACACAGTTCTTTCACACTGCTATAGCAGTTTGACACACAGATTTCCAATGGTGGCAAATGCAGCTGCAGGCTCCCTTTACATCTGAGTTTAAATTTGCATTTGTAGTTGTGCCCAAAATGGAACTTAAAGTTTAAAGGCTGCGTTGAGTGTCCAAATTTACCACTGAATTTAGGCCCATATTTAGACACACATTTGCATCTGGATGCACATTTGGATGGATGGATGGAAATGTTTTTCTCTAGCATTTCTAGGCAGATGAAAGTCTATGGTTGAACACATGGGCAGATGGAGTGAGGACCGATTCTTTGAAGATTCAAAACCAAAGAGTTCGTGTAAACCTGGGAACTGCAGTGCTGGCAACTGGGACTAATGGAAACATTTATTTTTTCAGCTGACCTTATCTCTGAAAGTTTGATACTTTAGATACTGCAGCATGTACTTGTTTATGTAAAAAAAACTGTCAGGGATGCTTAGCCATGCAGTCAGAATTCTCGACCCAAGCAAAAAGGGGCATCCAATCAGTTTGTCAAACATTTTAAGTATAGCAAGAAGCTGTACTGGACTTTGGTTCATTCCATCTCTACCTGACCTTCAGTGGGCACTCCTGGAATGTAGTGCTGGGTGGTATTTGATTTTTAAAGATGGGCTCCAGATATGAGTCAAAATTCACTGTTGCTGTTAAAAGAATTCAGTTACACAATGTTCCACAGAAAACTGAATCTCAAGCAATTCTGTTCATCATTATTAAAGACATCAGCATGAAACTGGATCATTGCCCCTTATACTTTACTTACAGCTGGCACTCATTGCATCCAGCTGGAACTCCAGTCCTCAGTCTGTTGATGAGCCAGTAGCCTCCATTCCTTTTTGTTTTGTAACTTTGAGTTTATTAAAATTCAGAGACAATACAAGACAAGTGCAGTCATCATGTATATAGATATAGTGTGACTCATGCAGGTATATAAAGCGATACACAGGGATTCTATGTGACAATGGCGACCACCAAAGGGCGATCACTGTTACGGCGAAGTCAGAACTCCCTGGCACACAACAAAACAGCTCTGGGGACTTGTATTTTTTGCATTTATATGGGGGGCTGCACCCCCTGCACCCCCCCCTTAAGGATTCTCAATTCCAAGGGGGTGCATGTTAGGGGGGCACAATGTAAAAAAAATCAAATTCGGGCCAGGCACAACAAAAATGAACTGGCACCCAGACTCAAATCCAGCACCCAAGCCACCAAAGCTGTGAGCCAACCCGCTACACAACAGGGCCAGCTCGGCAGCCTACCGCAGGACCACCCCTCAAATCCCCTTTCACCTCTCGTCGAGCGTGCTCGCTCCCCCCCGCGTGTACCTGTAATGTGCTCACCCCCACCCCCACACGCACATACCTGTAGTGACTTCCTGTCACTACGGTTGCCAACCCACCCCATCCAGTCACTGTAGCTTCCTGGTAGCCACTGTGCTATGTGCCACAACTGAGTCGCCCTTTCGGGGGTCACTGAATCGTGGTTACGCACATCACGGTATGCCTTCACAGGTAGTAAAAAAATAGCTAATTAACATTTTTATGACAGATCTGTATATGTTACATGTACATTGCATGCTATATTGCTGGAATTTCTGTAGTAGTCTTAGCACATTTAAACAACAGAACCTCATACCAACTAATTGTGCAAGTGTGTCTAAAACATTAAATATAAACCCAACATAAGAAAGAACAGTATCAGACAGTGTCTCCTTGTGTCATTATTTCAACTTTGCTGCAGTCTAATTCCTATACACCAATAGATTAAGTACAGTACGCAATATTACAGTGTTGGGGGGGTTGTAATGTCAAGGAGTTCCATGGAAGCATGGAGAGCCACTGAGCAACTGACTCAGGTAATTTTGTAGCCTCTGTGCTTGTGGATATCACCAAAGCCTTTGGCCTTGTCAACCATGAGTTACTGATCTAGAACATTTCCTCCCTCAATTTTTCCTGGAAGTCACCTACTGGTACAAAAATGATCTGACCAATCATGTCCACAGGACCGAGATCGTCATCTGTTTCCTGGGCTTTTGTCTAATCTGCTGTGGGGTTCTCCAGTGCTCTGTTTTTGGCCATCAACTTTTTCCATGTTTCTGAACATGTTACCTAGTGCCTGCCCATCAATGGCAGCCATACTCCATGCCGGTAATGCTGTCATCTTCAGTATGTGCAAGGTCCTGTCATCTCTGAGCAATGCCATTCGGAGGGACTTTGACCTACTCAGGGACTGGTTTGCAAAGGATAGGCTAGTTCTCAACACCAAATAAAATCTGTGGTTTTCCTTGTGTACACAATATATATATATATATATATATATATATATATATATATATATATATATATATACCACTGCTTCTCGACGGCTTTTTGACTTGGATTGCACTGAGTTGTAGCACTTAACTTAGCTTAAATATTTGGGTCTGTACCTGGGCTGCTCCTTAAATTTTGACTCTGATGTAAATCACCTGGTAAAATCTTTTCACATGAGACTTGGTTCTCTCTACTGAATAAAAAAGTTTCTAGTCCTTGAAAATACAAGGATGCTTGTCCACAGCCTCCTGTTCCCTCTAATTGGCTATGGCTCCCTAGAATGCCCCTGCCGGGATCCTCTCCAAGTGCACACTGTCTACAACAGTGTGTGCTGCTTTCTCATAGGTCTGCCATTTCGCATCCACCACTGCCATCTGTATTCTGTCGCTTCCTGCCCTTCCATGGAGGTTCACCTGGCCCATAGGTCAGCTGTATTCCTGTGCAAGGTGGCACCCATGAAAGCCTCAGCATGCATTTCTGAGCTCTTCCAAAAGTCATCCAATTTGCAGGGGACTCATTCTAGTCCAAATTTACCATCATACTCCTATTCAGGGAAACCACTGTTGGACAGAGAGCACTGACCAACAGAGCCATTGACCTTCACGACCACTTACCCACCTGCCTCACTGATATTAACAGCTCATTCATTCAGCTCCAGGCTTTGTCAACATTGATGGATGTTTGTCAACATGTGTCAGACAATTTTCACTGCAACTGTTTCTCAACATACTAAAACTACACTTTATCCACTTGAGAATATTTTTATTGTACACTGTATTCATTGTAATGTTACCTGCTCTGTACCTTTAGGTTTAGTTCATAACCTTGCTGTAAAACATCCTAAATATGTACCTTTTACCCACCTAATTTCATCACTGTACCCCGTATTTATTGTGATGTCTGCTCTGTACTCTGTCCCTTTCTGTACAACTGGTCACTTGCGAAAAAGAGTTATATAGCTCATTTTGCTTTCTAGTATAAAAACTAAAAATGAAATGTAAATTAACCTCATGTATTCTCAGGTTGTGGTCTGACCTCTTCATGAGAAAGTAGATATTCAGACTACTTCCTCCATTTCTCTAAGAATTTTTCCAGTGTTAAGTGCAGTGTTGCTGTGATTCTTTTCACCTAGAAAATCGCTCCCGTACACTCTTTCCATTCCACTATTGTGGGAGTAGTTGGGGATAACCAATGGCAGGTAATGCCCTTCACTTTAATTAAACACATGATACGAAAAGGCTCCTACTGTTTCCTAGTGCCCAGCCCGCTGAAGGAGTCCCAGCACAAATGTCATGAAATCTTTTTGAGTACCTGGCCTCCAAATCCTATCCAGCTTATGCTGGCCTGGCACCAGCATTCCTTGATGTTGGGACATCACCTCAAAGGTGTGAACATTTTCACCCCTACCCACATATCCTTTCCAACTCCTGTCCATGTTCCATCCATCAAAGTGTGCTATTATGGAAGGTGTGCGGGAGAATTTTGTCAATATCTTCCATCTAAACTCATTCCAAATGGTGGAGAAGGAGGAGGAGGCGGGGCCAGTGCTAGTTTTTTGTGGGCCCTGGGCAATGCACCTCCAGTGGTTCCCCCTCAGATCCGTCCATTCGTCCATGTAGTAAACAAAAAAAAAAAGCAAACTACAATCAAACCATCCCAGTGCTGGCTTGACAGAGAGATGCAGGCAGCCTTCTCCCCCAACCCCAAGCTATCAGCACTGTCTCATGCTTGGATCGCATCTTAGGCCATAGGCTCCCTCCAGAACAATTCAGCATGTGGCATGCAGTTTTACTTGAAGGGTTCAATGTCCCACCAATTTACAGGTGCTCAAACTGCTCATCAGCAATGAACATGACGACATTACTACCTCCCTCCCTCCCCTCCCAACAGCTGGAGTGGCTTGCCCAGCCAGCCCCGATGGTTACCCAGTTGCCAATGATTTTTCTGTTACACTCTGCAGGTTATTTTGTGATTATGAACCTGAACCACTGGGCATCAATCATGACCCCTTGCTTGCCTTATCCAGCAAAAATTAACATAAGTCTGAAGTTGGTATCAAGACAATGCTGAGTCTGACCTGCTGCCACAAATCCAGATGCTCCAGTCCTCTGACCATCCCACTCCTCAGTGAACAACTGCTGTGCCTGCTGCCTCTGAGCTGATGAACAAAGTTCCACTAGGATCATCATCACACCACGATGCTCTGGAGCTACATCCATGATCCACTGTGTAGCTCTCGGTGCTGACCCGCAACCTATCTGGCCCATCATCATTTCCGAGCTCCTCTGAGTGCCCCTCCAACACACCATGGGGGGGGTCTGGGGCCTCCCTCTAGTGACGGGGGCCCTGGGCAGTTGCCCAGGTGGCCTGGGTGCTGACATCAGCCCTGGGAGGAGGCTCTCCAACTTTTACCCCAGAATTTTATCCTACTTTTGTTCCTGAATCTGTATCCTTGATTCATGCTCCCACTATGCTTTTATGCCCTGCAAGCTGTGACCCTCTGCATCTATTGGGAATTTGTAAATCATGGAGACGTACTTAGATTTAGTGCACAGCATGGTCACCCAGAATAGGAGGTCCTCCCATTTAGTTGGTTTCCTAGATATCTGTTTCAGGTTATTCCCTGTCTGAAAATAATGCCAATTTTTCAGAAATCTGTAAATGTCCCTGTGTAGTACTGCATGTAAAATTCCTGTCTAATCTGTTTGAATGTCTTACAAACACCTCTATTCTGCACCTGCATGTATCATATGAGGAATAGCTGATTCCATGATCAGGCAATGTCCTGGTTTGCTTTCTGTGACGCAAATTCTGTGTCCCCAGTTATAATTGTTACACATTCAATTTCATCAGGGGTGTTTGTGATAGTTCTTATTTTGCCAAGTACTCTAAGTGAAAGAGTAGTCCAGGTTAGAGACTTGACAAAACATTTGGGGAGGGGGGCTTAGTTTCACACCCGCAAGTGTATATAAGGGGAATGTAGGGTGGCTCTGTTCTCTAGTGTGTACCACCCCGAATCCTACTGTTTGACTATAGTAACCACCTATGATGCTTGGGCTGCCAACTAATACAATTCAAAGTTTGGCAACCCTAGGCCTCCCCTCTCATTAGGGGAAGAAAGTGTATTAGTCATGAATCAGATCCTATGTCCTTGCCAGAGAAATGTCAAGGACCATTTCAGCATCAATTCATTTACGTGAGCCATGCACAAATATAGAACTTTTACTGCCCATGAACATGATACTACATTTACACATATGTCATCTCCTGACTTTCTTTCTAATTTCAATACCACATATACATCACCTTTGATACTCTGTAGCATCTAACAGGGCTTTCCTCATGTTTCCCAATTGAATTTATATTGCTGTATTTACGTGCTTAACTGTCCCGTTTAGTGTATGCACTATCGCCAATAAAGTACATTATTACGACATTGTACTTGCGCGGCTTCAAAAAAGTCATTCTGCATGGAAAACCATATAGAATGACTGTTTTCAAATGTACAAGATGGGTTTCCATGGAAACCATGGAAGTGCATGCGCACAATTCCCATTTTGTTTCAAACTACCCTCTACTGGACTCAGACTAGCCTGTTTTATTTTCTACATAGACCACCCACTGAGGTAATTATTTTTTAAATATAGTTCACCAAAATGGCTGGACCATGTGCTATATAAAATTTAAAACACTGATGTCTGTGAAAAACAGGGCTTTTTGCGAGAGCTTGGGATTCAAGTGACATTCCTGGGTCACTCAGTCTTTGCTCTCATGGCAATGTGATGTCACTGGAATCACTCAGTGGCAGAATACAGTGCCATTCTTCACAAATGCCAGTAATCATTTCTATATATCTGTGGCTATTACTTAAGTACTGTGTGTATACACTCTGCTGCTGTACTCTGGCCCACAGGACCCTTGTGCAAAATAGATTCTATTACTAAATGTTGCCATAAAGGTGTGCAAAACTCTAAATAAATGAATAAGCCCCTGGTGGTGGCATCATAGTTTGTTTCTGTGCAAAGGACTGTGATAGCACAGGCAGGGGATCAGGTCTTGCTCCAGAGGAAGCCTCAGCTGTAAGTGAAGTGTAAGGGGCAAAGCTTCCATTTTCATGTAAGCAAGTTAATAGTCAAGAATACAGTGACTTGAAATGTAATGGTTTTTGGACTGTAGTGCACCTAAGTAAGCTCTGCTAGTCACCAGACCCCATCTAATGTCAGTGGCATCCTGTGGAATTTCATGGAAAAAAAATTCTGTTACTGTACTAAAGTACACCTGTAGTCCACTGTGGCCAATGGACCTATGAACCAAAACTAAAACTAAGAGAAGATTGGTCTCAGAGATGTTGCAAAGCTTTACTTCGCCGGCAAAGTTGCAAAATTTGCCCTCATGAATTGCTACACTAAGTTCCCCATTCGCCACTCGGCCACTTCACAATGGGATTTCTTGGAAAAGTGCCAGTTTTTCAGGTGAGGTCAGGTTAAGTATGGTGAAGTGGTCACATTGCTGGTTAACTTAGATCAATTCACATAGAAAAAGGATCATTTTGCCTGGTGAAAAGTCTGCAAAGTCATCCCTCTGCACTTTGCAAATGTTACCAATTTTGCAAATTAATTTGCGCTGCAAATTCAGGCCACTTCACCCATCTCTACTCTCCGTAGACCATCCAGTGGCTCATGGCCCATATATACAGAAAGGAAAGGAATTCTGCTTTATATAGCACCTTTCATAAACACTGTATCCTAAAGAACTATGTAATCTAGGAAGCTCTGGCACACACAGAAAGTTTGAGGAAAGGCCAGGGGGGTTGGTAACAAGAGAAAGAGTGAGTGAGTGCGAGAGAGAGACAGAGGTGAGAGACAGAAAGGGGTATGAGAGAGAGAAAGAATGAGAGACAGGAACATATGTGGGGGGGAGAGACAGTGAGGAGAGAAGAGAAAGAATTAAGCACAGAGGTTAAGAGATTTTTCAGGTTCCAGGAAAACAAACATAAAAAACACTCCACTGGCATCAGCAGAACTCAAGTTATGTAGCATTTCCCACAAAATTCGAATTTCAGAACTTTCCATTTTTTATTACTGAAGACTTTTGCACTAAAACAGGATTGTTTCCTTTTAGACTTAATGGGTTCCATATTCAGAACTAGGTTCAACTACAGTGTAGCCAATTACGCTGCACCTGCAATTGCGCATGGCCAGCTCTGAATGATATCACATGGATATCATTCACTGACAGAGCTGTACTATCCAACTGAATATTGGACCATGTTAGTGCAGCGTTAAGTGGAACAGCACTGCACTGACATGGACCAGGGCTGCATAAAGTGCACAGGAGACAGTGCTGCCTAAAACAAGATAGCAGCAGGTGTCCAGGTCTCCTGTGGGCCATAGTTAGCTCAAGTATGCAAATGAGCTCATTGGGCATGTAAGGCATGCGATCCTGCTCTGTGACTGTCAGATAGTGGCTGGCAGTGGAAGTAAGAGGACAGCTGTGTCTGCTGCCGCTCCAGTGACCGTGGCGATTGAGATGAGGGGAGTACAGGGCAGGGTCCTTGGTGGGTGGGCGGTTGGGGGGTTGAGGAACAGTTAGGGTTGGAGAAACTATTATGCCAGCAGGGATTACTTTTTACAGGATGGATGATTGGGGGGGACTATGCCTTTAGAGGTTACTATGTACATGATGGATGGGCAATTGGTGGTGGTGGGACCGCTGTACATAAGGGCAAGCAGCTGCAGGACAACTGTGCTACCTTAAGGGGGGATGAGGGTGCAAACTTAGCACCCAGATAAGTCATGCTTTTTGGCATACAGCTCTGGGGGCCATTTACCACCACTGCAAATCTTTGAATATGCTGTTGTGCTGGTATGGAATGAAGGGACTCCCCCTCATTTGCACTGCTAGAGCAGTATACTTAGCACTTTGTTGCTGTTAAGTTTGAGCAGCACTCTGGGGGCTTCTGAATATGGCCCCACCTGCAATGCTAGCACAAATGCAGGTTAGTGCCAGCACAAACCACCTTCCCACTGGTGCTAATCTTTGACTATCAGATCCTATCTGTTCACGTTGCTCATTACTGTAGTGAAGTCATAATTCTTTAGTGATGACATCCCAACCAGTTGCCACAGACATGATTCTGATGTCACAAGCAATGGATTATGATGTCTTCAGGACAGGAAAAGCAGCAGAACCAGATAACATGGAAAGTATTTATTTATTTCAATTTTGGTAACCGACTGAGCCCACTGGGAGCAGGGTCCGTTTTTCAGGGGCAACCCGGAATTAATAACAATTATACAATTAGGGTGACTTTATATTTAGACAAATCATAGAATCATAGAAATTTGTCAGCAGAGAAGGACCCAAGCAGTCCATTGAGTCTGCCCTTTCCTCCCCCTACTCATCACCAATTTCACAGACCCTTCCCTTCCTCCCACTTACCAACCCATATGCCTGTCCCATGCACTTTTGAAACCCTCCACAGTTTCAGACCACCACCACCTCCACAGGTAGTTTGTTCCAGGCCTTCACCGCACTCTCCATGAAGAATTGTCCCCTCACATTGCCACTAAATCTTCCTCCCTTCAATCTTAGGCTATGCCCTCTAATTTTAGCCACCTCCTTCCTTTTAAATGAGCTCCCCTCCTTAACCTTATTGATCCCCTTTACATATTTAAAAGTTTCAAACATGTCCCCCCTCTCCTTCCTGGTCTCCAATGGGTACAGATCCAATTCTCTACACCTCTTCTTGTATGGCTTCCCCTGCATACCTTGCACCATCTTGTTTGCCCTTCTCTGAACTGTCACTATATCATCAATGTCCTTTCGTAGATGCGGTCTCCAGAGCGGGTCCCTGTACTCTAGGTGCGGCCTCACCATGAATTTGTAAAGAGGCTTCAGAATCTCCCTTATTCTGCTAGTTATGCCCCTTCCATTGCATGCCAGCATTCCATTTGCCTTCTACCTATCTTAAGGTTGCTTGTTATTATAATCCCCAAATCCCTCTCCTGTTCATTTTCTTTATTCCCCCCCCCAGATGCAAGCTGCTTGCGGGTTTGTATGCCCCAAGTGCATCACTGGACACTTCTTTGCATTGAATTTCAGTTGCCAAGTTCCTGACCACCCCTCCAGAATCTTCAGGTCCCTCCTCATGGCTTCCACCTCCCCTGATGTGTCCACCCTATTGCAGATCTTTGTATCATCTGAAAATAGACACCCTCTTCCCTCTAGCCCTTCTGCTATATCACTTATGTAGATATTAAAAAGGAGGGGTCCCAGTACTGATCCCTGGGGCACCCCACTCGTCACCCCCCCACCCTTGAGTTCACACCATTTACCACCACTCTCTGACTTCTGCCTACTGACCAGTTTTCCACCCACCTGTTAATTTTCCATCCTATCCCTAAGCTTTCCAGCCTATTTACTAGCCTTCTGTGAGGGGTGGTGTCAAAGGCCTTACTGAAGTCCAGACAGGCTACGTCCACTGCTCCACCCTGATTAATTACCTGTGTCACCCAGTTGAAGAACTCTATCAGGATTGCCTAACATGCCCTCCTCTTTGTGAAGCCATGCTGCCTATCATCCTGCAGACCATTAATTTCCAGGTAGTTCACCACCCTTTCCTTAATTAGCACCTCCATCACCTTACCCACCACCGAGGTTAGGCTGATTGAGCGATAATTCTCAGTCATCTCCTTACTGCCCCCATTGTGCAGTGGCACTACATCTGCCATCCTTCAGTTCCTAGGCACCCACCCTGTATCCAGGGACAAGTTATTCAGTCTTGTCAGGGGGGTGGCCAGCTCTTCCCTCAATTCCCGGAGTATCCTCGAGTGCAAGCTGACCAGCCCCATTGCTTTGTCAACTTTCAACCTACCTAGTTCCTCCCTAACCCTGTCAATGCTGAATACACTAAGATCCCCTTTTATGTCTTCCCTACTCCTCCCCTTCAGCGCTGGTCCCCTACCCACTCCTTTCTCCGTGAAAGCAGAGCAGAAATATTTATTCAGCATCTCTGCTTTTTCCATGTCCCCCTCCAGTTTTATTCCTCCGTCCCCTCTCAATTGAACTAACCCCTGCCTTGCCTTTCTTCTCTCCCCCACATACCTAAAAAAAAGTTTTATCTTCCCTTTTGGCCTACCTAGCTATTTTCTCCTCCATGTCAGCTTTTGCCCTCCTTATAATCTGCCCTGCTATTCTCCACTTCTCCCTACAAGTCTCCCTATCCTCCTTTCTTTGTGACATCTTATATTTACTGAATGCTCTCTTCCTTTTCTTGATCACCCCTGCTATCTCCCTTGTAAACCAAAGTGGTCTCCTCCTTTTTCCATTCTTCCTCACTCTCTTAATGCAAATTTCAGTGGCTTTCAGAAGCCCCATTTTGATGGTTTCCCATAACTCCTCTGCATCACCTGTATTCTCATTTCCTACCATTTCTTCCCTAAATATCCTTCTCATTTTATCAAAGTCCATACTCCTGAAGTCCATAACCCTTGTGCTTGTCCGTTTTGACTCCCTCCCTGTCCTTACCTTGAACCTTACAGTCTTGCGATCACTTGTACCAAGACCGTCATCCACCTCCACATACCCTACACTTTCCCCATTTGTGAGGACCACACCCAGCAGGTTATACCCCTAGTAGGCTCCCTAATCAGTTGTTGCATGAATACACCTTGTAGATCCTCAAGTATCCCCCTGCTTCTAGCTGATACTGCAGTTGGCATCTCCCAGTCCACATCAGGGAAATTTAGGTCCTCCACTAGCAGAAGTTCTCCTTTTAAAGCCATCCTTCTAACTGCCTGCATCAGTTGTATATCCCTTTCCTCCCACTGCTTAGGAGGTCTGTATACCACTCCCAGCCTCAGTGATCCTCCAGTCAGTTTATCCAGTGTGACCCACAGGAGCTCTTACCCCCCTTCAACTTTCTGCCCTTCCATTGCCCTAATGTCATCCTTGATGTATAATGTCACCTCCCTTCTTTCCTGTCCTATCCCTCCTAAACAGTCTGTAGCCTGGGACAACTGTCTCCCAAGCATGATGTCCTTTCCACCAGGTCTCACTTACCACTATTAAGTCAAGACCCTCATCAGCCATAATGACCTCCAAATCTACCATCTTGCTTCCCAAACTCCTGGTGTTTGCTGAAAATCCCTTCCACCATGTACCCCCTTCCTTGCTGCCCTCCCTTCACAATCTTCCCTGGTTCATGCTCCCAAGTTGATCCCCAGTCCCCCACTAACCCAAACCCCATCTGCTTATACCAACCCTTCAGCCATTGATTGAATTCCATAATCCTCTGCTTTCTTGATGGGCTTGCCCTTGGTACAGGCAGTACCTCAGAAAAAGCAATAGAATTGAACCCCATACCACTACAAAACCTAGCAAGCTCCCTGAATCGAATACATATATATATATATATATATATATATATATATATATATATATATAATACAATATAATATAATAATACATATAAACAATGTCAGCAGAAAAGTACCATTGGTCAATCCAGTTTGCCCAGTTTTACCCAACATTGCCCTGTCACCTATTGTATAGATTTCTTTTTCCCCTTCATCTCCCTCACTCCCTGCCTTATTGGTACTTATTGGTACCTCCTCAATGACTATTAAGTCCTTTACTCTGTCCAAGCTGTGCTTAAACCTACCATGGCAATGAGGTTAACAATAAATTTAGTAAGGTGTAAAGTTAATAGATGCTATCACTGCAACAAAAGATAATACCCCTACCTAGTGACTCAAAGAACGAGGCTTCCTCAAGGGTGAAGTGGTCATTTTTTCCCCACAAAGTGGCCACTTCACAAAGGAAAAAAATGTATAAACTTCCACATCATGGAGTTTAAAAAAATAAAATAAGACACATCATTCACCACCCTCATACCACTGTTCACCCTCCCACCCAGCCTTGAAACAATATTGACAATAAACCCTCTTTTTCCAGCCCACCCTACTCCATGACAACTTCAATGGAAAAAAAAAGTTTTTTTTTCCTATAGGTTATTAACCTCCTACCCACATCTCTCATAGCACCCTAACCCAACCTCTTCTCCCCAACCTCCTTTCCCCAAGATAAACCAACACAACACATGGGTAGTGACCCTTCTCCCAGCCCACATAACGCCCCATCTCCCCCTACCTCCCCCCACATTTCTCCTTGTAACTTGGCCCCTGATAGACTTAGTTTCTAGACATGGCACTAGAGTAAGCTCCTTTCTGCTTTTTGTTCATTCACCTATACAGAACCAGGCTGGTACAGTTATAGTACTCAACCACAAATTATAATTACTGTAGTCATGTAGTTTTCAAAACTTTTTTATTCTTGTATCCTTTAAGTTTTTCTTATTTTTGCTCATGTACAAATATATGCTTGCCTTATTTGACTGCCTTTCCCTGTGACCCTTTCTCTTATCTATTTTACTACATGCTAATGCTGTAGTACACTTCACTTGTATGAGCAGCTCAGATACTAACAGTGGGTACAACAGAGCTGAAAGGTATCTGTCCCATTGTGCCATGAAAGTGGAGGGAAGGGTTCGACACAGGAAACAAAAGCCAGAGAGCAGAAACCTGTGAGGTGTGAAATTACAACCAATTTCATTACTTGGATGTGCTGTCTTCAGAGCATATTACCATATTGTAATTTATTCACATTTTGTAGATGTAACCTTAGGGTGATACATCATATCACTAAATTAGGACTAGTCATGGGAAAGGAGGGACTCAGTCTCTTATATGTTTGGGGTTTCCATCATCCCTTAGTAAATTCTTTAGCTCATAATTAATTAAGCAGGACAGGATTTCATCCATTCTTTTCTCTCTGGTTGTCTCAAAGCATCAATTTTCTCTCTTGTACTGATAGGCTATCTCCCTTCAGACTGTCCTGGGGTCACCCTTAGGTCATTTTAAGTACGTCAAGTAAAACAATGCCCACACAGTATACCCTTCTCTGTCAATTTTGCACTATTTATCAATACTTTGATTGATGCTACTTTTTTTAACTTATTTAGGGTGTGATATAACAATACCGGAAAACATCTGTGAATACACTATATGACCCAAAAATATAAATACAGTCTACTACTTGTCTCAATAGTATGTCATATAGGATAGATATGGTGCATATTATTCATAAAAATATAAAAAAGCGCAAGACAGGAGAGAGTATCATACTAAACAAACTGAGTGTTTAATCAGTATTTACTGGGGATCATGTGTTGCACAGTTAGTGGAATGCCACATTTTATGACATTTAGACACAAGGCAGGTGTTTCACTGGCTGCTGAAATTTGTGACTGGGGATATCTTTCATACAGTGACGCATGCCAGGATATAACGCAGTACCTTATAGTATTACTGCAACAGGCTGCAGGTAACAGGGCAATTCAATGGTAATTGAGCACTTCCGTCATGCAGTATTTTGTGACATGTCATTTACTGCTAGGTACTGCATTGCATATAGGCTGTCTCTGCTCTGTTTGTTTGCATTCTGTACATACAGTGCCACCCACCCAGATGAAGCACTCTTATCACAGTTCTGCCAGTGATATCTTGCAAAATACTGCAGGGACACAGTGCACAAATGGCAATTACTCTTTACGCTTTAAGGGAGAAAGAAGATCAGTGCTTCCTCGAGTACATCCATCTCACAAGCTCAGTGGTTGAGATGTGTGAAGCTTCAAATTCCACCTTCACATAAATTCTGCAGAATTTGAGAAGATCTTTTTTTTATTTTTTTATTTAGTGTTTTGTTGACCGAGTCAGTGCACTAGACAAATCCTGCCTATTTTCAGGCATGACCTGGGGGAAGGGGATACAGATGAATGCCAACTGACCTTGCACCAGGTTAAGCTGTTGGTGGTATTTTTCATGAATATTATTCTTACTAACTCTGTGGAACTCTATAGGAAGAGAGATTCTAAAATTATGTATGCAGATGTTTATTTAAAACTGCAGATTAGTAAACCATGGTTTACATAAACCAGGGCAATGTATTCCACAGTTTATGTGAACTGCAGATCCATTTTCCACAAACTGCAGAATAATATTCCACGGATTACAAAATCCACAGAATTTTATTCCATGGTTTAGACAGAAGTGCTTTTGGGAATTCTACAGAATTATGTCAGAAATTCTGAAAAGCATTTTGGAAGCAGAATTGCCATTCGACATGAATTCCACTGACATAATTCCACATTTTGCCCAACTGTACTCTGTGGGATTATCGTTTCAGCCCTTTATCTTTGAAGTACTTGTCATCTTTTAGTAAATGGGTGTTACAGTATAAGGTAATTCCAACTATAGTCGTTAATTTAATTTTTGTTTTACTAGTTGGTGAGAATCATTGAGGGAGGAAGCCTCTTAAATAGGAGTGCCCAAGAATGTTAAATAACATAACAAGCATTGCACATTAATATATAAACATATATGTCACTACAGACATAGCCAGTCAGACTATATTGTTTATACAGTAAATTAGCTGTAGGCGAACTTTGCTTAGAGAGTTAGTGTAGACAATAGTTGAATCAAATTGAGTTACATTATTTCCAGTTTCAAAATACTGCACGTGTACATGGCAGGAGGGGTATGTCACTTGACTGTAAGGAAGGTTCCGTTGCACGGCTGTTCAATGAGATAGTAACAGTTGCCATAATATCATTACTTGCCATGCTTTTAAGTTACATTGTGGAGAAACTTATGAATACTAAATGCAGGCAAAGAAAAACAACTGAAACAACAAAACAGCTGCATCCTTTAGACACTTTTTAAAATAAAACAGACACATTCATCTTTCTTGGTCCAGCATAAAGACATTTGAGCAAGAAGGCCCATCACAGGGCATTGATCATGTATGGTTTGGTAAGTGGCAGTCCCAAGGTTAAAAAACACAGAAACATAGAAGGTGATGGCAGATAAGGACTGTGTAGCCCACCTAGTCTGCCCCTTTTCACTACCTAATGCAATGCCGCAGACTCTAGTTGATCTGTGGCTTACCCTCTCTTCCCTATTGCAAGAGTACTCTTATGTCTGTCCCATGCATTCTTGAATTCCCCTACCATTTTTCCCCTCACTACCTCTGCAGGGAGGCTGTTCCAAGCATCCACCACTCTTGCTCTGAAAAGTACTTCCTCATGTTGCCCCGAGCCTACTCCCCAACTTCATATTTATTATTATTTATTTTTTTATTAATTTTTGCTTCTGACGAGGAAAAGAGGACTAGACAATTCTGCCTATTTTCAGCCTCGTCCTGGGGGACAGGGATACAGATGGATGCCAACTGACATTGAACCAAATTAAGCTGTTAGTGGTATTTTTAGTGAATATCATGTCCTCTCTTTCTTGTACAACTTCTTTTCTGAAAGACGCTACCTTCCTGTACCTTGTTTATACCTCTTGTATCTATCATGTCCCCCCTTGCTCATCTCCTCCAGGGAACACATATTGAGGTTCTCTAGTCTTTCCTCATATGACTTTTGGTGCAGTCCTTGAACCATTTTTTGTCGCCCTTCTCTGGACTGCCTCTATTTTGCCTATGTCCTTCTGGAGATGCAACCTCCAGAGCTGGACACAGTACTCCAGATGAGGTCTCACTAGTGATCTGTACAGTGGCATAACCACCTCCCTTTTTCTACTGATGATACTTCTCCCTATGTACCCTAGCATCCCACTGACTCTCCCCACATCCTTCTCACATAATTTGGTTACCTTTAGGTCATCAGATATGATTACCTCCCAGGTCCCTTTCTTGATTGGTGGCCATTAATACCGCTCCTCCATCTTGTACTCCTTCCTTGGATTTCTGTGCCCCAAATGCATTATGTTGCACTTCTTTCCATTGAATCGTAGCTGCCACAATCTCGGCCACTCCTGAAGCATGTTTAGGTCCTTTCTCATTTTTCCTCCCCCCAGAGTGTTGATCTTGTTGCAGATCTTAGTGTCATTTGCAAAAAAGGCATACCTTCCCCTCCAGCCCCTCTGCAATGTCACATATGAAAATATGAAAGAAGACTGGCCTCAGCACAGATCCCTGAGGTACCCCGTTGGTCACCCCCCTCACCTCAGATTGAATGCCATTTATCACCACCCTCTGTGTACTGTCACTTAACCAGTTTCTGACCCAGTTTACCACCTTGGGGCCCACCCCCAGGCTGCCCAACTTATTTACCAACCATCTATGTGGGATGGTGTTCAAGGTCTTGCAGAAATCTAAGAATGCCACATCCACCACCCTTCCCTCATCTACCCCCCGGTCACTCAGTGAAAGAAACCTATCAGATTTATATGACAAGACCTTCCCACTGTGAAGCCATGCTGCCTGAGATCCTGTGCTCTGCTGGATTCAAGAAATATCACAATTGTTTCCTTTAGCAGTGACTCCATTAATTTCCCCACCACTAAGGTCAGGCTGAAGAGGGTCTACAGTACCAAATGTATGCATAACCTTTAATAATATCATCAAAAGGATGGGTTTACTGCTACAATACTTCAGACAAATAACATAATTTATTTTTAAAGTAGACTGACAACGAATTTAACAATTAGGCTATTGTTGTACAAAGCCTTAGTAGGCTGTTACTAGAGTACAAAATGAGTACTGTAATAATCTAATTTAAGATACTTGTTCATTTCTCTTATCATTCACTAGTGTTTTTGCAAACCTGGAAATCAGCAGGGTGCCCCACAGTGCCCAATGACGTAGCAGCAAAGACATTTAGGGAAAGCAACAGGAATAGTAATGTAATTGCTGCCACTGCTGTGACTCAAACATCATGTGTTACAGTAATATTTTAACTGTGTCATAAATCAGGATAATAGTGGTTAAAATAGTACAGAAATGTTTACAGTTTGTCAGATGTTTCTATAGGGGTAGAGTACTGTGTGCAGTTCTGGAGACCTCATCTCTGAAAGGACATCAACAGAGTGGAGGCAGTCCAGAGAAGAGCCACAAAAATGGTGCAGGGGCTACACCAGAAATCATATGAGGAAAGATTGAGAGACCTTAATATGTATACTCTGGAGGACAGGAGGGAGGGAGGATATGATAAAGACATTCAAATACCTCAAGGGGATCAACAAAGTTCAAGAGGGCAGTATCTTTCATAAAAAGAGATGTGCATGAACAATAGAATATGAGGCTGGAGGGGGAAGACTCTGGGGCAATGCAAGGAAGTATTTTTTTCACAGAAAGGGTGGTGGATGCATGGAACAGCCTCCTGGAGGAGGTTGTGGGGGCCAAAACAGTTGTTGAATTCAAGAATGCATGGGACAGGCAGAATGTAAAACTAGTATTAAGATGGAGGAGGCAGGCCGCAGATCAAATAGGATCTGGAGCTTATACAGTAGTTAGGGAAATGGGCAGACAAGGTGGGCTAGGTGGTCCTTACTTGCCATCAAGTTCTATGTTTCTGTTATTGTAAACACTAATCCTCCCCGTTGATGCAAATTAAACATTAGTGTACATGGTCACTGCTGTTTCATTCCCAGCAGTGATGGCATCTACATCACTACTCTTTTTTCCCAGTATCCTTTGTCACACACAATGGGGCACCATACTGATTTCTGTGCTTAGTGAAACACTAGTGCATTATATAGGAAAATGAATCAATAAATAAAACAATGTTACTGCTCATTTGAAATCTAATATCAGCCTACTAGGTAGTAGACTGATTGCTAAATCCATTGCCAGTCATCTGTAAGCTTTTCTTAAAGCTTTCATTCAATGGTGCCAAGATTTCTGAGAAAATGTCATGGAATACTGACTAATTTTTAACCAGTGGAGTTGTGAATCTCTAGGCCATTGGTTAATGATACAGGTATAAATGTTGTAAAAATACCAATGAAAATCTTTCAAAACATATTCTCATTTGAATGAGAATGATTGTCTTGTAGTTGCTTTTAGAGGACTCGAATTTCACATCATTATTTTCGCCAGTACTGGTAAGATTCATTGTCTTGTACCCTGGAACTACTGTGGTAGAAGTGCTTTAATACATCAGAATAAACTATTGATATCAGTCTTTATTTTGTAACTCTGTTTATTATCCTTACATAAGACATTCCAAACTCCTTCCACTCTGCTCGCTATGTCATGTTCCCCCTTGGAGGGCTTGGTCTGTGTCGCATGCTGTCTCATGCCACTCAGTTCCCCATGAAACCACCACAGTTTACTCTCTTCATCTGGGCCCATAATCTCTAATCTGATGTAAGGGTGACCAAAATTAAGTAGGGGTAAATGGTCTGGAGAGGTCTGGAGTCTTGGCTGGCCCAAATGAAAGTTCAAAAATGGGGATGTCATCTTCTATGTATGATCCTACCCTTTTCCCCATTTCCACAGCTAAAGTCAAGCATTCTTGTCCTCCCAGAACCTCCATGCCACCTCAGCCTTGCAGGACACCCTGGACAGCAAAGGGCTGTACTGCAGCAGAGGATCCAATGTTCTCAACCTGGAAGGGGGGCGCATCCTGTGGGATGTGTCATTCTCCTCTCATGGCTCACAGCAGCATTTCTGCCTTAGAGTGGTGTGAACCTACATTGCTAGTATGACAAGTGACTGCCTGATCACTGTGTCATTGGTTTAAAGTCTAATCCCTAGTTGGACAGTATTCCAAATTGTTGAAAGGGATAACACTTAATGACAGAATTCAGATCTTTTGGATGTACAAGGATTAGAGGACAATGGGAAACGGAATGTCTTTGAAGAAGTGGTGTCTGAAGACACTGTTTCTGAACTGAAGCTTAAGACTATTTAAGTGCCTTAACAAAAGGGGGGGCAGGGCATTCCCACTAAGTTAATGGAGGAAAGAACTCAGTGACCGGTGACCTTCTTTCTTTACTAAATTAGTGATCGTGTATTGACAATTTGGGTCTGCAGTCAGTTTAAGCAATAAGGCATCTAAATGGTGGTTGTCATGCTAGGATAGCATCAAGCTTCAGGTGCATTGTGAGGCATGAGATGTAGCTGAGTGCCTTCAACCACCCAAGAAGTACACAGAAACATAGCAACACAGAATGTGACAGCAGAAAAGGCTTACTGGCACAACCAGTCTGCCCAGTCCTATTTGTTACTCATGCAATGGCCCTAGTGACCATCTTCCTCCCTTTTACCCTTTCTCGTTACACCTCTAAGTGTACTTATCAGAACCTTGTGCTTGTTCATGTTTTGACCCACTCAGTGTTTTGACACCGGCCATTAGCTGGCATGATATATACATTGGAGGGCCTTAATGCAATTATAAAATAGATTCTATAGAGAAAAAAATTTCATTGAGGTTTTTCTTGTGATTACTTTCAGATCGTGAAGTTATACTGAGATATCATAGTCAGAACTGCATTTAGACCAATCAACTTTCAGGATTTTTTTCTATCCATTATATAATTATTATGAATGATTCACATTGATGAGAGGTTGCATTCTTTCTGCTTTCATTTGCAACAAATTGTAAAGAAGGGCTTACCTAATTGGAGCTGAAGGGTCTCCCGCATCCCACCATTCCTTGGGAGGGCTGATGTACATGCACCACAGTTCCCAGCTGTACCCATGGGCAGAGTTCTCATATCGTTGGACCTCAAAAGTGTCCTGTTTAATATTGTCAATTGATGGAAGAATAATCCGTCTCCTGTCTTCTTTAATTCTGGAAAGTACTGGCTCAGCCCTTAGGATGCAATTAATTAATACAGCAGTTAAAAATAGTTTGTCGGAACTGGGGATACGCATGATATTGTGGGTTTAGTTTTGAAAGGTGTGACTTCAAACTGCAACAGTTTCAAAAATGGCCAATCATCCTATAATGTTTATTTATTTATTGAATTTTTGTTGACCAGGTAGGTCCACTGAGACTGAGTCCCTTTTTTTAAGGGTGACATGCATTTAATTACATAGAGACATATCAGAACAGACTTAATACATTCAGATATCGTTGAATTACAATGGGTCATATACATTCATGACTCAACAGCAAAATTACATACATTCAGTGTTGGTTAGATAAGCACAATGGTCTAGTATAACATGCAAGCAGTTGAGTAGGCCAGGTACAAAGAGTAGTATTTGTAAGAAAGTGCAGACATTTGCAATAGAAAATCTCATTTGAGGGGAGAAGACCATATCAGGGAAGGCAGGTACATTGATTACACTCCACTTATAAGGCCTTTAGTCCTTCCTTGAAGCCCCTAAGGGAGAAGCAGTCTTGGACAGAGGATGGGAGGTTGTCTCATAAGGATGGGGCAATAGCAGCTAAGGACCTTTTCCCCATATTAGACATCACCCTAGGTTCTTCTAGGAGTGTACTATTTAATAATGTGCAATTATTGTAAATGGTGTTTAAACATTTGCTAGTTACCTAATTTGCATATTGAACTAATTAAACTTGTTTTAATGGGAAGTTTGATCCAGCACCAAACTTTGGGACAGTCCAGTTATGAGTTTTAAGGGGTTTAATTTTTTTAAGCTGGTTCATACAATTCCTACTAAGAATACATCGACAATATTACATTTACAACATTATTTCATGGTTAAGCTATAAACTGGAACTATATCATGGTACAAGAGCATCATTTAGGGGTAGCCTGGGGTTGTGGCTGAGACCCCTATAATTTCTTTGCAACCCCTATGATGTCCAATGTAACCCATAGGAACCCATAAAACAAGGTTTTCCTAGCATTTATTTGTATAAAATGTGGCAAGTGTAGAGCTTCGTAACCCCTATGGTTCTGCTTAAATGTCAATTTTCGGCCCCTATGATTCTGGTGAAATGATGCTATGCTGTGATAAGGCTCTATAATAAGGAGATATGCTACATATCTTTGAATAGAAGCTGTAGCATCAATTAAAATGTTGTAGTTTGGCCAGATGCTAGTATTTAAATGCAAAATCTAGATGAGGGTGGCTTTTATGACAAAATCAGTGCAAATAAATAAATACTTGACATACCAACCCTGTTTGAGTTTATTTATTTTTAATGGTTTACTCCACAGCAACATAAACAGAACAAACATCAACTATGATCATAAGTTTGATATTATATATAACAATGACTATAAGAGCTAAAAAGTACAGAAACATGATACAACTAAACAGTAGATGGTAAGAAATGTTACTGTTATTGTGTATGAGTCCCAGTCACAGTGCTTTATCTGACATGACTTCGACATTCATTGGAAGCTGCAGTTTATATTCAAGAACGGATTTTACTAAACTTTTTCAGTATAGCCTGCAGCTTGTATTTTAAAGTGTTTTCATCTAAACTATGGTGGTTCTAATCAAAGATTTATGGTATCACGTAGGAGCATTTTGTAATTACTTTTTGTTGTTTTTGAATTTCGCTGCTGGCATGCTCTTCTTGAATCCCATAGCTACACCCCTCCAGCCTTCTCTCCATTTCTTCCTTTCTTTTTTTTAATTTTTAAAACTAAAACAACATCATCTGACAAGTGGACTTCAATAAGTTCTGAATTGAACAAGCAGCATGGTCAGGTGTAGTGTAGTGAGGAACTGCGAAACTCAGCTTCTACCAGAATTCTGCCTGAGGCAGAATAGGCATTTTCACTGCAAAACCAGAATCATGCCAATTGACATGAAATTGTGCAGCAAATAATAAAATACAGCAGTTGTCACAGTTTTTCCACATAACATGTTTTCGCAGTTCTGAGTTATTTTTAATTTTTGTAATGCTATAATTGTATTTTATGTTATTGTATTTTATGTGGTCTCATAACGCACATTGTGCTGTAATAGGAGTTTGCTCCAGTGTGCTTACCTGGTTAACAAATTAAGCAAGCAAACAAGCCAACTAAATGAAAACTATGGCTATCTCACTGCAGACACCACACTGTCCGATACCTCAACTAAGGTTTTTGCAAATTGTTTTACTTCAGTAGAATACCCTAATTAAGGTAAAAGCTGAATGCAGCTACTGACCTCTTGACCTAGGATGGAGTATGCTATGTCACGCATGCTTCACTCACACTTTGTTAATTAGGTATGTCCTGTGTTGGAGACATGGAAGCACTTACTTAACATATTGAGACTATATGAAACCCACGCAACGTGCCACACTCCACCCCAGGAGCGAGACGCTGCAATCAGCTTTTATGTTTATTAATTACAGCACTGCAAAATAAGTGTATTGCAGAGGGGACACCCTTGTCTCCTGGTGAGGGAAAGGGTGTGGTTATAGAAGAATTTGTACACTTTTACTCAACCAACCAAAGAATGACACTAGCTGTCAAGACAGTTACCCATCCTTTCTGGCCAGAGGAGAAGTGCAGCCATGGTGACCCCCAAGTGTCAGGTTAGGGACAGTGGACAAAACTGGAGGAAAGTCAACATAGTAAAAACAAATTACCAAAAAAGTAAACAAATAAATAAATAAACTTACATTTCAGTTGGCCTTTTCTGGGTAAGCAAATTTGTTAAATAAAAATAAGACCCAAGGCATCTCCTCTAACTCCAAAGGTGGAGATCAATTTTAAAATCTTGCCGATAGAAAGCAATGTCCATAGACTTGGATGCCAGTGTATTAACCCTATCCGACATATTTGCATGCAACCTCCATCTCCAGGACATGTAGCACAAAACACTTCAGCTGCACAGTGTTATCTCACACCTCGTGTGTTTTTGTCCTACATTCTACTGTGCAGGCATTTCTAAAGTATCTCACATCATTAACAAGATTAAAACCAAGAGAGTAAGCTATAAAGAAACACATTAAAAACAGGAAAAGTCATTAAATGATTATTGGTAATGAAATCAAGTCTTTTAAAAACTCTTAGTACCTAGAATCTTTTAAATTATCAGCTGAACTGGAAAATAGTTAGCCATCTTGCTGCAAACTACTGCTGTCATAAATTAGCTCTGACTACATGCTCATGTTGAATAACAATATGGTTGTCTTAGGCTATGTAACCAATACAAACTTATCAAAACTCTAAAACACCACAACAGTCTCATGATGACAATATAACCTATGGCCCAGTCCATAAGCAATCCACACCCACTCCATGCTCAAGGAGAGATGCTTGCACTGGCTAGTGGTGCATGGAGGTTCCTCTCTGTACATACACAGCTCAGGATGCAGGCTCCTTCTGCAATCCTAAGCCACATGCATGGCTTTGTTGGTGGATTGGATGTGATCAACTGTGTGCACATACCCCATGCAAAAAATGAAATACAGCTATGCATCATGCAGGGACAATACATAGGGTGGAGGCTACGGATCCTTAAGGGCTGCAGTAATGGGTATGCATCCCCTACTGCACAGACACAGGTTCATCCTCAAGGCCCCATCAGACCCCTCTCCCTCAGTTCTCATCCCTTGGAGCTTCCACAGTGGACTGGGGGGGCCATACTGGCACCAATCAATGAATATTGCAGTGTTTAATTATTTCATATGGTGATACAGCAGTCCATGAAGGATTGCCATATCCTGTCACCCTCTGCTCTGTGCAGAGTCAGAGATCCACTAGTGTGCTGTCCTGGGCATCTGGCTGGATGTATGTTGTTCGACACAGCTCTGCCATGCTTCTGTGCCAAGTACTGCACTCACGAGACTCAGCAAGCAAGGGCTATGGATGCATGTTGTGCAGCCGGGCATTGGGGTGTGGAGCGCAGCTTCTGGGATACACTCACACCATGGCATATTCCAGACAACTTTGTGGATCAAGTCCTTAGTCTGGGTTAAAAGTATTTGCTAATTTAAGTACAACTTCCAGTTTTAAATCACTCACAAACCATCTTCAATGACAGTGCTTCCAGCTGATGTTTATTTAGTTTATGTTGACCAGGAAAAGAGGGCTAAGCAATATGGGTGTAAACCAACTGAAATGAAACCAGATTAAGATGTTGGTGATATTTTTAGTGAGTGGGGGTAATTTGGCCTGGACACCGAGGAAATTACCCTCCTCTTTTTGAGAAGTGCCATGGGATCTCTAACGACCATATACTGTAAACAGCCACCAGAACAAGCAAACAGGACGTCAGTTTAACATCTCATCTGAAGGATGGCACACCCTGACAGTACAGTGCAACTTTAACACTGAACTTGGGTACCAGTCTTTATGGTATGAACCTCGTCCCAATGTTAGACTAGAGTTCATGACCTTCTGACCCAAAGGTGGATGCGCTACCAGCTGAGCCAAACTGACACCTAATAGCTAGTTTCCTAATATCATCCTGAAATCTATAAATCCCTGCCTGATGTTAAAATATACTGTATTCTGTATAGTGAATGGGATCCACTGCTTTGGTTCTTATGGTCATTGGTAGAAGCAATGTGAAAGGTACTGTACGTCCAGTGAATGAACTCTTGCTTTGATTGGAACATAAACTTCTCTTGCCTTATTCAGTAAATCATAAAACTCAAGTTTAGAAAAAAATACTTCAGCCTTTGGAAATTCAATGCCCTACTGACTGTTTCTTTTTTTCATGAGAAATTGAAATGAAAATGGTAGGTTTTGTCAAGTATTTCTACATGGGTCAAGTGCATTTATTAGGGACAGTATTCAAAACATGCTCTCAGTGTAGATAAGGTCTACTATATAGATAAGAAATTCCTCAATCCAGTATTCTACAAGAACTGACCCTTTCCTAAGACCTGTTTCCCATATCTGCCCTTTGCTATGGCCATTTCCCACAGTTTCTCTTCACAAATGACTGCTTTCCATAGCTGCCCTTCCCCAAGGCATGTTCTCCACAGTTGTCCTTCAGTATGATCTATTTTCCATAACTTTCCCTCAGGCCTGTTTTTCACAGTTGCCCTTCCTTAATGATTTGTATTCCATGGTTGCCTTTAGTAAGGAATGATTTACATGGTTCCCCTCTTCTAAGCCTGTTTTGTTAATTGTTTCCCTTCCTAAGGTCTGTGTTCCGTGACTTTTCTTCCTTAATCCTATTTCCCATGGTTGCTGTTCTCAGAGATTTCTTTTCTGTAAATTTCCTTCACTAGGGCCTGTTTTCCATAATTTCTCTTCCCTATGGCTTGTTTTCAATGACTACCTTCCCCTAAGGACTATTTTCCATGTTTTTCTTTCTTTTTTTTTGTCACATTGAGCCTTTTCTGCCTAGCCATGTCCTTCAGGGATATACTGTATCTTGCTCTGGCCTATTAACCTCCATCCTCCCAGGCTCCTCAGTGCAACTTCCCTTATGGTTCTTCTCTCCCTAGCAAGGGCTCCAGTGGGAGGGCCATCCCTCCTCCACTGTGTGGACAAGGATCCAGTGTCGGTGGATATAGGACCCAGAAGAGGCCATGGGAGTCCAGGCTATCATGGTGTTTTCTCAGATTTTCTCCCTTGTTCCTCCCATCTCCCCTGGTATGAGCATAGCCTATTGAGTAGTATCAGCTGTATGCAATGAGGTCCTGTGGAGGGACCAAGCCCCCTCAGACCACTACAGGGGTCACTGTGGCATTGGAACCCAATGTTAGTGCACCCCGGTCACAGCGCACTGCCAGGTGGCAGCTGCTGTGGTCTGGCTTACCTGCTGACATGGCATCCTGACTTCGATCCCAAACTTGAGTAACCTGCCACTAGGTCATCAAAGCAGTGCAATTCTTTCATAAATTTCTGTTACCCATGTTTGGTCTTCCCCAAAATTTTCCCATGGTTTTCCTTTCCTAAGTCTTGACCCATGCCAATTTAAAATGGGAAATTGTTAGAATTTTGAGGGAAAACTGGAGTTAGAAAAGCTTAAGAGTTTCTAGATGATTCAATCTTTACTTTGAAGTCAGATAGTAAGAAATGTTTAGAGTACTGGCACCATAATTTTATAGGATAAGGTCAGATAATTTTGTATGTTTCAAGCTACACTTTGCCAAGCTGTAGTAGTAGCTTGTTCAAAATAAAACATTAACTGTAGTTAGCCCTCAGATTTTCTTGGGCAAGATGGTTTATGTCCCAGAGAAGAACTGAAGCTGTGATCTGTTGCTTGAAAGCTTTACCACTCTGTACCATTTGACAAGAGTTGTTTGTAATGGCACAGCTACTGTATAACCTGTATACTGCAACTGTTTATCCCAGCTTTTCTAAACTTTTTCCATCTGTAGCATGAGTTCTTCTGTGATGGATTGTTTTAGCTATTTCCCCTACTGCATCAACAGCTCTAAGCTTACCCTTTCATACAGTATATTGAAATGGAATCTGCATCACATAGAAACAGAATTTGTCAGCAGATAAGGACCATTTGGCCCATCCAGTCTGTTCATTGTTTCACTGCCTCTACTGACACAACAGACACTACTTGGTATCCGACTGTCCCCCTTCCCACTAAGATTCCCTTGTGCCTATCCCATGCATGCTTCAAGTCAACCACTGTTTTCACCCATGCCACATCCTGTGGAACACTGTTCCAGGCATCCACTACTTTTTCAGTGAGGAAGTACTTCCTCACATTTCTTTTGAATTTACCCCCTTCCATCTTGATTGCTTGTCCCCTTGTTCTTGTGCATCTATTCCTCTGAAAAATGCTCCCCTCCTGTATGTTATCTACTCTTGTGAGGTATTTATATGTCTGTATCATATTCCCCCTCTACCTTCTCTCTTCCAGAGTGTACATATTAAGGTCCTTCAGTCTCTCTTCATAGGGCTTCAGATGCAGATCCCACACCATTTTAGTTGCCTTCCTCTAGATAGCCTTCCATTTGTCTATGTCCTTCCTGAGATGTGAGTTCCAGAACTGAACACAGTACTTCAGGTAGGGTCTAACTAGTAATCTATACAATGGCAACACCACCTCCCTCCTTCTGCTCATGATACCCCTCCCTACGCACCCCAGCATCCCACTAGTCCTACCCATTGCCTTGTCGCACTGCTTCACTGCCTTAAAGTAATCATATATGATTACTCTCAGGTCCCTTTCCTGTTTGGTGACCATCAATACCTATTTTGTATTCTGCCACTGAGTTTCTGTTCCCCAAGTGCATTATTTTATTTTTTAATGCATTGAAACCCAGCTACCATGCCCATGACCACTTCTCAAGTTTTCCCAGGTCTCTGCACATTCTTTCCAGCTGTTCTTGAGTGACCACCCTGTTGCACATTTTGGTGTCTTCCTCAAAGGGGAAGACCTTCCCTTCTAGCTCACCTGCAGTGTCACTTATAAAGTCATTAAAGAGGACTGGTCCCAGTACTCAGCCCTGTGGCACCCCACTGGTCATCCTCCTTCCTCTGGAGTGAACTCCATTTACCACCACACTCTGTCATCTATCCCTTAACCAATTTGTTTACCCATTTACCATCTTTTGACCCACTCCTAAACTGCCCAGTTTCCTTATGAGCCTCCTATGTGGAATGGTGTTAAAAACCTAATTGAAATCTAAGTAGGCCACGTCCACTGCTCCACCCTGATCAATTTCCTTGGACACCTAATCAAAGAAATCCATCAGATTTGTCTGATATGACCTTCCCCCCTTCCGTGAATCCATGTTATCTTGGGTCTTGTAACTTGTTGGCTTCAAGATACTCCGCAAGCCTTTCTTTTAACAATAACTTCATTAATTTCCCCACCACTGATGTCAGGCCGACTGGCCTATAGTTGCCATCCTTCTACCTACTACCACTTCCATGAAGTGAGACTTCATCTGCCCTCCTCCAGTCCTCTGGAACCACTCATATTTCCAGAGAGTTGTTAAAAAAGGGCTATCAGAAGTGCAGTCGGTACCTTCCTGAGCTCCCTCAGTATCCTTGGGTTTACCCTGTCCGGCCCCATAGCTTTGCCCATGTTCAGATTTGCGAGTCCCTTCAGGATTCTTGCCTCTGTAAAGGGACTTCTGTCTATGCCCCCAGTGTCCCTGTTACTTTTAGGTGGCCTTTCCCCTTCCTTTTCTTCTCTAAAGACTGAATAAAACTATTTGTTCAGGATATCTGCTTTTTTCTTGCTCCTCTTCTGTAGAGCCCCTACCTGACCTTTTAGAGGGAAGGTCCCCTCAGCCTTTTATTTTGTTTACAAGTGTAGTTTGCAGGCATGAATGATGATTTCCTCTATTGTGCTATCCTAATTTCATCAGGATTTAAAAGTAAATGAAGGCACTTAAATCTGCTTGACTCTACTGTATATGTCATGACCCATCTCATTTAAGGCATCCTGGAATTTTATGATGCTTTAGTGCTAAAACCTGCAGTAGTTATACTGTATTAGTCAGTGCTGTTACTGTCCTCTGCAGTCCCTATGTTCTTGTCTTATGCTGACCATGAAACGTTTCCAGGCATAGTAAGTGCCCTGCTGTTTTCTGTAGTTTATTGTGTATCAGAATAAAAAAAAATGCTTTTAGAGAACACAGGGTCTTCACAAGACATGTAACAGAACTGAATGAGATTATAACTTCTGCTGGCATGTGCAGGTACACATCATCAACTCACGGCCACGATGCCTTGCACGAGTTGGGTCATGACCTTTGCAATGGAAACAAACAGGTTTTCACACCAGTGCAAAACAGAGTGAAGCAGCCTCATTTACATTTAAATTAGGATCAAATTAGAGGGATGCAAGAGATGGAATCATTGTTCATGCCTACAAATTACACAGGTATACAGAAAATAGGTTGAGGGGACTTTCCCTTTAACCTCACAATTTCTCCCCCTTGTCTTCCACTTTTCACTTATGACCCTAAAACATATCTTGTCCCCTTTAATTACCCCTTGGGTTATTCTTTCCTCAGTTAGTGCCTTTATGTTTTTCTCTGCTTTTCCTGCCTCCCTCTGTTTCTCTTGATACACCTCTGTCTTCTTCCCTCTGTGTCTTGTTATACCAATCGGAGGCTACCCTTTTAGCTGTAACTTTTTCAGTCATGTCCTTCCAGAACCATAGCTTGTCTTTACTATGTCTTCCCTTAGCTTAGCCCACTGTTCCTCCACCCCATCCACCCCACCTAGGTCATCCCCATGCCACTAGGCTGCCTTTCAGCCATTCACCCATTTTTTTATTAGTCCTTCTGAAGTCCAGGATCTTTGACTTTATGTGGTTCACTTCCACTGCCATTCTTATGTTGAACTGCGCTGTATGGTGGCCATTGGTACCCAGGTGGTTTCCCACCTTGACGTCTGCAATACTCTCCCTGTTAGTGAGCACCAGGTGCAATATTTCCCCATCATGAGTGAGCTCTCTGACTAGTTGCCTGAGAAATGCCCTCTGCAGGGAGTCCAGGATTTCCCTGCTTCCAGCTGAAACTACAGCTGGGAGGCTCCACTCTACATCCGGCAGAACAAAATCCACCCCCCCCCCGTAGCACTTTCCCTTTTCCTGTCATTTTGCCAGTGGCTTCCAAGAGAGCATTACCTAAATTCACCCCCTGTAGTGGAGGTCTGTAGATCATACCAGTATGAATAGCGACTCCACTTACCATCTCCAGGGTGACCCACAATACCTCCAACCCACCCATTCCCCCTGGATTCCTTGCATCTCTGTCACTTTGATACCTTCTCTTACATAAAGTACAACCTCTGCTCCATTTCTTCCTACTCTCCTTTCCTACCCTGTCACTTCACAAACTGAAAGGGATGATCAGTGTCATCTGGAATGTTCTATTTAGTGTGAAATGGAAAATCAATGATAAGAAAATTAGAAGAACGAGGTCTAAAACCACAACAGATCAAAAAGTATGCAATATCTTTTGTTCAGGACCCTAAGCTGCTTACAGCAAGTTTATGAAGACTTACAATTTTGATATTGAAGAATGTATAATACAAATTAGAAAACAGAAATGTACATTCAGAAATGTATAATATATGGCCCTGAGAGATAGTGATATTCAATTACAGAAAGAAAATTCTGACATACACCCAACATTTACTCCTTACCACTCATTGCCTATGAACTGTATCAATCTTATTTTATTTCTGTAGTTTCAGCTATGGTGGCATTGTCTACAGAGCCATTTACAAGTTCACACTTGCTAGACTTGACTCTGTCTTCACTCTTTCTACCATTTTGCCTTGGACATCCCCCCTTGTATACACCATTGCTCACTTTACGCCTCCCTCTTCCTCCTCTCCCTCAATGCCAGGTGCCTCACCCACTGTGCAACTGTCACCACCAAATTCTGGTTTGGATCTCTCCCCCCTACATTTCTACCCTCTTTACATCCCCTTCCCTTACTCCTACCCCCCCAAACACTGCTTTCCATTTCCTCTCCCTCCCCTCTAGGAAAACTTATGTGGACCAAGCTGCCTTCTTGTATCATTTTCCTAAGCTCTGGTCCTTACTTTCCCTGTCTATCCACTCAGCCTCATCCTTCTCCTCCCTCAGATCCATTATTTGTGACTTTTTGCCCCCTCCTGCAACTGTTATTGACCCTTGTGTTCTCTCATCCCTATGTTGTTAACTACCCTGTTGCTCCCCCCTCCTCACTGGTGAGTAATTTCTTTCCCTCCCTTGGATAAATGCGGCAAATCATTTCATCATATCTGCATATATTTTCTTCCTGAGTCTGTCTTCTGCATTGACTTTGATAGCTCTTACACTTAAGCAGTCTGGGTGGTGGTAATCTGCTACTATCTAGCTTTGTTCCCAGTACTTTGTAGCACTTATACATTAATGTACATGTTATTTAAGCAATATACCATGACAGGGAGTGGGTATATAGGTGGATTTACCATGCCTGGTGGTGTGGTTTGGTCACAAGGCACAGCCGAGTTACAACCACACCAGAAGTGATAAATCCACCCATATACCCACTCCCTGTCATGGTATATTGCTATTATACAATGTTCAACTTGTTTTTTTGTTTTTATAGTGATATAAAACTTTTATAGTGGGTATACTGGAGGATTTACCACAGTCATGTGATCTGTTTTGACCAATGAGATTACAGGATTTTCATACCCCATTGTATAATCATCTATATTTTGTGTTGCTCTGACTGTCTGCCTGTAAAGCGTGACTGCATACTGTTGTGTATTACTTTTATTTTATTGTAAGTACTTTTTATTGTAATATATTTGTATCACTACTGTATCTTACATTATGTATTTTCATTTGCACGTCCTGTATTGTATACTCCCCATCCCCCACCTCCCCAGGATGCATCTAGAAACAATCTGTTAACAGTTCAGTATGTAATTTCTGATGCATTTTTGAAATAAATACATTTTCCCCTTCATTTTTCACTGCTGGTGAAATAGAAAAGATTTCGTTTAAATATTTCCTTGCTGATCCCACCCTCCAGTGATCTTGCATTAAAACTCCAAGCATTTTCTGGAAAAATGTTTTTCTTGGAGATCTAAGCTTCAGAAAAGATGAGAAATGCTGGGAGTCCCAATGAGTTCAATGCTCTGCAAAAGTCAAAGCTTTGTCTAAGAGTTGTAAGCTTGGACAGATCTGAGAACTTTGTTCCAAAGGCATAAACGAAGAAGTAATGCACAAATGCTGGTATACAATTGTGTACATAATAAATTATTTCACCTGGATAAGATTATTGAAGCTAGTAAATAACCCTTCCATGACCTCCCGTCCTCTTATATTTATATAGGGATAGTTGGCCTGAGATTCTCTATGTATGTTGTATTGCATCTAACAAGTGGTAAAACAGCATTTTAACTGTTTTTCACATATCTTGATGTTTTCTTCATTACAGGTTCTCCGTGACGTCACAAGGTCATAATGAACAAGGAACTGGATAGAAGAAATATGTTAAGATTTATTACACTGGTGGTGGGTTATGTGAAATTCTGATTAGTGATATTTCAATCTTATGTCTTTGATGCTGATTATTAAAATAGGTATACTTTACATGAATGTGATTTTAAATGAAGTACAAAGCATCCTGACTGGTGGATGGTATGCACTGTTCATTATTCGTTTGTATAAAGGCTCACCTATTAACTGTTCTGGTTATCTTTGATGACGCCCCGACTGGTGGGGTGCTAGGTGGTACAAAGGCACTGCCATCTTCCTACGTGAGCTGCCTACAGAATCGCAATATAATACATTAAAAAGTTTAGTGAACTACAAAGTTTTGGTTTGAAGTCCTTCTTTTGCAAGTGGTAAATGCTCTCTTTTCAATTACTTTGGAGATCTGAGAACTTCTCTGGTTTCCAGCATGTTCTACCCTTTTCAGAAAAGCCTGGTGTGACCTTCTGCACTGGTAGTTTGCTCTTCCTAAACCAATTTTCTTTGTTTGTTTTGTAGTTATTTATGCTCCTCTGCTCTAATGGCCCTCACTTTCTGGGGGAGCCCCAGCCCCACCACCCTGGTGTCCACCATCTGGAGTTTGCTCCCAGAGCTTACCCCCGGTGCTATGTGACAAGGGCAACTGCAGGACGGTGACCTGCGGAAGGGCGCAAAACCACCAGGGCAACTGAAAAACAGCATGTTGTTTAATGTTGTTTAATGCAGGGGGCTTCACCCCCACACCCCCCTCATGGGGGGGGCTTTGTCCCCCACAACCCCCTTACTTAGGATTCCTACTCTGGGGGGGACCAACTCGGGGAAAGAGGGGAAATCCCAGGTCACTCACATTGTCAGCGCCATTGTGCCATCACCCTTACAGCCAGTCACCAACATACAGTCGCCCACATCACAGGCTACCTTACCCCCCGGTGGGGTTGGTGGAGGGGGCCCTCCCCTACCAAAACTGGATCAGTGTTTTTGCACTGTGACTGGCCAGGTGTGGGGCCTGCAAGCTCCCCCGTCATCTGCCAGGAGCTATTTTCCTGGTTTCCTTGTGCCCCCACAGTCACATGGAATGCAAAGACACCTGCAATAGGGTCATGCATGCTCCTGCACACATCCCCATCAAGCGTCTGCCATGCACTGCACCCCGTGCTATAGCAGCTCCATGGCACTGAGCCCCAGCCTCCACCAGGGGTCAGGCATACACTGGCCACTGAACTCCCCCCTTCCCAGAGATGAAGAGCAGTCTGTCAGATGCTCAATCCATCTCCATCCCTGTCAATCCCTGGCAGCCCATGCTTGTTCCTGAACACGGGTTACCGGCATAACACGAGGTAAGGCGCCAGCACCTCAGCTCTCAGCACCACCAGACCAGCCCTCCTAAACCAATTTTCAATAGCTGCCCTTCCTGAAAGCCAGTTCTACCTGGTTGACCTGTTTTATGGCCTGTTTTCCAAGGCTATCCTTTTCTGTGGCATGTTTTCCAAGATATAGATAAACAGGTATGTTCAATTTGCCACCTTCTTTAGAAAAGCTTTAGGTTTTCAAAAATACTACTGCTTGTACTTACCAACCAGCTGTAAATTCCACATGGGCATCAAAGAATCCAGTGATTTGGCCTGTGGCAACTTTCCAGCCTTCAATCCGTGCTCGAATTAGGCCTTCCCGTTTCTGATTGCGAACCACTTTCACTAGACCAGGGTATCGCTTCTGGACATACTCTTCCAGGGGCCCCTTCAGCTCCTCTAGAGAAGATGCAACATAAAGCAGTTACAAGACATGAAAAACTCAATGCCCAAAGCAAATTTGGCTGGCAGTATAGCCTAGATGTTAGAAGAATGAGGTGTGAATGAGCTTGATACATCCAGCAGACCAGATCTGAGTTTGATTCTCAGAACCTCCACTTACATACTACTGTGTGACTCTTAGCAAGTCACTTAACTGCCCAGTGCTCCCAGGTTACCCTAAAAACAGGCACTTGTGCCTAGTGGGCCTTACCCAATTACCAAAGACTAAAAATAAAAAATGTACCCACCATCAGCTGCTGACAATCCAGAAATCATAACAGGCAACCCTTTTTTTAAAGATGTGTTATAGCAGCAGAGCAATGAATGGGCCAGATCAGGGCCTAATGAGATTTGCATTTGGCTCCATTCTTGGCCTCCCACTGAATTGTGTTATTCTTAGCAGTTTAAGACAATGTTAAGTTACATTTAGTTGTTAATTATGTAAACAGCAAGGCATGATGTTTTGTGGGCTGTTGCCTGATAACAGCACTTCCCAGGTGCATAGTGAGGCACAAGGCACTTGTGCTAAGTGCATTCAGCACCTGAGAAGTGCTCTTATCAGGCAACAACCCACACCCCGGAGTGTCTTACTGCACTTATAAAATGGGTCCTACTAGTAAATATGTAAAAGCAAACAAATAAATAAATGAGCAAACGTGAAAGGAATACTATAAATATATTTTTTCAGTTTGAGAGAAAATAGTTCTCATATTGTGCTTCAGAATGAGATTTTGCATGTTCTGTCTGGAGGAGGGTAGCCAGTAGAGGGAGCTTACTGTCTTTTATTTCAGCGTAGTATCCTCCTAGCTATATTGGCTCCCCCAAACAGTATTGCCCTTAGCTAAGTAGTATTCCACCAACTGCTTTGCTTTCTACCGTACCCTTTGCTGAGTAGTATCACACCCACGAACTACACTGCTATTTGCTATGAAAGCCATAACCTTGAGTGAGTGTCCACAGCTTTCAGACCTGTCAGTGAAAGCCACAGTTTTCAGTGACTGTATGTGGCTTTCAGTGAGTGTACATGAAAGCAGTATTTCTGGTTTTGGTGCTGGGGATCAGCGCTCATGTTTCATGGTGCTTTTTCACATATAAAATTAAAAAAAAAAGCTTACTTGCTGCCTGCTGTGGCACATGGTACAAAATAGTTATATTTTTATAAATATTCTGCCAGAATGCAGGAGATCAGGTTGCGGGGGTGGTGAGTGAGGGGTGGGGGGGCGCAGAACTGCACCAAGAAAAGATGCATTTGTCTGGAATCCAGCAACTGACTGACCAAGGATTACAGGCTTACGAAGACAAAAGTTAAAGCAAAATGTAAGAAAAGATTAGTTATTGTTTCAAAATGAACTTCAAATGTCTTGTGTGTTCGGTGTGTGTGGGGTTAGGTTGGGAATCTATGGAAGTATGTTCAGATATTAGTACTCAGCCTAAAAAATTGTCTTTCAGTCCAGACGCAACATCACACTGCAGCTGTGCTTAGGATAGTTTTATTATTTCTTAAACAGCAGCCATTGCTTAATGTTCCCCCTCCATAAACAGGCCAAATGTTTGTTTTTTTGCCAAAGAAGTGGATGCTTTCTTAGGACCTGTTGTTGATAATGAAATAATGGCCCTGCTTAAAAATCTGATACTTAAAGGTAATACCCAAATAAGACACTAGCATTACTTAAAAGTGCAAATATTCAGTGCAAAGAAATAACAAGTGCCAAGGTACCAGTACCTACATGCTAAATAATAATTTACAGAGAACTATTGTAATCAATAAAAACTAACAAAACCATACCAGAGACCACAAGATGACAGTCGGGGGACAAAAAAAAATACAACTCATTAAGATAAATCCAATTTAAATAGATGTTCTCTAATAAATAGAATACTACACTAGATATTATATACAAATATAAGATGTGTATAAAAGGGAAATAAAACGGGGAGAGGGCAGGTGATTTTCACAAAACACAAAACACACTGCACAAATAACACAGAGCAAATTCATTTTAACATATAGAGAGCAGACACTGCATTCTCAATAGCCATGAGCCATGACTGCTGTTTGAGAAATAATAAAATTATTCTGAGCACAACCTCAGTGTGATGTTGAGTCTAGACTGACAGTTGCTTTTTCAGTGAGTACTGAGTTTCATTTTGAATATTTACACCAGATCTATTGCCTTTAGCCCCTTTGAGAAGAGAGTCTTGACGTTCAAATATTAGTTAATGGCTAAGGGTAGGTAGTGGGTGTTAACTGCTTTTTTACAGCAGTAACATGGCTGTCAGAAACTTTTTTTTTAAGTTTCTCCTAGGCATGGATCTCTGGTTGCGCTGTGTCCTGGTGTTGAAAAAGTACCTGTTGTCAGAATATGCACTGATAAGAACATGGCCCAAGGTACTCTCAGCTAATCAGGATGAGGCAATTTCCTACCCATTTTATAACCTTTTTTAATGATGTTAAAGATGGCAATGATCTTTGTTGTTGTTGTTTTTTTATCTGTGAGAATTAATGCCCATTTTCATGGTGTACAGCATGCATAATTCAACAAACAAAAACATATAATTATACATACAGTAGCACATAGTTATAACAATTATTAAAATTCAAACAAGCAAATAAAAAGCACACATTGCAAAATGCACGCGAATTAAATAACAATCAACTGCATTTACAACAAAAATTGGATATTAAATGTGATTTCAAATTACATTTGAACTAACCATGTTACTACTATCAGTGACCTTGAGAGGACGAGAGTTCAAAAGCTTAACTTTTCCAAAAGTACTCCGCGAGGTTCAGCTTGCTCATGCACGCTCCTAACACAAAGTTATTAAGATCATACATGACCGGACCAGATGTTGAAGGGGCACATGTTAGCATTATCTCTGCTGCATGTAAAAGAAAGTAACTAAATGTTATCTCAGTCTCTAAATTGTGTGATTAAGCAGGCAGCAATGAATGTGTCTGGATTGCAGTGTGATCTCAATAGGCCTCAATCTGGCTTTACTCACTACAGTGCTGTTTTATCTTCCCTATCTCTTGTTCATACTGGGTTTCATACTGGGTAGTTTAGATGGAAGAAGGCTACATGCCCATTTGAACCATCCACCCACATCAGCGGGAACAATCAGGCCTTTTTTTTTAGTAATTCGAGATCAAGTCTCTTTTTAAAGGTATCCAAGGTGCTGCTGTAAACCACCTTGCTTGGCAGTTGGTTCCAAATCCTACTAGTCCGATGTATGAAAAACTTAAATCTATCATTTTTTAACACAGTGCCTAGTTTGATTTGGAGTTTGTGTCCCCTTAAATAATCAGTCTTATCGTGTAGTACAATTACCATTTCTGACATTAATTTGGCATCGTTCATGAATTTATACATGTTTAGGAGATCACCCCTTGTTCTTCATTCTTCCAGGGTGTAAAGACCTAATTTGCACAGTCTAGTCTCATAATTCAGGTCTCTAAGGGCAGGTATTAACTTTGTAAATCTACGCTGTACCTACTCCACCCTATACATCTCTCCTTTAAGATGCAGGCTCCATATTGGGGATCCATAATCCAAGTGTGGTCTTATATATGACCTAAATAAGGGCAACATGCAGCTCAGTGAATGATTTACAGTACAAAACTGTTCTTGATATTCCTTATCATTTAATTGGATTTTTGTATGATTTTTGTTCGGTGGACCTTGAAATTTAGATTTTTATCAATGAATATACCAAAGGCTTTTTCTGTTTTAATCATTTTTAATGGGGTTTTGTTTAGGTAGTCAATACATTTGGTATTATGTTTCTCCACATGCATTACTGAACACTTGTCTATGCTAAAAGGCATACCTTTCACTTCTGACCATTTTTTAACTTTCTCCAAGTCTTGTTTTAGACTTGCTATATTTTCAGGGGTACTGACAGTGCCTCCAAGTTTCACATCATCTACGAACTTAACAATCCAGTTATCTATTTTATGATGTAAGTCACTTACATATAGTGCAAAAAGAGCTGGCCCCAAGATGGAGCCTTGGGGGACCCCACTAGTGACATTATTACAATCTGAGCAGCAACCCAAAAGTCAAGCTGTAGCTTAAGAATAATGTAATGATTTACTTCCCATTCTTCTAATCTTGTTAATATTAAACAGGTCAATATTTTTAAGCTAATACAAAGACGTGTTGTTGGCCTGTGTAATTCTTAATGTCTTTTGGATCACCTCTCTTAAAAAGTGGAACTACTCTATGATACCTTTAGTCCAGATGGTTTTTAAAGTCAAAGAGGATGCCATTGGATTAAATAGTGGTGATAATATTATTTGCTAATAGTTCTGGGGCAGCTAAAACATTTTGTCTGGAATTTCATCATATCCTGGGGCTTTATTTACTTTCTGCATTTTAGTAGCATTAATGACCTCTCCCATCATTACAGTAAACATTATACTATCCATATTTATCAAGTCTTCCTTTTTTACAAGTTTTGGTGCATTATTTGTTATTTTTTGTCATGGGGACCAGCACTAACCATGTAGTTTTCTGCAAAAAAAAAATGCTTTCATTTAACACTGTCTATTATGGACAACGTATTTATATCTAAATTTTTTGTACCAAATGCTACCAATTCCCCAAATAACTTATTGTCTTTGACTCTTATTACCTTCTGTAACTGAGCCCAGCGGTCATTGTTATATGCCTTTTTTTGTTTCTGATCATAATTTTATATTCTTTCCTTAGGCCAACCACTGCTTTGCGATTATCAACCTCACCCCTTTTCCTGTTCTGTATATTAGCGTTCTCATATCATGGTATTCCTTATCAAACCACACATTTTTGCATTTGTGGACACCCTTACCAGTTTTTCTTACATTAGGAGCTGATTCCTGCACAAGTTTATTAATTAATGTTTCATAAAATTCTAAACTACCTTCTTTTGAGGCAGAATTCTATTTCTTCTGTGTCTTTGATATCAGTTAATGACATGATTTACTGTATGATAGTGTCCGTAAAGTTTCTGACAAAATCTCTTGAAACTACAGTCCATTTTATTCTCCATTTATTATGTATTAACATATGGTCCTCTACCAATTTCAGATTGATTTAATCCATGAACCTTTGTATAACACATTCATTTTTTAATGTGACCAATAAGTGAAAATGATCACTTTTTCATTGTTTTTTCACTGTTAAGCTAGATATTTTGTCAAAAGTGAACACATCTGCAATGCATAAATCAAGCAAGTTTTATAGTTGAGAACGTAATTTCCCTCTGCTTCTCCCTTGACTCTTCCATTCACAACCCTTAATAAGTTGTCTTCCTAAGTGGACATGAGACTTGTTCCTGAGCTAGTCTCATTACTATCTACTGAATTTCTTGTAGGGATCTTATAGATATCATCTAGGTTCCAACAGTTATTACAGATTTCCTGCATATTTCCAATGTTGATATTAAAATCCCCCCAAATAAGTAACAAACATCTCTTAAAACTGTTCATAATTTTTTGTAAACATCATATTAAAACCTACCCACATATCCATATCTAAAAATGTGATGTTATTCTGCAATACATAGGCATTGATCACAATAAAAACAGAGTTATTTAAATCTGTAATCTGTGTACATAAAAATTAGGTGCACTGTTTTCTAATAATGTTAATTTTTAAAAGAGGATGTGGATACCAAGGAAAATAGGTCCATTGTGGCTCTTTTCATGGCATTTTCTTTAATGGTTTCTATCTCAAAGTTTTCATATCCTTGCAGGATAAAATTCTTGCCAGTTAGCCAAGTTTCCTGCATATTCATAATATCATAAATGACAGTTTCTGATATTCATACCACATCATTACTTTTGTCTTTTAATCATACGACGTTCCAAGTAAGTATTCTAATTTTTGTTTTATCTGAGTCTATTTGTCAGTCTAGTTTGACTGTCTCTGCCATCTCTTTATGCTCTGTCATTAATTCTGCCTTTGCTGAGACTTCTACTGAACTTTCCTCCAATTCTATATCAGTTTCAGATAGTACACACTGCTATTGATTTTAGGGCCTTTTTACTTTCTGACCCTTATTTCTCTCCAAATTTTCCACGGTGCATACTCATCATCACCCATTAGATGGTGAGTAGTTTCTACTGGTCTTACATGCTCTGTTATCTAGTCTGTTTTTTGTGGAATGTCTCAAATTGAGGTTATTTGCTTATTTGTTTCCTTTGAGGAGATTGTTTTCTTTTTCTTTCCCATCTGCTCCTGATTCAGCTTTTGTTTTCTAACTGCCCTTTGACATTTTATCATTAGTTTCAGGGTATTACCTAGATTAGTGCCCACTGGATTAAATTATTGACTTACTTTTAGCTCATGAATTACAATGAAGAAGGGAAAAGGTAAACCACTAGGAACTGAACCTAGGACCTCTAGCATTCCATGCTAGTAACTCTACCTCTGAGCTATGGTTCACACAGCTGCAGGGGCTGTCCAGGTCTTCCTTCAAATTCACATTCTCTTGCTCTGGTGTTTATTAACTTTGTAACCTCAAAAATACATCAGAACAACAGCCAATCAACTCCAAGGTTCAATTCCTAGTGGCTCACCTTTTCCCTTCTTTATTGTAATTCATAATCTAAATTTGCCTAACAGTGGCATCTTTAAACTGCACTGAGAAGGAGTTGATTTGCTGTTGTTCTAACTTACTTTTAATAATTCTTTCCTAATCTCCCTATTACTTAAGGTAACACATATAATGCCAGACAGTTCTTTGCTGTTGTAGCTATAAACTGTCCCCAAATCCTGCCATCTGATCTTGTTACCTAATACACTTTTACACCGGTTGCATATCATTACTTTTAGGGCTTCTGGGCTTTCATTTTTGAGTGTTGGGACCCCATTCAAGTATAGTGTAGCAAGTCTTAATCCTATATTTTTTCTACTTCTCTTTTTTTATTTGCCTCTATAGAAGTTTCCTAGTCCTCGTTCTAATTTGTAGACACATTCTCCTTCCCGTTTTCCTTTACTTGTCTTATCTGTTACATATTCTGACTACTTCTGGGGGGGGAAGGGGGTTTGCCTATTTTTCCTCCATTTCTTTCATCATGCTGTTTATACAGTTTGTTCATCTTATTGTGTTTGCCATATTATATTGTATTTGCATTATATATATATATATATATATATATATATACACACACACACGCAGTGGCATCCCATGGGATAAAACCCAATTCTGCAGCATTTTGCAGCACTCTGTAGAATTCTACAGCAGACCTACTGAATAAAGCAATGTAATTTCAATGGCAATTAGTCCCTCTTATCATTCAGGAAAATGTGACACTACCAGGATGAAGTGAATGCCACAGTTTCCTGCATGATAAAGGGGACTAATTGCCTTTGAAATTACATTGCTTCATTCAGTAGGTCTGCTGCAGCATACTGCAGAGTGCTTTAAACGTGGGTTTCATCCTGGGGGATGCCACTTATATATATATATATATATATATATATATATATATACACACACACACATATACATATATATGTGTGTGGGTTTATTTATGTGTACTCTGCTTATAACATCTTACAGTTTGGTGATTTGTATTTCAATTGTTTAAGTAATGTATTCATTATATTTTAATATTGTGATTACAGAGTGTTCCCCTAGTATTTATGGTACAAACTGATACAAAAAATATATTTATCTTTTGAATGAAATGCGGATAAGCCAGTTATTGATACCCCAATGCCAATTATTGATACCCCAAATATTAAAGGGAAAAAAGGTCTAGGAAAGACAAAAAGGATCATTTTAATCAGATGACTGACTCTTTAAATGCATCACTGATAACAAAATGTAAAAAGAATGACCAAGCAGAAAAGCAAGAAAAATGCTAACATTGAAATTAACAATCAACCTAAAATTACTGAGCATTTAACAATAAAGGCTAAATAATTGTTATAGTTAGTGACACAAATCAGGAACAACTGATTTCTACTCCTAGAAACATTACCTACCTGTTTTCAACTATCAGTGCCAGATATTCAAAACTTTGCCCCAGGGCTAAATTAACACTGCCCAGTGGGCAAACTTAGCCTGGAGCACAAAGCAAGCTATATTCAAAAGGAATAGCCCAGGGCAAACAGCTTCTGAATATAGCATGGGAATGAGGCCAGGCAAACTGGGCTGGGAGTGCAGGGCAAACTAAGCCCTGGAATAAGACAGCTCTGAATGTAGCAACCGGGAAGTGCAAACCACAACAGCAACACAGTGCACAGTGACGTGAAGGAAGGTAGAGGTGAACTATGCGGCCAATGTGTGTGCCAGCAAATATGTGGACCCAGTACAGCTGCAGGCAGCAGCACATGTGAAAGTACAGTGTTGAAAACTGTATAATATTCCCCAAACTGTTTGCACAGCACTAACATGTTTGCATGGGCTTAGCGCAGGGCTAAACCGTTAGCCCGGTGCAAACACGTTTGCCCGGTGCTAAACTTTGCCATATTCAAAAGTGACATGCAAATGAGCCTACTTAGGTAGTCTCTGGGCAAACATCCAGATTATCATCTCATTATACCCTGATCTGCATGCAGTTTGCACTGGGCTAATGGTTTAGCCCTGCGCTAAACCCGCGCAAACGTGTTAGCGCTGTGCAAACAGTTCAGGGAATATTATACAGTTTTGAACACTGTACTGTCACATGCACTGCTGCCTGCAGCTGTACTAGGACAATGCACCATAGGCACAGATGATGGTGGTGCTGCATGCAACTGTCACACTGCAGGTCATGCTACAGTACACAGCAGACACTACAGTAGCAAGAGGGCCAGTAGTGTGTGGACACAGCACTGCCTACGGTGTGTAGGGCAGTGCTGATGACTGCACTATACACAATGACAGGCCCAACATGCAGGCCTTTACTGACAGTGGACATTACTGTTATACTGTTGTGTGACCCACAGATGCTGCACCTCTGGCATGGGATGCTCACAGTGGCATATACATGTCCGGCTTTGTGTGCTGTGGCAGTTGTACAGCTGTGTGGTATGTGGCCGGGGGGGGCATATATTATCAGAACGGCACACTGGTGTTGGGGTATTCCCAATACTGGCCCATGTGCACTGCACGATTTGTCCCAGCCTTGTGGCCACACCCGGTCTGTGGCACAGCTTGGCCAACCATTTACTCTCCCCTCAACATCCTCCATGCCTACAGTGCTGCATGTGTATGCTGGCATCTGTTGGTGTCCACAGAAGAGTGGTCTGCAGGTGTGTGCCATATGGCCACACTGCCACGCTGTCTACTGGTGGCAGGGTCACCACTTACTGCCCGGCATGGCTGGGACTGGTGGTAGATGATGGCATCATTGTGATGCCATCAGTGAGCAGCATGTTTCCTCTATGTCTGGCTTTTTCTATGCGTCATATTTATTTGTTAGGGTCATGCAAAACCGTGAAAAAGCCATGCAAACACCATGCAAAGCCATAATATCACACAAAGCTGATTGCCCAGGGTTAAGACTACCTTTTCCTGGGCAGTAATGTGCACCACACTAAGTGTTGCACTAAGTCGTGCAAAACCACTTTTCTCGGCACTAGTCGCTGAATATAGCATTGCGCCTGTATTCATGTACACACCCACTCAGTTTGCCCCTTGCATACATTATGATTTTGCCCGGTGCTAATGCAGTTTGTGCACACTATTTGGCCTTTTGAATATAGCAAACCCGTGCTAATCCCACGTTAAATTGTACAAACAGTTTTTTGCCCGGCGCAAAGTTTTGAATATCTGGCCCTCAATGACTTACAAAACAGTCTCTGGTATTATCTTGAAAAACACCTGTGCTAGATTTTAAGGTGACTAAACTAACTGAAAATGAGATGGATTTCAATAAAGACCCTCAAAATAAAGATAAAGTAGATGCTACTTCATTGTCAAACAGCTATTTGCAACTTCCTGGTCACTCCCCTCCTCATGTGGACTTACATGTACTGGATAGGTCCAATGGGGTATTACATCTGATGTTAAGATTCTCCCCCAAGCTGATAGGGAAAAAGAAAGAGGAACTGAGGCCTCTATTTTTATTATGGCTGCGGTCCTTTCTGATCTACATGATACAATTATTGGCCTGAAAAATCTGGGAAGATCAATTAGCCATAAAAGATACCAGCAAATAGTATTAGTCTGGATATGAATCTTTCTCCCATAAAGGTTAAAATTTCATCAATCAGTCAAGAGCTCTTTAAGTTATTCCAGGCTATTAATGAGAAATTTAAACTAATCAGGTACTTCCCCTCATAACTTAGTCCTGATATCATTAATAATTAATCGTATGCTGATGTAACAGTTGGTCATCAAGCGGAATGAGCTGGGCACTATTAGAGAACACATTGCAATTAATAGTGCCATGATGAACAACATTCTGAGAAGATTTAATGAAATCCATCCCTTAAGAGTGTCCTCTTTGGTTGAGGTCTCTGAATTCAGACAGCCTACACATAGCCTTAGACCCGACTTTAGTTCAATTGTTTTCCCTGAACAGGTTTTTGTAAAAAAGGGGGGAGAGAAGAAAAAAAGAAAATAACATCAACAAAGAGGGGGGAAAGGAGAAAGGAGACAAAAATGGGAAAAAGGTCCCCTAATGCTGACCACTTGTAAATGTACTATTTTATTTTAAAGGGTACTGTGCGGGCAGCAAATTTACAGAAGAACAATATGGAAGCTGTGAGTGATTACTCTTAGAATATTGACTTGAAATCAGAAAAGGAAAAGGAAGGAGGGTCTCTGCTTTCTAAATTGCATGCCACACTTGCTGGTTTTGCCATTATTAAGGAAGATTGTAATTTAATGCTGAGTAAGGCCACAAAACAGCTGTTGAGAAAGATTCGAATGCTGATTCCCAGAAGTTAAAGCTGACTGATAATGATCAAAAAAATGGCAGACAGGATATTAATCCTCTGAAAGAAGCACCCTCCTTAGTGTCTGATCATATTACCTCTACACAAACTGTTTGCATTCCTGAGCATGAAGAACTGGAAGAAGGTATGGGTTTGTGTTCTATCCATGGAGCAGAGAATTGTGATATTCTTAGATTCTATGGATTTAATAAAGAGTTATTCTCTGCAGACACCACACCACTGGACTCCATTATACAATTTGTATCAAACTAAAATGGAGGTCTAGATAAATGTAGGAGATGGTTAACATTTTACTGTTACTAAGAACAAATATGGCCTGGACAGTGTGCAGATCACATGTATTGCTCATAGAGTAGCTAATTATTTCTGGAACAATGGACATTTTTTAGAGAGACACAATCTTATTCTGATGTACCTAAATAGGCAGACAGCTTCTAATAATAATTATCCCTTTTATGATAAATCCATCTACATTATGAATATTTTTGGACAGAAGAGACTTCATGGTGAAAGGAATGTCAGTCCAACTACTGTGTAGGTCAATCTGTTCTTTTTTTTCAACCTATCTTCAGATCTCACTAGGTTACAAGGTATAACTAAGGCAATGAGATGGAAGGATCTGGCTAGAGCACAGGTGGAAGTAACATTTAGAAATAGGAACATTGTTGAAAGTGTGCTGACTAAAAGTAGTTTATTAGATAAGATGGGTATCTGTGTTGTACCAAATACAGAGCAGCCTCACTCTAATGAACCCCCATTGTGTGGACATCCCTATCTAATGGACTGGTAGCATGTCTCTCAAGTGAATACACTCTGGATGTTTTAATCCTAGTTTTACAGACGTCCTATTATCTGAACTAATTGCATGTCTTCCAAGCAGTCTGAATAATCAATATCTGTACTGTAATTGTTGTAAAGACAATATTCCATCACATGCAATTTTTTTACCTTTGGCAGAGTTGATAATTATAATGTCTCTATCACAAACAGATTTTGTCTGTTAGCTGGATATCATTGATTGTCTCCTGTATAGAAAACTGTCACACCATTGCAGAGCAACACAATGAACTAAGTCAGGGCTCTTTTGATTACATAATTTCTGGTAATATTGCAAGCCTTAATTCTAAATAGGGGGATTATGGATGAATAGATTTGTTTGTCTGCATTTAGTATAATATGCTTGCAAGAAACCTGGTACATAAAGGGCCAGGGCATTACGATAAATAACTTTTTACTATATGCTATTCCTGCAAAAAAGGATAAAAGGTTGGTAGGGCCTCTGGTGGCTTGGCCTGCTTTATTAAAATTGATAACAATAACTCTCCATCTCTTACTATATCTACCAGATTTTGTATTTGTCTTTGTATTAAGATTAATAATTTTGAATTTATCCTTATTAATTACATACATGTCCTTACACTTCAAACTATGCCTGTCTGGTCCTTAGATAGCACTGGGAGAGGTCATTGAAGATCTTTATAGGAAATATTCTAATTTACCAATTCTTGTTAAAGGTGATTTGAATGCCAGGATTGATAATTTTAACTGGCTTTTGGATAGTACAGCTGTAGATGTGTTATGCAATGGTTCCTCTTTCCTACCAAGAAGCTCTCATGATATTAAAAAAAATAATACGGCAGACCTTTGGGGTGATATGTATGGTTAAGAGTGATCATTTTCTGATTTCTATTAAGTGAGCCTCATTAGAAACAGATGGCAGCAAAGAGAAGTGGGTAGATTCAGTAAGAATTTCCCCTTTAAATATTGTGATCAGAAATAGGAAAAGAGTACAGTGGAATGATGATATTTCCCTAAAACTGGAACAGATGTTCATTCCCTAGTTGGAAAATCTTGTCCTTCAGGAATCTTCATTGTTATCTACACCTGAATTGTACAATCTATTGGGTTCTCTGTATACCACGAGCTGTTCAATTTTGTACAAAATTTCTAGTCAAAAAGGAAGGAAGAATATTGTTTGGTTTAATTTACAATGTAAAAAAAGACAAATCTTACCAACACAATTGGACAAACTAGAGAAAATCCTTTCAAAGTTAACTGTAGGAATCTGAATGCAGATTGTAAGCTTTATAAAAACTTCTTGCAAATGAAAAAACAGGACTACTATCATAAACAATGGAACAACACGTTAGATGTTTTTACAAATGATGCAAGAGCCTTTGACTAATCATTCCCAAGGACACGTCTAATTTTTTGGATAGCATCGATACTTATATCACCTCTGATGCATGGATAGATCATTTTTCTTCACTTTTCTTCAGTCAGACTTTACAAAATGATTCAGTTGACTCCCTGTCCCACTGATGACATTAGGCCCCGTTAATACTGCTGAAGTTGTGGATGCAATTAAGTCCTTGAAGACTAAGAAATTCCCTGGTCCTGATCTTATTCCTGCTGAGCTCTACTTACAATCTCCTCCCTAACGGTCTGATTACTTATTGTTATGGTTTAATAAATGCTTAACAGAATTTATTTGTTCCAGACTTATGACATGGGGTGGAGATTGTTCCCATTTTTAAAAAGGGAAACAAATCAGATCTGTGTATGTAACAGCCAATTAGTTTATTAGATGTTTCTTCCACAGTTTTCTATAAAATAACACTCACAAGGTTACATGAAAAAATGTTGATGACAGGGGATGATCTCTTTGCAGATTGGCTTTAGGGAACAATGTTCTACTATGGATAACTGTTTTGTCCTTAGACATCTATGGGGAGACATGCGCTTCTGCTCACAAACAGATGTTTGCTGCATTTGTTGATTGCTCCTTAGCATTTGATTCTATTTACAGGCATACACTTTGGCAATTAATGCGTGACAAGGATACTGACAGCTGTCTTATTTCCAACATCTCTGCCTTATATAATCATACTGGGGTAAGAGTCAGATTGAGTATGGGTGGTAATGTTTCACAAAAGTTTTCAACAAACAAACGTGCCCCTCTCTGCATCATCTGCCCCATCCTGTGACCTCACCTGGCTCCTCTCCCCTGACCCTCACCAAACTCCTCCTCTCCCCCTCCCACTGCCTAGCCTACCATCCCCCTCCTTTGACCAACCAGTACCCCCTGCCATTTCCCTCAGAAAACCCCTGACAATTCAGGTTGCCCTGTAATGACAACCCCATTTATCTTATAAGTGTACTTGTGGCAGTTACTTCTGATTCATAAAGAATCAGCTCATTAGAAGTGCCACTCTTGACTTATGCTGATGACTTGGTTCTTTTCTCTTTAACACAATCAGGTTTGCAAAAACAAAACCTGAATGTTAGACACAACAGTCGGGTCTAAGAATCTGTGCTTGTGTCTTGGAGCACCATTATCCTTGAGTAGCCTTTGCAGTGGTTGAAAAAAAAAACTGAACTGCTTGTTTCTTGACTCAGGAGATAGATCTATTAATTAAAATCAAAAACCTCAGACAGTAGTCTTTGGGGGTACTAAGACTTCCTATAACTGGAGGATAGGTAGCAAGACTGGCTCTACATAGAAACATAGAAATATAGAAGTTGATGGCATATAAGGACTGCAAGGCCCATCCAGTCTGCCCTTTACTTTTTCTGTCTTATGAATGTGCCATTGACCTTTGCTCTGTCAATGGCCTATCTATTCATACTCATTTGTACTGCTCTCTTATGCCTATCCCATGCCTGTTTGAAGCCCTGCACTGTATTCATATCCACCACTTCCTGAGGTAGGCTGTTTCATGCATCCACCACCCTTTCTGTGAAAAAGAACTTCCTCACATTACCCCTTAATTGGCCTCCCTACAATCTCATGTTGTGTCCTCTTGTCCTGCTATTTTTCTTATATTGAAATATGTTAGACTCTTTCACCTTGTTAATGCCCTTAAGGTCTTTGAATGTTTCAATCATATCACCTCTCTCCCTCCTTTGCTCTAGGGTATACATATTGAGTTCAGTTAATCTGTCGTCATATGTTTTCTGATGCAGTCTCTGCACCATTTTGGTTGCCCTTCTCTGGACTGCCTCAATTTGGTTAATGTCCTTGTGAATGTGTGGCCTCCAGTACCGCACGCAGTATTTCAGATGGGGCCTAACTAGTGTCTTGTAGAGAGGGATTATTACCTCCCTCTTCTTTTTTTTCCATATTTAGTAAGCTTTATTAAGTTTACCATACAGCAACCAAGTCCAGAACACCATTACATAGCATGACATGTTACACAACAGCAACAACCTGAACCCCTTATCCCTTTATTACAAAACCATAGCCAGTATGTGGCGCCATCAAAAGGGAAGTAAGTTATGCTGCTGTTCGGAACTTAATGATGTAAAAAAGATCTGACAAAGGGAAAAAACAGTAAACCACCCTCCCCCACCTCTCCCCACCCTCCTTTCCCTTTACCACCAGGAGAAGGAAAGAGAAGAAAAAAGGAAAAAATAAGCCAAGGGGAAGTAACGAGAGCCAGTGAGAACGGCCACCTACTTCCAGTTTTACTCCAGGTATTTTAAGACATATTCCGCAGTACTGATACAGGGGATGCTAGATACATAACAGGGTATGTAGAGGGGCCCAAATCCTCTGATATATTTTAATATTTTTGGAATAGCTTGCTATGGTATATTTTGCTTGCAGAGCAAAGAGAATTTCTTGATGCCATTCTGTGTATGTGGGAGTCTGTTGATCTAGCCAATGACGCAATATCACTTTCTTAGCACATAAAGAAATCAACGTCATATGTTTCCTTTGGTTTCCAATAAGGGCATTACCCGAGTCCCCCAAGATGCAAATCTCTGGTTGGAAGGCATTTTGCAATCCCAGCAGTGGGTTAAGTCTAGAACTAATACTTTCCCAGAGAGGGGAAGCTTTATCACATTCCCACAGGATGTGGAACAATGTGCCCCACTGCTTCCCACATCTGGTGCACAGATCCACCTGGAGCTTACCCATTTTACAAAGTTTTACAGGAGTATAATATAAATCCTGTATTATCTGAAATTGAAGCAGTCTGTAATGATCCCACCTAATATCCTTGTATAGCCTTTTCCAAATTTGTGACCACTGACAGGGACCCTCGGTAGTTGGGAGGAGAATCCTGTCCCATGTATAATGGGGAGTACCGTACAGATCTGTAACTTTTTTATGCAGCTCTTTATAATAAAAGGAGATTAAATGAGAGTTAGGCCTTACTTGCAACGTGCTGAGAATAGGTCCAGACAGATAACGATCCCAAAAACCACTACCGAAATGCTTTATTAGGACCTGGGAAATTTGGAGATACTTAGAACAAAAAGTTACAGGCAGATTATATTTAGTCATTATCTCTGGAAAAGTTAGTAATCTGTAGTTCTCTGTTAGATCTATAACCTTTTTTTCTGTTCCCCCCACCCAAAACATTTGATTAATAATCTTCCCCCCAATTTTAAAATTAGGATCACCCAGGATACACTGTGAGGTGTCTTTCTCCGTGGAATCCCTTATAGCATTGTTTAGTTGTTTGTGGATGCGAAGGGTTCTTATAATGGGAGTGCTTTTAAGCTGTCCTGGGACCTTATTAGAGGAAAGATATGGTAATGCCCTTATATCTATTCCAGCTGAGGTACAAAGTGACTTCTCTATCTGCAACCACAATGGAATATAGGTTTCCAAGCTGGGAGACGGGGCAGAAGTCAGCCATTGCGAAACGACTAGACAGTTAGCAGCAAGATAGTAAAGCTATATATTAGGGATTTGTAAGCCCCCTAACTCTTTTGGTCTCTATAATTTGGACAACGCCCTACAAGGAGATTTGTGCTTCCAGATGAAATTAGATATAATACCGTGTACATGAGTAAAACAAATCTTAGGTAAATATTGGTGACATAATTGGATGGGGATATAACAACCGAGGCAAAATATTCATTTTAATAATGTTGATTCGCCCCCATAGGGAGATATTACCTCCCTCTTCTGACTTGTGATACCTCTACTAATACACCCCAATATCCCTCTAGCCTTACCTACTGCTTTACTGGTCTGCTTGGATGATTTCAGGTCATCTGTGATGATGACGCCCAAGTCTCTTTCTTCCCTTGAGATTGCCAGCAACTCCCCTCCAGCCTATAGGTGGCTTCACGGTTTCTCTTCCCTGTGTGCATGATCTTGCACTTCTTTGCGTTAAACTCCAGTTGCCACACTTCTGACCATTTTGCTAGTTTATCCAGATCTCTTCTCATTCTGTCCACCCCATCTGGATCATCTACTCTGTTGCAGATCTTGGTGTCATCTGCAAACAGACAAACCTTACCCTCCAGTCCACCTGCAATGTCTCTGATGAAGATATTGAAGAGGACTGGCCCCAGGACTAATCCCTGAAGTACCCCACTTTTGACTTGCATCTCTTCTGACTGTATACCATTTACCACCACTCTCTGTTTTCTGCCCATCAACCAGTTTGCCACCCAACTGACCAATGTCTGACCCACCCCGAGCCTACCCAGCTTATTAATCAATCTTCTATGTGGAACAGTACTGAAAGCTTTGCTGAAGACAAGGTAGGCAACATCAACTGCTCCCCCTTGGTCTACTAGTCTGGTTACCCAGTCAAAGAAATCTAGAAGATTAATTTGATAGGACCTTCCTTTTGTAAAGCCATGCTGTCTTGGATACTGTGCTCCTATGGATTCCAGGTGTTGCATTATCCTTTCCTTAAGGAGTATCTCCATAATCTTGCCCACTACTGAGGTAAGACTGACTGGTCTGTAGTTCCCTGCCTCCTCCCTGTTAGCACTCTTGTGGAGTGTGATCACATGAGCCATTCTCCAGTCTTCTGAAACCTCTCCTGTGCTCAGAGACTCACTAAACAGTTCTAATAATGGCTCTGCTAGTTCCACCCTTAGCTCCTTTAGTACCCTGGGATGTATGCCATCAGGTCCCATTGCCTTGTCCACCCTGAGCTTATCGAGCTCTTTTGTGAAGGGACTAGTGCACACCTCCCTCCCCCTGTGTCCATGGTGCTGAGCTGTGGGCCCTGCCCTACCTTTTCTTCTGTAAATACTGAGCAGAAGTATCTATTTAGGATAGATGCTTTTACATGATCCTCCTCTTCACATGCCCCCTTATCTCCTTTGATCTTAGCAATATGCCCTCTGGACTTTCTCCTTTCACTAATGTATCTATAGTAAGTCTTGTCACCTTCTTTTATTGTTTGTGCTAGTGTTTCCTTGGTTTGGGCCTTTGCCTGCCTAACTGCCTTCCCTGCTTCCCTTGGGGAAGTTTGGTATGCCTTCCTATCTTCCTCCTGCTGCGTTCCCTTATATTTCCTGAAGGTCAGCCTTTTGGCTCTGACCTTTTCTGCTACTGCGTTTGAGAACCAAAGTGGTTTCCTTCTTCTTTTGCACTTCCTTTTCTCACTAACACAATGGGATATTGCTTCAAGTGTTGCATCTTTAATGCTTGCCCACTTTGCCTGTACCCCCTCACCTGTATTTCTTTTTGCCAGGGCTGGCTTAACTCTGTTGGCCATCTTATCAAAGTCAGCTCCTCTGAAGTCCCATATTTTTGCCTTGGAATGGAATGATTTTTTTCTAGTGACCAAATTGAACCATACCATGTGATGGTCACTGGTACCCAGGTGACCTTCTACCTGGAGATGTGATGCTTTCCCTGTTAGTCAGTACTAGATCTAGGATAGCCCTGTCTCTTGTGGGTTGTTGTACCAGTTGTTTGAGACCCTTCCCCTGCAGGGAATCCACCATGTGTCTAATTCTGGCAGATGTCCCTGCTGGTATTGACCAATCTGTATCTGGCATGTTGAAGTTTCCCATTATCAGAACCTCACCTTTAGCTGTCATGTTTTGTATATCTTCTAACAATAATGTGTCTATGTCCTCCCCCTGGTCTGGAGGCCTGTACACAACCCCAGTTCGTATGGCTGTCCCGTTTCCTGTTTCCAGGGTGACCCATAGTTCTTCTGGCTCCTTATGTGTATTCTGAATTTCTGTAGCTTTGATATTTCATTGACAGCAAAGGGCCATGCCACCCCCCCTTTTTGCACCTTGGTCCCTTCTGAACAGTACATAGCCTGGTACTGAAGTCTCCCAAGTGTGGTTACTGGTAAACCATGTCTCGCTAATGGCTACTATGTCCAGTTTATCATCTATCATTATTGCCTGCAGGTCTGGGATCTTGTTTCCCAGACTGCGAATATTTGTGTACATGATTTTTCATTGGCCAGATTTCAGTGTTAGTTGTTAAGTGAAGTCCGGCATTTCCCCTGTGTGTCATATGGGGAGCCAGACCTTTTTCTTTACCTGGTGATGCAAATGAACTACAAACATGCTGAACTCCTGTTTGACCACTAGCTGAGGGGGAGGGGTGTTCTTCCCATTCGATGTATGGGATGCTGCACCCCCTTCCCATTTGCTAGTTTAAATATTCTGTAAAGACGCCAAACTTCTGCCCCAATGCACTGACTCCTCCTTAGTCAGATGCAGTCCATCACATTTAAAGAACTTTCGCTCCCAAAACTGTTGCCAGTTCCCTACAAATTTGTGTCCTTTTTCCTGGCACCAGCCCTTGAGCCACATGTTTAGCTACCCTATCTCCCCTTCTCTGACCTTCCGTCCATCTGCCCCCTCTCCCAGACTGGCAGGATCTCAGAGAAGGAGATGCCGGATGAAAAGGATGATCGTTTGTCACCCAGTCTGGCCAGGTATTCCTTGGTCTCCACAACTGACCAGCTGGTGAGATCGTTAGTCCCTATGTATACCAGGATGTCAATGTTTTCTCCTGCTTCCTGAACAATTTTAGCAATGTGGTCAGTGCCTCTCCACGCTGATGTACCTGGGAGACATCTGACCACTACCCCTGGCTGGAGATATGTATCAACTCCCCGAATCATGGAGTCTCCTATGATCCAAAGTTTTTCAGATTTCCTTTTTGCTTTTTTGTTTTGGTTCCTGTTTTGGGTGAGTTTTGTTGTACTAGTTCCTGTGCTGCAGTGTCCTGCTTTGCAGTGTCCTTTTCCCCTTTGTTTGATTTCAGAGATAGAGGCAGATACCTGCTTGTAGTTTTTATATGGTTTGTGGAGGTGATATGTTGGAGAGCACTGAGTGATGGGGCACCCGATTTGCCCCTCCTAACCACCTGCCAACCTCCTGGACCAACTACCCTCTGTGGTCGAGGGGCTTCTGTTGGATGTAGGGGAAATAGAGGACAGTTATTATAATACATTTCCTCTTGAATATGTAATTTGAGGCATGCAATCTCTGCCCATGCTGCCTGGAGCTGAGCCCTTAGATCTCCAATGGCCCAGCATGTAGGACAGTGTCCTAAATCCTGTAAAACTGCCCTTCTGAAAAGTGTTCCACAGTAACTGCAGTTAATGATATCCATTCCAGATAAGTTGCTGGGTTTATAACCTGGTCAGAGTAATAAGAAGGAAGAAAATGAAAGAAAAAGTTTAATTTTGTGTTTTGTTTGTTTGTTTTTATATAACTTGTTATAACAAGTTAAAGTACTAGTGCCCCTGTAAATGAGGTCACTGTGTGGATACCGCTCTGATGTGCCCCTTCCTGCTTTGCTTCAGGAAATGTCACGACTGTGCTACTCTATAAAAGGAGTGTAGTGTGGGGTGATTGGGGATGGGGATGTGTGGCTGGGCCTTTCCTTGCCAAAAAAGAAGAACCATGGAAAAAAGAAACAAGGAGGTAAGAGCAGAAACAATCAGCCAGCAACAAATGCAGTAGCCCTGAAAGCTTATCCTAATGACAGATAAAAACTGTAAAGCACTACCTGTAATAATTTCACAGAAGATATATCCTGTAAGAAACACTTTGCTACAGAGAAAAATAAAGCAGTAACAGAAGATATACCTTGCAAAAGACAAGTTGAATCAGAAGATTACAGCAGTAATCTGTTAGCACACACCTGTAGGCACATCCTGTAATAATGCAGCAGAAGGTATACCCAGCAACAACAATTTGAATCAGAGAAAATAAAGCAATCAAATGTTATCAACAAACAGTAACAATCCCTGTGAGTACTAAATAAAAATAACAACACATAGTAAATCTGCCTAGCAAAAAGGAGCCTTAATCCTTATCCTTGCTCTGGTAAGGTTATTTGCTCTGTCCTTTCTAGCAACCTAGAAGAAAAAAGCTCAGGTGAAGCTAGGTGCTTTGGCCAGCAAACCTAGTTTTTTTCTACAGTGTCTAGTTACCCATATCTGGGTTTACATTTTGCATCCAATGGTTCTTGCAATATACATTTTGTAGATGCAGCTTCAAAAACTAACATAAAAACCCGACTACTGACTTGAAGAGATTCAGTGCTAAATATGGTACGAATTGTATCGGGCCACTTATTTAAGTTGTGTCAGCAAAATTTAATCCACAGGATCTATATGGAGCTGAAATATGGGCACTTTACAAGACACTGGAATTAGAAAAATCAATCAGTTTGATCAAATTCTTTCTGTGATTGAATAATTCTATTCCTCCTTCATATATTAGAGCAGAATTAGGGCTGGATAACTTTAAAACCCTAGCAGATGCCCCAATGTTGGGTTACTGGATAAGAGTTATAAGATTCCGCAAGGATAACCTTCTTAGTCTAGGACTTATGGAAAAGAAGAGATGGCTAGAACTGTACAATATCAAGTTCCCCTGGTTGGTATATGTTTTGACTATCTTAAAAGAGCATGAGCTGTCATATCTAAGTATATATGTAAAAAGAGGAATTACGATTAGTTTAAAGAATAAGAAGTACATTATGAATAAGATTTGTTTCAATCAACATTTTGATTTAGAACTGATTTTAAAATCACAGTTCTCTCCCTGGTGCACTTCAAATGACATCGGGTTCAGTCTTAGCTTTTACCTAGACTGTATCAGAGACTTTGACAGACGTGCTTTCATATCTTATAAATTCACAGAAACATAGAAGTTGATGGCAAATATGGACTGCAAGGCCTGTCCAGTCTGCCCATTTCTTTGTCCTGTTTACTAGCAATATGCTATATGTGAGATTTGCACACATTTCTGATGCCCATCAGATACCTCGTTCCTGTTCTAGTAATGGTGTGGAGGATCTGTTGCACGTTCTCTCAATCTGTCCATGGTATAATATAAAATAATACAGATCTGGATTAATCCAATTTTAGCTTGGTTTTCTTGTTTACTGGATGGCCTAATAAGTTTCCGAATATTGGTACAGGATACCTTTATACTTAACCAACAAGCAAGTTACTTCCATATATTTAAATACATCAGGAAAAGTAAATAATTTCTGTACAAGTTATTTGAGTTATTGAAACAAACTATAACACAATTCTGTGCTACTATTTGATAAACCTGAGTATCTCTATGTGAAATGTGTGTACATGTTTCGATTTAAGTCGTATATTGGAAGTCTTTTATTGTAGTGACTTCTGGCTAGTTTAGATTACATGCAATAATTTGCATCTGCTAATGTGCTGATTCTACAGTAGGTGTCACCATTACTTATAATGACACTCAGACTCTTACCATCTTACATCCATATTGACTCTCTGTTCACAAGGATTTATGATTACTGTGGTAGGAACTGTGGTTTACATGCTCTTAGAGACTTCCAGTATAATATTGCAGATGTTAATGTGGTATATGCCACCATTCACTATAAATTAATGTCCAAATATAGTGTAACTCCAGATAAATAAGGGAGGCAGTATAGCGCACTGGTTTAAGGCTCTGAACTGCAAATCTGGAGACCTGGGTTTGAATCCCACAGCCCCCACTTGCATATACTGTGTGACCAGCAAGTCACTTAGCTTCCCTGGGCTCCCAGGTTGCACCTGTAAACAAGCTTTCAGCTTAGTGTGTCTCACCTGGTTAAACAATTGAAAAAAAAATTGTACTGAATTGTTGTTGAGCGTGCTATTACTATTTTAATATGGCTGTTCTGTGAAAGGGAACACTGGGCAGCATTCACAAACTGCTCCAAAATAAGGAGCAAGTGGATGCTCCATGCATGTGAGATGGGCCAGCCCAAAATATTGCTATTCACGGAAGATGGGAGGTAAGATGCTCCAGCACATCTCAGGCTGAGAAAACCAAAGATGCACTACAGCTCAAAATGAAATGGTCCGGAGCATCTGGGCAGGACTGAACACAGCAAAGGGAACATCACAGCCAGCGTCAGTGAAGCAACAACTCAGATGCTCCCTACAGACTGAGATGGGCTAAGAGCAATTCTGCTATTCACAGCCAGAGTATGCAAATGGCCTCATTGCCCAATTCAGGCCCAACTCAACTGCTTTGCATCTCATTATAGGTTGCACTACACCTCATTTGCATGTGCTGAGCTGTACTTGGGCTTCTTGCACCACCCCACACCACAGGTGACCAACAGGTACTGCAGCTCTGGAGGTACATTTGTTTACATTCCTCCTGTTACAGCCTGTGTTGCACTGTAGCCAGTGGGACCTGGCTCACATCCAGATATGCTGCAACTGTGTACATGCATGTACTATGTTCTGCACCACCCCAGCCCTGCTATCTGGCCCACCTGCCACTGTCCTGTCAAGACATGGTTCTCTGACATGCCCCAGACATTACTTGTGCCTGGGGGTGTGTGGTGCCTGCCATCCTGCCACCTGTGGCTGCTATGCCAATCACTTGCCCTGCCCACCCTGTGCTCTGGCACACCACTGTTACTGTGTTTGTAGGCCCTATGCTTGCAGGCCATCCAGTTCTACAGTTCCACATGAGTGTTGGCCCTTGCACTTTCTCTGGCACTGCCCCCCCGGCACTGCCTCCTGCCGTATGTTGTGCCATAGAGCGCATTGTGTGAGCATGGTGTCCTGCACAGCTACCCACTAGACGGCTGCTAGGGATGACCCCATTCTCCTCATACCACTCAGTATCCCCACCATCAGGAATGGTACCCCATCCAAAGTCCAAGTACTGCCTGTCTAGTACGTCACTACAATTACACAAACAGCAGTCCAGACTCCAGCTGAAGTGGAAGGGTGTTTTCCACATACTTATCAGAATGTGCTCACAATATACACTGCACAATGGCACACACTGCTCAGTGTACTGTATTAAATGAAAACAAATGCATTCTGCTACCACACTGGTGCTCACAGTGCCTGCTATCCCAGTAGCTGCCTGTTGGGGTATGTACTTAGGATGACTTCTTTTAACCCTATGTCTGTTGGGAGCATCTGGGGAGATGCTCCCAAGATGCATCGCCCATCTGCTTTGTGAATAGTGATGCACAGAACATTCATGGGAACGCCCCCTCCAGGTGCTCCAACTATATTATGGCTCACCTTCGGCACATCTGGAGATGTGCAGGGCATTTCAGCTTTTTGTAAATCACACTTGGGTGCATCTCTTTTGTGAATGTCACCCACTGTGTTTATTATACTTATATTTATTTTTTGTAAAAACATCTGATGTGTTTTATTCTTGTTTCAATGTGTGATGGCATGCACCAAACAGTAACATTTTCAGTGACAATGACAATTAACATTTTGTAGTTCATTAGTTTTTTAGGGCTTCTGGTAGAATTAATAAGTCCAAGTTAAACCTACCATCATCACTATTGTCATCTACCAGGATAACTTCCTTTAGCAGGTGAGCTGGTGTGTGATTTACTGCACTGTGCACAGAACGCAGAATCACCGACAGAGCTTCATTTACAAAAATTAAAATGACCGAGATCTGGGGCAGGTCCTTTGGGTACTTATACTCTTTACACCTACAAGAGAAAAAGAGAGAAAAAGAAAGAAACATCAATTGTTAAAATATTCCCAGACTGGTCAACCACATAAATTAATAGAGGCAGTAATAGATATATATAATGACCAAACTACTTTCTCATTGTATTTCCTGAATTATTTTTTAACTGCTGATTCATTCCCCATTTAAGACTGGGGAAGGGGCAAACTTTTGATATCATGAGACTACATTAATCATTTGTGACAAGAACCTGACCTATTTCTGGAATATGTTAGCAGCCCAACAAGCAAAATCTTACAGGTGCTTAAACCTTTATCGTGAGAGAACCTCTTGAAGGTGAAGGGGGGTTGTTAGTGATGAATAGGTCAGAGACATCCTGTCCGGACTTAACCCTGCCAAGGCCTTTTGCTATGCTAATATTTTTCAAGAGGAAGTAGCCTCATGGGACGCAGATTTTTCAGATAATATCACAATGTAGGTATTACCCAGATTCCAGGTCCAAGTCAGTTTCAGTCAACTGGATGAATTTCGGCACAAGGAAATTATGTCACAGCCTTGTTCGACTAAAGCACTGAGTGGAGGGACAGAGAGGGCATACATTCTTAATCATGACTCTTCTCAGTCTCTTTTTTCTGGGGGATGCTGAGTCAGCATCTAAAAAGGGAGCCAGATCCATTAATACACAATAAAAAGCTTAGAGGAAACTTTGTAACTTGTATGGGAAGCCTGAAGTGTTTACTTGCACAAGAGTACAAGCTTTATTTTGTAATCTTGTGTGTGAACTGTTGTTTGACTATTTATTTATTTTATTTAGCTTTTGTTAACCGGGTTAATGCACTAGCCATAAAATGACTATTTTCAGGCACGACCCGGGAGAGTACAGACATGCAGAAACTTAACAGGATAACAATTTATAAGTGCTTTACATACAATGAGTTAAAGAGGATACAATATATCAGAACATACAAAGTAAAGCTCTTTACATACAATGATAAAGTGGATACAATATATCAGAGACATACAGAGTAGACCATTCATAAGTTCATAGGTGCCTACCTATGCAATGAATAGAGAGGACCTTGGACAATAAATTATCAGGTGACATATCATATGAACAGAACAAGGTACACAAAAACAAAAACAGGTAATACAAAAGGAAGGAATAACCATTGAGAGCAGGGGGTGTCATTAAGGAAAAGGTCGGTAAGTGAGAAAGAGGGGAGCAAGCCATGAAATTAGATTATATGAGTGTAAGTGTAAAAGAGATGTCTGCAGTGCAAGATTGTATCTGGGCAGGGAAAGGGAGCTTGGACAGGCTGAGGCCGAAAGAGGGTTATATAGAGGTGAGGAAATACTATTGTATGGCCAGAGACATCAGTCATTAAGTAGGGTGAAAACAGGAACAGGTGTCAGCAATCAGCAGATTTGAGTGCAATTTTCTCTTAAAGCATGTGTGGGAGCTAGAAAGTCTAATGTTGAGGGGAAGGGAATTCCACAGCTGTGGAGCCGCATGCTCAAATGCAACAGTTCCTTTCCTAGTGTGGCACCTCGGCAAATTCAGAAAGGATTTATCAGCTGATCGTAGACCATGGAGTGTGTCCTGAGGAACAAGCATAGCTGCAAGACACCTAGGGGTTTGACTTCGAATTATCGAATCAATAAGAGAGCCAAGGTAGTATTTCCTACTAGCTAATGGAGAGAGCCAACCAAGATCATTATAAAGTTGACAGTGGTGTTTAAGTCGAGGAGCAGAAGAGGCATAGCGACATATGTTGTTACACGTAATATCCCATCTGAGTAGGTCAGTTTTATGAGCAGCCCCAAATAAGGGAGCCCCATAGGTTAGGGTGGGGAGCAGAATTCCCCTCGTAATGGCCATTTTAGCTGATGGCATGAGCATATAACTAGTCTTATATGCAACACCCAGTTTGGAGTTGACAGCTCTACAAACAGACTGTACATGCAGATTAAGATCAAGAGATTGATCTAGCAGGATGCCCAGGTACTTGAAAGAGGTCACACATTCCAGTAATTGACCTTCTAAGTCATGCACCATCACTATGTGCAGCTAGTGTATATAACTGAATATTACTGCTGTATCTGGAAAGTAAACTAGTTACTTTCCTAAAGACTGGAGTAACTGGTTGTTTGTCATTGCATTTCTGAGGGAAAGGTTACATAGTTACATTGTTATTTAATGAAGAAAAAATTAGGCATATGCCCTTTTTAATTGTCTGTCTGTTCTCACAGAACTAGTCTTGAGTGATAATTATTTACCATACGGCAACCCAGATTGTATTCAAAACTATTTTGTTTTAGTTTTCATTGACCGGGAAAGGAGGACTAGACAATTCAGTCTATTTTCAGCCCTGTTCCAGGGGAAGGGGATACAGATGGATGAAAACTGACATTGAACCAGATTAAGCTGTTGGTGATATTTTTAGTGAATGGAGGAAATTTGGCCAGGACACTGGGGGAAATTCCCCTACTCTTTGGTAGGGGGCGCTGAGGTGCGTTGTTGATCGTCAGTCTCCATGTCAGAGGCAATGGAGGAGGAGGTGTTGCAACAGGTGGAGGTCCTGTCCCCATCCTCTTTTTGATGTGAGATGGGGATGAAAAACAGAATGGGCAAGGTGCGATTGGCACTGAAAAGCCACACATGAACACAACCCAAGTAAATGCTATGGAGCCTACAGTAAAGGAGTGCATCACACCAGTACAAAATAACAACCTGGAGATACAAACTACTGCATTGATGCAATCTAGAGCAATTTTATAGTCACAGCTGGATGCTATCGAAAAGGAACCGGCGGCAGCCAAACAATCTGCGGAGGAGAAAAAAAAGAGACAAAGGCTAAATGACTCACCAACTAGTTCAGCAGACATAGGACCGCCTAAACTTTTTGTTTTTCAAGCTGGGACAAGTAGGATCACACAGTCCAAAAAAAAAGGTTCATCGAATCTGACTAAGAAATCCACAGATCGAGACATCTGGTCTCCGGACAGTGCACTAAGAGTAGCTGGCTGGCTGCAGCAGGAGGATGGCCAGTGGATGCCAGATCCCCAAATCCCTATTCCTGGGGCTGGGCCACTTTCTAAAACAACCCCAGGACAAATGAGCTCTGAGGAACCAAAGCAGATCCCCGCTGAACTAGACTCAGGTAAAATCTCATTTTCTCCCTTGGAATCAGGGACAGAAGTGTTTTACGATGCCAGGACGGATGATGGGGGAACTCATAGTAAAAGAAATGAGGAGACTACCCCTTCAGAGCCTCCAAGAACAGAGGAGGCAAACATCTCTAATACTGAAGGCCCCACTCCACAGAATAATTCTACCCCTACCTACGCTAGTTTATTTCATAAACCCATTGACCTAGCAAAGTGAAGGAACACTATCAGACTCAGATACCTGGGAGGCATGGACATGCCCCAATAGATTTTATGTGGGTAGAATTTTAATAAAACAGTCCCTGAGGTTCACTCCCTCTGACATTTATGCTCTCATCCATGCGCCAGTGTATTCCACATTCAACATAAGCTTTTATACTCCTGAAATTTTGGAAAGGTTTTGGTGTAAACACATTTCCCTTAAACGAATCCTCTGTGGACCCCCTTCCAGATTATCCCATTAATGAAACAACCTTTCATAGATTCATAGATTTGGTTACAAATCCAAGCAGCTACAAGAGCCACAGACGGACTTGCCATTTATCAGTGGACAAAATCCCATTTTTTGTCTCCCATATGTTGATCCATTAGGAACGTAAAAGTCGATATACTACTGGCCTTAAGCCACAGCACTTGGAAGTGCATTCCACACCTTAACTATTCTCTGATTAAACCATCAGCCTTGTTTCGTAGTTCTGTATATCTCCTCTGCCAACTGTAATGAATGAGCCCTAATCTCCCTTCCTAACTGTTTTTTCTTACATAAGCCTGCGGACTCCCAAACTATCTCATTTCTAAATGCATTATAAACATAGCAAAGGTCAACTCTAGTTCTATGATATGCCATTGGGTATACCCCCAGATCCTTCAGTCTCTTGGCATGTTGTTTATTTTGTACAGTTTTTGCTCTCTTTGTTAGTCTTCTTTGGACCCTCTCTATAAGTCTGGGACCTCTTATATTTTGTGGGGCACTGAGGGGCATACCATACACCAAAACCAGCCTCACCAAGGATCTATGCAGGGGGACCAAAATGCTCGCACTTCTGCTTTTTATGTTCCTCAAGATGTTACCTGTTATTTTGTTCACACATTTAGTCATCTCTGTGTTATGTTTGTCAAATGTTAAGAGTATTCGAAATGAATACCCCCAAATCTTTTTCATCTTCCATGCTTGTTATAATTATACCATAAATTTGATACTGTACTTTAACATTATTAAAGCTGAAGTGCATTACCCTGCACTTTTGCTGATTAAACTTCATTTTGTGTCTCTTTGCCCAGTCCTTCAACCTATACAACTGATCCTGAAGTTTTTGTATTGATGCAACATCATTCACAATGGCTCCTACCTTTGTAGCATCTGCATGCTTGCAGAGCCACACCCCTTCAGATGTGTGCATATTGTGTACAGACACATTAAACAACAGAGGCCCCAAAATTGATCCCTGGGAGACCCCACTGGTCACCGCCCCCCACTCGGACAGAAATCCTCTTATATGTACTTATATGTACTCTCTGGTGTCTGTCTTTGAGCCAAGAGCCAATCCAATTTCTTAGACATTCATTAACACCAAGCTCCTGCAAAGAGTCAATAAATACCCCATGGGGAACTGAATCAAAGGCTTTAGCATAATCAAGAAATACCACACCAACTGGTAGGCCTTGATCCAGGGCATGGCTCACAGGCTCAAAAAATGAAGCAAATTAGTTGTGCAGGACCTACCCGCAGCAAATCCATGTTGAGTTACATCCAACACCTGCAACCTACATAAATTTTCCTCTACAAAATATTTAACAAATGCGTCCATCATCTTACCTATAATGGATATGATGCTAATTGGTCTGTAGTTTTGGTCTGTAGTTTTCTACTATGTTTCTGTCCCCTGTTTTATGTATTGGAGTAATGTAAGCCATTCTCCATACACTAGGAACCTTACCCTCCCTCAAAGTCTTGTTGAGCAATATTGCCAGAGGCCCCGCAATCTCTAGTGCAATACTGTTAAGGAACATTAAATGAAAACCATCTGGACCCTCAGACATATATATTTAGGTTTTTCAGTTTCCCCACAATTTGTGCTTCAGTAATTTCTATGGGCCAACTTTTACCATTACTATTTTCCCCAACTATGTTACATGATCCATCCAACTCATTTCCGAGTTATAACTGTCTTGTTCAGAAATGAGGGGTCAATACTGACAGCATTCTTTATTGGTTGGAGAAAAGATGCAATATTCAAGGGAACCCTGAACCTATCATGGATGATGAGGGTTTTTGGAAAGGTGGCTGGAAAATAAAGTCAAATTGAAACAAAACTTAACTGATGTTGAACATCTTCCCAATTGCTTTTATACTGGGAGAGACAAGGGCTTCCTTTTTTTTACCTGGGGTAGCCAAGGCAGTGCTATAAGTGTGGTTCCTCATGGCATATAAGTACAAATTGTGAAATTCTAAAATGTTCCTTTTGTGGAGAGACTGGTCATTTGGGTGGGGGGGGGGTCACTGCAAGAAAAACCTGAAATTTAACCTATGTGAGGATAAAGGGCATATTAACTCAGGAGGTTTCAAAAATGGAATTAGAAAATATAATTAAATCACTGAAGAAAGGCATTGCCCCAGGTCAGGATGGGTTACCCAATGAAGAATATGAGAAAATCTGAAATTTTAGCTGATGAGATAGTTCAAATGTTCAACTACTTTTTATATTCTGGTAGTTTTCCAGAGAGCATGTATCAGGGTTTAATTATTTTACTATACAAGACACGGAACAAGAAACATCTTTCCAATTGGAGACCAATCACCCTCTTAAATTCGGACTGTAAAATTTTGATGAAACTCTTGGGTGAAAGATTGTCTAATATTCTGAACACTGTCATTCACCCTTCTTGATTCTGTGGGATACCTAATAGATAGAGCTCAGATGGCCTAATCTGTATAAGGGAAATACTGGACAGAGGTAATTCCAATGAGTTAATGGGATATCTCCTTAGCTTAGATCAGAATAAGGTGTTTGATGGAATTTCTCATGGATATCTATGGGAATGTATGAGGACATATGGTTTTCTAGCACAGTATATTGGATGGATTAAAGCAGTATATAAAAAAGCTAGAGCACAACCCTATATTAATGGATGGATGGATAGGGAAATCTTGTGAGGTTAGAAGAGGGGTTAGACAGGGATACCATTAGATCCCTTATTACATTATATTAATTGGCCACATACTATTACAGGGTTATCCTTTTCCAGTGGTGATCAGGAGTTGAAAACCATAGCATATGTGGATGATATATGTTTAATCTTAGCTGATGGTTTTTCTATTCAGAAAGCTGCAGATGCCATAAGGGAATTTTCTGTTAGAACAGGGTCAGAAATAAACTTTGCTAAAAGCAAATGTCTCCCCATAGGTGACATAGGTCAAGGTCAGGAGCTGGTAATAGTTATTCCCATTAGAAAAGAACCATGTCAAATTTTGGGTATATACTTTGGGCATGAGGAGAAGGGGTTATATAACTGGAAACTCATTCTATAGAAAGCACAACAAAAGGTAATGACATGGAATAAATGGAACATATCTAAAATGAAACTTGTGTATATGGTTAAAACCTTTCTAGTTCCTGTTTCTTTATTCAAGTGTGATATTTCCTACCCCAAAACATCTTGAAATGTCTCTCTTCAGCTGTTTTTATAAATGTATCTGGGGCAGCAGGTCAAACCCCGTTAAAAGAGGGTAACTTACTTAGCAAGCACAGATGGAGGATTGAATATGACTAATCCTTTAGTTTTCTTTTTTAGCATATTTATACATGGGAATGTAAAACCTCTCTTGAAGCCTTCAAACAAGATTGGGGTCCCCTGGATTATGGACAAAATCAATCACCTTATTCACAGGTGGGAAATAGGGGCTCCAATCCCAAAACAAAAACCGTTGGGGGATTTACCAGTGTATTTTCAACTCTGTTTTAATAAAATTAAGTGCTGGAAAGTGGTTAAACAGATATTATATCAGTACACCAGAAAAGACTTTTATGTGAAAATAGTTACTGAACAATATTTAGATTACCCAAGATACTATTCAAGGGCTACTCAGGAGATAAAATCCACCAGTAGGATGTTAACAAATAAAAGGATACCAGGGAGAATGTGGAATGTCCTATGGTTATGTGCTCACACAAAATTTAATGTGAAAGGCAATTTAAAGCATAAGGAACAGAGTTAAAGGGTTTGTCTCAGATCAGATACGTGTGTGGGTGGGGTTCAAGAAACCATGGAACACATTTTTTTTAGTTATCTGTATATACTCCCTTTTTGAGCTTTGCAACACACAAAACAGAGAAAGTCACATTTGCTGCTTTTAACCCCTGATATTTTATTCTTAAGGATTTTTCCAAACAGTTGGAAGGGTTATGAGCCAGGTACGATGCAAGTTATTTTTGCATGTCTTAAATTTTACATCTGGCAAGCTAGGTGTGTGTGTTTTCTTTATAAGAAAGAGATATGACTGCTGAGCAACTGTTTTTTATGATACAGGCAGCAATACTGGACCTTAAGGACAAAGATAAGAAATTCTACCATTGGGAATTGTATGAAAAATTATGGAGGGGTACAATATGTTTGGACACTGGATAATGTAGAGTTTACTAGAGGTTCCTAGAAAGATGTTCCGGGGATAGAACATGGGAAATAAGTTTCTTTTTTGTTTACATAGAAAGGAGTAGGACTTTTAGTATTATATATTGTCTAGTTTTCTCATATTACTTTATTTTTTTTTTTCAGCTTTATTTTCTTTTGAGTCATGAATAAAATGTCCATTATGGCTTTTATTGGAAGGGGTGAGCTAGTTGGGAGGGGAGATCAGTTTATGATATTTTCTTTAAATATGTTGAGTTATATATGTTTATCACATGATGTCAATGTGTTGTGTTTATAATTTTGATGTAATTCTAAAATTTTGTTGAAGTTCAATAAAAAATTCCCCTACTCTTTTTCAGAAGTGCCATGGGATCTTTAACATCCACCTGAACAGGCAGATGGGATCTCAGTTTAGTGTCTCATCCGAAAGACGGCACCTCAGGAGTGCAGCGCCCCCCTCAGCGTCAGTACTGGGATTTAACCCAAGTGCCTGGTGTGGGAATAGAACCCACAGCCATCTGATTTTATGGCCTTACAGGAGTGGGCGCAACCTCCTGAGCCACTGACACTATTAAACAAACTGCTTGAGACAACGCTGTTTATAAGTGAGTTCCATCCACACACCACTGTTTGTGTGAAGCAGTATTTCTTTTTGTCTGATTTAAATAATTTCCCTTCTTAGTCATGATTGTGAGATCTGTTACTAACCATTTTTTGGTTTCAGACTTAGTGTTTCTTCTAAGTGTTTATCCTGAATAAGAGGTGCATTGTAAAAGGTCTCCGAGAGAGTAAAGTGTGTCCTACCCAAAGCAGAGACCCTTACTATGGGGAGTCTAAAGGGTGGAAGATGACAGAAAAGGGTTATGAGAGCACCGGGATCTGTGCTCTTGGTATAGAGGGGACCTTGGCAGTGACAATGCTGGTGCAGATGGTCTAGTGGTAAGGGCCAGAGAGAGAAAGACAGAGGGAGCGAGAGAGAGGCCCACTGGGGACCACAGGATGCTATGACCATCACAATATGTAATACTTGAATTATTCCTATTTCTAAATAAGCAAACTTGTTGTACACAAATGAATTTATACACGTTAGTAACCTTATTCAGAATTTGTACACAGTCTATTGATTTTTAAGGGTATATAATTATTTATTACAAATGTGCACATTATGTGAACGAAAAAAGAAAGATTTCAATAAAATGAAAAAAGAAATATTTCAATAAAAGGAAAAAAGAAAAATTTCAATAAATAATTTTGTTTAAAAATGTTCCTAGACTACAAGAAAGGCCATGGCTAGTAGTTGGTTAGGAGCTGTCATCTTAGCATGCCCTTTTTTTGGATGGGGGGGCAAGCTGTTCTTTACAAAAGCACCTTGGAATCGTCTATTCATAAACACTATCTCTAAGTAAAAGTGATATGAAAGCTATAAAAAGATTGCTTAAACATTATCAACACATAATTTCTAATTGTTTTCTTACAGAGAAAAGCTTAAAAGAGATGCTACTGCTTGTTTGGGGTGGGAGTCCTGCATCCACCAAGTGTTACAGTTCAGTGGGACTGAGACACAGGAGGTGAAGAGATTTTCTCAAGACCACACAAAGAGCCAATGAATGGTGAAAGCCCCATTCTCATTTGTTTGTGGTGATGGCACAAAATGGGTAAAAACTGGTCACCCCATTCTATCAACATGAACATGAAGCTGGGCATACCTTGCAGTGGGGATTAATCCCCCTGTGACAGGTGAATGTCAATAGTGGATCCAGAAGTGTTTTCTCTGGCTAACATGCTTGGATTGTACCTGTGACTAGGCTGTATACTGGCACTGTGCAAGTGACATGCTGTAATGTCATACTGTAAACCACTCACTCAGACTTGTAGTTAAGCGTGAACATAGAACCCAGTAAGAACTGGTCAAGGTGCCATGACCACTGTTCTGTAGAATGTGACATTTAGTTTGTACAGTAAAAATCTGCTTTCTGATCAATGTTTCCTTTCATTGAGAATTTTCTTTTTTATTTTTTCGTCTTAGTTTTTACTATCCCATTCAGTTTTACAAATGTGGCCCAGTAAATGCAAAAAGAAATACAGGAATTCTAGTTTTTTGTTAGAAAATATGTTGAACAACTGTTTTTTTGATTCACTGAGGAAGCCTGGAACCCATATATTTTTAATACAGTGCACAGGTGAAAAAAAATAGTACTGTTGCCAGGCTGCCACATAAATGTATAAGTCAATGTATCATTTCATAATGTTTAAAATTCATATAAGGTGACACTTTTTCCCAGAACAGGACACATATAATGTGCACACATGATGAAGCATCACATAACATTGCTGAATTTGTTTTCAGTTCTTTTTTTTTTACATGTAAATTAGGCCCGATTTAAGGCTAAGTAATCTAGATGCCCAACCGATCTAGAACATCATGCCCCTCACACACATACACACTGAATTTGATCCTGCACATGCTTTTTCGGTTCTTTATATAGAGCTGGTTTTGTTACTTTGCCTATCCCCTCCCCCCCAAGTTCTGGAACTATTTTTTAACCCCTGCATAACAATACATGACCTAAACTGTGTATTTATTCAAAACTTTAATTGTCTGCATTTTTTTTCCACAGCAGAAACCCACTTTGTAAGCACAATAAGACACCCAGGGTGTACATTATGTTGAAATAAATGCACTTCCAGGTGCCAAAGGCACTGTACCTACAGGATCATGCCCTACTACATCCTTGAGTATGTGCTACATAATGTTTTATTATGCCTCTTAGTTACTACTCTAGGACATTTTTTTTAAAAACATTTTTAATTAGTAATTTTGGTTAATTGCTGCAGACTAGCCTCTTTCCAGACTGGACCTCTCAGCCCCCCTCACCCAGCTTCCCTAAGATTTACCATTGTTCCATCTGCCCTCATCATAGGACCTGGGAAGTCCAATCTCTGGTGTGGGGCTTGCCAGGGACCAGCCTTCATCCTGTAATGGTTGGGGATTTTTATCCATTTCTTCTCTCCAGCCCACAGTGAGTGCACTGACATGTTGTGCAAGCCAAGCCTCCAAGGAGACCCCTTCCCATATCAGGCAAGTGGGACTCCTTCCCTGTTATACCAGTGTGCTGCTACCCAGATCCACCTGATGGCAGCCACCTAATGAGATGCATGTCCCCCTTCCCCAAGGGTGGAGAGTAGCCCCTGGCATGCTCAATCCTCCCTCCCCCAGTCAGCCCCTGAGTAACCTTCAACCATTTCTGAACCTGGGTTGCCGGCATGGCAGGAGGCAAGGCCCCCTGTTCTTTATGGCAAAGAGATGTAAATTCTGTGGCAGGAACTCTGAACTTCTGTGGCACTGTTAGGTCAAATTCTGTGGCAAGGTGTAAAGTTCTGTGGTAAATTTGTACATAAATAATACAGAGCCAGCTTTACAGTTTTGGGGGATCCCAGCAAGGATGGCCTGTAAGGAGGATCTCTGACTTCTACCATGTAAATGTAAGCTACATAATTTCCCTTAAGCCTTCAGTTTTATTATTTTGCTTTTCAGAAGCTGTCCTGGCTTTCCATATTTATCGGAATCTATTTAGGGCTTAGTGCTATGTCATGCAACTTTAATAGCTACTGGCACTGCCTCAACATACTGGCAACAAAGCAAAAAGCTGAATAGTTGTTCTCCAAGGGACAGCTTGAAGTAGACTAGCCATGGAGCACCCAAGACTCCCCTCTCTATGGACACCTATCATGGGCCCCATACACAGTCGTAGTTGGGGGTGGCAGGCTATTGGTGCATACAGAGACTTCCCCATACTGCCACCCTGAAAACTGCCATATATAAAAATATAAAATCTTAAACATCAGCAGTGTCAGCATGATTATTTCTATCTTTTTCTCTGTTTCACTCTTTCCTTGTTTAGCTGTTAAATTTTAAATTAATAATCTTTAGCTTTGTTGTCATCTTTTTTACACTGGCTTCATTTTTTTGTTTTCTTTCATGTGCACCTTATTTTCTTATCCTGAAAGCCCTGGCATCTGCAAGGCCCTCTGGCCATGGGCTGTCCTAGAGCAAGTAATCTCAGGATTGCACCTAATCATGGGTTGCCCTCATGGAACCTTGATGCACTACTACTAGCCTAGTAGGGTGGCTCAGCTAGCTTTTTGTATTTTCCCTTTTTATGTTGTCTTGCGCGAGCACAATAAACATGTTGCAGTAACTTTAGAATAGCAGGTTTTGGAGGCATGGTCATGTTGTGGCCCCTGGTGCCACTGCTTTTTGGGGCTGGGCTCCATGGCATGAATTAGATTGCACACTGTCTATGACAGCAGTGCAAAAGTGTGCCATCAACTTAAGACATTTTAGCCACTGCAATGATGGAGTTCCACCTCATTGTAGGGCGTGCCTTTCCTGGTGTAATATTTCAATCAGACATGGTGGCGGCTGTGCTGTGCACCTTGCACAGTCCCCAGAAAAGCCAACATCAGGGGTGCCCAGTCCCCCTATTGGCATCATCATACCTCCCCCTCCTGAGTTCATTTGCCAATGGGGAGCCCAATCCCTGTCGGCATCATGTCCTGTGCCAGTTGTTTGCCGAGGGGGGTGCCCAATCCCACTCAGCATCATCCCCCCAACACCATTTATTTGTCAATGGGGTGCCCAATCCCTGTCGGCTCCAGTCCCCCCACCCCAAAACATGCAGGTGGCATGCTGAGAGCCCACCACAGTGTGCCAAAAGTGCCTGTTAAAAGAAAAAACCTTCCTGCGATGTTTGTTTATTTTTGTAACCCTGTAAAGTAGAAAACAGTCCCTCGCTGTCTGCAGCCCTCACCCAACCCAGCCAACCTACTGTGTACTTACTTCCCACACCCCTCACCCATACTTACCTCTCCAGAGCCTGGGCGCAACAATCTTGGGGACTGGGAACCTGTCTGCACTCTTGAAAGCCAACTGTGAACTGAAGAAATGTTGGTAAGCTGTATAATGGTATAAATAGGGTTTTTTCAACTTAAGTGCATATCTCGGGCATTTTTGGGCATTTTGGCACCAAATTTTCAACATGGGGTTATTGGGACCCCTCTTCATGAATTCAGTCACTGTCATTGCGTTTTTCAATCCTGAAAGGTGATTTCATGGTCACTGCGTGAAATCACCTTTCAGGACTGATTAACGAAATGACAGTGCCACTGTTCATGAGGTGGGCTCTCAAAAAGCCTATTGCAGTTTCACTCATGCTCATAACTTTGCAAATATGTAATATTTTCACTCCATATTTTCAACATTGGCATTTTTCCACACCTCCTTATGAACAGTACAGCTGTCATTTTTCACATCCTGGCCAAACTGTGTTTTCGCACTTCCCATGCAGAATAGCACAGTTGCTGTGGGAAATCAGTGCTTGGGATAGATTAAGAAAATCACAGTGACTCTGTTCATGAGCAGAGGTCCTAAAATGCCTATGTTGAAAATTAGGTGACAAACGTCCATAAAATGACTGTGTTACAAGCATGCATTGAGCAGTTTCCACGTACGTTCATAATTTTGATAATTTTTAAAATTTTTACTCCAGATTTTCACCATTGCCTTTTTTTCACTTCTCCTTATGAACAGTATAGCTTTCATTTTCCACATCCTACCAGAACTGTGTTTTTGTACATCCGGCGCGCAGTGGCACAGTCGCTGTAGGAAAACAATGTTCAGAATAGAGTAAGAAAATCACAGTAACACTGTTCATGTGCAGAGGTCCCAAAATGCCTATGTTGAAAATTTGGTGGAAAAATTCCATAAAATGACTATGTTACAAGCATGCATTGTGCAGTGTCCATGCATAGTCTTAACTTTCGAGAATTTGTAATATTTTCACTCCAGATTTTCAACATTGTCATTTTTGCACACCTTCTTATGCACAGTACAACTGTCATTTGTCACATCCTGCCCAAAATGTAGTTTCGCACATGTGGCACACAATCGCCCGGTCGCTGTGGGAAATCAACGTTCGGAACAGATTAAAATAATCATAGTGCCACTGTTCATGATCAGAGGTCCCAAAATGGTTATGTCAAAAATTTGGTGCAATAATTCCACTAAATAATAATGTTACGAGCATGCTAATCGCAGTTTTCACACGTGCTTGTAACTTTCGAGAATGTTTAATATTTTCACTCCAGATTTTCAGCATTGCCATCTCTTCACACCTCATCATTGGTGCAGCTGACATTTTAATGTGGTGCAGAATGGTGCGGTCACTGTGGGAAATCAATGTTCGAGACAGATTAACAAAATCACAGGGACACTGTTAATGAGCAAAGGTCCCAAATGCTTTCATGAGGTGGATCACAAAAAGGCCATGTTTTAAAATTTGGAGTGCAAATACCAGCAAACGCCCAGGGCATTATGATTTCTAACCATTACGTTCCACCCTGTACAGACTAACAGGCATCAGGGGTGTGTCTTTGGATTGTCTGCTGTACTGTTCATGCCATTGGTCCTCCACCCCCACCCTGCAGCCACTGACAGACATCAAGGTGTGCCTTGGACTCTTCAGCCCCAAAGTTCAACCCATTCTCCTATGTTGCACCAATCTCAACATACATACTTATGAAATGGGGTGAGCATAAGGCCAGATGACCCCAAGGCACAACGTGATACTTATCAGACTCTGCAGGGTACAGTGAGGTGAAATAGCATGAGCGTTATGGCTAGTGACCCAAACGCACACTCCAATGCCTGTCACTCTCTGCAGGGTGGGGTGGGGTTGACATCAACTCTGTACTTCATTGCTATTTCTATTATGCATCTCTCTTAACTCCTGCACTACCAATGCCAACACCAGCAAGACAACATTTGGCATTGACAAATGCTTGTTTATTCTGCCTCCGTAGTCTCATTGTCTGTGTTTCTAAGTCAGGCAAAGTTCCCCTTCCCCCGGAGGAAAAAATGGCAGCAGTGCTCCCACCTCTACTCCAGACCCGACCAAAATGCTGCAATGCCCTCTGTTTTCTTCTTCCCTCTTCAAAACCTTGTAAAAGAAAAGTTTTCTCCTCTGACACTTTCCACCTATCTAATAGCGGTAATGCTATCTCCTCCCCCAATCTACATAATGGCAGCAATACTTTGACCTCTCCTCTCTTCCCCAGACCTAATTGCAGCAATGCTCTCTTTCCTTCCCTTCCCCATAATGGTAGTAATGCTCTTTGCAACCTCTCCCCACCCTAGACGTAATGGCAGCAAGATCTTTTCTCCTCTTCCTAACATGATTCTGCCCCCAAAAGCCTTGCCTGATTCCAGTTTTTAAAATCCAGTGTCGCCTACCTCCACCCCTTTCAGCAGCACCACTACCCCCACCCACTTAGGAAGAAGAAGGTATTTGCAATGCTCTCCAAACAATTTTATCACAGAATGTTAGCACGCTGGTGACTGGTTGTCAGACTAGGGAAGTAAAAGAGATAGGGCTGCCAGTTAAGCAGAGTCACAGTTTGATTTATTCAAATTGGGAGTGGGCTACTCTGGATTACTAAAAATATAAAAAAAAACTGACTACTGTATTGAATGGTCAAGTTATTTGTGCTTTAAAAAGAAACTTATAAGCTGCACTGTTGCTCTGAGTAAACTACTTGTCCCTCAGTGGCATTTTTATGTTTGCTTGCACGCTCGTGCAAGAAACATAGTGGCACCATACACATTTTCGTAGGTGTGCTATCCCCGCTTCCAATGCCCTGCTCCTTTTTGCAGGCATGGCCTCACTGCACCAATACATGTATGAGCTGTCTATGACAGCAGTTCAGATGCAGTGGCGTACAGTTGAAAGCAAAAGACCAGTACAATCAGCAGTGGTAATGTGTAGACAATTTGCATACTGCTGTTGGCAGGCAATTTACATACTGCTGTCGGTAGTATGCAAAGTGCCGACACGTCAGCACTGCATCTGAACAACTGTCATAGACAGCTTTGTTTTTTCTTGGCCCCCCAACAAACACCCAAGTAGCATGCTAGGAGCCCACCCCAGCATACTCATGCGCCCCCCACCCCTGCACACTGTATGGCTGACAGGGGTGCCCAATCCCCCGTTGGCTCCACTGCCCCCTCCAAACAGACTTCCAGTAGTTGCCATGCTGGGAGCCCACCCCAGTGTGGCAAAAGTTTGTATGGCCAACGGGGGTGCCCAACCCCCCCATTGGCTCCACTGCCCCCCAACAGACTTCCAGGTGCCACACTGGGAGCCCATCCCAGAGTGGCAAAAGTCCCGAGTCGTCTTTGTGAAAAAAAAAACCCACCAGTAAGAAAAAACGGTCCCTCATTGACTCTCTTGCCCCTCCCCAAACCCTTGCCCACCCTGCACACACACCACCTCCCCACACCCCCGTCACCCCATACTTATCTCTGGAGGCCGCGCGATGATCTTGGTGGACCGGGAACACGTCTGCACTCTTCAAAGCTGACCACAAACTGAAGAAATGCCGTAAGCTGTATAATGGCATAAATGGGTTTTATCAACTTTGGTGCATATCTCAGCCATTTTTGGGAATTTTTTCACCACATTTTCAACATGCGGTTCTTGGGACCCCCACCTCATGAACTCAGCCACAGTCATTTTTGTTATTGGGTCCCAAGGTGATTTTGTGGTCACTGCGCGGAACCACCTTTCAGGACCGATTAATGAAATGACAGTGTCTCAGTTCATGAGGTAGGCCCCCAAAAACCTTATGTTGAAAAGTTGGTGAAAAAATTCCCAAAAATGACTGTTTTACGAGCGTGCATTGTGCAGTTCCTATGCATGCTCATAACTTTGAGAATTTTTAATATTTTCACTCCAGATTTTCAACATTGCCATTTTACCATACCTCCTTATGAATGGCACAAATGCCATTTTTCACACCCTGGCTGAAATGTGTTGTTGTACTTCCGGGGCAGAATAGCGCGGTCACTGAGGGAAATTAGTGTTCAGGACAGATTAAAAAAATCACAGTGACACTGTTCATGAGTGGAGGTCCCAAAATGCCTATGTTGAAAATCTGCTGTAAAAAATCCCCAAACTAATTACATTATGGGTGTACATTGCGCAGTTTCTACGCACGCTCGTGACTTCACCAGTTTTTTATATTTTCACTCCAGATTTTCAACAATGCCATTTTTTACACCTCCTCATGAACAGTACACTTGTCACTTTTCACATCCTGTTCGAAATGTGTTTTCCCACCTGTGGTGCCAAATGGCGCAGTCGCTGTGCAAAATCACCTTTCACCTAACAAACTGACAGTGTCACTGTTCATGTGGTGGGGTCACCAAAAGCCCATGTGGAAAACTTGGAGTAAAAATACCAAGAAATGCCCAGGGCATTAGGGTTTTCGACCATAACGCCCTACCCTGTAGGGACTGACAGGCGTCAGGGGTGTGATTTGGGATTGTCGACAGTAATGCTCATGCCATTCCACCCCCCCCCGCAGCCAGTGACAGGCATCGAGGTGCACCTTGGACCTTTTTCCCCCAGAGTTCACCCCATTCTCCTATACTGCACTCATTTCAGAGTATTTCCTTATGGAATAAGGTGAATGTAAAGCCCAAACACCCCAAGGCACACTTCGACACTTGTCAGTGTCTGAAGGGTAGGGTGAGGTGAAATGTTGTGACCGTCATGGGCAACGATCCAAAGGCACACCCCAATGCCTGTCCATCTTTGTAGGTTGAGGATGGAGTTGGCATCAGTTCAACACTTCAATGCCATTCCTATACTGCATCTGTCTAACTCCTGCACTTCCACTGCTAATGCCAGCAAGCAAACATTCGGCATTGACAAATGCTTATTAATTGTGATGCAGTAAGCTTGAAATATGGCTTGCCCACCCTTGCATATTGTCCTGGAGCAACATATAAATGTTTAAAAGCTTAAAAAATTTTTCCTTTGCAATGTCATTATAACTTTCTCTTATTTTCTCAATTAGTTTTTCCTCTTCCCTTATTTAGTTTCCACATTTTACATAAATAATCTTTAGCTTTTCACTTTTCTTACCTTGGTTTCATCTTTTTAATTTCTTCAGTCTATCCAGCATTGTCTCATTCTTTTCCTGACCCAAAATTTTTTTTGTTTACTTAGCTGCCCCTTTGTTTGCATTTTTATAATTAATATTTTTCTTCCCTAGGACTCATAAGGTTGGCAACCTCACAGCCTCATCCACAGCAAGCACCTGTGCTCTAAACCCCATGAGGATTGCAAATTGCCTTCCCCCCAAGAGCACGTTACCCTCTCATGGTTTTAGAATAGGTAAACACCACCACTTTCCTAACAAACCTTGAGAATGCAATTGAGTGGTCTTGTAGATTTAATGTATGACATTATCCAGTCTCACACTGTACAGTGATTCCCTGCCTCTTCCTGCCTCAAAAGTATTGTAGTCTCCTCTCAGACATTACTCTGCCCCCTCATAAAACAAGAAATATCAACCCTCTACCTCATCCTATTACTGTTGAACACAAATGCTGGATTCATGCCCCAGTATGGCATTCAGGCCCACTAGCAGTGATAGGAAAAGGCAAAGGATTATCATGCAGCCTTGGACCAAAAATGGGGTGCCAGTATAAAAAAAATAGGATGACTCTGGGAGTCCCAACACCGAGCCCTGTGGAACACCGCTCATCACTACCCTTGGGTGTGAGAGCTCCCCACCCACCACCACCACCCTCTGTTGCCTTCCCTGAAGCCAGTTCCCTACCATCTCACCAGCTTTGCACCCACCCCTGTGCCTTCTAACTTACTTCCCGGCCTCCCATGCAGCACTGAGTCAAGTTCCTTACTGAAGTCCAGATACAGGACATCCACTGCATGGCCCCTGTCCAGTTGCCTAGTTACCCAGTCATAGAACTCCACTAGGTTGGTTTGGCAGGATCTGCCACATATGAAGCCATACTGTCTGCTGTCCTGTAGTCCTTTGACCTCTAGGAAGGCCACCAGCCTCTCCTTCAGGATAGTCTTCATCAGCTTACCCACGATGGATGGGAGGCTCACTGGTCTGTAGTTCCCCGGTTCATCCTTGGGGCCACTCTTGTGGAGGGACACCACATGAGCCATCCTCCAGTCCTGAGGTACATGCCCTGAGTGTAGTGAGACATTAAATAGGTCTGCCAAAGGTCCCACAAGGACCTCTGCCAGTTCCTTCACTACCCTGGGGTGGATGCCATCTGGGCCTGGTGCCTTGTCCACCCTCAGTACCTTCAAACCCTCCCAAACTCTGCCCTCCATGATTTCCCCATCTTTCACCCCCCTGTTTCTGCTGTTTCTCCCCCCTTGGGTATCATCCCCCTCTTCTCCTTAGTAAATACTGAGCAGAAGTAATCATTTAGCACTTCTGCCTTATCGCACCCTGCTTCCACCCATCCTCCCTCCTTCGTAATCCTTACTATGTGGTCCTTACAGCTCCTTTTCTCCCTGATGTACCTAAAGAAGTCCTTCTCCCACTTCTTAATGCCTTGTGCCAGCCTAAGCTCCATAGATGCCTTGGCCCCCTTAATGCCCGTGTCACCTCCTTCGATTCCGTCAGGTACTCCTCCCTGTCCTCCCCCCCTCCCTGTTTTCTTGTATCTCCTAAAGGCAGCTCTTTTCCTCCTTACCTTTCCATGACCTCCTTGCTCAACCAGCTCAGTTTCTTAGCCCTAGCCTTCTTGCTCTGGGCCCTGTAGCAGGTTTTGGTTGCCTCCACTAGCCCCAGCTTTATGAGTGCCCACCTCTGGTTAGTGCCCATACTAGGTTGAATTTTGGCCAGGTACCCTTTTACCAACTTCCCCCATCCTCCCAAAGTTGGCCCACCTGAAGTTCAGCACTCTTGTGCCAGATTCCACTCCTTCCTTGCCCATATCCAATGTGAGCCAAACTGAGTGGTGGTCACTCCCTGACAGCAGTTCTTCCACCATAAGTTCTTTCACAAACTCCCCATTTGCCAGCACAAGGTCAAGGGTGTTCCCTAACCTGGTTGGTTCACTGACCATTTGCAGCAGGAAGCTGCAGTCTTGTTGTGTCTTCCTGCTCTAAGGGAGGACCTCAGAGTTAAAGGAAATTAGAATAGTTATAGATGCAAACAAAATATTATTATTTTAACAAAAAGGACAAAAGATAAAAGGATATTTTTTAATTTTATTTTATTGAATTTTGTTGACCATGTAGGCCCACTGAGACTAGAAGAATAGAGAATAGACTAGATGATAATACTACTGCATATATTATGGGATTGTGATAAGGTCTTTTTGCTATGGAATGCTATCATATCCAAACTAGACACTATACTGGGTCTCTCAGATGCTTTCAGCCCAGAAATCTGCATCTTGGGAGATTATGAGGGAACCCTGATTGGTAACCAACGTAAGCACATGGCTATGGTGTCACTATGTGCCAAAAAAGCAATATTATGTCATTGGCTTGATCAGAAAGTTCCTTCTCTGATGGGAATGGCTACATGAAGTTCTCTTTGCATTACAAGCAGAGAACCTTGTAGCTCAAATGTCTAAGAGAACACATTGCATACATAGGTTTGGGCTCCCTTACATACCATACTGACCATCTGACCACAGTGTACAGCACTGTGGTACCATAATCTATGGTGACAATATCTCACTGCTAATTCCAATAGGCACTTTAAACTTTCTTGGATTTTCTTTTTCAAAATGTGATTGAGCACTGGGGGGGGGCATAGTGTGAGGGGGGAGAGAGGACAGGGGGTTGGGGTAGATTAATTTATTAGACTATAGATCATTGTATCTGCCTTTTCTTTGTTGAGTGAGAATATCAACACAATTGTGAGTTCTACATTTAGCAAGTTATCTTGATCATATAATGTACAACTATCTCTAGTCCAGTGTTATGCCAATGTCTGTCTTTGTAAAATGAAAAGCTCAAATAAAGTGTATTGAATTTGAAAAGAAAAGAATAGATGATAATATCTGAATAAGAGAATAGAGAATATTGGAAAGACATTAAAAGGGAAACAGGAGGGCATCTGGTGTTAAACTGTTTATTATCTCCTTTAAATATCTAGAGTTCCAGCTGGCAGGCAAACACTTAAAGAGCAATTCTCTGCTATAATAAAATGCTTAAAAACATTAGCTTTATTATGTTTTAACTTTGTTTTCTAGTTTTTTTTTTACTTTCTCCTGCTGTTGGTGTACTAAATATAGTAAATAAAGCAGTAATTATTTCACTTAGTCTTTCAAAATGTACCTGACTCTCCCCTGCTAACCACACAACTGCTGTTTGTAATGTCACACTCTGTTGTCACGGTGAGCACTATGATGTCATAAACTAAGGCACCGTGAGGTTAACAGGGGAGAGGCAAATGTTTTCAAATGTTTTCTATACAGGCTTTTTAGATGGATTATCAAGATGCGCTGTAAATCTTGGAAAGGAACATTAAAAAAAAATATATATATATGTATTCTCTAGTAAATTGTAACAGCTGAAACATCTTATTTATGAAAGCACATGCTGAGGTGCAGAGTGGCTCTTTAAGCCGCCTGCAGGACACCATGCTGCTGGTATGGACAGCAGTGGATTCCAATGATTTCTTGTAAGGACAAGGTCACTTGTACGTTGCTGGTTTGGTAACTCCCTGGCTCTCAAATACAGCTGTGTGTGAGTTAAGGAGCATTTCAACTGTTTTTTTTCTACAGTATTCTTCAAGTCATCAGAGATCAGAAGTATGATGCCCCAGACACACTAAAAGTGCAAAACGTCAGTGCTCTACTTATTGTTTAAAGCTCTGTGGGAAGGACAAGTGAGGGTATACAGTTTCCTAAACTAAATTTTGCCATGAAGTGAAACATTTTGGTGTCAGAGCTGTAGCACTTATGCAATAATTCAAGTTGCAAAGCGTTAACATCCCCCTCCATCTACAATTACATTCAACATTCCTTTTTGTCCTTTTTTGAGACGATTGCAATAAAGTGGTCAGAGAAGTTGTAAATGTAAGAGATTTGAAAGATTTAGTCACATGTAGCAGGTAAACAAGTAACAAAAAAACAATGCAACTTTGCCAGCTACAGTCAGGCCACCCTTGACGTAGTAGGGCTGGCTTTGAACTTCCAGTCACGGTATGGCAGCCATTCTCCATTTAATCAAGGAGAATTTTCATTCTTTGTTTTTCTTTTCAACCCTATATAAATTGAGATCTTTATTATTATTGCAGCATTCTTCCCCTCAAGATAACTCAGCTGAAATGCTGAAGTGGGGAAATTTGATCCACAACTTCTCATTTACAGCAGATTCCCATTTCCATTGACTTTGATTACTGTACATTTTCTGATTTAGCAGCAACAGTAAGTAGCTATGGGTCTGCTTATCACCCTTAGAAAACTGAAAATTATGACACTGGGGTAATATAACAAAATTTATAGTTCGTACAGAATTGCCGTTTGCTACAGAATCACTGTATCCATTACCTGTATCAGCTGGAGTCCTAAATCCTGCCATTTCAAAGACGGCTATTTCTCCATTGCTTGCTGTTTGTTTGTTTTATTTATTAAAATGATTGAAATGTATTAGAGAGGAATAAAAGCTTGTTTAAACTAGTCTGCAATAAAATCATGTTGCTGTTAGGCAGAAAAGAAACATACAGTTAAACTGCTGTCATTCCATCTGTTTATAGCCATTTTGACAAACCACAATGGCTTCATGCCTCATCACAAGTACAGTCTAGATGGAGCTTCACCCTACAGTGTATCTCCCTTTTCCCACTCTCAGCATCGTTTTTACAAGTTAGCAGGCTTTCTCATGTCCCCATGGGTGTGCCAAGTTTGACTTGCATTTCCGCACTTCATTATCTCATTGACAGACGTATGGATGCGATGATATAGAAACAGACATAAACAACTGCACAGGGTCCAAGTTCTTCCTTCCTGAACCAGATGAGTCTCAGAAAAGCACAGCTCATCTGCTGCACTAGATTTTCAGTGTTAAAAAAAACTCATTTTACCATACACGGTTGAAATGGGTATCATCCTGGCCAAATTTCCCTCATTCACTAAAAATACCACCAACAGCTTAATCTGGTTCAAGGTCAGTTGGCATTCACCTGTATCCCCCTCCCCCCGGGTCATGCCTGAAAATAGGCAGGATTTGTCTAGTACACTTACCCAGTCAACAAAAACTAAATAAATAAATAATTCTGAGCTAATGGAACCAGCTTAGTCTGGTTCAAGGTCAGTTGGCATTCATCTGTAACCCCCTCCCCCGGGTCGTGCCTGAAAATGGGCAGGATTTGTCTAGTGCACTTATCTGGTCAACAAAAAAAACAACTAAACTAAATATTGTCCCAACTGCACTATCTATTCTGGGCCCATACCAAAGTACACTACGGGCAGAATTTTCAAAAGGGAGAAGGTAGATGCAAATGCAAGTTATGCCTTAAGTCTGCATCCATCTGAATTCATTCAAGCAGTCCTGCTGCTGTTTTCAAAATGTTCATCCATTTCAAAATAAAAACCATAATTCACAGTAGAGAGCTGATGTAAATAGGGCAAGGGGCAACTGCCTCTCGATCATCTACTAGATGATCGAACAGTTTGGATGCATTTCCATTTTGAAAATCACAGTGGATGAAACTCAGACAGATAGAAACATAGAAACATAGACTTTGATGGCAGAGAAGGACCACTTGGCCCACCTAGTGTGCCCATTTCCCTACCTACAGGATAAACTGCAGATCCTAGTTAACCAACAGCCTATTTCTTCTTACTCCCCACAAGAATTGCCTTATGTCTGTCCCATGTATTCTTGAATTCTTCCACAGTTTTAGACCCCACGACCTCCTCAGGAAGGCTGTTACATGTGTCCACCACTCTCTCTGTGAAAGAATACTTCCTCACATTGCCCCTAAACCACCCCCTCTATCTTTAAATTGTGTCCCCTTGTTCTTGCACATCTCTTTTTCTGAAAGATGCTACCCTCTTGGACTTTGTTGATTCCACTGAGGTACTTAAAAGTTTCTATCATGTCCCCCCTCTCCCTCTTTTCCTCAAGGGTATACCTATTAAGCTCCTTTAGTCTCTCCTCGTGTGGCTTCTCTTGCAGACTCTGCACCATTTTAGTTGCCCTCCTCTGGACTGCCTCTATCCTGTCTATGTCCTTGCAGAGATGGGGTCTCCAGAACTGGACGCAGTACTCCAGATGGGGTCTCGCTAACTGTCTGTACAGAAGGATAACTTCCTGTTTTCTGCTGGTGATGCCTCTCCCTATATATCTCAGTATACCCCCAGCCCTCCCTACTGCCTTCTCACTTTGCTTGCTAACCTTAAGGTCATCTGATATGATTACCCCCAGGTCCCTTTCCATTTTTGTTGTTGTTACTACCTCCCCCCCATTGTGTAATCTTCCCCTGGGTTTTTGTTTCCCAGGTGCATTATTTGGCACTTCTTTGCACTGAATCCAGCTGTCATACTTCTGACCATTCCTCCACCTTGCCAAGTCCTTCTCATCCTTCTTTCCGCCTCCTTGTGTATCCACCTCTGTTGCAGATCTTTGTGCCATCTGCAAAGGCATACTTGCCTTCAGTCCCTCTGCAATGTCACTTATAAAGACATTAAAAGGACTGGACCACTACTGAACCCTCGTTGCCCCACTAGTAACCCCTCTTTCTTCAGAGTGGACTCCATTTACAATTACTTTCTGTGTCCTGTTGTCCAGCCAATGTTTTACCCAGGCTACCACCCTGGGACCCACTCCCAGGCTGGTTAGTTTGACAATTAATCTTTTGTGTGGAACTGTGTCAAATGCCTTGCTAAAGTCTAGGTAGGCCATGTCCGCAGCCCCTCCCTGGTCTACTAATTTGGTCACCCAGTCAAAGAAATCAATTAGATTCATCTGACATGACCTTCCCACTGTGAACCCATGCTGCCTCGGGTCCTGTGCCCCACTGGCCTCTAGGTACTCAACAATTCTTTCCTTCAGAAGTGATTCCATCACTTTCCCTACCACTGAGGTCAAACTGACAGGTCTGTAGTTTCCTGCCTCTGTCTTGGTCCCACTTTTGTGAAGGGGAATCACATCCACCTTCCTCCAGTCCTCAGGTACCACACCATCCTCCCCATGATTTGTTAAAAAGGGTAGTCAGTGGTTTCACTAATTCTCCCCTTAATTCTTTTAGAATTCTGGAGTGAATTCCATCAGGCCCCATTGCTTTGTCCACCTTCAGTTTTAGGAGTTATTTCAGAACCCTTTCTTCTGTGAAAGGACTGGAATCGACCCCCTATCAAGAGTGCTTCTGTTAATTGGATTAGGCACCTCCCCCTCCTCCTCTTTTGTGAATACTGAGCAGAAATATTCGTTCAGTATCCCTGCTTTTTCACTGTCCCTCTCTGCCCACCCACCGTCCATTCTATTTAACCTTGCTATCCCTCCCTTTGTCTTTCTATGCTCCCTGATGTACCTATAAAAGGTTTTATCCCCCTTCTTAACCAAGTTGGCTATCTTTTCCTCAGTTTGGGCCTTTGCTATTCTGATTTACCTCCCTGCTTCCCTCTGCCTTAACTGGTATAGCTGTCCGTCCTGCTCCTTCTGTGTTTCCTTATACTTCCTGAATGCTATCTTTTTCTCCCTGACTTTCCCCGCCACCTCTTTTGAGAACCATAGTGGCTTTTTCTTTCATTTTGATTTGTTTATTTGCTTCACACAAAGGCTTGTTGCCTCTGTGATGGCAGTTTTCATGTTTCCTCATTGTTGCTCCACCCCTCCTTCTAGTCTGTTTGCTAGTGCTTTTCTAAGGCATGCTCCCATCTTGCCAAAGTCAACCCTCCTGAAGTCCAGTACCTTCACTTTTGTGTGACTTGACTCTGTAGCTGAGTTTATGGTGAACCACACTGTTTGATGGTCACTTGTTCCTAGATGGCAACCCACTTCTAGATCTGAGATCCTCTCACTGTCCCCATTTGAGAGTATGAGGTCTAAGATTGCTCCCTCATGAGTGGGTTCCAAAACTAGCTGTCTGAGGCATGCCACCTGTAGGGCATCGAGAATGGCCCTGCTCTTGGATGTGGCTGCAGCAAATGTGCTCCAGTTAACATCTGGCATATTCAGGTCTCCTATCAACAGTATCTCCCCTTTCTCTGCCATCCTAAGAATGCCTTCTATCATATCCTTGTCCATTCGCTCCCCCTGACATGGGGGTCTGTATACAACCCCTGTGCGGATTGTGGTGCCATTTCCAGTCTCTAAGGTGACCCATAGTGCCTCCTCTCCTCCCTGTTTACTCTTTTGTTCAGTTGCTTTTATCCCTTCCTTCACATAGAGAGCTACTCTTTGAAAAGATCCTTTGAAAAGTCCTGCCCTATGTCTTTACCAAAGATAGCACTACCTAGGAGAACAGGATTCTTGTGTGAGTGGCAGAATCACACTCTGGTGGCGCTGGGATGTGTCACTTAGCAGGGGTGAGATGCTCAGCTCCTGTAGAGGGAAAGCATGGACTACATGGCATTTGTACACTGCCTCCAAGATGACCAAACAGCAGCATTTGTGCTGGCTATGTAGGAAGCTGCTCACCTGCCCCCCCAAGGATGGAGGAAGTGTGCAGCTTTGGCAATCCCAAACACTGGGGTGAAGGGTGAGGGGAAACATACAGGAGAAACACGGGGGAAAATAAAGGATTTAAAATAATGTCTGTAAGAAATATTGTGAAAACAGTCATGTTTCTCTTAGTTCATTGTGCCATCTGCCAGACCAAATGTTTTGTTCCATGTTACTTCTGGGCCACAAGACAACAAGAGTGACCTCAGGTTTACCAGTAGTTCTTTACAACTATAATTATTCTGTTTTCACAATTATAGTGTTTTGAAGCAACCCCAACACAGTTGTGGCCCCTGTATAAATCATCATCACTTAGTTGCCAGTTAGAAATACAAGATATGGATTATTTATTTTACTAAGGGCAATAAACATTATACATCTAAATAATGGCACTAGGTCAGTTTTTCCCTTAAATAATTTGTACATGGGGTTTCCTCTAACCTTTCATTTTGCACCCCTATACCTTTGTAGCACCCCCATCCTTCTCCCATTCTTAAAAAAAAAGTGTTAGCTTGGCTCAGTTGGTAGCACATCCATCTTTAGGTCAGAAGGTTATGGGTTCTACTCCCACACCAAGATTGGGCTCTTACCATAAACACTGACACCCAAATGCAGTATTAGGGGATACTGTACCATTGGGGTGTGCCATCCTTTGGATGAGATGTTAAACTGAGATCCCTTCTGCCTGCCTCTGGTGATATCCTAGTGGCTGTCTAGGTAGAAGACAATAAACCCAAGGTCATTTTGCAAGAATAGGGGATACTTCTCATTAACCTGGCCAACATTCACCTTCCCATTGAACCAGTTCATGCAGCTGTCCAAGGCTGTGTGGGTGTTGATGTGTGAAATTGCTACCACTACATATTTACAGATACTTCACAACCAATCTCTAATTCCTGTAAAGTGCTTTGGGATATCCATTTTGTGGAAAGCACTTTATACAATGCTGATTCTTCTTCTTCTTCTTCTGGTCCCCAGTTTTGTTGGGTACAGCATTTGTGGGACAACCAAGAGGAAAAACAAGAAAAGAAAGGGGGCCTGTTTTTTTTTTCTGGAGAAAATGCCATAGGGTTTGCCAAAACAAAGTAACACAATAGCATTACAGGTCTGTACCAAAGAAATTCAACAGAGGTCTGTCTACAGGTGAACGTTTTTTCAAAGCCTGTGGATTATGGTAAAGTAGAAAGCAAAGGTTTATTTGTATGGCACCATCCCAAGCTCAAAGCACATGACAAGACAAAAACTCAATAATCACAAATTCAAACAAACACTTCAGAAACAACATGAATGATACTCCATAGGACTTTATGAATGAACCTTTCTTACAATATCTGTGGGGGTTATAAATGAATATACAACAGGAAATATGCAAATGTAACTAATGTACCATTGAAGAAACAAGAGCAATACTTAAGTAATAAGGCATGACCAGGGGTTAGATTAACTGACTGTTAATCTAACTCCTGAGAGTGCCTCATTGCTATTATGAAAAACTGATTTCAAAATAATAGTGTTAGAAATGTACCTTTTGAATATTTTCCTCACTGAGAGGGAGATATTTAATACAATAGTTCATCTACCAGCTGTTTAAGAATGCTGGTTCAGAATCATAATGCATCATTCCAGTCATTCAGCATTATAAAATGGACATTCAAAATAAAAAAGACTCATTGATCAAAACATAGCATGTGACCGTGCATGAAATCTGTTCCATGCACTGTCATTCAGGTCCCAAACCACATCACACAATGAGCAAATCAGTCATCTTACAACTAGAAGGCACCGGGTCAATATGCTGCATGAAATACGGCATAGTCAAAACAGTGCACCAGACACAGTGCAGTGAAATACAGTGACAGGGTGCAGAACACCGCAAGGAGGAAGTGTTGCAAGTGCTTTCTTGTACCCTGTGGCACATGGCTGGTAGGCAGTGACAGCAATGGATAAGACCTCTGCTGGGGAGGTGGTCCACCGAGCAGCTGCCATGGCTCAGAGGGATGAGCCGCTGGCAATGGAGGAAAGTTGTGCGTCTGTGGACTGGGGCTCAAATCCTGGTCCCAGACCTCTGGTGTTGTTTGATGTAGTTTTTTAAATACTTTGTGTGACTTTATTTCCCCTGCCCATGTTTCTCCCCATCCCTGAATTGTACCCCCCAGAGCTGATTATATAAATAGTAGGGGGTTTCGGAGGCATAGCCCCCTGTAATGGGGGTGCAGGGAGTGGAGGTTGCCTGCAAAAAATAAACACTTGCATGTATTTTTCACTGATCTTACTCTTCACCTTTATCAGTGAGTGTTGGCAATGTACCCACTGTATTGGCAGCGTGGTACATTGCTGCGCTGTTTTTGTTTTCAGGATAATGACCCTTGCTCAACAAGAATTGATCTTCTATCACAAACATGGCTGCTACCTTTACACTGTAAAAACCTTTTAACTGGGCGCTAAAAACAAAATTATGTTAAATCAAAAAATAAAAAAAGCAAATTAGAAACATTAAGTATTATTCATAGTTTTATTACAACTGTTTCTTTGCTGACAATGAAAAATCCCTCTTCTGTCTTTACCTGCTCATCAGGGAAATCTCTTCTGCTTGCCCTGATAGTGAAATAATTGAGTCTCTGGCTTTAAAAGAGGCATGTGTTGTGTGTGTGTACACTATGTTAGGAGAGGAACATTCTGCCAGTGGAACTGAGCAGAATTTTAAATCCATGTATTCCATGGTAAACATTCCATGATAAACATTCCACATCTTGAATGTGGGGAAAAACAAAGAAAAAAAAACAGGAAGAAGAAAGAAGGCAATAATACAATGACATCATTTGCAGTGGGCTGAAGGACTATTTTATCATAAATGCACACAAGTAAATCTATTGTTTCTACATATAAACATGTTTTTCCCAACTGTAAAAAGTTTTTAAAAAAGCACCCATTTTATAAGCGCAATAAGAAATTCCAGAGTGTGTACGGAACAGATTGTACCACACTTCCAGAGGCTGAAGGCACTTGGCTTGTGGCCATGTGCCTCACTACGCCCCGGGCATATTGTAAAATTTGTTCCATGCACACCCTGTCATGTCTTATTGTTTATGTACTAAAGCATGTAATGCTGACAGGAAGAATTCATGCACCATGGTGATCAGGCTGTATGTGACAGTGAAACAGAGATTAATGTAAAGCTGTCTGAATGATGACAGCCAATTAAAATGGACCATTTCTGACACCTTTTTTATAATCGAACTTTAAAATGGGGCATTACCATAGTGAATGGAATGGTTGAAAGTGTATGTTTGATGTATTGCAGAGTTACAGTAAATGCTTTTTCTTTCATTAATATTATCTTATGTTAGGGTTGGCAGTAGCCTTCAGTTCAACAATAAGTTACCAAAGGCTAGTTTCATTATGGCCAATCAGATCTGCTAATACAAAACATGCTAGAACATATTACCTCAAAAGGCGGACTGACAGCACCCTGAAAGTGCTAACCCTGGACTTACAGATTATCAACTTGGGGGATTACTGGGGAAAGTGATCAACTCTGGGAGTTGCTGTAACCATAAAGCACTCCCACAACCTGTTTGACACTGTGGATGTCGAACGGGTTGTATTGCAGTAATGGTTTCGCTGTTGGGGTGTCGCAGAAGCAATGGCATACCTTATTTTGGGACAAAGACTGTAAAAGTGGAATCCCCCACACACACAGTCAAAAGCAGATTCTCAGAACGCCTACTGGTATTCTTTATAATGCAGTTCCTTACATGCCAAGTATTAATGAAAAGATTGTGTTGCTCATTTTCTGTTGCTTTTCTCACTCCAGGAGAGTGAGTTTAGGAGACAATGCAGCTGCCTGCCTACACATAAACCTTAACCGTAACTGGGCCATGGAGAATGAAAAAAAATGGACAGCAGTAAGTGGGACTAAAAAAGAAATGCAACAATCATAACTAAAAACTGATATAATGATATAGAAATAAAAATGGACAGCAGCGTATGAAACACTTAGGTAGTTTGCTCTGAATCATATAATTTCTTTCTAGTAGACGACAGTTTGCATCCTGATACTGAAATCTACTTCAAAGAAGCCAAATTCTCTCATCTGAAAAGATCTGCAAGTGGAACAATGGTAATAAAAATTCTTCCTTGGACACCATTACATTGCAAAAACTCCAAATTATTTTGAAGATTGGTATAACTGTTTTTTTATCTTATGAGATTGGATGTGTTCAGGCTTCTAAGTCAACTGTTCCCTGATCCACAGCTGCATATTTGTTGTCAAAACTACATAAAACTCTATAATCTAGAGACGTCATGATATGATGGTTTCATGATATCCGGCGGTATCAGAAGTCATGTTATTGATACCATGAGCAAGTTCTGATTCCATGATAACCGTGGTTCATGGTAAACTGCTGTTTTGAGGCCTTTCAGCTAATTTCTGTACATTTTTAGAGATAATAGTCCATTCCGTGACCCCTTCCCCATCTCAAGGGTTTCAGGAGACTTTTTGTTTTGTACAAAAACAACTACTTCCACAATACCATACTGTATGTATTAGCATAGCCTTGGTATTTCCTGTTCATGTATTGGCTATTATATCATCAACATCTCATACTCGGATATTCCTGGTGTAACCCAGAAAGGCAGCGCAGTGGCTGTGAAAGCTAGTGGCCATGCCAGAACTATAAGTTAGTGCCTCGAGCCAGAATGATGTACTGGGTCACCAGGATGAGAAAAGAGCATCCCACAAGATACTTCTCCTTCTCCTTCTCCTTCCGCTATCACACTACTGCCCCATGCTGTTGCAGGGAACATGTTGCTAGTTCATGGCTGAATTCTACCTTCAAGTGTCCGTGGCTCAGTAGGTAGCACACTCGCCTCTGAGGCTGGGAGATCAGAGAGCTGTGGGTTCAGTTCCCACATCTGGCACTTGGGTTAATATCCCAGTACTGACACTGTAATGCAGCATGAGAGGGGTGCTGCACTTCTGAGGTGCTGTCTTTCGGATGAGACGTTAAACCGAGGTCCCATCTGCCTGGATTGGTGGTAGTTCAGGTGGATGTTAAAGATCCCATGGCACTTATCGAAAAGTGCAGGGGAATTTCCCCGGTGTCCTGGCCAAATTTCCCTCATTCACTAAAATACCACCAACAGCTTAATCTGGTTCAAGGTCAGTTGGCATTCATCTGTATCCCCCTCCCCCGGGTCGTGCCTGAAAATAGGCAGGATTTGTCTAGTGCACTTACCCGGTCAACAAAAGCTAAATAAATAAATAATAAATAAATAATAGGCTGGAAGCAGGCAAAGGATTCAATTCTTCTTGAAGAGAAGGGTTGTGTGGGAAGCGATAAACCATGATGGGAAAGGAAAGGAAAGTGCCTGAGCAGATGACACCATTGTGTGCCAACATCCAACCCCCGTGACAGGCAGTATGTCCCCACACTCACCAAAGGTCACAGAGTAGGTCAACTCCTCAATGGTAGAGCCATGATTCAGGAAGGAAGTAGACTTGCAGACAGCCTAAGGGCATACTGAACACCATATGGTAAGGAGGTGTAATAAACCATATCTATTGATACTTACTTGCTTGGACGGTAATCTGGTAGGGTCCGATCCAGGGAAATCTTTTCACTGAGGTAAGCATTGTAACCATATTTTTCATGTGGTGCCTTAGCTTTTAGTTCCTCATCAGGTGAAAGGGTAGCAGGCAGTCCACTTTTGCCTCGCCCTCCATAGCCTTCAATGAGTCCTAGAGACTTCGATAGACCTTTGGTAAATAGAGATAAAATTCAATAACAGATGTTTACCAGCCAAATTACATTATTTCTGTAACAAAAATATTGATTTCTGATTACTCAAAATGCTTCTTTTTTATCTATTGTTTTAATAAAAAAAATTTTTTTTGCTAAGTTTTATAAAATAGACCTGGCAAAGCCCAATAAACTGGCTGAAACACATCACATGACTGTTGATTATTCTGTTACGACGGCACACCTTACCAAAACAGCATACACAAATTGTAGTGAGAAAGAAATAATGTGACCTACTGGGAATTGAACCCAGGCCCCCAGAATACTGTCCTGGTGCTCTAACCACTGATCTATAGGCTCACATTGTTGGACCTGAGGTTCCCGGACACACTTATTTTCTCTGGTACTGCCAATCCTACAACTAGAAGCAATCAAGATGACATTTAGATCTTTTTGGTGCTGTATTAGCCACTGGTAAGCAATCTTTTTTTTTTTTTTTTTTGTAATTTAATGCCCTTTCTTACTGCTAAGCAATTTAAATCGCAAATTGTAGTAATGAAAGAAATAATGTGATCTACTGAAAATTTAACCCAGGCCCCTGGAATATTGCCCCAGTTCTCTAACGACTGTCATCTCAATTGTTCCTAGTTGCAGGATTGGCAATATCAGAGAAAGGAAGTGTGTCTGGGAACCTGCGGTCCAACCATGAGAGTCTATAGCTCAGTAGTTGGAGTACCGCAACGGTATTCTGGAGGCCTGGGTTCAGTTCCCAGTAGGTCACATTATTTCTTTCTAACTACAATACATGATTTAAATTGCTTAGCCATGGCTAATACTGCACCAAAAACATCTGATTGTGTAAACTACATACAGTATGCTTTGTCAGGATTTTTCAAAGGGATCTGAACAGAATCCGTTCATCTTATTTCCAAAACTGGAAATTTTTTTGTACAGGTAAATCATCTCTTAAATAGCATATGCACATCTGAAGTTTGAAAATTGCAATTAGCATAATTTTTTTTTGCAAATTGCTGTAAAGCTTGATTTTCCATTGCAAATGGGCAGATGTTTTAAAAAATATGATGGGTTGATGCAGATACAACACACAGCTTCACAGATGTAGCCACAGCACACAGTTACACAGATGCAGACACATCAAACAACTGTACAGATACAGACATAACACACAACCGTATAGATGCAGACACATCACACAGTTACACAGATGCAGACACATCACACAGTTACACAGATGCAGACACATCACACAGTTACACAGAGGCAGACACAGCACACAACCGCACAGATGCAGACACAGCACTCCGTAGCAGAGACGCAGACACAACACACAGTAGCAGAGATGCAGACACAGGACACAGTAGCAGAGATGCAGACATAGCACACAACTGCACAGAAGCAGACACAACATACAATCACACAGATGCAGACAAATCACACAATTGCACAGATGTAGACACAACACAACTACATAGATTCAAGCCACAACACACAACTGCAGAGGCGCAGACACAACACACAGTTACAGAGATGCAAATATAGCAAACAACTGCACAGATGCAGACAGCACACAGTTACACAGATGCAAAGAAAACACACAACTGCACAGATGCAAACATAACACACAACTGCACAGATGCAGACATAACGCACAATTGCACAGATGCAGACACAACACACAGTTCCACAGATGCAGACACAGCACACAACTGCACTGAAGCAGCCAGGATATAGATGGATATATCACAGAAAAATTAATTGAAATCAATGGGGAATTCCTGTGAAATATCTGACTATAGTGGGACTAATTTCTGGATACTATTGCAACAGTCACCCAAGGAATCCATTATCCGCTTCTGTTATTTATGCAGCAATGGAAAGTAGACCTTGCTAGAGGGGAGAGTGAAGTGTTTGCAACACAATAAGTGGGCATACGGTGAATGAAAATTAATTTGCAAACTACAGTTCTTAATTAAATAATGTACAGTATTACCAAACTTCAGAACAAGTAACAAATTATTTTTATAAAATGGAACAAGGGAAGGAAGGGTACTCCAGGCTGAAAGGTGTGGTGCCTCTGCCATGCAATCAAACAGTAAAAAGTCAGACAGCTGGGCACTCTCACTTATAAGTAAATCCCCAACCAAAATATGGTGCAAAGTAAAATTTTATTAAACAAATATGATTAAAAAAAATGAAAAGTGCAGCCAAGTCACAACCAGCACCAGGAACATAAACCAACATTTTTCACATAAATCATGAACTTTCACAAGGTGTGGTGCCTCTTGGTGGATTATCAATTTGTTGTACTCTCTTAAAGAGGTAGTAGAAATCTCTAAATAAAACACCCATATACCATAAATACATGCATGCAGTTCCACAAAGCAGTGTAAATGGTACAAGTCATACCATTAATACTTGCTGTTTTTAAAACCATTTATTTAAAAAATTATGTCTGTGACATAAAACAAGTGCAACATATTGTAAATTAAGCAATAAGGCATGACAGGGTGTGGTATATCATGAGATATCATCACGCCTTGGGGCGTTGGGCATGAGGCCGCAGGCCAAATGCATCCAACCACCCAAGAAGTGACGATATCCCATGATATACCACACCCTGGAGTAACTTATTGCTATTATGAACTGAGTTTCAAGTTTTTTAAATAAAAAAAAAATAAAAGAAACAGGTTTTAAAAAGTTTTATGAATGAGTTTTTGGGTGGTGTAGGAGTACATTTTGAAAAAATAGTTCTCAGACAGTAGAAAGCAAGGAGGCTGGTGGTACCGGAACTTTTTTGAAGCCATGATGATGTAGCCCGATATCATCGTGGCTTCAAAGAGCTCTCAGCCAATCAGATTCCTCTATTTACGATCCTCAGTTCATAATAATGTTTATAAAATGGATATAGAGAGTAAACAAATCTGATTGGCTGACATTCATTGCCAGCTATGTTTTTTATTTTGCTTGTACCATGGTAAAAAACAAGAGCCATCACCACTGACCCAGGATATCCTTGTGTTACCCTTAACAAGACTTTGTCATACCTCCCAATCCTACCTGCACAGCTCCCCAAGCAGCTCTAACACCAAAGCCCTTGAAGCAGCTGCTGTTTCTCTGCCTCCCTCACTCCCACTGCAGACAACAGTGACCTGAATATTTGTTTCCCCTCCAGATCTGCACAAAACCGCATCTTCACTAGTGCGCTCCTGACCCAACTTGCCGGTGGTCTCTCGCAGTCTATTTCCACTGGCAGGCATTGAGACCACCGGCACTTTCTTGAAACATGGAACCACAAAGGGAAGTGTGTTGCCACAAGACGGCAAGGAAATCTTCTTCTTGTTGGTGGCCTAGTGACCTGATGTAATTGCACTTGATCTTCTGAATTAATGTATGAAAGGGAATGTGGGTGGGAGAGAATATCCCTGCAAAAGATAAATAGAGAAGGGTGCCAGATAAAACACAGAAAGTCATCTCACTCTCCAGCACCCCTACTGACATTTGAGCAGAGGGACTATTTTACTTCACAAAAAAAAAAAACTTTTAATATTTCTATTTGGTTAAAAAGTTACAATATTTCTCAACATATATCCATTTTATAAGAGCAATACCACGCTCTGGGGTGTGGGTTATGCACTGATAAACACACTTCTAGGGGCAGTAAGGCACTCAGCCTGTAACCTCATGCCTCACTATTCCCCATAGGCATGCATTTATCAGAGCATAACCCACACCCCATCATTTGTTATTGCTTACAATACCAAATGGTTAAGTGTAAAGTACAGGCAGTGATGAAAAAGGGGGACGCCGCCTGCAGCCCGATCACGGACAAAAGTGTAAAAATCCCCCACCCCACTGTGCCCAATCGGGCATAAGTTAATAATCCCTCCCCAGCTAGCCGATCATGGGCATAATTGTAAAATACCCCCCCACCAGCCCGATCGCGGGCAGCACAGAGTCCAACCCCCAAGGACATATCCCTGGTGGTCCAGTGGACCGCTAAGCCCGATTGCGGGCTGAAAATGTTAGCACCCCAGAACAGATCCTGGGATCTAATGTCCCCACCACCCACGAGCCCCACCACCTCTCTCCCCCCAGCGGTGGGTGGCAGCATCCCACCCACCTGCTGCCCGCTGTCCAACGACGACTGGCCGAGGGCTGCACGCCCATTGGTGCAGAGCAAGAGCCAATGGGCATGCAGCCCATACCATACAAGGCAGTCCAGATATGTGAATGAATTCAGGCAGTCAGTCAGCAGGCAGCGGGCAGCAGGCGGTGGGATGCTGCCACCCGCGGGCTGACGAGGGGAGCGGGTGGTGGGGCCGTGGGTGGGTGGGGTGGGGGACACTAGATCACTAGGGATCTGTTCTTGGGGGTGTTGCAACATTTTGCAGCCTGTAGATCGGGCTTAGCGGTCTCACTGGACCACCAGGATAGTGTCCTTGTGGGGGGTTGACTTGTGCCGCCCGCGACTGGCTGGTGGGTACTTTTACAATTATGCCCATGATCAGACTAGTGGGGGTTATTTAAGCTTTGCGCCCACGATCGGGCTAGTGGGGGTTATTTGAACCTTATGCCTGTGATCAGGCCAGTTGGGGAGGGGGGATTTTATGCTTTGCCGGCGATCGGGCCAGTCGGGGAGGGGGTTACTATATGCCCGATTGAGCTGCAGGGGCACAGGGAGTAGGTTGAGGGCCAGCCACAGGTGGCAGCTGCTGTGTTGCGCCCTGCAATGCGGCAACTCACCTGTGGGTGGCCCTCAACTTACTCCTTTTTTTTTGGCCCAAAGTTGTGCAGGCGCAGGTTGGGGGTTGCGCCTGCACAACTCTGCACAGCCCACTGAATATCGGGCTTTGCAGTTTATGCATGGTTCCTCCCCCTCCAGTTCAGCATGCATTCATTTGCATTGCACTGTTGCTCAGCTTGCCTTGGTGGGCACAACTGCCTCATGCTGAATATGGCAGAATGGCACTTGACTTTACTTGAGGTGTCACCCTATTGCGCATGGCGCAACCCTTTTGAATATCCAGCCCTATGTGTTTCCTGTTTTCTGTCTGCATCATAACTAAAACATAATATCAATTATATGCTCCAAAAGCAGTTTTGAATAGTATCAGTAAATATAAATGTTAACATGAAAAGTAGCAGGATGCCCAGGATATTTTCTTCTTGAGTTTTGCTTCAAGGATGAGTGGGAAATCACTTAAACTTCCACAGACGGGAGATTCAGAAGGGATGTTTATCAGCACTTTTTTTGCAGATAGAGTGGTGAACAAGTGGAACAAGCTGGAGGAAGTGGTACAGGCCAGATCAGTAAACAGCTTCAAGCATGGATGGGACAGGCATATGGGCTTAGTTAGAAGGGGGAGCAGAAACAAAGGGGAAGGATGGCCACAAGGGACTGTGGAGAGTAGTTAGGTAGGGTGGGCAGACTTGGTAGGTAGACAGGACTTTTTCTGACATCATCCTCTATGCATCTAACTTTTAAAAGAGGTCTACTGAAACGAACGGATATTCTCAGGATATTACCATGTCTAGAGTCTCCACCTTTTACATTGTTTTATCCCTTTTTATTTTTTTCTGTTGTCCCCCCCCACCATGTATTTATTTCACCATTAGAATCATTCTTTGTCTCATGCTCCAGTGCTGGTACAGGCCAGTAGATGTTTATTATGTGGTTTACTGGCCTAGCCCACATTTACCTCTTGCAGCTGCCTTTAACATAACATTTGGCTTGTCTCTACAGACAAATGTGGTGCTGCTCCTTCTATGGCAGGTTTTGGGCATGTCTGAGTTAACAGTGCCACTCGTACAAACTATGCAGCAGGTATTAGTACAAAAACTTGCCCACATGAGAACTCTGTGCACCCTCGATGTGCATTTTTACATGGTAGAATTCCTATCAACGAGTACTTGACATTTTAGGGGCAGTTGGATTAGGGTGGGCTCAGGGAGGGAGAGGGTGGTGGAACAGAGGTGCATTCCTTCCATTGTACCTCTCCACAATTCATACACAGTTCTGGTGGAGAGTGGTTTCTCTATTGGGGCACATGCAGTAGAGACCAAGGAGGATGCTGGGAGTCTCCACAAAGGATACCCACAGGATGGTGGCATGGGACCCCACAAGGGAAGGAAACAACTCCTGGTGGAGGACTCAGTCGTTAGGGGGGTTGAACTAGGGGAGGAAGGGGATAGAGAGGTAAGGTGCCTACATGGCACCATGTCTTGGAGGGACAGGGAGCAAATCCTCAGGATTGTGGGAGCAGCTGCGTGAGGGAGGGAGCTGGATGCCATTGTCCACCTAGGAACAGATAACCTGGCTGGCAATGAGGGTCAGAGCAGTGAAAGAGGAGTTTGAAGAGTTGGGGAGAGGTCTTAGACAAGTAGCACGTACGGTAACCTTCTTGGAGGTACTGCCTGTCTGTGGCAAGTGTGATGCTAGGGTACTCTGCACCATGGGATTCAATGAATGGTTGAAAAACTGGTGCAGAGCTCAGAGTTTTGGCTTCACTGGGGACTGGGGGTCCACCTGGAGGGATGCAAGACTATACTGGCATGATGGTCTGCATCTGTCTGGGAAGGGAACCAGGATCCTAGGTGAAAGGTTTAACTGCTTCATTGGCAAGTATTTCAACTAGCCAAGGGGGGAGGCACTGAAAAGGAGCAGGGAAAACCCAGCCTCCCCCCCACAAAACACAGTAGTTAGAGAGGTAAACACCAAGGTAGAGAAGTGAAAAGGGAGCAGGATGGGGTAAATGCAGAAAAAGGTAGTAAGGACAGGGATGGGGCTAAAAGGGGTAAGGCCATCAAAAAGTGGAGGGTGATGAGTACCGATGCCCATAGTCTGTGTAACAAGCTACCTGAACTAGTGGCCTTGATGGGAGAGGGACACCTGGATATCGTGGCAGTCACAGAAACATGGAATACTGAGAACCATGAATGGAAAGTCAACATACCAGGGTATACAAGCTACAGGAGGGAGAGGGAGGGTAAAAGAGGAGGAGGCGTAACTCTATATGTAAGGGAAGGGATCAAAGCAATGGAACTAAAGGATAAACAGGGAGTAGAGGAGGCACTGTGGGTCACCCTGGAGACAGGATATGGCACCACAATCTGCACAGGGATTGTATACAGACCCCCATCTCAGGGGGAGGCAATGGACAAGGAAATGATAGAAGGCATCCTTAGAATGGCAGAGAAAGTGGAGATATTGTTGATGGGGGACCTGAATATGCCAGATGTTAACTGAAGCACCTTTGCTGCAGCCACATCCAACAGGAGGGTTATTCTCAATGCGCTACAAGGGGCATGCCTCAGACAGCTAGTAGTGGAACCCACTTGGGATGGAGCAATCTTAGACCTGGTACTCTCAAATGAAGATGGAGAAAGGATCTCAGATCTAGAAGTGGATAGCCATCTGGGAACAAGTGACCACCAAACAGTGTGGTTCACGATAAACACAGCCATAGAGTCAAGCCATACTAAAGCAAGAGTACTGGACTTTAGATGGGATGACTTTGGGAAAATGGGAGAGTGCCTCAGAAAAGCACTAGCAAACAGGAAAGAAGGAGGGATGGCGGAACAATGGGGAAAAATCAAAACAGCCATCACAGAAGTAACAAGCCTTTGTGTGAAGCAAATCAACAAAGCAAAATAAAGGAAAAAAACACTATGGTTCTCAAAAGAGGTGGTGGGGAAGGTTAAGGAGAAAAAGGTAGCATTCAGCAAGTATAAGGAAACACAGAAGGAGCAGGACAGAGAACTGTACCCGTTAAAGCAGAAGGAAGCAGGGAAGGCAGTCAGAATAGCAAAGGCCTAAACTGAGGAAAAGATAGCCAACTCAGTTAAGTAGGAGGATAAAACCTTTTATAGGTACATTAAGGAGTGAAGAAAGACCAAGGGAGGGATAGTGAGGCCCAATAAAGGAAGGGAGGGTGGGCAGAGGGGACAGTGAAAAACAGAAGAAAGGGTTCTAAAAGAACTCTTAAAACTGAAGGTGGATAAAGCAATGGGGCCTGATGGGATTCACCCAAGAATTCTAAAAGAACTAAGGGTAGAACTAGTGACACCATTGACTACCCTTTTTAACAAATCATGGGAGGATGGTGTGGTGCCTGAGGACTGGAGGAGGGTGGATGTGATTCTCTTTCACAAAAGTGGGAGCAAGACAGAGGCAGGAAACTGCAGACCTGTTAGTTTGACCTCGGTGCTAGGGAAAATGATGGAATCACTTCTGAAAGAAAGAATTGTTGAATTGTTACAGGCCAGTGGGGCACAGAATCCAAGGCAGCATGGATTCACAGCAGGAAGGGCGTGTCAGACAAATCTAATGATTTCTTTGGCTGGGTGACCAAAGTAGTAGACCAGGGAGGGGTTGTGGACATGGTCTGCCTAGACTTTAGCAAGGCATTTGATAGTCCCACACAATAGATTAATATACAAGTTAGCTAGCCTTGGAGTGGGTCCCAAAGTGGTAGCCTGAGTAAAAAATTGGCTGGACAACAGGAATCAGAGGGTAATTGTTAATGGAGTTGGCTATGAAGAAAGGGGGGTTACTAGTGGGGTACCGCAGGGTTCAGTACTGGGGCTGGTCCTCTTTAATGTCTTTATAAGTGACATTGCAGAGGGACTGGAAGAAAAAGTACGTCTCTTTGTAGACGACACAAAGATCTGCAACAGGGTCGATACAGAAGGTGGGGTAGAAAGGATGCAAAGGGACTTGGCAACATTGGAGGAATGGTCAAATGTATGGCAGCCTAGATTCAATGCAAAGAAGTGCAAAGTAATGCACCTGGGAAACAAAACCCAGGAGAAGAGTACACAATGGGGGGTGAGATACTAACAACAACAAAAATGGAAAGGGACTTGAGGGTAGTCATATCAGATAACCTTTAGGTGGGCAAGCAATGTGAGAAGGCAGTAAGGAGGGCTGGCGGGATACTGGGATGCTTAGGGAGAGGCACCACCAGTAGAAAACAGGAAGTTGTTATCCCTCTGAACAGACAGTTGGTGAGACCCCATCTGGAGTACTGCGTGCAGTTCTGGAGACCCCATCTCGCAAGGACATAGATAAAATGGAGGCTGTCCAGAGGAGGGCAACTAAAATTGTGCAGGGTCTGCACCAGAAGACATACGAAGAGAGAGTAAAGGAGCTTAATATGTATACCCTCAAGGAGAGGAAGGAGAGGGGGACATGATAGAAACTTTCAAGAACCTCAAGGGAATCAACAATGTCCAAGAGGGTGGCATCTTTCAGAAGAGATGTACAAGAACAAGGGGGCACAATTTGAAGATGGGAGGGATGGCTCAGAGGCAATGTGAGGAAGTATTTTTTCATGGAGAGGGTTGTGGATACACGGAACAGCCTTCCTGAGGAGGTAGTGGAGTCAAGGACAGTGGGGGAATTCAAGAATACATGGGACAGACATAAGGCAATTCTAGTGGGGGAGTAGGAGGAAGTAGGCTATCTGCAGCTTATCCATTAGGTAGGGAAATGGGCAGACTAGGTGGGCCAAGTGGTCCATATCTGCCATCAAATTCTTTTTTTTTTAATTCAATAAGCTTTATTAGTTTCTGGTATAACAACAGAAAACAATCTCCCCCAAGGAGGGATAACAATTAGGCAACCAACGTGGCTATTTAACATATCAACATAAATCAATCAACACACCCACCTCCACTTAACCCCTTTCCACATTCACCCCCTACCTCAATTCCTTTCTTAACCCCCCCAGAGCCGAGTGTTATTCGTATATCATTCAGGTAGTACATTCGGAGCAACGGTCCGAAATATTACTTAGTTAGGGCTTCCATATGATGAGCAGGGTGTCTAATGATCTCCATTTGCTCTGGTATGATACATATCTGTTACGCATTAGGCAGATATGTTTCTCCAGTTGTGTTGCCAGCAAAGCTTCCTCATGCCATTCCAGGACAGATGTGGATGTATTATCCTTCCAGTGCCTCATTATGATTAGTTTTGCTGTTGCAGCAATCAGGGCCATATGGGCCTTCCTGACCTTGGGTGTGCACTGGGGAAAAGAATTCAATAAACAAACTTCTGGGGTAAATAGAAGGTCAAGCCCCAAGATTGGGTCCAAAGAGTGCCTAATTGCTTGCCAAAAAATTTGCACTTTCGGGCATGTCCACAGCATATGGAACAAGGTACCCAACTCGCCTCCACATCTTGGGCAAGCTAGGGAAGACAGTCGCCCCAATTTGTGAAGTTTCATTTGGGTAAAATATAGGTTATGCATGATGTTAAATTGAATGAGACGCATTCTATCTTGTTTAATACATTTATAAGAATTGAGCCATAGTCTCTTCCAGAAATCTGCATCTGTACCCAGGGGTATTTCCTGGGCCCAATAATGGCAAATGCCCTGAGGGAGATTACTTTGTAGTGAGTGTAACTTTTTATAAACTAAGGAAATTGCATGGGGCTGCCTGGCCAGTTTCAAAATGGTAGATAATTCCGCCTTATCCAGCACAGGGCTCTGTTTTTTTCCAATGTGGGAGACTATGGCCTCCTTGAGCTGTCTATATTGGAAAATATTTCTGTCATCCACATTGAATCTGTTTTGAAATGTGGGGAAGGAGATTATTTCTCCACCACCATACAGATCTGAAGCTTTCTTCCCAATCAGGATGGGCCAGTAGGACACTGGGATGGGATTGAGCCCAATTTTAAAGTGAGGATTGCCCAGCACTGGTTGATCTAGACAGGTATGCCAATTAATGGAAATACTCACTTGCAACTGATGTAACGCTTTAATAGACCATCCCAGCGGGGTACACCTTAAGGGTTTAGGAATTACACGTGGGGTGGCATATAGTAAAGAGGAGAGAGTACATTTGCATTTGGTTGCCAAATATTTCTCTATTTCCAACCACCCTGGTGAATATTCTTGCAAGTTGATGACATGCGTCTCCCGCACCCAATGGGCTAGCCTACTAAGGTGATGGGCACAGCAGCACAAGAACAAGGAGTGAGCAGCAAGACCACTCGGCCCCTTTTGGGGCAGTTAGTTTGAAGTAGAACCCTCTGACTCCTTTACCCTGCCAGATGAAAGTGCTCAGCATGGACAGCAACTTGGTAAACCATTTTTTAGGTAGGAAGCAGCCCAGCATACCCATTGGGTATAGAATACGGGGTAACACATTCATCTTCACCATGGTGATCCTCCCCCAAAGCGACAAAGGGAGCACTCCCCGTCTGTTAAGATCAGTTTTAATTGTAGTCAGTAGATCTGAGAGGTTGGCTTTTATCATGGAGGTGATATCTCTTGTCACTTGAATTCCCAAATATAAGAGAGATTTTGGTTCCCATGAGAGAGCAAACTCAACCACCTCTCCCCGGGAAACTCTGTTTTTCAGGGGAAACACCTTGGTTTTGGAGAGATTGAGTTTATAATGGGAGTTCCTAGAGAAGGCCTCAATTTGCTCCAAAAGGGCTGGCATGCATTCCCGTGGGTCCTCTAAATGCAATAATAAGTCATCCCCATACGCTGAGAGAGTGTATCGTTTGTCCCCCACCTGGATCCCCCAGATGTTCAGGGAGGCTACCAGATTCCTAATAAGGGGCTCCAGATAGATATTAAATATAAGGGGGGAGAGGGGACACCCTTGTCTGGTACCCCAGTAGAGCAAAAAGGCTTCATAGAAAATACTGTTACATCGGATTTGGGCTGAAGGAGAAGAGTATAACAACCTAACCCACTTAAAGAAGCCCTCAGGGAGACCAAAACGTGACATGGTGGTGAAAAGAAAATCCCATGACACCCTGTCAAAAGCCTTCTCGGTGTCCAGGGACACCAGAGCCATTGGAAGCTCCAAGTCCCTGGACACCGAGAGGAGATGCAGTAGTTTCCACATGTGGTCTCCCGAGGACCTTCCTGTCATGAAATCAATTTGCTCCTTGCCTATTATGGTGGGCATAATAGGTCCTAACCTGTTGGCTAAAATCTTGGCCAGGGGTTTCACATCAGTGTTGATCAGCGAACTGGGCCAATAGCTCTCTGGGTATTGCGGGTCTTTACCCTTTTTAGGAATGAGAGTAATTATAGTACTCAAAAAAGTGGGCTCTGACAGACCCTTGTCAAACCAGAAGTTGTAAACTTCTGTCAGTAATGGGGCTAATTCTGATACACAGGCCTTATAGAAATTATTGGGAAGGCCATCACGTCCTGGGGATTTGTCCATTGGAAGTTGCTCAACAGCACTCGCCACTTCCTCAACCTTAATGGGCCCCTCCAAAGAAGAATTGTGGGAAAGAGATAAACTAGGAAGGTCTATCAAACTAAGGTAGTTCGTGATATCTGCTGTAGAAGGGCATTTAACCAAATCTTCAGAGTACAAACTCTGGTAATATTGTCCTAAAATATCTGCTATCGCTTGGAGATCGGTAACAACCGGTTTATCTTTATCTGGTTTAATACCCGGGATAAATCGAGATGCCTCATCTTGCCTGAGCCTCATGGCCAGTAATTTACTAGCTCTTTCCCCTGATTCTAAGTAAAGAAACTTTGTACGTTTCGGTAAAAGCTCGGCTTTCTGGGATATGAGATTAAAGTACTGGGCCTGCAAACCATTTAGTTTGACCCATTTCTCGTCCAGAGAAAGCCCAGAAATTGTGTTTTCCAATTGATGGATTGAAGAGAGCAGTGAGTTCAATTGTTGTTTGCACTGCTGGAATTTTGTTGAGGTCAATCGGATACACTCCCCCCTTAAGGAACATTTTAGAGCCACCCAAACCATGTCTGTTCTGCTCACTCAGTCCCTGTTAGTCTCTAGGAAATTGACGACAAAATTCTTGATCTGTTGTAAAGAACTAGGTTTCTGTAGCAGCTGAGTATTGAGCCACCAGAGGATATCTTTCTTAACTCTGGGTCCTATTAGAAGAAGGAGGGAGACTGGTGAGTGGTCAGAAATTACCCTGGCGTGTATATCGGCGCTGATAACACCTGGGAGGGCGAAAGAGCTCATAAGGAGGAAGTCAATTCTAGAGAGTGTTTTGTGTTGGGGAGAGAAAAAAGTATATTGGCGATCCTCCGAGTTCAAAACATGCCAAACAGCAATGAGATCAGTCCCCTTCATGAGCTCATGTAAGGTCCTCTGAGCGGGAGACAATCCCCGTCTCCAGGAGTCAGATCTATCTATGTGTGAGTAGGGGGTAATATTCCAGTCTCCCCCAAGAATAGTCAGTTTGGGGGGATTAGTGGCAACCAACTCTGTCATGCGTGTGAAGAAGTGGGGGGAGTCACTGTTTGGGCCATAAACCACTCCCAGTATAACTTGTTGTGATTCCAACAGGCCATGTACTATGACATATCTACCGCCAGGATCCCAAAGTTCTTTTTTAAGAGTAAAGGGAATCTTTTTGTTTATTAAAATTATCACTCCTCCCCATTAGTGAATTTACCTGCCCCATAAACTTGTCCAACCCACGCTCTGTGAAACAGAACAATATCCTCCTACCAGAGATGCGTTTCCTGAAGAAAGGCAATCCCAGCATTCAAATACTGCAAATGTCTAATTATGATGTGTCTCTTACAATGATCTTGGGTGCCCTTCACATTCCAACTTATAAAGTTATATGGACCACTCATAATAAGGTTTTGACTGTGGCACTGACCCTGCTGCTGTCTTTAGGTACGTTTGGACGAAAACACTTGGCCCCACCCATCCCCCTAACCAGAACACTCCATACAAAGCACACATTAATCCCAAAAACAAAAACATGAACAATCCCTAAAACCAATTAATACTAACTCTATTCACTCTGTTATGCTATACCCCAGTTCTAATCAACTGCACCACTTTACTTCTCTCAGTACGTGATGTTAATGCAAGCCTGCATCCCTCATAGCACCCATCCCTCCCCTGCTCCTCCCCCGCTATTAATAAAAAGGAAAAAGAGAGAACCCCGGCGGGATTTGTATTTCAACACCACTGCCAAATACAGAAACACATTTCAATATCTGGAGGGAGCTCTTTTAGGTCATTTACCCCCTTCCATAAAAACCAAAAGAAAAAAAAAAGGTCTCCAATATTGTGTTATATCGTAGAATATAGGAGATGTAGTAGGAGAAATTATATACCGGTGCCCACCGGAGAATACCTGCAGCACACCCTAAATACAAAATAAGGGAGAAAATTAGCTGCTCCCCCATGTCTTAACGCTGGTATGAATCTCTTAAAATGTCAGAGGGGAACTCTAAAAAAAAAAAAGAAAAAAAGAAAAAGGGAGGGCACCATCATGGTCATTTTAAAGCAGATTTCCACCCGATAGACAATATACATGAAGTGGGTCGGTAGCACAGTCCTGGTATCTGACAAAAATTATCCCTATATGTCCAATATCCCAGAACCCTGCTCCTCAGGACAGTCATTCAGTATGATCCTTCTCCAGGTCGTAAAACGACGAGAAAGCACACTTCGCATGATCACATGTGCGAGTACTCAGTTCACCTTATTAGTCTCGCAGTGAGAAACACCGCACCATTTTGTTAAAACATAAGTGTTCATCTCTTCTCAGTACTGCAGATGAGATCCCCCTTTCATCCGATCGGAAGCCCATTCCTCGGTGCTTACAATCTCACTGCACCCAAGTCAGAAGATCAGATTCACTCACCCGCTCGCTCAAAAATAGAAACTGCACCCTCACCTCGGAACACTCTTCATTTAAACAAGTCCAGGAACAGGGTCTTGAGCTCTTTCAAAGCTTGCTCTTGAGATTCAAATGAGAGCCATTGCTCTCCAGATTTAACTTAAAGTGTCGTTGGTGTATCTCATACGAAAGGGCTTCCCTGTGGCGATCAGCTTCGATACGGTCGGGTGCAATTCCTGCCATTTCAGTTGGACAGACTGCGGGAGATCCTGAGTGATGCGAATTTTGCTGCCTTCCCAGAGAACTTCCTGCGGATTTTTGACTTTATTGAGTATAAACTGCTTGTTGAGGAAGTTTAGCAACTTGAAAATGATGGGTCGAGGGGGGGCATCAGGAGGTGGAGGGGGACAGAGAGCTCTATGCATTCGCTCAATAATATATGTTGTGCCATTCGGGGATGGTCCAGCTATCCTCTCACACAGCTTCTGTATAAAAAGAATTGGGTTATTGCCTTCTTCTTTCTCTGGCACTCCAATTATCAGGAGGTTATTCCTCCTACTCCTCCCTTCTAGGTCTTCAAGTTTGTCCTCGAGTTTCTTCATCCTACGACCGAATTCAGTGGCTTCCTGTTCCATTTTACCCTGCTTTTTCTCCAGCGAGATGATCTTAGCCTCAGAGTCCCCAACACGTATAGATAATGATTGCACTGACGTTTTGATTTGGTGAAGATCTTCTGACATATCCAATATTTTTTCTTGAAGAGGCTGCCTTATTTCTAAGAACCTCTCTTCCGAGAGGGCTGTAACTGAGGTCGAAGAGTTGGGTGTTCCTGCCGCTTGCAGCTTCAGGCGCTTTGCAGCCTTATCTTTCTCTGGCATCGGCGGAGAGGAGTGCCGTGGAGGCGCTCTTTCATAAAAACATCCATTATTGCCATTTTATTTCTTCAGTCACTCAAATAAGCTGTTTCCCACACCTGCCAAAGCCACTTATAGGTACCTATCCACTCACAAAAAGGATTAAATCTTGCAAGTTAACAGCGGGAGAGCGGAGCTGCGGGTAAGTGCTGCTGTTCTTCAGGCTGCCTTCACATGACCCAATCCTTCTGCCGTCAAATTCTATGTTTCTATGTAGGGGAACTTTCAGAAAGCATACTAGTTAGACACAAGTCAGATTATATTACCTTTATTTTTAGTACAACATCCCCATTTTCTTTATAACTTTTGGCACAAACTTAAAAAAAGGCTATGTCGGCTATGTCCCTTGGACTTTATCTACCTCTGCTGCTCGACTACATCTGACAGCACACTCCTCTACTTATGACATCAAATCAGTTCCACAGCAACACAGGACTGTGATATATATAGGATATAGCATGTATGCATATATGTGATATAGCAGGTTGCTCACTCGCCTCTGAGGCTGGAAGATCAGAAGACTGTGGGTTCTATCCCCACACCAGGCACTTGGGTTAAATCCTAATACTGACACTGTAGAGCAGCATGAGGGGGTGCTGCACTCCTGAGGTGCCATCTTTCAGATGAGATGTTAAACTGAGGTCCCGTCTTCCTGTTCTGGTGGTTGTTCAGGTGGACGTTAAAGATCCCATGGCACTTCTCAAAAAGAGTAAGGGAATTTCCCTGATGTCCTGGCCAAATTTCCGCCATTCACTGAAAATACCACCAACAGCTTAATCTGGATCAATTTTGGTTGGTTACCATCTGTATTCCCCGGTTGCCCTGAAAAAGGGACTTCTAGTCTCAGTGAGCCTACCAGGTCAACAAAATTCAATAAATAAATATCAGGAGTACACAAACAGCCAAAGAAGATGAAGATTATGGGATGGTGATACTGTTTTCATGTTCTGTGCATGGTTACAAAGAAAATGGTGAAAGTTATTACAGAAACGATATCAAATCTAGAAAGGTGCACCCAAAAAGAGTACTCTAAAGGTGTTGTACAGGTTGAACATGCTAAGTAGTCTGTCAGCTGTGCCATCTAGATGTGAAAATCTGCAGTTAAAAAAGTTCTGTAGTGTTCGGAGGTTACTACAATAGCACCCTTTAGATGGGAGATGCTGAACTACTGGGAAGGGTAAAACCACAATCTAACCTCCCTGCTGAACCATTCAAATAAGTAAGAAATAACACATGACAGGGCATGCAGTGAATTATATTTTAAAATGAGTAGTGCAAATTCAGAACTCTGATTGGTAAAAATCAGTCACATGACAGTGCATTAATACACTGCAATGCACAGTCATCTAGGTCCTTAGACTCTATATATCAGTACACCTACAGAATTTAAACAACAAAACAAATGGGCAACCAATTATTTTCATTTCTAAATCAGAAGCTCTGCCAAAAAGCTCCCTCACTGCTGTCTACACACTGTATTTTTTAATTTCTGGCTGGCAGTATAGCCTAGAGGTTGGAGTAATTAGCTGTGAATGAGATTGGTCATCCAGCAAGCCTGTGTTTGATTCCCACAACCTCCACTTGCATACTGTGTGACTCTGAGCAAGTCAGTTAGCCACCCAGTGCTCCCAGGTCATCCCTGAAACAGGCATTTGTGTCTAGTGGGCCTTACCTGCTTGCCAAAGACTAATAAAAAATAAATAAATAAATTTCAGCAGTAAACCGTACCCAGCCAAATGCAGTCTAGCCCCAGCACATGAAATATGCATCATTAGGTCAAAATACCAAAAGCAAACCAGAAAATATCAACAGGATCCAGAAGAAGTATTTTCCCAAACAATTAGACTATTATCTATATTTCTAATTATATAAAACTTTATTAAAAATGTTAAAATGTGTAAGATAAAGAAACCCATCTTATAATTGCAATCACATGCTCCAGGGTGTGCATCAAGCTAAACTGGTGCACTTCCAGGGTGACTGAAAGCACTCGGCCTCACAACACACCCGAAGCATGCATTGATTAAGCACAATGCACAAGCTGTCATGTGTTATTGCTTACTTGAAACATGTCTAGAGGGCATTGTGAGACACCTGGCTAAGGGCTGAGAGCCTTCAACCATCTGACAGGTGCATCAGTATAGTTTGCAGCAAACCATGGAATGTGCTATTGCACCTAAAAATGGCTTTAACATTATAATGTTTAAAAAATTAATCAAAACAGAGTATTATTTATTTAAAAATACAAGTTTTCCTGTGCTTTATATAAAGTAGCTCTTTTGCCTGTGGTTCTGTTTTCTACTATTTGCTGTATCTTTATTCTGCACTGATGCAGTTGTACTCTTGATTTACATAATAGCAGTTTTTAAATACTGAAGAAATACAGGGTGAGGGCTCTAGTGTCACCATGGCTACTGTAACTGAATGTTTGCAAAGCAGATTAAAAGTCCATCAGGATTTTTTTAAGTAACATTTTTTTTTTGTATACTTTATTTATGGTCAGTTGGACAGGGCATCACTCAGAGGAGCTCACTCGACTTATGCCTCTACTCCCCAGTGAGACCCCCTGTCCTCCGGGACCCCACCAAACCTTTCCAGCCCCCCAGATCACCCCCCCCCGGCGGAGGGCCTGCCCACCTGCCTGGCAGCCTATCTGAGATTAGAGGGTCCGTCCCAGTAGAGGCCCTGGAGGACCGTATGAGGGATGGTCTGGTGCTGGGGATGTGGGCTTGGTCACTGGAGTCCTCATTTCCTTCCTGTCCCATCAGGGATTTTAGTCTTGTGGTTTCCCCTCAGGAGCATGGACATGCAATGATACCCTGGCACAGACGTGCCTCCGCCCGCCACCATCACGGCACCGCAAGTTCCCCGCGCTGCCCTTCATCTCCATCAGTGGCCACCAAGGAGTGGCACAAAGCCCGGAACCTTCCCCAGAGAAGGGAGAGCAGTCCCTCAGATGCTCAATCCCATCCCTCCCCTGCCAACCCCCAGCGGCCGAGTCTGTTCCCAAACCCAGGTTGCCAGCGTGGCATGAGCTGTGGCATCCAGCGCCTCAGTCCTCAGCGCCATCGGGCTGGCTAACAGTTATTATTTTAAAGTGGTTTGTGATAACCATGAGTATTAGTGGGGTAGTATCGAGAAACAAATTGCGCAACTAATACAATCAGCAAGGAGAATTCTGTGGCTGGGAGCACAGTAGCATACAATTCTCCATTTGCAAGGTAGAAAGATGGGTAATGCTTTTATCTGAACAGCATTTGGGACATATTACAATGCAGACACTGCTTTGTCAACAGTTGCACTTTTAATATTTATAGAAACATAGAATTTGACAGTAGATAAGAACCGCTTGTCCCATCCAGTCTGCCCATTTCTCCTTACCTACACTATTACATCCAACCATACCCGATCCACAGCTCTTTCTCCCTCCCTCCTTCCTTTCCACTATGATTCCTTTGTGCTTATCCCATGTATTCTTGAACCCCACCACTGGTTTTGTCCCCACCACCTCCACTGGAAGGCTGTTCCAGGAATCCACCACTATTTCTGAGAAGAAGTACTTCCTCACATCTCTCCAGAATCTACCCCCTTCCAGCTGCATTTATGGAGGTTTAAGAACTAGAGATTGTGTAGGAAAAACTGTGGGCAAAAATATGGCTGCTAAACTTTAGTTTTAAACTAGAAGGTGATGTATTAATATTTGATGAGGTTTAGAACCAGGATGACCACGTATGGAGCCATATCAATGCATGGCCAGGGGACATCTCTATATCCATCATAATGCACTATCACTCCTACCCATTTTATAATAATATATAGGGGATACACAATGGGTGACTCAAAATACACAATTTATCTCCAAGTGTGAGGATGCAAGACCTTAGCTCAAGAGCGGTGAAGCCATAGGTGAATTATGAAAGTCCTGTCCCCTAACAAGTGGAGCTAAATTTAGTATTTTAAGGCAAATCATTAAATACTTGATTTATACAATATCAGTTTAAAAGTAGCAACATTAAAATCACCTATTTGTGAGAAGAATTGACTGTTTCTCTTTGAGTTCAGCAGCTAGCTTCTGGGCAAGATAGGGCTATAGTGATGTCACTAGCATTGGGAAAGCAGATTTGATTGGTTAGGTATCACGTCAAAAGGGTGACTACATATGAGCGACTCACAAATGAGTGAGTCATATTGAGCAGAATGGTTAATGGCTACCTTGCAAGGGTAGCAACCTGGTTGACGGTGACCATTTAGGAGGGTGACTGGAAGGCAGGAATAGCGAGGGGAAGGGGAAGGATAGGACAGAGGGTTTCTGTGGGGTCGTGCTCCCGGTGCTGCCAAGCCAGCCCATGTGGTGTGGTCGTGAGGGTGGCTGGCTCCTGCGTAGGAGGTTCTGGGGACAGGATGGGAGAAATATTTTGCTGCTGCCTGTGACTCTTGTTTTTTTTTTTCTTTTTTGGGAGTCTCACCTTTCCAGCATGCACCATCCCTGGGTTGATAATCCTTCAGTAGGGGGTGGGGTACAACCCCACATAAACATTGATAACTATTGGCTGGATGTAGTGTCACCATTATGTGTATATCGCTGAATTGCTTTTTCGGCAAATATACACTTGCCATACTAGCAATCACTCTTTTGCGTTCACTATTATGACATGGAACTGATTGCTTCTTACACCCCGGGGTGGACATTTTGGCTTGGCATCCCCTTTAAGGTTAAGAAATTGACTTTTTGGACTTCGACAAGCACAATTGGAGGTGGAGATTAAGTTTTCATTATGATACATCTAACCTCTAGATAAATGCTTTTTTTTCTGGAGGTTAGAGAGGCTGACAAACAACTTTAGCAAGGGGCATTTATCATCACCGATGAACAAATGTTTGTTCTTTAGCATATTAGTGCTTTTGCCGTGGAAGGGATTGATCTACGATAAGAAATAGGTTTGCACAGTTTTAATTGCATATTGCCTGAGCTGTTGCCAAGTTTAAGAATCACCTTATTTTTTTCTCCATTTGTTTCTCTATCTAGGTTTAGGCATTGTTAGCTCTGTATGTATACTACCTTATCCTTTAAAATAATATAATACAAACATAATTAAAAAATTAAAGAAAATGGGCTCAGTTGATTGCAGCCTTGGAATATCCTAAATCTTCCATTAGCAATGCCATTACCTTTACTCCTAGTTCCCGATTTCAAAAATATTGATGAATGGAAAAATACATATTATAAAAAGGGTCTCAGAAATTCTGCAATCTGATCGGTTGTTAGGATTCCAACAGCTTTACATTAATCCATATTACACTGTCATGTACAATCTGATCACAATGGCACATGGATTCTTCCTATCAGCATTCTATCCTCTAGCACTGCTGAATGACAGGAATGATGCATTCTTATTCTGAACCAGCATTCTTAAACTGTTGGTGGAAGAACTGTTTTATTAAAAATCTCCCTCTAAATGAAGTAAACATTCAAAAAGTATATTTTAACACTTTTCTTTTGGAATATTTTTTTATAATATCAATAAGGCACTCCCTGGATTAGATTAACAGTCAATCACCCCAGGAAATATGGCACTTGGCTGTGCTCGTGCCACATTACACCCCTTGGGGGTGATTAACAGACTGTTAATCTAACCCCATGTCATGCCTTATTGCTTAAGTGACTGCCTACAAAAAGTCCCAATGGACTGAATAATTATCTTTTTGTCTGTTGTCCAAAGTATCACTTGCTGTGCCATCTGTGACTCGTCTGCAAACTGAATATGTTAATGAGAACGCAACATCAAAAACAACAGATAGAAACTGCAATTTTTATTTTTACAAGCAGTCAGTTCTTGCTTTTTATTTCTGATTTATTTCTCTTTTTCCTTTTGCTCATTAGCATGTTTGGTTTTTTTTTTACCTGGAGCAGCCCAGTTGCACAGAGGGCTGAGGCACTGAATGCATTACCTCCTGCATGCCAGTGACCAACATTCCAGAATGGGCACAGGTTGCCTGAGGTCAGCGGGGTGTGAGAGGATTGAACATCCCAGTGACTGCTCTCCTCTCCCAAGAAGGAGTGGCCAGCCATCTCAGCCTCTGACTGCCAGTGCATGGAGGCCTGGTGGTAGAGCAAGTTAATGACTAGGTCAAAGGCCACTGTTCTGTGGGATGTGAACGCATCCATGCACGGGTTTGGATGTGTCACCCTGGCAGGGGTAAGTGGGAGAATATGGAAAATTGGAAAATCGGGGAAGGTGGGCTTCGTGAAGCCCTGCCAGTTTCCCCGTGTCCCATGCCACTGCTGTGATTCCTGGGATGGGGAATATGGACTACTGACCGGGAGGAAGGATGGCCCTCTCCCTCCTAGCCCCACCAGAATAGGAAATCCATGAGGGATTTAGCTCCTGGTGAGTCAGGTAGTAGTTGTAGTAAATTTTATTTATATATGGAGCCCTTTCCCTAAGGCCCAGGATGCCAGTACAATCAAATACAAATTAAGACATAAAATACACATAACAATAATTTATACAATAGGGCTAGTACCCTTTGGGAATTTTTTTTTTCTGTGGTCTCTCCCTGTTTACTCTGTTTTTTTTTTTTATTTTAGTAACTGGGTAAGTTTTTGGGGGTGATCTGGGAGCACTGGGCAGTTAAGTGATATGTTTAGAGTCACAGAGTATTCAAATGGAAGTTGTGAGACTCAAACACTGGTCTGGGCTGCTGGATGTAGCAAGTTTGTTCACTGCTTGTTACTCTAACCTCTAGGCTAGGCTATACTACTGACAACACTGTTTGTGTGTGGTCTGAGTGTGCGTAAGTGTTTCTGAATGGGCTGGGATTGCTAGGCACTATGGGAAACAGGTGAATGTGTTTTGGAATGATAATTGTGTTACCTGCAGCTAGGAGTGAAGGCGCTTTTACACACAGGTTTTTAAAACGAGATAAGCGTTACCTGTGTGGCACTGTTATACTCTGTCGCGTTCTGGTTTCCTTTTACACACTGCGAGTATTTCGGCCAATCCCACCTTCATTTGTTTCGGCTCCCCCCAGTTTGCTGTTCTTATGGCAGTTTCTGCAGTGCTACCGGAATGGCTGTTTTCCATAGCCAGATGAAACAAAACACGTTGGTGCAAACCGCAAGAAGCAGAGATTGCGGTTTAGACAAACGTTCACCAAGGGAATGAAACAGATGCATTTACACACAAGGGATGTAACTGAATACTCTTTCCATAACAGTTATTCCGTTACATAAACCTGTGTGTAAAAGCGCCTTGAGAAACAGACTGTTAATTCAGTAAGTTGCAAGCTTCACTGAGACAGAGAAACTGCTGCAGTCAGCACTCAGAAAGAGAAACTGCTTTATGAAGGAGGCTGGTTTGAAGATTAGAGCAGCACAGGCTAGGAGTGTCAGAATAACTATGGAACACAGGTGATTGTCTTTTACAATGCTAACTGAGTTAGTTGCAGGATTCAGAGAGAAAGAGAAACTGTGAAGCTATTAAATGCAGGCTGCAGTGTAGATAGTCTCACTCTGGTGACATCACCATTGTGAGAATATTTGCTGGTGATGTAGACACTGTGAGTTTATCAGGAAATAAACCCACAGTGGTGATGTCATCACAGAGTTATTCCACTGCAGTGGGAATACGTCTTTATATTCTCAATGTTACATGCTCACCCCTACTGTATAAATATATATATATTTTTTTATACCATGGGGGTGAGATCAGTTCCAGTGAAATAAACTATGTTATTTGCACTGGAGTGAAATAAATCCTGATGACATCAGCAGAGTTAAAATAAATACCATTTATACCCACTCTGCTGACATCACTTACCTGCATCTGAAAACACTAAGAAACACCCCTGCAATTTGCTGAGTTCTAAAACAGGCCCTACACTAAAATGAACACAATTAAGATAGATAATGATAGTCAGCTGCAGCACTCCTTCTAAATGTAACAATCTCCAAATCTCTTGTGCTGCATTTCAAAACCCAAGTTTAGTACATTACTGAATCCTGCATTGCCCCATATTGACCTACAAAATGAACAACAAATAACCAGTATATTGCAAACATTGAGCTTGTCACAGAACAGAACCTCCCTCAGGCAACCAATTACTAAAACACAGCACACCCAATCAAGACCCCTCCCCCACACACACACACACCAACCAACAACAGCTCACTACAACAACCCATTCATAAAACTTCACACACACACACACACACACACACACACACACATTACCATGGCACCAGCATCATTTAAAGTGACATGAACCTTATAACAACAAACATACCTCTCTCACTGAAATTAGTCTCACCTCCATGGTATAAATAGCACACACGATGGGCAGATGATGGAATATGGAAAATATTCTCATGCACGCCAATGAGCACTATATCTTCCTCATGCCTTCAGCACTGGGAAATATCCAGAGTCTACTCCCTCCGCGAGGTGAGAATATTTCCATATTCCACTCCTGCCCATCATGTATCCCATATATATATATATATATATATATAATATATATATTATTTGCAAAAACTATTAATGCATCAGTTATGGTTGTTTTCACCCCAACAGAGGTGTGGAAATTCAACGTTAGAGTTCCACCCTTACCACCCGCCCCCACCAACAGGCATGGAGGTGTGCATTGGGGTCATCGGCCTAACTCTCACCCCATCATATGTGTAAAGAAGCAGAGGTGGTGTGGTATAGGAGAATGGGGTGAGAGGCACAACGACCCAAACGCACACCAACATGCCTGTTGGTGGGGGTGGGGTTGTAGGGGTGGTAACCCTAACGTTGAATTTCCACACTTTTGTTGCTTTGGAAACAGCCCTAACTGATGCATTAACCAAGTTTTTTGCAAGGAATTTCCATTCTTTTTGAAAAAGTACAATATAAGTAGTAAATGGTTGATATGTGTCTGTGGCAGCGTGGGCCCTCCGGACACTGCGGTCCCACACACATAACTATGGAGCCATACAGCAGCCCTATAAGGCAAGGAACCCTTGTAACACAAATTTGCCAATATCTCAGGAACCATAGCAGCTAGGAAGAAAATGTAAGTGTTGACTGTGAATGCTAACTCTGTGGGCATAATAGTGGCCCATGGAAATGAAAATAAGCAATTGGAATACTAATTCCCAACTATCTCAGTAACCATATGAGGTAGAAAAAAATTCAAATTTCATGGTATTCATGGCTTTCCAACCTACTTCTGCACTTAGTCCCCCAAATTTTTGTGATGAAAAATCTGTATCTCAAACTGTTTTTGAGATACAGGCACCGAAAGGCATCACGGGCGCTGCAGTGTTGTCCTATGGGAAAATTTATCAACTTCGGAATGCTGTAACTATGAGCCTGTTCAGTGTTTTGTACCAAAACATCAAAAATCATATCTGTGGGACCAGGGCTTGCCACATATTATATATATATATATACCTGTATAAATATATATATATATATATATATATATATATATATATATATATACAGTGTCTAAGCCAGTATATTAAGGTTAAGTAAGCCCTTACATGTTAAAACCAATTTCTGCACCTTATTAACGTTACTCCTGTTCAACTGACTTACTTGTAATCGGACAGATACTGAGTTGATGCCTTGATCTCTAGATCACAGAAATTTGTCTGGTAATCGTGTCAGAGGAGGAAGTTACAGAGATGCAAAAAAGTGTTAAATTGGTCAAGATTAAGGCATTTTTTTTGTTTTTTTGCTTACCTACAACTAAAAAACTGGAAAGATTGTATTCCTGAAATCTGCAGGGCTGATAGAGTTTGCGCCAGGGTGTATACTTTTGTGTTTTTTATGTCCATGACTTGCCCCATTTTTGAAAAATTAAGTAAAAATTATGAGCATGGTCAGTTTAAAAACTGAACATTCTAAGTTTAATTGATTTTTTATGACTGCTTTTCTAAATGTGTGCATGTCTGTGAATGTGTGGCTAGCCTGACCCTGTATACAGCATTTGTATGAGTTTCCATGGTGTTTGTTCAGTGGGGGGTGGGGCTACTTGTCAGTGCTGCTCCCTGCCCCCAACGTATGAAGATGTGTGTATTATGTTTGAAAATGGCCTTTTGTGACCATTACCCTATCTGTCATCAAATTCCTTTACGCCAGACACCAGGGTGCCCAATCTCTGGTGCCAGCAAAGTAATAAAATCTTCTGACACCAGTGTGCTGCCCACCACAGCCGGTAAGATTCCCCCTGTCTGCTATTATTGAATTCCACCTGCCCACCAGAGCAAGATCCCAACACCAGGACCCCTAATTCCTGTGCAGGCTCGGACCACTCCCTGTCCCAACCATGTGCAATACTGAGGTGCCCACCCTGGTGCCGAGAAACATCAAGATAACTATAGGGTGCCCAATCCCCAGTGTTAGTGCCTGCAAAATAAAAAACAGTTCCTTATTGTCTTAATTTTTTTTTAAACTTGTAATAAAAAATTCCATTAATGTCTATTACACCATTCCCTTCCACCACAGCCATCCCCTGCCACAACCCCCCACTCAGCACCCACCACCCCTCATTCACCCCAAACCCCACACATGAAAACAGCCCACCATTGTAGATCTTGTCTCCAAGCTGAAAGACATCCTCCTCCTGGAACTCTGATTGCGAACCGAGGAAATAAGATAAGTGAGGTCAATGTATTTCCAGTACATTTTAAACTTTAACTCATAACTTGGTAATTTTTTAATATTTTCACTCCAGATTTTCAACATGGCTGTTTTGGGACCCCACCTCATGAACAAGGTAGGTGAAAAGTTCCAAATCTGCCCCAAAAGGTGATTCTTTACTTACTACGCGAAATCACCTTTCAGGCAGGATTTGGAAAAGTTCACCTACTGGATTCATGAGATGGGGTCATAAGAAGACTATGGTTAAAATGTTGGGTCAATATATTAAAAAACAACAACGTTAAGAAGGTATATTGAAGTCTTTAATGCTCCATCATAACTTTGGTAATTTTCAATAGTTTGACCCCAACTCTTCAGCATAGGCATGTGTTTACCTAACCTCATGAACATGACAGCTATTGTTTTTCAGATCCTGCCCAAAACATGTTTTTGTACTTGTGGTGCAAAATGATGATTCAGCTAATATTTTATAAATGACACCTGTCATGTTTGGGGAGGGGGGAGGGAAGGGGGACATAAAAAGACTATGTTGAAAATGTGGGGTGAAAATGTCAAAAAAAAAAAAAAAAACATTATTAAGAAACACTGTTTTCAGGGCCGGCCATTGAACCTGTAGGTAGCATGTTGTGTTGCTGTGCCAGTGACTCACATTTGAGGAAGTGCTAAGGGAGCCAGTTTGGCAGCATGAGGATGAGAGCCACTGCTATTGCATGCCACCACTCCTGTCCTTCGAAGGGATGGTACAGTGTTCTTCCGCATAGATGACACCTTCAGGCAGGTTGGGGACCCTTCCCTTAGAAGGGGTTAACATGACAAAATGGGTCTTGAAATATTCTCCACTGTTCTGTTTATTCCACAAACGTGGATACAATTTTACAATTACAAAAAGAAGAGAAATTCATTGCAAAAAACTGCATTAATGAAGACATTAGGGTTGAAGAGTGCAAAGTGCACAAAGTGGGGAAATTAAAAATACATTAGGGTTTGGGTCTCCAGAGTCATGGTGAATCATTGTGGTGTGTACCTTGGGGTTATTAACCCTAATGCCCCCCCCCCGTAGCCTCCTGTACAAAGTACAAGGTACAGCTCCCTTTCAGTGCCTCACAGTGATATACTCATTGGAGTTTGAAAAGTATGGCTCACCACATGTTACCAACAGGATTAGATTTAGTGTTCTTCACACAGGGCCCTGGTAGCCTTGCATGAAGAAATTAGACCATGTCTGATCTTGTTTACCCAGGGGAGGGGGTGCGCATTAGGGTTGACAACCCCAAGGAACACCCTACCACTGATTCATCAAGACTCCAGAGACCCATAACTCTAATGCTTTTTTTCACTTCCCTACTTTAGACGCTTTGCATTCTTCAACCATAATGTCTGAATTAATGTAGTGTGTGTATATACATATATATATAGAGACAGAGAGAGAGAGAGAAAGAAAGAGAGCGAGAGAAAGAGAGCGAGAGAAAGAGAGAGATCAAGAGAAAAATTATATATAGAGAGAACTTACATGCAGGAAACAGAGTAAACCATTGCAATGTCCTTGCCTCCCTACATTGGCCTTCTCTCGAATAGTGTCTCCACTACCCTATCCTACCGTCTGTCTGGCCTATAAGATACTAATGAAGTAGATCCCCAATCTCAGATATATATATATATATATATATATATATATATATATATATACATATATATATTTTTTTACTGCCCTAGAAACCCTCTAGATGGTACCTCTGCTCCCCCTCTCAGCCCCTCCAGGAGGTTCCTCAGACAAGAACTACTGTACTTTTGATATGTAGCCCCTTTCACACAAAGCATCCTTGCTCTGGAACAAACTCCATGTCCACATTGAAGAATGTCATACCTATCAGGCCTTCAAGGGACTACTGAAAGGGTTCTCAACCCCAAAGCTAATCTGCTGCTGCTTCCATTGAGCCAGCTCTTGTCTCAGCAATGCCAACTAGCAGCTAAATGTATTTACTTTCGCTTCTGTCAGCCTTGACTCACTACCAACTACTAACTGCATACTGAGATGCTATAACTGAGAAACCGTACCCTACTTTGTACCCTGTCTTGATGCTTCACTGTTTATCGTATGAATGTAAACCTAAACCCTCACTGCTGACTTGGATTATGTCTTATGCTTCACCTGATTTGATGGTTTTTGTACGGTTGAAAACATTGAATTTCCTTAATGCTTGTCTGCAATCCTCATCTGTAATTTGGATAATACTTTAAATGTTTGACCTGCTTTGTTGATTATTGTACATTGTCTGAATCTCTCTGTTGAACAGTCTCTACTGTATTTGCTGTATGTACTCCTCCCTGCTCATGCCTGAAAATAGGCAACTGTTTGTCTAGTGCACCTACCCAGTCAACAAAACTTAACAAATAAATCAGTCCATGGAATTTGGTTTGATGTACCATAATATTGCATATTGCACTTTTGTCGTATCAATTTGTGGGGAGAACTTGCTATGTAAGCTTGCTGACCTTCATTGCTGTGCCTATTGCAAGTACCACTGTCACTATATCCTCTATGTCATTAATTTTGTACCAACATGAAAACGAGTCATATTCCGTATGTAAGTTATCCCACATCACTCCTGAAACAGGGATGCATTTCTCAGTGAGTCAACCTGGTCAACAAAATCCAATAAATAAATAAATATAATAATTGACTACTTTTAAAAGTTAGTATTAATTTCAGGCTGCACATTGGCTCTTTATGCAGTTGAGAACCTTTTCCTGGAGAAGCTATTACTTTATTGAAGTTGTTTGTTTTACCATGTTGGTCAATTTTATATGGTAACGCTGTTTTGTCCCAATCTTATTGGAAAGGAACTAGAGGGTTTGCATAAAACAGGATTCACTCACTGTTTTGAAATCAAATCAATGGCATTACTGTTCTGATAGAAGTATTATGCACAATGGCCACTATTCACAAATGCCTATGCACCACACAAGGGCAGAGCGTAGGCATTCCCAGGACCAAAAGCCACGCAGCAGTGCTCTATGCACCCCCTGTGGCATTCATGAATGGGTGCACTAGTGCCCCATGTACTTGATCCTTGGCCGGCTGTGAGGTGCTGTGCCAGGGGCGGGACAGGGGTGTGCCCCACATGGTGCCCATTGTGCCACCATTGGGGGCTGAATGCAGTACGCAGAGGGTGAACTGGTGTAGCCATTGCACTCCCCCTCATGGTGCTACTGCTGGCCATGGCAAAGCATTGTTGGTCCCCTCACCATGCTGCCCCAGCCTTATGGACCAGAGGGGAGGCCGGGGGTGGCTGCCCAGGTACTCACCCCTGCATGGATGCAGTTCACTGGCCTCAGAAACCCCCACACCATACAGGGCTGGGGATCCACTCAGGGACCATGTATGGGCATCCCACTGGCTGTCCACCCATGTCTGCCGATCTGCCCCCCAACACACACTAGCGTGACAGGGGAGGGTCCATGGATGGGAGGTGTATGGTGGCTGGTGATTGTGAATGCCAGCCAGCACACACCCGTCCACAGGAGCAGAGCCACACAGGCAGGGTATGTGCATTTCACATGTGAAACTCGTCCCTTGGAGAATGGTTGCCATTATATGAAGAAAGCACCCTCCCCTGTAGCAAAGATTTGTCAACTGAAGTGGTAGGGAACTGCTTTGACTGTTATGCACAGGTTTCAATGCTGTTTTGTATAGACTTCCTTTTTCCCCACATACATTACCCATGCAACATTAAAGAATTAGAATACTGCCTGAAATAAGTATTAATTTAAAAAAAGTCAACTATTAACTCTTATATTTGAAGTAACTTTTGTTTTTCCCTTTTGCTAATTTGAAGATTTTCTATTGACAGTACTTGACATGATGTGTGGAACAGTACTCTTCTTAGAGGCTGATGTATCTAGTTTTATTCCTCTTTACATTGTACCTCATCAGCCATGTGACCTCTATGACTGTGACATCACAAGTGATCAAGAATCAATCACCTGAAGCCAGATGGATTGCATGTGATGTCAGAATCAGTTAGGTCACAGTGCTGATGAGGCATTCAGAGAAATAGAACAAGATATATCAGTCTCCACATAAAGCCCTGCTCTTCACATCACCCCAGTACTATCAGTTAGAAAACCTTCTAATGAGCAAATGGAAAAAATACATTAGGAATAAAAAGTAGCGACTGGCTTCTTTAAAAATTAATGACACTTTCTGCCTGCTATTCTTGGTTCTACTAGATCTTTGAGACATTCATATTCTCCCTTGACATGTACACCCAGCCAATGTGAAGTGACTTTGACTCTATCATGGGGACCTTTTGCAGTAGAACCTGGTAGAGTTCACTAGTTTGTAATGTTTCACTAGTATGGAAGAGGTTGTTTTACTTTCACAGTGCTATGAAAGGGTTATAAAGACTGCTGGGTGATGATTGGCAGACACAGGCTGCCACTGTACAAGGACATATACGTACCAAACAGCTTGACTACTCAATTAACAAACATAAGTGGGCACATCTGTGCATTCTCACTTTCATATCTGTGGGTTTAAGGACTACTGATTCCATTAAAAAGTAACACTATGTGGCCCAGTGGCACTGAGCGCTGAGGTGCTGGATGCCTTACCTCGCGCCACGCTGGCGATCCAGGTTCAGGAATGGACTTGGGTTGTCAGAGAGCCGGCACCGAGGGGGGGAGGTTCAGAGCAGGATTGAGCAGCTTGAAGGCAGCTCTCCTCTCTGGAGGGTGGTCACCATCCCCCAGTGCTCAGTGCAAGCAGCAGGAGCGATACGTAGTGGGTGGGTACCTCGAGATGCGGGGTTACATATGCCTCCATGTGCATGAGCATGTCTGTGGTAGGGGCTGGGTTATGGGGAGAAAAATGGAAAGAACACCACAAACTACATATAGGAAAAAAAAGTAACACTACATTTAAATAAAACATTGAATTAACTATTACTCTATGGTCTTTGTTCATATTGTTTACCATAAAACCCATTTTAAGAAACTCCAAAGTATGAGTAAGGCTGACATTTCTACAAATCCAGGGGCTGTATGCCCTCTGTCCATGGTACTAACGATCGAGCCTCTCTAATCCCTTGGGTGTGCATGTATCTCAGGCTAAATCACACCTTAGAGTGTCTTATTGCTTACAGTACTTAACCGGGGAACAGTTACAGATTGTACTCATTGTCGATCACTGACTTTTGTGGCTGCATTGTCAGTTACTTGTCAAAGGTTTTCTAAGTGGCCCAATGACTTGGCAGCAGAATACTGTACCCCCATCTAGAAGACTCTGGTTCAAGGGTAGCCTTTGGCCTGCTGCTTAACTGGCCGAAGGAGGACAGACTTGTCATTGAGAGATGCTCATGCTCTCCAGGAGAAGGAGAGGGAGAGGGGGAGAGAGCATTGGTTTGGATTGCTCTGTATCTCACCACACATTAGAGTCTTGGATCTGTAGGAGGGGGTCTCATCTCCATCAGACTAATGTCCTTGCCCCTTGTGGACAAGCTCGGGTGAGCCCATGGGGTTAGGGCAAGAGGATTAGAAAAACAAATCAAAGGAAATAGAGCTTCAAGGCTGAACAAATAAATCTCCAGATTTATGACAACTGAATGACCTTGTTTATGAAAATGCAGACCCATTTAGACTGGAATTAAAATAAGTACTAACACAACTCTTTTGAAGTTCAACAACAGTCTGTAAAAGCACGCTGCTCATTCCTGAAATGCCATTGAAGCCACATTTTTTTAATTAGTTAATTTATTTGTTTAGTTACACAAAACAAAATACATTGCATAAATACAGTAGAAGGATATATAGCATAAGTACAGTATACTGTATGATGCAGAGTAAAATATACATTTCAGGAATTAATATTGAAACACTGGTAGACAGGTAGCGGTGGAAGGCTAGGTTTGCTACCAAAGGTACCTAGCTTCACCTGAGCTCTTTTCTTCTAGGTTTGCTTGTAAGGACAGAGCAAGGAACAACATTATCAGAGCAAGGAAAAAGATTAAGGCTTCTTTTTGCTAGGCAGATTTACTGTGTGTTGTTATTTTCTTTTGTACTCATAAGTTTTAATACTGTTTTTTTGCTTACATTTTACTGCTGTAATCTTCTCTGATTCAGATTGCTGTTACAGGGTATACCTTCTGCTGAATTATTACTGGGTGTGCCTATAGGGTTGTCACTGTTTTGTGCTTACAGATTACTGCTGTAATCTTCTCTGATTCAAATTATTTTTTGCAAGGTATATCTTCTGTTACTGCTTTATTTTTCTCTGTAGCAAAGTGTTCTTTGCAGGGTATATCTTATGTGAAATTGTTACAGGTGGTGCTTACAGGGTTTACAGTTTTATCTGTCATTAGGCTAAACTTTCAGGGCTACTGCATTTGTTGTTGGTTGATTGTTTCTACTCTTACCTCCTTGTTTTTTTTTTGTCCATGGTTCTTTTTTGGCAGGGGAAGGGCCCACCACCCACCCCATCCCCAACCACCCCATGTTACACTCTTTTTATAGAGTAGCACAGTCATGACATTTCCTGTAGCAAAGCAGGAAGGGGTGGATAAGAGGGGTATCCACACAGTGACCTCACTTACTGGGGCACAAGTAATTTAACTTGTTATAACAAGTTATAAAAAAAAAATTCAACTTTTGCTTTCATTTTCTTCCTTATAATTATTCAGACGAGGTTATAAATTTGACAACTCAAGTGGAATGGATATTATTAACTGTAGGCACTGTGGGACACTTTTCAAAAGGGCAGTTATACAGGATTTAGGATGTTGTCCTACATGCTGGACCATTGGAGATCTAAGGGTTCAGCTCCAGGCAGCATGGGCAGAGATTGTGTGCCTCAAATCGCATATTCAGGAGGAAATATGTTATAAGAACCACCTGCCATTTCCCCAACATCCAACTGAAGCACCTCGGCCACAGAGGGTAGTTGGTATGGGAGACTGGCAGGTGGTTAAGAGGGGCAAGTCAGATGCCCTATCACTCAGTGCTCTCCAACGTATCACCTCCACAAACCATATAAAAACTATAAACAGGTATCTGCCTCTATCTCCAAAAAGAAAGGGGCAGAGGACACTGCAGCACAGGAGCTAGCACAACAAACTCACCCAAAACAAGGACCAAAACAAACAAAAAAAAGTTAAAAGGAAATCCAATACACTTCTGATCATAGGAGACTCCATGATTCGGGAAGTTACTTACCTGCAGCCGGGGGTAATGGTCAGATGTCTCCCAGGTATATAAGCATGGAGAGCCACTGACCGCATTGCTAAAATCATGCAGGAAGCAGGAGAAAACATCAATGTCCTGGTACACATAGGGACTAACAATCTCTCCAGCTGGTCAGTTGTGGAGACCAAGGAACACCTGACCAGGCTAGGGTACAAACTGTCATCCATTTCGTCCAGCATCTCCTTCTCTAAGATCCTTCTGGTCTAGGAGAGGGGGGCACATGGACGGAAGGTCAGAGAAGGGGAGATAGGGGAGCTAAACATGTGGCTCAAGGGCTGGTGCCAGGAAAAAGGACACATATTTGTAGGTAACTGGCAACAGTTTTGAGAGCAAAAGTTCTTTAAATTTGATGGACTGAATCTGACTAAGGAGGGAGTCAGTGTATTGGGGCAGAAGTTTGACGTCTTTGCAGAATATTTAAACTAGCCAATGGGGGAAAAGGTGCAGCAACTGATACATCAAACGGGAAGAACACCCCTCAGCTAGTGATCAAACAGGAGTTAAGCATGTTTGTAGTTCATTTGCATCATCAGGTAAGGAAAAAGGTCTGGCTCCCCATACGACGTGCAGGAAAAACGCGGGACCTCGCCCAACAACTAACGCACTGAAATCTGGCCAATGGAAAATCATATACATAAACGCCTGCAGTCTGGGAAACAAGATCCCAGACCTGTAGGCAACAATGACAGAGGCTAAACTGGACATGGTAGCCATTAGCGAGACATGTTTCACCAGTAATCACACTTGGGAGACTTCAGTTTCCGGCTATGTATTGTTCAGAAGAGACTGAGGTACAAAAAGGGGGGAGGGAGTAGCCTTTTATGTCAATGAAAATATCAAAGCTACAGAAATTCAGAATGTACATAAGGAGCCAGAAGAACTGCGGGCCACCCTGGAAACAGGAAATGGGACAGCCATACAAACTGGGGTTGTCTACAGGCCTCTAGAACAGGGAGAGGACATAAACACATTACTGTTAGAAGATATACAAAACATGACAGCGAAAAGGGAGGTTCTGATAATGGGAGACTTCAACATGCCAGATACAGATTGGTCAATACCAGCAGGAGCATACACCAGAACTAGACACATAGTGGATTCCCTGCTGGGGGAGGGACTCAAACAACTGGTACAACAACCACAAGAGACAGGACTATTCTAGATCTAGTAATGACTAATGGGGAAAGGATCACAGAACTCCAGGTAGAAGGTCACCTGGGGGCCAGTGACCATCACATGGTATAGTTCAATTTGGCTAATAGAACAAAATCATCCCATTCTAATGCAAAAAATATGGGACTTCAGAGGAGCTGACTTTGATAAGATGGCCAAGAGAGTTAAGCTAGCCCAGGCAAGAAGGACTACAGGTGAGGGGGTACAGGCACAGTGGGCAAGCATTAAGGATGCAATACTTGAAGCAACATCCCATTGTGTTAGGGAGAAAAGGAAGAGCAAAAGGAGGAAACCACTTTGGTTCTCAAAAACAGTAGCAGAAAAGGTCAGAGCCAAAAGACTGGCCTTCAGGAAATATAAAGGGAATGCAGTGGGACGAAGATAGGGAGGCACAGCAAACTTCCCTAACGGAAGCAGGGAAGGCAGTAAGGCAGGCAAAGGCACAAACAGAGTTAACACTAGCATGAACAGTAAAAGAAGGGGACAAGACTTTCTATAGATACATTAGTGAAAGCAAAAAGTCCAGAGGGGGTATTGCTAAGATCAAAGGGGATAAGGGGGAGTGTGTGGAGGAGGACCAAGGAAAAGCATCTATCCTAAATAGATACTTCTGCTCAGTATTTACTAAGAAGAAGGTGGGGCAGGGCCCACAGCTCAGCACCATGGACAAAGGGGGGAGGGAGGTGTGCACAAGTCCCTTCACAAAAGAAAGGGTTCTACTGGAGCTCACTAAGCTCTGGGTGGACAAGGCAATGGGACCCGGATGGCATACATCCCAGGGTACTAAAGGAGCTAAGGGTGGAACTAGCAGAACCATTATCAGAACTGTTTAGTGAGTCTCTGAGCACAGGAGAGGGTCCCAGAAGACTGGAGATGGGCTTATGTGATCATGCTCCACAAGAGTGGTAGCAGGAAGGAGGAGGCAGGGAACTACAGACCAGTCAGTCTTACCTCTGTAGTGGGCAAGATTACGGAGGCACTCCTTAAGGAAAGGATAGTGCAACACCTGGAATCCATAGGAGCACAGGATCCAAGACAGCCTGGGTTTACAACAGGAAGATCCTGTCAAACTAATATCATAGATTTCTTTGACTGGGTAACCAGAGTGGTGGACCAAGGGGGTGCAGTTGATGTCACCTACCTTGACTTCAGCAAAGCTTTTTATAGTGCTCCACATAGAAGATTGATTAATAAGCTGGGTAGGCTTGAGGTGGGTCAGACATTGGTCAACTGAGTGGCAAACTGGTTGGTGGGCTGAAAACGGAGAGTGGCAGTAAAAGGTATACAGTCAGAAGAGATGCAAGTCACAAGTGGGGTACCTCAGAGATCAGTCCTGGGGCCAGTCCTCTTCAATATTTTCATCAGTGACATTGCAGATGGACTGGAGGGTAAGGTTTGTCTCTTTGATGATGACACCAAGATCTGCAACAGAGTAGGTGATCCAGGTGGGGTGCACAGAATGAGAAGAGATCTGGATAAAGTGGCAAAATGGTCAGAAGAGTGGCAACTGGGATTTAATGCAAAGAAGAGCAAGATCATGCAGATAGGGAAGAGGAACCCTAAAGCCACCTATAGGTTGGGAGGGGAGTTGATGGCAATCACAAGGGAAGAAAGAGAGTTGGGCATCATCATCACAGATGACTTGAAATCATCCAAGCAGACCATTAAAGCAGTAGGTAAGGCTAGGGGGATGTTGGGGTGTATTAGTAGAGGTATCACAAGTCATAAGAGGGAGGTAATAATCCCTCTTTACAAAACACTGGTTAGGCCCATCTGGAGTACTGTGTACAGCACTAGAGGCCACTCCTTCACAAGGGCATTAACAAAATGGAGGCAGTCCAGAGAAGGGCAACCAAAATGGTGCAGGGACTGTATCAGAAAACATATGAGGACAGATTAACGGAGCTCAATATGTATACCCTAGAACAAAGGAGGGAGAGAGGTGATATGATCGAAACAGTCAAACACCTTAAGGGCATTAACAAGGTGAAAGAGTCTAATATGTTTCAATATAAGAAAAATAGCAGGACAAGAGGACACAGCATGAGATTAGAGGGAGGCTGATTAAGGGTAATGTGAGGAAGTTCTTTTTCACAGAAAGGGTGGTGGATGCATGGAACGGCCTACCTCAGGAAGTGGTGGATATAAATACAGTGCAGGGCTTCAAACAGGTATGGGATAGCCATAAGGGAGCAATACAGATGAGTATGAATAGATAGGCCATTGATAGAGCAAAGGTCAATGGCACATTCATAAAGTAGAAATAAATGGACAGACTGGATGGGCCTTGCGGTCCTTATCTGCTGTCAACTTCTATGTTTCTATGTTTCTATCTAGGAGCTTCCTCAGAAGCAGTTTAAGCAGTAGTTTGAAGCTGAGTTGCACACTGCTTCCCAGTAATGCTAAAGGAAAAGAGTTCTAGCGTTTTACTGCAGAAAAGACGAAGGGCACTGACCTTGAATAGGTTTTTTTTTTTTGTGGGTAGTTTGAAGCCCTGTTTAACAATAGCATTTATAAAATGTAGTTTAAAAAAAGGACCACATCTAAAAACTTCATTGATGGAAATACATTATCCAACCATTTATTAATTTTCTAGAAACTGCACAATTTGTAGCTAACCTAACATAATCTACCTAGCAACTGCATTTTCACATCAGAAGAAGGAAATCCACAACAACACTAAAATCAAACTATTTAATCAGCCCACAAGTGAATATTGAAAAAGCCTGTTTTACCACTTGTAAGCCTCATTTTTCCTCACATTATATTGCTGATTTTGGCTTCACCAATGGAGTAACATTTTTTTTAAGATAACTTCATTTTCAAGCATTTTTAGTTTTTAACTGTGGAATCTGTACATCGGGCTACTGACTCACCCTGAAAACAGCTCTTAATTAGCAAAACTGCATACAAATGTGCAAGAAGCTGCCCTGCCACATTGCCGTGATAAGAGCTTCTAAGTAACAGAGCTGAATACAACATGTGCAGCCCAACCCTTTGCTTATGAGGCGGCCTTATAGTAAGAGGGATCCATAGAGTTAGAACCGCAGAATCGGAACGAAACTATGTAATATGCAACCAGTAATTTCTTCCATTTATTAGCACTCTAAAAGCCTTGCTATCTATATTTCATTATTTAATCAACATATTTCCCATTTTGTAAGGGCAATAAGTCACTCCAGGGAATAGGTGTATGCTGAAATATTGCATACCGTAGCTGAATAAGACATTAGTCCATTTGCCTCATGCCTCAGAAGATAGTCAGGGCATACACTAATTCAGCATGCCTTCTCTTCACTTACTGCTTACGAGCATTGCGAGCAGCCATTAATGGAACAAACACATTGATAATCAATGTGGGTAACTAATACATTCTACCAAATTATGGTCCACACACCAGCAGCTGAAGTTAAAAAGATTGCTTATTTGCTTTGCTGCATGTGCAAAACCACCAACAGTGCATAGTGCCAAAAAACTCAACCACTGAGGGGAGCGGGGTGTTCATTAGCATTTTAAAGGTACTTTATGGAGATTTCTCTTGCAGTATCCTTCCTGCCAAATAGAAAGGGCCTAGGACAAGGCAGAATTCCAAATGACTTCTATAAAAAGCATAACAATGATTTCATCCCCTTCTTAGCAGAACTACTTAATTCATTTTTAACAAATGGCAGTTTCCTTTCTACAACACAACAGTCCTCTTGTTTTCAACCCAAAAATAAGGATCCTACACATTGTTCCTCATATTGATTTGTTTCCCCTTTTAAATTCAGATTTGAAGCATTTATTAAAATCCTTGCTACAAGATTGGAACAAATAATACAAATGTATACCCTTATGACTAAAATGGCTTTAGCTGGTACAGACAGTTAGGGGAAACATTCCAAGAACAATCAACATTATGCAGAACAACACCTTATCCGATGCTATTTTACTATTACTAGATGCTAAAAAAGCACTCAATAGGGTTGAGTGGGACTATATATCCATGAAGTATTAGAAATAGCTGGAATAGGGCCTGTATTTAGACAAATGGTAAAAATACTTTATCACCCTCCTTCCTTAAAAATTAGGATAAACTGATTGCTGTCCCCCACTTTCAGCCTTGGAAGAAGTACTTAACAGGGCTGTCCGTTATCTCTGTTAAATATTTGCCCTTGCAACAGAACCAACTGCTAGTGATCTCCATACATGATAATCAACTCATCAACAGTATACATATTAAGCAACTGGAACACAAAATGTGTATATATCTAGTCAGATTATGCTTTAATATATACTACCAATACCCTGATCTCAATATTATAATTATTACACAGTACACACACATTTCTGGCCGAGTGTCAAGTTACAAAGTAAAGTGGTCAAAAACTGAACTGCTTCCACTGGATCCCACTATGATCCCACAACTGTTTTGTTATCTTAGTGAGTGTTTCTGATTTATACGTGGGTAGTAAGTACCATTTCAGAACTGTACAATATAATTTATGTCCTCGTTCAGCTCTTCCTTTGTTTGCATTATACTATAGAACTCTGTGACTGAAAGGGACATACATTGCGTCATACAATTCTAAAATGGCACTTAGCATCACAGTGTAAATCAGAAACAACCATTGAGGTTACTAATAGGCAAATATTGATGAAACAATAACATACACTGGAGCCATTATTTAACAAGCAGCTTCTACTGGGAAAAATGACTGTCAGGTTCAGTGCAGTTCTCCTTTAAACTGTGAACCTAATAAAATTACTAGTATGACAACTTTGGGAATCCAGTTAACTTCCCCTGTAAATATTGAAAGCATCACGCAATGGCAACCCATGATCACTGCCTCACCAAGTCACTCCTACGCCTCTACTGCTGTATTTATGTATGCTAATCTGATTGTCCGCTAAATCTATGCTTTTAGCCATTGCTATGTGATTCCAATCTATTAAGGTGTGTGATAGATTTTTAGTTAGATGTCTCATCTTGTATTTACAAGGTTGAATCAGTCTGATCTATGTACCTGTAAACTATGACTGTTGTGTTGGTCTGATCCATGTATCTATATACTACAACTGTTCCTGCAGCCCACATGTTCTGAATTGTACTGTATGTGCCGTCTTTATGGCCTGGGTCATGCCTGAAAATGGTCCCTGGGATCAGTGTACTCACTTGTTGACCAAATCCGTAAATAAATAACATTTATCAAACAAATTAACCCTCCTACTCTAGCACAGATCCAGCAGTAACTTAAAAAGTGGCCTCTTCTTTCATTAAATTTGATTGGAAGAGTGAATGTCATAAAAATGAATACCCTTCATAGTTTCTCTTTTTATTTCAGATTCTCCCAGTTATGGTATGCTATAGCTTTTCTTGCTTCTCTTAACAAAACATCTCCTCATTTTCAAGGGAAAATGAAAATGAAGCATTGTGTTATAGTAAACTCACTACGTCTCATAAAAACGGCTGCAGAGACCGAACGGTTGTCTGTAACGCACACCTGTTGCCTGAGGAGTAGGCAAAGGTTGCAGGACTGCATTGCATGTTTTATTTCACAACAGGCATGCCACCTATTACCTAGAGAATGCAGTCTTCCCAGTAAATCTTACTACTTCTCCGTTTGTTTTGGGTCTCCTTCTCGCTGTTTCTCTCACCCGACTCAGGAAGCAGGCTGCGAGGAGGTGGTCGATGTTGCTGGATTGTGGATGAGTGCGAGGGCCAGTCGGGCAGCTGTGACAGAAAGAAGAGGCTAATTTTTTCCACAGAGAAAATCAACCAATATGAAAAGGAAAGAAACACGACAAGAACATTTCTTTCATGAGAAATTGTGGCTGGAAATTAACTGAATCAAAGCGAAGTGGAGTGATACGTTGTGATTTGGGATGCTGAGCAGGATATTTACTAAATATATTTGCTAAATAGATTGAACTTTTTTTTTTTTTAGGAAAGTCACAGCTTAGACTTAATATCTCTATGTAGAGTCCTTTTTTTTGCCTATCTTGGCCTATGCCTACGCGTGGATACCTGCACATTTATTTGGGCACTTAGTTTGCTTCAGTTGTTAAGTTTTATAGAAACATAGAAGTTGACGGCAGATAAGTACCGCAAGGCCCATCCAGTCTGCCTATTTTTCTATCTCATGAATGTGCCACAGGCCTGTACTCTGTCAATCGCCTATCTATTCATATTCATCTGTATTGCTCCCTTATGCCTATCCCATGCATTTTTGAAGCCCTGCATTGTATTCATATCCACCATTTTCTGAGGTAGGCCGTTCCATGCATCCACCACTCTTTCTGTGAAAAATAACTTCCTCACATTACCCCTTAATTGGCCTTCCTCCAATCTCATGCTGTGTCCTCTTGTCCTGCTATTTTTCTTATATTGAAACATGTTAGACCCTTTCACCTTGTTAATGCCCTTAAGATGTTTGAATGTTTCGATCATATCACCTCTCTCCCTCCTTTGCTCTAGGGTATACATATTGAGCTCCATTAATCTGTCCTCATATGTTTTCTGATGCAGTCCCTGCACAATTTTGGTTGCCATTCTCTGGACTGCCTCCATTTTGTTAATGTCCTTGTGAAGGTGCAATCTCCAGTACTACATGTAGTACTCCAGATGGGGCCTAACCAGTGTCTTGAAAAGAGGGATTATTATCTCCCTCTTACATAATACACCCCAACATCCCTCTAGCCTTACCTACTGCTTTAGTGGTCTGCTTTGATGATTTCAGGTCATCTGTGATGTTGATGCCCAAGTCTCTTTCTTCCCTTGTGACTGCCAGCAACTCCCCTCCCAACCTACAGGTGGTTTGAGGGTTTCTCTTGTCTATGTGCATGATCTTGCACTTTTCTGCGTTAAACCCCAGTTGCCACTCTTCTGACCATTTTGCCAGTTTATCCAGATCTCTTCTCATTCTGCCCATCCCATCTGGATCATCTACTCTGTTGCAGATTTTGGTGTCATCTGCAAAGAGACAAACCTTACCTTCCAGTCCTTCTGCAATGTCACTGATGAAGATATTGAAGAGGACTGGCCCCAGGACTGATCCCTGAGTTTCCCCACTTGTGACTTACATCTCTTCTGACTGTATACCATTTCCTACCACTCTCTGTTTTCTGCCCACCAATCAGTTTGCCATCTAGTTGACCAACTTCTGACCTGCTCTGCACCTACGCAGCTTATTAATCAATCTTCTATCTAGAACAGTATATGTTTGTTTTTAATATATAGGGGTGCTGATGTGATTTGAGTGAGGAAAATTTTGCCCCTATTCCTTTTTAAGGATTTAAGGATTTTGAAGAAAAAAGTTTTAAAATCCCTTTTTTTATGCCATTGACTCACTGGGTCATACGACACAACAATTTTTTTTGGTTTGGTGAATGCTGTGCACATATACTGTATAGATGTCTGAATGCTATGCAATATTGGCCTGTGCTAATTTATATCTAATTTAGAGGCCTAGTCAGTTAGTGTGATATATTTCATACTAGATGTTAGCTTTTAATAACTTTTAATATTTTTTATCGCTAACTGAACCATTTAAACGATTTGAATTAATCACTTCTTGTGCTGATTTGAAAGAACTGTTTTAAGTGTAAAGTATAAATAGAAGGAGTTTGCTTAAAATATATGTTTAACCTCCCAGAGTGATTATACCAGCAAAGGAGCTGCTGGAGCTGCATGTATAAGGTCTTGAAAATAACTGGAACCTTTATGATACTGTCACTTCCAAAGTCTACAGCCTAAGGACTAGCTGACAGCATTTTGGCACTGGCAAAAAGGGCAACAGAGGTTCCAAAAAGCAAAAAGAAAGTGTCCTCTGGCAAAATTAAATCTGAACTCAAAGGAACTGTAGTGCGATCAAGGGGAAGACTGCGGTCCACTGTTTCTCACTGGAAAATTCTGGACTTTGTCCAAGACTCTCTATGATCTATAATATTATATTTTCTGGACTAAATTACCATTGGACTTTGTTTTTTTTTTTTTTAAAAAGGGTACATTTAAAGTCTTCTAGTTTTTTTTATATAGCTTTGGAAAGGGTAGCCCGTGACATGGGTGTTGGTGATTGAACACTTGCAATAATGGTGATTCAATCCCAGTGCATATCGACGGGGCTACCACTGAGGAAGGGTGACTGGATGGGGAGATGGGCGCATATAGCAACAGGACATCGCTACAGCTCACGGGGGGGGGCGAGTGTGATGGAAGGGAGGGAGGGTTGGCCTGGCTTGGTTGGCATCGGGTTGCTGAGCTGGCCCCATAGCATGGTGGGTGGGTGGCAGCCTAATGCTACAAGGGTTCTGGGTTTGGGTCTGGGTGCACCTACATGTTTGTGCACTCGGCCCATAATTTTTATTTCTCAAGATTTTGCACCCCCCCAATATGCACCCCCCTGGAGTTAGGAATCCTTTAATGGGGGGTGCAGGGGGCAAAGCCCTCCATTGGGTGGGTGTGGGGGCACAGCTTCCCACATGAACAATTAAAATCTAAGTCCCCAGTGCCATTTTCTTGTGTGCCAGTAATGTACATTGCCAAAATTAATTTTTGCTGCTGTACGCTCGCCCTGCCGCCAATCACAATTGGGCTTTCACCCTTATCACATAGATCCTTGGAAAGTCTACTCTTTTTTTTTAAAAAATGGGCAGTACTCACAGACAACCTGCTACTACAGCAATATCGAACACTGAAGACCATATTATCATAACTGATTCCTGTATGATTTCTTCACAATTAACTGCTATTTCTATTGTTGATTCTGATGACATGATGCAGGCAGAGACTGAGAAACAAGTTAAAACTGCCACTAAAAAAAACAGAAAAAAAACAAAGGGAAGAACAAGCCTCAAAACGTAAAAAGGGCAAGAAAGCAAAATACAAAAAGTGGCTATAATGACCGAAGAAGTAAGCAACAGAACAAAGGCAAAATTAAACAATCAAAAATTAATGATCATTTTAGAAAGACAGAGGTTCCAGATGCTGGGATAGAAACAAATATAGATGATTCTGCCTCTTGTAGTCCTATCAGCAATAAGAATATGTTAATGGATAGTAATTTTGGACAGGACTGCTGTAGGCTTTCCTCTACTGCTAAAGCATTTAACAAAGACAATATTTCCTTCTTCTCAGAGGAAGAACATTGTCTTTCCGATGTGTCTATCATAATAGTTAAAATTAATGAAAACAAATCTAATAACAACAACAATAATAATAATAACATTACCAAGGGCCACGGCGATGAAGTTCCAATAGACTTATGAGTCTTTTTCAGATTCACTGGACTTCTCTCCAGAACCACATAGTCCAGAGATAAATCATAATTAAAATTTAATCCATGAGTTAAAAGGTATTACCACAGATTTACATGACACTTTAATCAGCCTTAATAAACTAGATTTAATTGGCCTCAAAGGCAGAGCTCCTGACCCACATCAGACCAATAATTCAGGGGAAGAGTTTGATCCAGTTTTATCTTACCCTTTTAGTCTAGGTGAAGAAATAAAAAAATGTATTTAAGATCCATACGCTGCACACCTTATGATTCTCGATCAATTAGTTGCTGTTCATAATGAAATTGAAACTCTAAAAGGCAATATTGCCATTAATGGGTTTCGATTGGATGATATTCTTCTTAAATTGGATACATTTGTTCAGTTCTTCACTGGGTCTGTGTGGTGGCTGCTTGTGTTTGTCTGGGTCTGCAGTTAATTTTTGTGGATTTACATGGTTTTCTGCTTGGAGTAACTACACCATTCTTGCTCACTACATCCGTGAAAGTCTCCTGAACTGGATTTCTGCAAAACATCATCACCAGGTATCTGCATTTTCATTTTAAAATCAACTTTTTGGAAGCTATCCCAACCAAAACATAAGTGAAGCAACTAAATCTGACAAACTCAGTGACTCTGGGTCCTGCTTGAATCCATATTTTCGTCTGACCTGCCCCATGATCTGTATGAGGGCTTTTCAGCAACCTCTTTGAATGACAAAGAAGCATACAGACAAAAGGATTTCGCAACCTGCATATGCACAGGCACAGTTAATCACCTTCAGGAATGCGAAAACATTCTGTGACTCTGGACCTCAGCTGTTGATAATTTCTTTTGGTTTTTGACTTAACCATCAGGTATCACTCAATTGACAAACTCTATTTTTATCAGCCTTTAACAGTGCCCACTTTCAGCCAAACTGAGTCTCTGACCTGAAACCAAATCATGGCTGCTTTAAACCTGCATTCCTCATTGCTAGTAGTGGTGATGATAGTGCTGCACTGTCCCATTTCTCCTGAGGTCACCTCCTCTCAATCTACCTGTCAGCCAACACCACCCTGTGCCCTGCATTATGCTCTGGGTATGACCACGGGGATCCAACACAATGATACCATGGCCCACTGCGTCCCTATCTGGCACACTGGTTATCTTCTGAATCTATAAGTGTTCAGCATTCCGAGGAATCTACAAGTATTAGCAGTTCTCTGCAACAAGGCTGGACAACCCCAGTATCGTAGCACCAAGGTGCACAGACACCTAACAAACAAGCAAGCTTTCAAAATACTTGAAACCTCTCTCCTGAGAATTCTTTTTATGATACTTCTGCTCTCCAGAAACATACACCCCAACCCAGGATCAGTTGGGCTGACCACCCCCTCCCAGAATAGGAGGGTGGTGTCCCTCACATTGGCGTCAATCAATGTCTGTAGCCTCCTCAGTAAACTTGATAACCTCCAAACCTGGATTCAACAACACAATCCTGACATCCTCTCTATTGTTGAAACTTGGCTAAACCCTAAGATCCCTGACACTGCGGTTGTAATTTCTGGATACTCTATCTTCAAGCAGGACAGGATTTCAAAACGGGGTGGTGGCTGTGACATCTAATTGAGAGATACCCTCATGGGACATGTTATCCCATTTTCTAACCTGGGATCCCCATCTCAGGTCCTCACCATTAAAATTCCCCTGGAGCCCATGATAAAAATCTTACTATAGCCTCTGTATACATACCCCCAAAGGACCAGGCCAGTGGTTTCAACAGCATCATGGAATACCTCATGGGACTACATCATAATTCAGAGACCATAATTCTGGGTGATTTTAACATAAACTGGCTTTCCCCTGAGGCCTGCACCTACAAGGATGCTGTCATGGCACAACACCTCACACAGCCTGTCCCCACCCCCACTAGGTGCAACTATAGGACGGGGACCAATGCTCTACTTGATTGGATACTGTCAAACTGCCCCAAAAGAATCTCTAAGGTGTCTGTACTCCCTGACACTTTAAGTGATCACTCACCTGTTATCTGCTCTTGGGCTAACAAATTCACCAAGTCCCCTCCTAAAATAATACACACCAGAGTACTCAAGGAGGGGCACCTGCAGCTGCTAAAATCACATCTAAGCAGGTTGGACTGGTCGATAATTGACTCATTCAATGATACAAACAAAGCCTTGAAACTGTTCATCAGCTGCTTTATGGCAGCCTGTGATATCCATGCCCCACTTAAAAAGATGAAGGTTAAAGGCAGGTCTAACCCATGGATAAACTCCGAGCTTGTAGTACAGCTCAAACAAAGGGACCACCTCTGGCACTGTGCTCAAGCTACATCAGTGCAAGGGGATATTCAAAAATACAAATCTGCAAGAAATGGCTCTACCCGAGCTATACGGAAGGCTAAAAGCAAATATTTTAGGGAGGCACTCTCCAACTCCTGGGGTGATGGGGAAAAAGTTTGGAATAACTTGAAGGACCTCACAGGCAAGGATACTAAGGCACTATCCACCATGCTCAACATCGATGGAACGCCTATGCTAGACCTAGGTACCATCTCCAATACGTTCAACAATGCATTCTCCAACCATGGCAGCGTCCTTCCACCTGATTTTTTCAATGCCCCACCACCAATTCCCCCTTTGACACTGTGTCCCAAGTACACACAGCTCTGCAGTTCTTTTTCAAAGTGATCCCAATGCACTTAGCCAGAACCTATATAAGCAAGGCTATCTGCAAAAATGGCTACAGTGGTGACTTACTCGACCTGAAGTTGCTTGTACTAGTCCTAGATGAAATCCTTGAACCCCTGACAAAGATCTTCAACCTTTCCCTAAGATTGGGTCAATTCCCATCACTCTGGAAACAGGTGACTATCACACCTGTACACAAAAGTGGAGACAAGTCACTGCACACCAACTACAAGTCCATCTCCGTCCTATCCCCCTTATCTAAAGCTCTGGAATGAATAGTCTTGGACCAGCTTGTGGAGTTACTGGACAAATATGAAATCCAGTGCCCAGAACAGCATGGTTTCCGAAAAGGGCATAGTACCACCATGGCACTGTTGGAATTTACCGGATTCATTCATGGCACCCTCGACCACGGAATCTGTGGGGGGGTTAGTATTCATTGACCTGACAAAGACCTTTGATACTGTTAATCACCCACTCCTACTCAGGCAAATGATCACTCTCAGGCTCTCCAAGGATTTACTGCCCTGGTTTGCTTGCTACCTCAGGGGAAGGGTCCAATGTGTTAGGATTGCTATCGTCACCTCTGATGAAAAACCAGTCTTCTCAGGTGTCCTGCAGGAGACTATACTGGGGCTATTACTCTTTTCTCTCTTCCTGAACAGTCTCCCTAGCATCTGCCAACAGAGATTATTACTCTATGCGGATGATGCAGTACTGTTTACTAGCAACCAAGACTCTAAACAACTTGAGAGTCAGTTGCAGTGTGATTTCAGGCATGTTGAAGAGTGGTTTAGCTCACATAAACTCATCCTGAACTACAGCAAAACTAAGGTCATGACATTCTGCAATGCATGGAGCACGTATAAACCTCTGTCCCTCACCATCAAGAACCACATGGGAACTTCACTTGAACATGTTCCTGAATTTAAATATCTTGGCATCACCTTGGACAGTTCCCTTTCTTACACGCAGCACACTGGCAATGTAGCTAAGGCCGCCAACATATGACTCAGCCTACTTCGCAAGCACAAACACTGCATGACCACTGATGTCCTTAGACTGGCCATCTACAGCTCTGTCACCTCCATCGTCAACTACAGTCTAGTCATCTATGGCTCTGCTTTCCCTACTGCCCTCCGGAAGATATTGGTGAAACTCAACAAGGCCTGTAGGCTTCTGATGGGTGCCGCCCACCTAACACACACCTGTGACCTGTACACCCAGGGCAGATGGCTACCACTCTTTAGTAGAATACAATACCAGACCTGTTTGTTAACAAAAAAAAGTTCTCCTCGGGCTCATGCCATCAAGAGCGGCAAAGCTCCTTACTGCCAACAGCAGTACCCAGCTTACATACAGTGCTCTATATCAAACCTTCCAGGTCCCTAGATGTTGGACCACAATGGGTCAGAGGTCGTTCAGGCACAGGACTCCTCAGTGGTACAATACCCTTAACAAAGAAACACTTACAACTGTGACGCTTGGTACCTTTAAAAGGCAACTCTGACAATTCCTCACCTCTACCACTCAGTGTGACTGCCTCTCCTAAGTAACTGCTTCCTCATTTTACCCTAGTTGAAGGTGACCTGTAACCTCCCTTAGAGCTCCACTTTTTTGGTACCAGTTTCCCCCCTCATCCCTTACCCCCGACACACGCACCACACTGCCTCACCCACCCCCTCCCCTCTCTAATGGCACTTTCAGATATGGGGCCCTCCATCCCATCCATCTTACACTTTTGCCACCCACCTCTACCCGCTGACAATGCCCTTTAGCCTGTCTACTTCTTCCTGACTCCCTCCTACCCTATACTAACTATATACTGTTCACCCTGGAACTTGTCTGAAGCTGGCTTATGTTGCCTCTCTCCATTTTTGACTGTATAATAAATGCTTAGTCATTTTTGTGTTTTTAAGACTGTAACCATTGTTGACCTTTGTATGTATGCTACCCTACATCCTTTGACGTGGTACCTTTGTAAATGAGCAGTTCCTGCTCAAAAGTATTTGTAATCCTAGGCCCAGATATTCAAAAGGGTTGCTCCATGCGCAACAGGGTTGCGCATGCGCAAGTTCTACATTGCGCCATTCTGCGATATTCAGCAGGAGGCAGTTGCTCCACTGGCAACAGGTTGCGCAAAAGAGCAATGCAAATGAATGCATGCTCAACAGGAGGGGAAGGAACCATGCATAACCTGCGCAACCCGATATTCAGTCGGGTTGTGCAGAGTTGTGCATACGCAACCCCACAACCTGTGCCTGCACAACCTGACCTTAAAAAGGATCAAGCTGAGGGCCACCACAGGTGAGCTTCTGCTGGTATTGCAGGGCGCAACAGCAGCTGCCACCCCTGGCTGGCCCTCAACTTCAGTCCCTGTGCCCCCACCAGCCCGATCGCGGGCATAGAGAACACATACCTCCAACTGTCCCTGATTTTCAGGGATGTCCCTGATTTTGCGACAGAATTTTCCTCTGTCTCTCAGAAAATTCGTGTTTCTGTGACAGAACAGTGGGGACTGTAAGCATAAAATAATATCAAACATTAAAAATACAGACTAGTTCTTCTTCAGAAATGCATCTTATACAAATCCCCTTATTCTATCAGATTTCTGAGTGAATATTACCAATTGTTAAGATGTGTCCCTGATTTGGCATCTTTGTCCCTGATTTTTTCAAGCCTTGTCCCTGATGCATGACACAAGAGGTTGAGAGGTATGGAGTAACATGAACCCCCCGCCCACACATCTCCACAAATCTGGACTGTCATATACGGTATGGGCTGCATGCCCATTGGCTGTAGCTCTTGCACTATCAAGCGTGCAGCCCCACCGGACAGTCAGTCGGTGGGTGACGGGCGGCAGGCGGTGGGATGCTGTCGCCCGCCGCCGCGGGGAGCGGGTGGAGGGGCTTCGTGGGTGGGTGGGGGGACACTAGACACCAGGGAGATGTTTGGGGGTTGTGATGTGACATTCTGCCAGCGATCCGGGCTTTCGGTCCACTGGACCACCAGGAGATATTCGGGTTGGGGGAGGGTTACATTCTGCCCCGTGATCAGGCACTGGGGGTTCATGCGTTCTGCCTGCGATCGGGCTGTGGGAGATGTGTGTGGGGGGGCTTGCATTTGTACGTTGCCCGCGATGGGCTGTGGGATATGTGGGGGTTTCATGTACCTGTACTGCCCGCGATCGGGCTGTGGGATATGTGTGGGGGTTTCATGTAACTGTGAAGCCGTGGATCAGGCTTGCATTGTGCGTCGGTCCCCGGCGGCTGCTGCTGCCTCAGGGGTAGCCAGGAGCAGTCCTCGAGGATCGGGCGCCTACATGCAATGGCATGCAAATGGGGCTATAACAGATGCAAATGGCCTCTGCGCCTTGTGATAAATTATGGACCCCATTTGCATGTCACCTTTTGAATATCGGAAATTTGAGCATTGGCGCAATGGTACTTGCGCCACCGCAAGTTTAATGCTCAACTCTGGCAACTTCATGGTGGTGCAAGTTCCACTGCGCCATGCCAAGTGCTGTGGCTGGGGTGAATATCACCTCGCCACACCCCTCAACTATTTTGAGCAGCTTAGGGTCATACCTCAGAATGGCGAGTTTGAAAATCTGGCCCCTAGAGTTTAATAAAATAAAAAAATTAAAAAAATTGATCCCACAAACTAAATCCCTCTCCATAATTCTAGAGGAGTTATCTAATTTAAGACCAGATTTCCCTACAGTATGCATACCATATATTCCTTTTAGAGCAGTGACTCTTCCAAAAAGGAAGAAACATAATAAAAAGAACAGGAGAATAAAGAACTGCAATAAAAAAATTATAGTTGAATTAGAAAGTTCAGTGAAGGAATGTACCAGCCAGTGTCATAATGTTGGTGATAATCATTTGGAAATCAGCACAAGTGGTTTTACCACAAGTGAAACACACAGAATTGAAGAAAGAAGTGATAGTAATTTAAAATCTCAACTGACCCAAGTACCAGGAGACAATTTTGTAAATAATCAATTGACTAATTTTGATCATAAAACACAGTTAGAAAATATGTCAGCACAGATAAAGGGATTTGAATTAGAGTTCAAGATCCTCAGAAATGATGGGAAAGACTGCTCCAGTAATTTCCAGGCTGATACTTGTGGTCTTCACAGTATACAGCCGGCTCATAATTTTGAGCCATTAAAGATACAGCCTCACCAAAGGCAGGATGGTCTTGTCAATATTTCAGATTGTGCAATCCTAGCTTTATATGGTTATAAATGGGAAACCAACAAACCAGTAGAGAAAAATAAGAAAATGATTGTGCATTTAATTAGAACAACCACAGGAGCAGATCTTATGGAAACTGACATTATAGAAATGTGGAAGGATAGGGATATAAATGGTACTGAGTGTGTCTATTTTTGGCTCCACTATCAGAATTGCCAATCAAATTTGGCTTAACAGTAGGTTACTGGAGACTGTTGGATGTTTTATCGATTTTGTGAACAGAACGCAACTAAATGTAAAAACATGTAATCAGCAAAGGTTCCTTAGTATTTTTGGGTTAAGTGCAATTCCTAATGAAAATGGTTGGAAATTACAGAATGCCTTTCTAAATCATTGTACTCATGTTCTGAAAATTCCCTCTGCAGAGATCAAAATAAATGATGTCTACAGATGGAAATCAGATAATAAATCAGGGCAGGTTGATGTTATCCTCCAAGGAGACACTATTCTGAATGAGATCTTAAAAAAGTGCCCCTGTTGGACTTGGTTGGATTATATATTATAGATAACGAAATACTTAGTTCCCCAATTAGAAAGAAACAAGAAAAATCTACCTCTGGAGAAGAAATGAAGGCCTGAAAGACCTTGTCTCTTTATAGCCTTTGTCGGACTAAAAATGAGAACCCCTCAAAAATTAAACAAACAGTCTTACCTCAGTAGTGGGCAAGATTATGGAGGCAGTCCTTAAGGAAAAGATAGTGCAACACCTGGAATCCATAGGGGCACAGGATCCAAGACAGAATGGGTTTACAAAAGGAAGGTCCTGTCAAACTAATCTCATAGATTTCTTTGATTGAGTAACCAGAGTGGTGGACCAAGGGGGAGCAGTTGATGTCGCCTACCTTGACTTCAGCAAAGCTTTTGACACTGTTCCATAGAAGATTGATAAATAAGCTGGCAGGCTTCAGGATGGGTCAGAAGTTGGTCAACTGGGTGGCAAACTGGTTGATGGGCAGAAAACAGAGAGTGGTGATAAATGGTATACAATCAGAAGAGATGCAAGTCACAAGGGTACTCTCAGGATCAGTCCTGGGGCCAGTCCTCTTCAACATCTTCATTAGTGACCTTGCAGATGGACTAGAGGTAAGGCTTGTCTGTTTGCAGATGACACCAAGATCTGCAACAGAGTAGATGATCCAGATGGGGTGGGCAGAATGAGAAGAGATCTGGACAAACTAGCAAAATAGTCAGAAGAGTGGCAACTGGGATTTAATGCAAAGAAGTGCAAAATCATGCACTTATGGAAGAGAAACCCTGAAGCCACCTGTAGGCTGGGAAGGGAGTTGCTAGCAGTCACAAAGGAAGAAAGAGACTTGGGCATCATCATCACTGATGACCTGAAATCATCCAAGCAGACCTCTAAAGCAGTAGGTAAGACTAGGGGGGTGTTAGAGTGTATTAGTAGGGATATCACAAGTCGTAAGAGGGAGGTAATAATCCCTCTTTACAAGACACTGGTTAGGCCCCATCTGGAGTACTGTGTGCAGTAATGGAGGCCACACCTTCACAAGGACATTAACCAAATTGAGGCAGTCCAGGGAAGGGCAACCAAAATGGTGCAGGGACTGCAGCAGAAGACATATGAGGACAGATTAACAGAGCTCAATATGTAGACCCTTGAGCAAAGGAGGGAGAGAGGTGATATGATTTAGGCATTCAAACACCTTAAGGGCATTAACAAGGTGAAAGAGTCCTAACATGTTTAAATATAAGAAAATAAGCTGGACAAGAGGACACAGCATGGGATTAGAGGGGCAGATTAAAGGGGAATGTGAGGAAATTCTTTTTTCACAGAAAGGGTCGTGGATGCATGGAATGGCTTACCACAAGAAGTGGTGGCTATGAATACAGTGCAGGGCTTCAAACAGGCATGGGATAGGCATAAGGGAGCAATACAAATGACTATGAATAGATAGGCCACTGACAGAGCAAAGGCCGATGGCACATTTATAACGTAGAAAAAGAAATGGGCAGACTGGATGGGCCTTGAGGTCCTTATCTGCCATCAACTTCTATGTTTCTATGTTTCTATGTTAACTTATTAGAACAATTGTTACACATATATGCTATTCAGGTTTCCAATTTAAGCAATAATTCTGATTGAGATCAAGTTAAACTCTGATAAAATTTGATAGCCTATATAAAAAGATCATAGATAATATAAATATTCTTGATACCATGGGTCTTTATATAGTAGACCATGCTTTTGTGGTCAAAGAAGAATGTATTGCTCCAATTAACCCATTACCAGCTGAGAACTTCCAAAATTGTTTTAATGTTTCCATTTCAAATAGAAATGATGCTCTGTGTCCTTAGAATGAATGACTGATGAATGACTTAACTACTGTGGAAAGAAAATATTTGAATAATATCTCACTGGGTAAACCAGAGCGGATAACAAATGTTATGACGTGGAAAATTGCTGGTTTAATGGGAAAACTTAATGACCCTGAATGGGCCTGTTTTATTGACGGTAAGGATGTTATTTTATTTCAAGAGACATGGGCAAGTACTGCAATTGCTCTAAATGGCTATCACCTGATATACTCCCCAGTGACCAAAGAAGCAAATTATGGTAGCTACAAAGCAGGTTTGGCAATATACATTAAAGTTAAGAAAGATATTCTAATAAAATACACATTAAAAATTGATTATACTTATATCATACAAAACATCATTTGGAACTTGATTCCTGTTACCTTACTAAATGTGTATATTCCTCCAAGAACAAAGAAACACAATAATTTAAAGTTATGGGCTAGCTTATTGAAAGACATGGCTGAATCCTTTAAAAATTCCCAGCTAATAACTTTTTGGTTGCTGGGGACTTTAATGCTAGAGCTGCACAACTTGTTCCAAAGAAAACTCTCTTGGATGTGGCAGATACTGATGTAATAGGACCTAGGAAGAGTCAAGATCTACACACACATGAACAAGGTAAAAAATTAATTGAATTAACCAAAGAAAATGACTTATGGATACTGAATGGTAGAATAAATCAAGATCTTGAGGGTAAAACCACATATTTTTCATCCAACAGCCAGAGTACAATAGATTATGTCCTACATAATATGGAGATGGCAAATTTTATAAAAGAACTCCATATACAAATGAGACTGGAAAGTGATCATGCCTCTATATGCGTAAAAATACAGTTTGAAGAAAAATATTTAATACTTTAGAATACCCAAGGCCTTTAGTTGATTTAAGTTGTTTGGGGAAAAAAACTGATTGCAAAGAGGTAAAATCATGAGTGGGGATTTACATAAAGTTATACAGACATTTGATAACAAGATGGAGCTAATAGAATAAAGCCTTGCATCTCCTGAGCAGATGGAATATTTACTGAATAAGTTAAATCAGGATATTAATAAAATCATATACAAAAAAGTTACAAAAAATAGTCAATCATCCCCAAATTGGTTTGATGAAGACTGTAAGAAACAAAAGAAAAAATTAAATAAACTTATAAAGTGGACCAAAACATTTCCAACCAAAGCTAACTTCCAGAATCTAAATAAAGTCAGGAAACAATATAATAGATGGTTAACAAACAATAAATTACTTTACCAACAAAAACTGTGGTTGGAAATGTATAAAGTAATTGAATGCAATGATATGCATTCATTCTGGAATTTAGTGGCTAAAGGAACAAAAGAATACAAGCCTTCTTTGTCCATTCATGTTCCAAAAGAAATCTGGATAAATCATTTTAAACTTATATTCACTAGAATGTAATTTGATAATGCTGACGAGTTACTAATAAATAATCTAACGCTAACTGTAAATAAAAATATAATATTTTCTGAAGCAAAAATTAACAGGGCAATCTTAATATTTAAAAACAGCAATGCAGTGGGTGAAGATGGAATACCATCAGAGATATATCAAGAATATCAGGAATTTTGGACCTCCTTATTAACCTATTATTTTAATTTGTGCGCTAAATATAAGTATATTCCATCTGTATGGGTAAAAAATATTATAGTCCCATTACACAAAAAAGGGTCAGTTTACGACCCTTTTAAGTATTAGCCAATCAGTTTGTTCAATATATTCTCTAAAATATTCACAAGACTTTTATTAGATAGGCTAATGGATTGGGTGGAAAGAAATACTATAATATCCCCCACACAAGCTGGCTTCAGACAAAGGTTTTCTACCATAGATAACGTTTTTGTATTTGCACATTTAATTGAGCAATATGTCCACTGGAGGAAAATGAAACTATATGCTCTATTCATAGATTTCTCATCTGCTTTTGACTCTATAAATAGATAAAAACTGTGGACAACCTTGCTAAGTTTAAAGATTGATAATTCTTTGTTGATCATGATTTGCCTTCTTCATTATGGAACCACATCCTCTGTAAGATATGATAATAAAAGAAACATAACAGAATATTTTAAGACACATAGAAGAGTTAAGCAGGGATGCTACTAGTACCATTACTGTTTAATGTCTATATCAATGAGCTGTTGTATTTTGATGAGGAAGTCAAACTAGATTCCCAAAAATGAACAACACATTCCTTCATACACTAGTGTATGCTGATGTTATTGTTTTATTTTCCTTATCAAAAAAGTGGACTACAAAAGAAAATAGATATTTTTAAAAGGAAGTGTGAATATTTGGAATTATCCATAAATCTAAATAAAACAACAATCATGATATTCAGTACTCAAAGGAAATTATATCTGCAACCCACATTTTTTGGGGGAAAAATATGATTGAAATAGTGAATAATTATCAATATTTGGGGGTAAAATTCGTAGACTCATCTAGTTGGGTTTCCCATCAAAGGGATCAAAATCTTAAGGTAAAAATTATCACTAGAGCACTGCTGAAATTTTATTTGAAATATGGGCAAAACTCCATTATCCCTGCTCTGAGGGCTGGAGAAGCTAAAATAAATCCTGTTATAACATATGGAGCTGGAGTTTGGGAGCACCAAATAACAAAGGACTCTGAAAAAGCCCTCTCTTATTATTATAAAGCACTGTTGGGTGTTTCCAGTTCAACCGCAAATGCAATGGTTAGATCTGAGTTGGGAAGAATCCCAATAGGCACTGTGATTGAACTGGGTTTACCCACTTATTGGATAAGACTGATAAATAAAAAATGTAACAGCCTCCACCATATTTGCTTAAAAGAAAAAATTAAATGGTCTAGAGAAGGTTATAAATCCAAAAGGCCTACAGCCTTAGAAAAATATCTTTACAAAAATAAACATGATTCAGTAATGGAATGACTATAATAGAAAAATAGGCATTTCACTGCAATTTAGAACCCTACTGAAGAAAAAACTATTTGAAAAAGTGAGGAGCTCAGATATGAGTAAAATAAAAAACAAAAGTGCTCTGAATGGTTTAAACTCAATAAAATGGGGCACTGACTGGAGAATTATTTAACTTTTACCTGTTTCACCAAGTGAAAGGAAACTAATTACTTGGGCTCATTTCAAATCAATAACTTCCAAATATGTATATTACAATAATACTGCATTACTAAAAGAGGACTGAAGTAAAACAAGGCAACAATGTAGATGTAATAAAGGACATCAGGAATCTCTTGCACATATAATTAATATATGTCTACTATATTCAAAACCTAGTATTAACTTTCTTCTGAAGTTTCTAAAAATATATGCGAACAGTAATTATGACATGGTGTATATACTCCTCCATCCAAGATATCAGGAAGATGCAATAATGATATCTAAATTCATCTCGTCGGTTATCAAAATAAAGAAAAATTATTACAGATCACAGATAAATATGTTGGGATAGTCATATGATCAATCTTCTCTGTCATTTGTTGTGTATTGAATGTATTTTACCCTGTCTTCTGCTGTAATGGGTCCATGCTTCAAAAGCACTTTGATATGGAATTTACAAATATTTAAAGGCAGAACATGCACTTATTAATGATGAAAGCCTCTTTGCTGACATTTCAGAAAGAAATGTGAATATAATGTGCAATAGCAACCTTTTCTCTTAATGGTTTATATGTGTGTGTGTGTATATATATATATATATATATATATATATATATATATACTAGCCTGGATATTCAAAGGGTTGCGCCATGTAATAGGGTTACCGCGTCATAAGTCAAAAATCGCCATTTTGTGATATTCAGCAGGAGGCAGTTGCGCCCACCGAAACATGCTGAGCAACAGCGCAATTCAAAGGAAGACATGCGAACTGACGGGTGGAGCCATGCATAAAGAGCACAATGCGAAATTGAAAGACTTGCGCATTGCGCAATAGCGGAACTGCCGGAAATTGCGCACTAGCGGAAATGAGGCAAAATAAAAAGGCTCAAGGAAGTGACGCAAGAATGCTACAAGGATGCCAAGTGGGGTAGAGAAAGAGAGAGAGAGACAGACAGACAGACAGTGACAGGCTAGGGCAGGCAAGGCAAGCATGGGCCATAGGCTGCAGAGGCCAGCGTGGGGTGCCCGGTGCAGTGGAAGTAGCAGTCAGGACAGCGGGGGTAACACAGCAACACCAGCCAGGGGGTCAGAAGCCAGGGAGATGGACAGTGCCAGCTTCCACATGGAAGCTGTAATGAGGGGGGTGAGAATGCAAGCTGCAGGGGGACGAGGCTGTGGAAGGGCCCGTCAGCGGTACGCCCCCGACAGGCAGTACCGTGCCCGCATCAGCTATGAGCTGTACACAGATGTAGAGATCGTGGGTCGGTACCACCTGAACAGTGCAATACTGAGGCGGCTCTGTGAGCTGTGCAGTGATGTGATGCAGGCACCCTCACGATGGAGTCACACTCTGTCAGTGGAGACCAAGGTGACAGCCTGCATGTGCCTGCTCACCATGGGCACCTTCCAGAGGCCGACAGGGGACACCACAGGCATCACACAGTCGGCCACGTCACGCATCCTCACCCAATTCCTCAGAGCACTGCTGCCACATGCTGCGGAGTACATCCATTTCCCCAGCACCGCGGCAGAGCATACAGCAATCATGCAGGAGTTCCACAGGGTACATGATGCCTGGCATGCTAGGGGCCATAGGACTGCAATTCCATGTGGCCATTCATGCCACCTGGCCCGATGGGGCCTGCATATGAACAGAAAGGGCTTCCAGTGTCAACTGCCAGGTGGTGTGTGATGCCACTGGGCGCATAATCAATGTCTGTGCCACACACCCTGGTGGAGCACATGATGCCTTCATATGGTATCAGTCCCGCACTGTGCCATCGATTCGAGAGTGGGACATCCCCACAGGCCATCTAGTGGGTGATGCGCATGTATGCAATGCAAACTCGGGGCAAGGGTGGAATGCCACAGGTGCCATGGTAGTGGCACACAGGGATATGGGCAATACGGACCTGAACATGATACTGATCTCCACTATCTCCACACAGACAGCGGATACCCACTTCGTCCCTGGCTAGCTCACACTGCATCGGCGCCCCAATGACCCCATTGCAACAACGCTATAATGAGGCACATGCTCCACACGCAACATCATAGAGCGGGTGTTTGGATGCTCAAGGCACGCCTCGGCTGCCCAGACACCCGGCGGTGCTCCTTACAGCACAGCCCCCAAAGGCCTGTGGGATATTCCGGCCTGTTGCATCCTGCACAACATGGCCAAAGACTGTGGGATAGCCCCACAGGTTGAAGAGGGGATAGCGATGGGGACGCCAGTGGCGCCAGTGTTGATGGTGATGAGCAGCCCCCCCCTAGGATGGCGGGACCCCCGACTGATCCGGCAGGCCCAGCTGCACCGGGACACCATCACAGAGGAGCACTATGCACAACACAGGTAAGTCAAGGGGACATGTGCAACCAACACTGTCCATGCGCAAACCACAGGCACACAGGGTAACACACCAGGGGTGCATGACGGCCAGGGCAGTGGAAGGGTCCAAGCATACAAACATACCATCAGGGAGGGGTGAACACTCATATGGACACACACACACACCAGGCACAGAGCGTACATGGGCAGATGCACAGCACAGCAGAACTGACATTGCTAACATACAGAACCACTGACCACCCCCACCACCTGTACTGTCCAAGTACATGTGTCAGATGCTGGGCACCCTTGCACCTTGGTGTACAGTACAATGCAGGCATCATCATGCACACACACCTGTGGACAGCAGTTGAGAGGGTGTGCAGGTGGTCCGTGTGTCGGCGTGTTGAGCAGAGCACCCAGCAGTGCACTGCCCACCATGACACACATTGCACACAGGGCAGCACCAGACAGGGCCCGCACTGGGAGACAGGTCAGTCATGTAGCACTGTCCCACGGCCACCGCGGATGCATGGGTGGCCCCACCGTGACCAACAGCCCTGGCAGGCTGAGCAGGGCTACATGGGTGGCAATTGTTGGACCTACCAGGGGTCCCACTGTGCGAACGCAACCTGCTCGCAGACAGGGTTCGCAGCATGTCAATAAACCTGCACCCAGGGGTGCTCGGGATCCCCATAGCAGAACCCGCATCGACAGGCCTGGTGTCGCACGACGCCGGAACGGGAGTGGAGAGTGAACTGTGTGGGGTGTGCGGTACAGGGGCACCTGACTGTGTGCCCAATGCGTCCACGACAGATACCACTGCCTGGGTCAGCCTGTCAATGGCGGCGGTCACATCCATCCGCATACGAACCAGCTCTGCACGGTCCAGAGCACACTCCCTGCTGTGCCGCTCCACAGCCACAGACAGTGCCTCCACAGACATTGCAACCCGTCTCTGCTGCTGTACTGATTCCTGCAGCAGGTGGGTGTGCTCATCCAATGGGTACTATGCCCCAACGGCATCCTGTCCCCAAGGGTGTGGAAGGTCCTGATGCACAACACCCTGAGGGTGGGCGCTGTTCTCCAGGACCAGGAATGGGCATATCAAAGCGGCGGACATGTGCCACCGCTGACACTGTACCCCAGACCTGGTGGGTGACTGCTGCCCTCCAACCGCTGTGCCCAGGGTCCACCTCGCTCCACCGCTGTGCCGCAACAGTCCAGACACCTGCACAGCCACCGTGCTGCCCCACCGGTGCTGACAGGCATAGCCTGGGACTGTGCCAACATGCTGGTACACAAGTTGGAACCAGAAAGGCCCAGGGGCACGTGCTGGCCTGCTGTGTGTCCGTCATGGGACACACACATATCACTGCCCATTGCAGTCCTTGCATCATTAATGGTGCAGGTACATGCTACAGCCACAGTCACAGCGTGCTGGCATGCTTGCATGCCAGACTGCTGAGACACAGACTGTGCACCCCCCACACCCGAATCACCGACACCAGAGTTGGCGGCCCAGCGTGCATGCTGCTGCAGTGCATGCTGGTTGGTGACAGAGGTGGATGGACCCTCCTCCATGTCCAGCAGGTCATCATCACTGCCTGGACCCACCACCACCGTCTCCTGAAGATGAACAGGATCTGTAACAGAACAAGAGTACATGTGAGTGCATGTGAACAACCTTCCCCCCCCAACACCACCACCATGTCATACCGTGCAGTGATGGGATTCCACCTGTCTGGAATCAACCTCCTGGTCCTCAATAGCGCTCCGCTGCATTGATGCAGCCAGTCTGTCCTCAGCCGGGTCAGCTCCAACACGCTGGCTGGCCCCGCCAGTGCCAGCATCGCGCACCCCTGAAGGCTGCCACCTTCTCCTTCAACCTCCTGCGGTCTGTCCCCATCTTCTTGCATTCCTGCATGGAGCACTGGTGGCTTCCGTGCAGGTTCACGGCCCGAGCTACCCCTCCCATGCAGCCGCCGGACGAGACTGAGGGTGCCCGCGCCCACTCAGTAGTGGCTCCTCCAGGTAGGCCTGGAAGAGGGTCTCTGTCTCTGCTGGGGTAAAGTTGGGCCTCTTCCTACGCCCACCATCCTCACCCTCACCTTGTCTCTGCTCGGTCATGGCGATCTGTAGGGGGGGAAGTGGACACCTGTCACTGTGCAGTCTACAGCATTTTCCCATGACCATTGTCCAGAACATCACACAGCATGCAACTCACCTCTCACCCGCAGTACCCGAATCTGGCCAGCGCAGCCCAATGTCACACATTTATAGTGCAATGCATGCAAATCAGGAGTGGAGCAACTATAATGAGATGCAAATCGCGCCACTGCGCCTTTGAATGGCTGATCAGATGATTTGCAGGTGTCGGCTGAATATCGCGCAGTTGCGCTTTGCACAATACGGTTGAGCTGGCTGAGCCAATGGCGCAGATCTGTGACTGTGTGGTACACTGCATTGCGCATGCCCAGATAGCTTACGCAGGCATCTGCCGCGCTGCTGACGTGCTGTGCGTGATCGGCAATTCAGGCCATGGCCACCATTGTGCCAGTGGTGCTACAGCACTGGGCACTATATGGCACTGTGGCACTACTGCGCAATAGTCCACTGTGGCACTGGTACGCAGGTGGTCGGTCGTGCAGGATGCGTATACGTCAGATGGCGCTGTGCGTGGCCTTGCGTCATTGCCCATGACCTGGTGTCCGACCTTTGCCCCTGGCGCTGTTCGGATGCCATGTGTACGACCCTATTGCGCTGTCTGGTGACAGCGCTATGTGAACTGACGGTGCTGTTCGAACAGTGCGATTGGAACCTATGGTGGTCTATTGCGCAACATCTCCACGTGGGGTTACGGCGCAGCGGGGCACCATATTGCCTGCTGTAAAGATGGTAGCATGGCACGCAGGAGGGCAGTGCAATGGAGCCCGGTTGAAGTGGCCAACTTGGTGGCCCTGGTGGAGCCCCACTATGGGGCACTGTATGGTGAGGTGCCCCTCACCATAGCTAGGACCCAGGTCTGGCAGCAAGTGGCCAGTGACCTGGTGGGGGTCACTTGGCAGTGCCGGTCAGCTGAGCAGTGCCGGCACTGGTACAGTGACCTCTGCAGGAGGGATCCTGAGCTTCATGGGTGGCTACGGTCACGTGCCAGGAGGGGCGTGGTGCCTAGGCCAGGTGGGTGTACCGTCTATGCACCTGTATTCTCTGTAGGGGTGTGACTGTATTTTGGTGGATGTCATAGGTGATGGCTCTGACATGGTTGGCTGTGTCAGTGTGTGCAGGTGTGAGATGCATGGGGCTGGCTGTGTGGGCAGGCACTCTCACTGGGGCAGGGGGCAGTCTGCTTTGGAGTCACACTGAAGTTTTTCTCAACATTTGTCTTCCACAGGATGGGCGGAGAGGATGCAGGCACGGGGTGAGGAGGGCCGTGCCAGGGCCCCGGTGCCGGTCGGTGGTGCTGTGGGTGGTGCGCCCCAGCAGCAGCAGCAGCAGCAGCAGCGGCAGACACAGCTGCTTGAGGAGTGTGAGTATCATTACTTCATGGATGCTATTGCATGCTGGGGGGGTCATGACCACCAGCCATGCACAACACAACCATGCACGACACAGGCGACATTCATCACTGTCCAGTGTCACAGCATGTCTGTGTATGCGTCACTGGTGGTCCATGCATGCACTGGGCACATGGCTGTGGGACTGGCATTGCACCACATTGCCACGCACTTGACAGCCTTGTTTGTGCTGTGATGTACATGGCCAGTGTGTGTGCAGTGGTGCACATAGCTGGTGCTGCCTGGTTGGGCGTGTCATGTGCATGGTCACTGTGGGTGGGTGCATACTATCACAGGTGCGGGCACTAGGCTTTATGCCTTGCAGGATGGGTGGTGTTCAGGGTTTTGGACAGTCACAGCCATTGACTGTGTTCCCTTTTCCTAGGTCTCAGCATCCTAAGAAGGATGGAGCGTGTCCTTCAGCGGATTACACGTGTGTCAATTGCAACACATGGGATCCTGACCGACATTTACCGCCATGGGATCCGGAGACGGCGGAGGGGACAGCGACGGCGGCAGGCAGCGGCAGACCAGCCTGCCAGGCCATGATTGTGCTTCTCCTTCCCACTTCAACAATCCCTCCCACCCTGCCTTCCTCTCCCAGTTGTTCACCTCACCCTCACCCACCCCTACCTTGTACCCCACGCCCTTGTCTTGTACATGACTGTATATAGTTGTTCTTGTTCTTGTTGTTATATTTTATTGTTTCTACGAATATATATATTTTGTTATGAATACTGTGGTGGTCTCTGATTTGCAGCTGGCTATGGTTGCTCAGTTGCAGTGGTGTGCATGCCATCTGGGGTGGTATGGTCCTGGGTGTGTGGGTGTGTGTGTGTGTGTGTGTGTGTGTGTGTGTGCATGGGGAGGTGTCTCCAGTGCGGCAGTGTCTTTCTGTTGGTCTTGCCATCTGCTGCCGCCCACTGCTGAGTGCACAGAGTGGGTCTGGCTTGTATGCTTCTCTGCTATACGGGGTTGACGTGTGCCAGGCGGGATGCATGGTGTTTCCTGCAGTGCCAGTCACTGCACATGGCTGGTGTCTTGGGGTCACGGTGCAGGGTGTGCTGTGCGTACGGGGGGGGGCTGATGTGCACTGTGGTTGTCATCCCCCTGTGTGTGGCAGTCTCAGCCTGCCAGTGGTTGTGCTGGGGCATCATGGCCCTGCTGTGCTTTGTTGGCTTGTCCCCAGGGGCCAGTGGATCATCCGTCCCACCCCAGTGATGCTGTGCTAGGGGTGCAGGTGTCTTGTTGGTTCTGCAGTGTGTTCCTGTGCCCATGTGTGGCATGGCTGCGGTGGGCCCCAGCCTGCCTCCCTGGATGTGCAGTTCCATTGCTCTGTCGGGGGGCTCTGCTTGTGCTATGGCACCTCTGGACTGCTCAGCTGGTTGCCCTGGTTGCGCTTATACGCAACCTTTCTGCTCAGCTTCTCCTTCCTGGTTGCACCATGGTGCAACCTTTCTGCTCAGCTTCTCCTTCCTGGTTGCGCTTATGGCGAACCTTCTGCTCAGCTTCCCTTCCTGGTTGTGCTATGGGCGCAGTGGTGATATTCAGATGTTGGCTGCTTCGCACTTTGTTCTGCTCCATGTTTGAATATCGCGTCTGTTGCGCATATGCGCAATTGATTTGTGCTTGCTCCTGCTGTTGCGCACATTTTGGGCGCAGTTTGAATATCCGGGCCATATTGTATATATATAATAAATTATATATTGTTTACTCAATGGCATATTTATGTTTTTATATATCATGATTTATGTAATCTGGATGATTTTAATTGTCATGACTTTGTCTGTTAATAACAGCAAATTTGATCAATAAACTTAAACTAAACTAAATAAAGGGGGAGGGTGGCCTTGCCAAACCTCTTTAGGTGTTATTTAACAACATAATTAAGTGCTGTCCAAGACTGTTTTTTTCCAGACCTTCTGCTTAAACAAGCCTCAGCAATCAAGCAAAGAATCCACACCTTCCATATGATTAAACAGTTACTGCTTTCGAAGTGTTTCTGTGTTTTGTGTTTACTCTGATAATGTGTTCTCTGATGACTGTATATATTGTCTCGTCTCAAATTTATAGAACTGCTGTGCTTGTATATCTTGATAATGGCAAAAATAGTCCTGTGAGTGTATGTTTATACATGTATTTTTCACTCATTGCATTGTACATATTAGCCTGTATGCTTTTAGCAACCCAGGCTGAGCCTGTAAAAGGCCCATGAGGGCCAGAGCTGTTAACCTGGTTAACAAATCATTAAACAAAACAAAGTACCACATTCAAAAACATCCTACCCTGGTAAACTTTGCAACATACATCAATTCGAAGACATGGGATAAAATAGTCACTACTGGAATATACCACAAAAGTGACCGAATGTACCCCTTGCATAAAAACTTCTGCTTTCCACCATCTATTACAGATGCTTCAGGCTGTGCAGAATGCAGAATTCTACCAATGGAATGTGTGATGAATGACAATGCCGCTTCTCAAATGCTTTTCAGAATTTATTTTTAAATTCTGCAGAATTCTGAAAATCATTTCTATATAAACCAATAATTTTCCACAGATCATGGAAACCTTGAAATAATTTTCTGTGGATTGTGGAAATGGAATCTGCATTTTATGTGAGCTGTGGATTAGTAATCTGTGAAAACCACTTCACTTGGGGTATCCAGTCAGAAGAGTGCCGCAATATGAGCACAGTAAAAAACATGCAGGGAAAAGATTGTGAGCGAATACAGCTACAGGAAAACTATAGCACTGAACATTACAGCACTATATCTGTAGCTGTGTTCACTCAGGCTGAGTACTTCAAGTATGCTACTGTGACTGGAATCAGCATGCTGCTGTCATTGCTCAGAGGATAGAGCTGCACTTTGGGAAGGCAGTACAGAAAGGAACATCAGGAGTTTGAGTCCAACCCCTGTGCTGTATGTGTTCTTTTGTTCTGATGTTTTCCGTTTATTTGTTTTTTGCTCTTAAGTTTTCTGTTTAGTCTTTTTTTTTTTTGCTCTTGTGCCTAACCCTTGCTGGCCCAATCTTTTCCCTCTCCCCAAGTGTGGTCCCTTGAGTTGATTATATTTATTAGGAGGCAGAAAGACCCCTCACATTCAAAATTATATTCCATATTGTGTGGTTTGTGGTGTTGGGGAGCACTGGCTCATGATGGTTGTTTGCCTCACTGTTTTTCCCCTCCACTGTCTTTTACCATACTGTTTTGCTTGCGCTGTTTTTGAGCGTGCTGTTAAATATTAGCGGTTATTGACCTGATCCTTCACTTGGTAATGTCAGAATTCTACTACTGACAGAATTCTGTGGAATTTCCCCAAATTCTGCAGAATTTCACTCTGGCATAAACTAAACTGAGGAGGTCTGTAGTTATACTCTTAACACCAGTTGCTGGATATAAATTGGGACGCAAGAGAGTCTACATTCAAACAGAAAACTTTGGTATAAGAAGATGGATGTAGGAGGGAAAAAACAAAGTCACAATCAGGACATGGCTTGAGTCCACAGTGAAAAATCATGCCCAAGTCTCCCAGGTGATGAAACAGAGCAGTCCTGCCACACTAGTGGACCAGCAATGAAATGTATCCTTTAATCAGTTATTGACTAAGCAAAGATTTGAAGCAGGATCTCTCGGTTCAAGTTTATCTGCTCAGATCATTGGATCATACAGTCTCCCCTTTTTAAAAATGTAGTGAAAAATTACTGTACAAACCCCAGGTCCATGCAATCAGCCATGTAAAAATATGAATAAAGACAAGTGTTGTTTAAAAAAGACAGTTTATTTATTTATTCACTTTGGTTAGACATCACACAAGCTGTTCTGATTCCTACTTCCCCACCTTGACTGTATAAAAAAAAACCATGGAGAACATTTAGAGAAAAAAAAATCATTATTTACAATAAAAGATTCAAAATATAACTGTACAGCTTGGAGTTGAATGGAGATATCTTAGAATACAGCTCATCTTTAAAATCAAAATCTGTAACACAAGGACAGGGTGGAAGTTAATTACCCTTTAGCCCTGTTTACACTGCCAACTTTGCAGTGCATCATCCCAAGCTCACTGGTTGATATGCTGCAAAGTCAGCTGTGTGAACACATTCTGGAGCACTGCAAGTGTTGCTCCAATCTGTTTTCTGAACTGACTCTGTTATTGGTGCCCATATTGGAGTGAGCACAGCAACCAGCAGTGTGGACACTTTGCTGTGCTCCCTCAGCTGTGAAGCCTTCTTTCCCCATGTCTCCCAGCATCCTCCAGGGAATTTACAGCCCCTCTTTGGAGTGACCTGCAGCGCTATGAGGGTGGGCTGTGTAAATGCCAAAGTGCTGGTAGAGCAGCCAGCACAGTGGGAAGGGAGCAGCGTAAATGCTACAGCACTGCAGTCTTATAAACATGAATTCTGTGTCCATAATAAGCTTACTCTGCTCTCCTCTACTCTGTTCACCTCTACTCACCTCTGCTCTACTGTACTCTATTCTATGCTCTTAAACATCTGATACTACAGTGGCAATGTTTGACACACTTCAGTTTTTGTTTCTCATGTTTGTTGTGATTCTTCTCCCCCTTTCTGTATTTGAATTGGAACAAAATAATAGTCTCTTGGACATTGTCTGTGCTTAGATTTTAACTTTTCACACTTGTTTTATCGGTTGCCTCCATTTCTATAAATGAAAAAGTCAATATTGTGTTCTGGCCCCATGTGCATACCTACAAACTGAATTGGAAGCTCTTCTAATTAGCACATTATAAAGAGAGTCAAGACTGGTTTCTTAGTCTTCATTTTAGGACTTCCAAGCCTGCTCCATCTGCAGCAGGAAAAACAACATTTAAAGGGAATTGCTGGTGTGATTTTTAACTTTTAGAAATGGGGATTAATAAATTCAGCTGATGGCTATTATTTGTTAGTAACCAACACCCTAATTTATGGCCCTAGGAGAATAGCTGTTTATTAAACAGAGAAAAAGGTTTGCTTTTTTTAAAAATCTACTTTGTATTTATTCCAGCTAGGTCAAACTTAATGACAGCCCTCACACTCAGTCCCTGTTTCTTGTCCATTTTCTGCTTTTCTGCAAACAGCACTGTATGTAAAACAGTGTAATTGGCTTACAACCTACGTTCAGCTCTGGGGTCATAAAGTGGGAAGGTTGAGGGTTCTGGACCCATATCAGAGAGCTGGACTAATACCCAATGCTAAGGCAGTACTGGGAGGTGCTACACTGTTGAGATGGCATCCCTGGGAGGAAATGTTAATCAGGTCCCTTCTATCCTTCTCTGGTGGCTGTCTTGGTGGAAGTGAAAGATTCCATGTCACTTATCATAAGAGTAGGGGATTTTCCCCTAATAAAACAGGTCCACGCAGCCCACCACAGAATATAACAAGAAATTAACTGTCAACGCTCAGTGGACCTTTTCTGCTCAGTCACAACTCTGTGGGCCTCTGCTGCTCAAAAGTTACAAATAATAATAAAAAAAAAGATATTATGTAGGGCCAGCAGTTAATCTTGCAACTGTTATACATTAAAACATTTGTTTCCAATTTTGGTGTCACTCTGCTGCTACTGTAATTCATCATAAATATATTTTGCTTGCTTTTGCAACCTGTAATATATCAGCAGCAACTGAAAAGAGATAGTGCTTCTATCTTGTGGTGCTAAGGTCACATGGGTTACTAAGGACTGTAGACGCTCTTTAAGTCAGGGTCTCCAGTCACTGACACATAATGGGTGTTATGGCATCAATTTATCAATCACATACAATACTCTGTTCAAATATTTTATGTTATTGCAAAAATCATAAATAAAGTCCCAAATTAATCCTAAGGCTGGGCTAATCAAGGGAATTAATAATATGTATTTTTCTTGAGCAACAACGTGTTGAAATTTGGCAAATACAGTATCAGCCCCAACTTGGCTAACATACAACTTCTGTAGGCTACAAAGGAGACCCATTCACTCATTACCCAACAGCTCTGCTGCAATACAGACAATTCATCACTTTCTGCAGCTGATAATGCTTTACGTTCCATTTACTGCAGAAATCTCCCACACCAAGCATTCCTTGGAAGTGCTCCAGTACACATTAGCAATTTCTCAAAGACAAAATAAATTGTTACGCAAACTGCCACTGTATAAAGTGCAGGGAGTACAAACGTGATGTGAGTTGATTTTTGAGATAGCTAGTTATACAGACCCAGTAAAAAGGACTTTTGCTGAGCTTTTCCTTATCCTTTATTGGAAGGTTATTTAAGTAGAAGCAGGGCTACACTGAATTTGCTTGAGGTTAAAGAAAATATGGGGCAATGGAGGGGGCTGGGGGTTGCTTATAGGACTGCACTGGTTTTAAACTGCTAGCATCAAGAGGAGAGAGTTGTATCACTTTTCAACATTCATAGCCACTTGGGAAAATGTTTCTTTGTCAATCACAGGCTCATTAAGTAGGACTCTTGCATCTTAGCCAGGAAGATCATATGGTCATAGGTTCAAGTCCTACACCTTGCACTTGGGCAAGTACTCAACACTTACCCTGCAGTATTTCACTAGAGGGGTGCTGCACTGTTTCAGGTGCTACCTTTTCAAGGGATGTTAAACCAAGGTCCCTTCTGTTGCCTGTCAATAATGGCTACAGAGATGTATCTTAAAGATCTCATGACACTTTTTGAAAGACATGGGGAGTCATCCCTCATATCTTGAACATCATTCCATATCTCGGCATAGAAACAGAAGGACAGTTTGAGCTGTTCAGGAGGCAGCCTTGACAGGTGACAGATGAGTGTGCTGCTGAAGAGGGGTGGAGAGACATTATGAGGGTCCATAACTATTTGCTCTCTGCAGTATGGAGATGGACTTCATTAGTCAGACCGCATTTGCACTGTTCACACACTGACCTGTGACACAGAGCAAAAGGTCACTTACACTTCTTCAGTACGGGGTATTATCACACCTATTGTGAACATCTTGAGGTTTAACCCACTATTCTGATATTCACCTGGTACTGCCTGGGGTGAGCTGCAAGATACTCAAAACATCAAGTTTCCAATGGTAGAACATTTGTGGGTGACATTACTTATTGTTAGAGCTGTGCCAAATGTGTAATTCCACTGGCAGAATTTGTGTGGAATGGTAATTCTGCTTCTGAAATGCTTTTCAGAAATTCTTTTGAATTCTGAAAAGCATTTCTGTGTAACCCGCAAAATACCTTTTCGTGGATTATGAAACCGTAGACTATTTTGAGGACGTGGAAATGGAAACTGACTTCCCTGCCCTATCGTACTCACTACTGCCAACTATATAAATCCACTGCCTGCCTTTTCCTGGAGAATCACTTGATCCATAGGTCAGCATTGTTCCTACACAAGGTGGCATTAGAAAAAGTCCCCTCTTGTATTTCCTCACCCTTTCACCACTCTGTAAACAAGTTGGGGACATGCTCACAGTCCAAATTCACTTTTCAGCTCCCTTTTAGAAACACTGCTGCTGGACAAAGAGCTCAGCCCTTCAGGGCAATTGGCCTGTACAATCTCTTACCTTCCCATCTCACCTCAGGAATCAGCATCCCTTCCTTCAGCGCTAGCCACCGTCAGCTTCTGATTAACAAAATGTACTGTAACTGTACTTAATTGCTTTTCTCCCACTTGTACCATGTGTTACCAGGTTGTACTTCTGTCACTTTGCCTGCTCCTGTGTATTACCTAACTCGTCAATGTTTACTTTGTTTTTACATTTGGACACTTTTGAAAGCTGGCTTTTTAGCTAATTTTGCTCTCCAGGATAATAAATAAAAAAGAAATGAAAATAAAAAAAGGAATGAATCTGCAGATTATATATTAAGCCATGAAAAATATTATGCTTTTGAAATGTTGGAATTCAGCTGCCATCAGAATTACACAGATTTTTAGCAGTGTTTCCAAAATTCCAGAGTTTCATTGCAGAAAGAGCAGCACAAGTGGCTAACAGGCACTACTATGTATATAGACAATGAAATAGCCCATAATTTGGTGCTATAATTAAAAATATATATTTTACTGAACAAAGTGCTCAAAAACTCAACCCACCAGTGTCTGCCAATGTTTCACCCACGTGACTGTGGGCTTTTTCATTGCATCAGAAATAAAAATTCCACACATTCTTGTTTATTGTTTTCTGATTTGTTGCAACAAGATACTTGTTTGAAAGGTTTGAGGCCAATCCATTTGGCAGGTATTTGAGGGTAATGGAAATTATTGGAATTCAAACTACATCTAATGCCATTCTGGAAGCATAATATTCTTTAGAAAAGAAGCATCCAAATAAGATAAGTATACTGAGACTATCTAAACAGAGTGGTCTGACAGATAAAGAGGTAGAGATGTGGGTCCTGGTTCTCAAAATGTTGTGTAACTAAGTCCCACTCCACAACTCCAGTTGTGGACTGAAATCTCCACAGCAGCAGAGATTTGTATTCTCAGTTTGCTGCAGCTGTGGCAGATGTTATGCCTGGTACCACTGGCTGCAACATTTTCCTGCAGCTCTGGTGAAAAACATCCACAAGCTGCTGTAAATCATAGAGCCAGTCATAAACCGGCTCCACTTTTGAAAATACCGTAGTCATGGGAAAAACTGCGGTTCTGCAAGTGGCAACACACTTGCACTGAGTTTTTCCTGTAGCTGTGGAATTTGAATGGGCTTTAAGACTCCAGCCACTGATGCAGACATAGGCACAACCAGAGCATACCTAATATCAGGAAGTTCTGTGAAGCCAGAGTAGCTGGAAATTTGTGTTTTACTGTGTTGTCTTTCTTGCTGGACTAGCTGTTCTGTTTGACAACTCATGGTTTTGGGATTGAAGAGACAGCTAGACGGGCTGTCTAAAACAAATATGTACAAAACTCCTGTTGCTCAGTTTTGAAGTGCACCCACAAATAGCGCATTCAATGCACCATGTACAATTGAATCCTTTCTGTGACCTATTGTTTTTATTTCTTATATATTTATATGATCTGTTGATGTACTTTTTTCATACTGTACACACTGTTAAATGCTATTAGTTTTGTCAAAACCAGGATAGCACAGGTCTATGTGATAATGGCACTGCTTTAAGCAGGTCAGAATCTGAACACATTTTTTGACACTCTGACAACCGCTTTCAGCATTATGACATTACCCGCACCCCTACTTAAGGATTCTAAACTCCAGGGGGTGCATGTTGGGGTGAAGTAGTAAAAAGGTTTGGCCAAGAATAAAATTGCACCAGCACCCGGACTAACCCAATACCTCAGCCACCCCAGCCATTGCCCAATCCCTGACGCCAGCCACAGCTCAACTGATGACTGCAGTGCCACCCCCTACAGCCTCTCCACCCCCCAGCCCACACTCACTGTGCTTGCTCCCACCCACCCCGCACACGTACATATAGCAACATCCTGTCACCTAGTTCACCCACCCCCTCAACCGGTCACTCTACCCATTGGTCACCATGAGTAGACTGCACGAGGATGGTGTCGCCGTAATGGACAGTGCCCTTCCTCATGTGCTCACTTCACGGGTTACTGGATAAGCACTGGAAATAAGATAATTGCTTTATTGTTCTTATCCCTTTCTTATACAATATAAAAACAACTGCATTGTAGCTCTTCTTGCAATAACACTGGTCCCAGTGCAACACAGCAGTGTAGTATTAGCATGCTTTAAGGTGATAGGAAACAATATTTTCCACCTCTAGATGCTCTTCTGTTTTCTTTCTGCCCAGTATTCTGGTATGATTTCAGTTTTCCTGTTAAATTAATGATCATATGTTTTTGCCTTTGTAATTACCCTGAATCCCTTGCTCGCCAGCAGTTCTGCTCTCCCTTTCACACTGACTAAGCATTCTGAGACATCAGTAACGCCATTCCCAACCATTCAGATGAAAAGAATAGAATGGTGTTATTCATGCCCTGAAATATCTAGGAAATATGAAAAGAAAGAGCGGCAGCTACCATGGAGTGTGGAACTCGGTGTAGATCTGAGGGCGTCCCGAAGCTAGATTATTTATAAATGAAAAATCGGTCAAAGTATATCAGAATACATAACTGTCACTGAAAGAAAAAGTGAAGGGCAGTCTAGAAATCCTTTCCTATCACCTTCAGTGAACACACTCATGATGGGGAAATACTGAATCTGGTACTCACTAACAATAGGATGTTCTTGGTTGCAGTAGTCAAGGTGGGAGGCCACTTGTGGACCAATGACCACTGTACAGTGTGGTTCAGTATATAGATGGCTGTAGAACTGAACTACACAAAGGTGAGGGTCCTGGACTTCAGGAGGGCAGATTTTATAAAAGATGGGTGAATGCCTCAAGGATGACCGAGCAGGGGTGGGTGACCTGGGTGGGGTGGAGGAACAGTAACATAGAAACATAGGCAAAGATAAAAGGGAGCACAGCAAAGGCAACAAACATCTGCAGCGAACAAGTGAGAAAACGCAAGGGGAAAAAGTGACTGCTATGGTTCTCAAAAGAGGTGGCTGAAAAGGTAAAAGTTAAAAGGGTTGCATTCAGAATGTATAAGGAGACTCAGAAAAAGGAGGATAGGGAGGTGTATCAGCAGAAACAGAAGGAGGCAGGGAAAGTGGTAAGGAAGAGGTGCAAATGGAGGAGAGAATAGCCCAGGAGGTAACAAAAAAAGGGACAAGACATTTTTTAGATATGTAAGGGAAAAGAGGAAGACCTGGGTGGGATTGCAAGGTTTAAAAGGAAAAGGGGAGACTGTGCAGAGGGGGACCAGGAAAAGGCAGACATCCTGAATAAATATTTTTGCTCAGTGTTCACAGAGGAAGGAGAAGGAGAGGGGCCACAAGAATAGTAATGAAAGCTTTGGAAGAATGGAGGTGGACACTAGTCATTTTTTGAAAGAGAGAGTCCTCAAGAGACTTGCTAATCTGAAGATGGGCAAAACAATAGGGTCAGATTTGGTGAGTCCAAGGGTACTGAGGGAGCTCAGGGAAATATTGGCTGCACCTGTGGCAGTTCAATTTAACAGCATAATTGAAACAGGAGTGGTTCTGGAGTACTGGAGGAGGGTGGATGTAGTCTCCCTACACAAAAGTGGTAGCAGGGAGGAAACTGGCAGTTACAGGCCTGATTTGATTACAGCCTGACATCTGCGGTGGAAAAGTTAATGGAATTGCTGCTGAAGGAAAGGATTGTGGAATATCTTGAATCCAGTGGGATACAAGACCCAAGGCAGCATGATTTTACAAGGGGGAGGTCATATCAAATGAATCAGACTGATTTCTTTGACTGGGTGACCAAGGAACTAGATCACAGTGCACATGGCCTACCTAGATTTTAGTAAGGTGTTGGACTCCATTCCACATAGAATAGAAAGCAAGCTGGGTAGTTTAGGAGTGGGTCCAAAGGTGGCAAACTGGATAACAAATTGGTTTGGGGATAGGTGACAGAGGGTGGTTATAAATGAGGTTCACTCCAAGGAAGGGAGGGGGAGGTGACCAGTGGGGTGCCTCAGGGATCAGTGCCAGGACTGGTCCTCTTTAATGTCTTTACAAGTGACATTGCAGAGGAGCCGGAAAGGAAGGTCTGTCTCTTTGCAGATGACACCAAAATCTTCACTAGGTGGACATCTCGGGGTTGAAAAGGATGAACAGAGACCTGAGAAAACTAGAGAAGTGGTCAAGGGTACAGCAGCTGGGTTTCAGTGAAAAAGTACAGAATAATGCACTTGGGGCACAGAAACCCAGGGGTGGAGCACAAACTGGGTGGAGTGGTATTGATGACCACCAAGCAGGAAAGAGACCAGGAGGTAATTATACTGGATTACCTAAAGGTGGCCTGGCAGTGCAACAAGGCAGTAAGGAGGGCAAATGGAATGCGGGGGTGCATAGGGAAGGGTTATCATCAGCAGAAAGAGAGAGGTGGTGTTGCCTGTGTATAGATTGCTGGTAAGACCCCACCTACAGTATTGTGCCCAGTTCTGGAGACCACATCTCTGGAAGGACATAGACACAGTAGAAGTGGTCCAGAGGAGGGCAACTAAAATGGTGCAGGTTCTGCATCAGAAGCCCTATGAGGAGAGACTAAAGGACCCAAATTTGAACACCCTGAAACAGAGTATAGAGAAAGGAGAAATGATAGAGACCTTTAAATACCTCACGGGAGTAAATAATGTACAGGAGTATAGTATTTGTCAGAAGAAAGGGTGTTCAAGAACAAGGGGACATGCTATGAAGCTGGAGGGGGGTAGATTCAGCAGAAATGTGAGGAAATTCTTCTTCACTGCAAGAGTGGTGGATTCCTGGAACAGCTTTCCAGCAGAGGGGGTTGGGGCATGGGATAAGCAGAAAGGAATCATACTGGAAAGGAAAGGGGAGGAAGAAAGAGCTATAGATCAGGCACTGTATGATATAATAGTGCAGGTAGGGAGAAATGGGCAGACTGGTTCATCCAAGCTGTCCTTATCTGCCGACAAATTCAGTTTGTATGTTAATTCCTGCTGTATGCAATCCCTGCAATAGAAGTATCTCAGTCATTGAATGTGTAAAGTGCTTTGAGGCACACTGTGTATATAAAAACAGTTCTATTTTATTCAAAATGAAAGGTATATCGCATGCACATCTGCCGTCTCCAGAGTGACACAACTTCAGTACTGTGATGCACAGCATGAAAGCCAGAGCATAGGTTCCTCTTTGTCACTTTCCAACATCTGTCCCAAGGGCTGGGGTTGTGGCTCAGTGATCAAGATCTGGTGGTTCCAGCTACATTTTTGATTAAGCAGAAGCCTGTGTTATACAACCATTACTTACACATCAACACAACTGGAAGTGTTTGTTCAGAAGAAGCCTCAGAGACCTGAGAATGAACTGCATTCCTACCTCTGAGAAGAAAAGGTAGTCCCTTTGAGTCACGTCAGAGTTATCTGCACATAGCTCCCCAACCGACTGCTAGGCTACTAAAAGGGTCTCAGAGAGTAACTGGTTAATGTTTAGATAGAACTTCTGCATGTGTAGATAGAACTAGAAAACTAAGGCTATGGAAGAGAAGCTTAGCGAGTAAGCATAGCCAGAGAGGAATGTTCTAATGAATCTGCAGAAGGAGAGGAAAGAGAATGGAAGCAGCAGAGCAGCTGTCTCAGCCTTTGGGGTGGGGCCTACATCTCCGTGAATGCTGGGGCTAAGATTTGCCTGCCAAGCTTGGATGTGGTGGCAGGGCTTCAGGTCTAGAATGTTGCATAGTGGCTCTGGCTCCCAGAGGGCCTCCAGAAATACAGCAGGGCAGAGAGGGTGAAAGAGACCAGAGAAGTTGCTGAATAAGAAAATCTGAGCAGAGCTGCAGTCAGACAAGACAGTACCCAAATTAATTATACACTTTCTGGCAAAAGGTATTAGAACAGCAGATACAGAGATAATGAATCTGGGAAGAGAGTCTGTGAGACAAACATTATGTTATGATGCAAAGGAAAGTTGGTGCCCTTGCAAAGAGATCTAAAATGGGGATGTGCACTTACTGTACAGTTGTGGCCAATGCCAGATTTCATCATGATTGAAGACGTAAGCTATAACCCACAAAAGGCCATGGGTGTATGAGGGCATTAATGCGAGCCTAGGGTACGTGACGACACACAAGGTTGAAGGCTGGGTAACCTCCAACCACCATGGAAGTGCATTAATGCCCACATACACCACGGCCTGGAGTGGGCTACTGCACTTAAAAAATTAATTATATTTTTAATTGAAAAAATATTCGAAAACATTTTAAATAACTTAATTTTAATTTTATTTTACCAGTATACTTATGCCTGAAGAAATTCTAATGAAAAACATTGGTTTATTTTTTATGTGTATTTATTTATTTATTGAAAAATATCGGATTTACAGACCGTTGAGTCAGGGACTTATTTAGAAAGGCATCGAGAATAAGACAAGACAATACAGTTAACAGGTCATAAAATACAATAGCTTGGAGAGCAGACTGTAATACCACTCATTCACTGGAGATACATTGGTAGCAGTAGTTATACAATACATAGTTTAGGCACACAGGCACCACGTCAGGAGAGACCAAGGCAGTTCAACAATATGCAATAGATAAAAAACAATAGACAAGACAACAGGAGTCGTAGGGTAGCCCAGAAAGTTCACATGAGGGCTACAAGGGGTCAGAGGATCATGTCATGACAGTGGATGACTGTCTGGGTGTGGGGGGGTTATGTACATTTGCAGCAGTGGGAGTTAAGCAGGTAGCCTCTGAGGGCAGCCTTGAAAGGACCTAGCTTAGTAGAGTCAGCTATGTGGGCTAGGAGGGAGTTGAACCAGGTGGGTGCTCTGTAGCTGAAGGATCTCTGGACTAGAGATGTCCTGGCCCTGGGGACTAGAAGTGAGGTCTCGACAGTGCTGCAGGTGGATACTGAGGGGGAGGCCTGGTGGAGGGAGGCAGAAACACCGGGGAGAGCCTGAGCAGAGTCTTTTTTACTAGGAGGCAGGTTTGGAACAGAAGTCTTTCCTCAAGATTGAGCAAATTGGTGGTAGAATACAACAGACAGGTATGAGTGCCCCTCTGGGCGCCAGTCAGGAACCTGCAGGCCTTGTTTATGGAGAGCTGGATTTTAGCAAGGGCAGTATTGTTGACAGCAGCATAGATGGGCAGACCATAGTTTACTAGAGACAGGATGGAGGAGGTGATTGCTAACCTGAGAGTCTCAGGGGAGAGGCACTTTTTATGGTGGTATAGGAGTCTGATCCTGACATTGGTGGCAGCAGAAAGGGCACTGATGTGGGAGGGGAAGGTAAGGGCTGAGTCAAATGTGATACCCAGGTACTCATAGGAGGAAATCTGCTCGATGGGTTGTGGTGTGCTGGGTAGTATCACGAGGGAGGCACCACTGGTTTTGCTTTGGCGATGTGAGAAGAGCATAACCTTGGTTATTTTTAGGCTCAGGACCAGTCTATTTTGTTTACTCAAATATGTATTCATTGTAACTATTAAATGTATATTTTAACCACAAAACGTGTCTTTATTTAGTGCATTGCAGCATGACGTGAGGTGTCACTGAAAAGTAAAATGCAAGAATTTTTTTCTCAACTCTAGCTGCATCTACAGCCACAACTGCGAACCACAAAACACTTTAAGCAATAATTTTCAAGAATAATCTCCTGCATCACATTTCATACCTCAGTCTGAAGAGTACCTCTCATGCTGAGGACCTTGCAGCTGCCAGTATCTTGTCTCTTTCCACTCCTTATGTGCTGAGTGGTCCCTCTTCTCTCTGTCTTGCTTCCTCCCTCCCTTTCTCCCTTTCTCTCTCTCCCTCTCTCTCTTTCTCTCTCTCTCTCTCTCTCTCTCGTTCGTGTGCTGAGCTGATGCTGCTGACACTACCTCATCTCTCCCTCTCGGCTTCTTTGCAGCTATGCTCCCTCACTGTTTCCTGGCTCCTGATATGCTTGGAGGAGGGAACGAGATGCAGCTGCTGCTGCCTTCTATCACTCTCTCCCAGCAGGTACCTGCCCTCTCCCAGCTGGTGCTCTCTGTTATCAGGTGCTAATAGGGGTACTGGAAAAAGGGAGGGGGGGGGTTCAACTGGGATTTATAAAATGGTTTGTGAAACAGACAGTAAATCTAAAACTTCACTTTCCCTCGCTATGCTGATTTTTAAAAATGGCGCCATTTTCAGTGCCTGAACATAACAGGGAGTGATTTCAGCAATAGCCTGTGATTATGGTGACTGTGACTGAGCGCTTTCAAAAAGGGTGACTCAGTCACGGTGTCCGTGCATGGGGCTACCAGGCAGGGAGGGCAACCAGATTTGGGGGCCATGAATATAGCGACAGGATGTCACTACATGTACACATGCCTGGGGTGGAGCAAGGATGCCGTGTGATTGGCAAAAGGGGAGAGAGGGTTTGTGAGGCATACTGCAGCAGTGGGCTGCTGAGCTTGCCTTGTGGCATGGTGGGTTGGTGGCAGGCTAGGGTTGCAAGGGTGCTGGGTTTGGTTCCGAGCATGCATTCATTTTGTTGTGCCTGACCGTTTCTCCCTGCTTTTGCACCCCCCCTAGAGTTGAGAATCCTTTAGTAGGGGGTACTGGGGGTTGTGCCCCCTGGGTTGGGTGCAGGGGGCACAGCCCCCCACATAAAAAAAAAAAAAGACTCCAGCACCCTTTTGCTGTGCCTCTGGAGTGTACAGCACTGAAACTGATTTTCAGCAATGCACACTCGCCCTAACGGCAATCGCCTTTCCGCGATCGCAATTATGACATGGAACCATTTCAGCTTTTGGTTTATTTGGCTGTACATCAAAGAATATCTAGGTTTGCAGTGGGTCCATTTGCTTACTAGGCGTTAATCAATGCCCACATGACTAGTTTTAACCAATTAAAGTTTTACATGTATTGCCTACTTCCCTACTCATTTTATAAATCCTGATTTACAGCTGTCCTTATGATGTCCTCAGTCATAATTGGAAAGGCTCCGCCTATGGTTCGATGGACAAGCAGCCAGCCTCTCCCACTTCCTGAGCTATATAAGCAGTTCCCCTCAGCCTCCCTCTGAAGGACTTTTGCTTTGCTGGCTGGAGGATCTGTCTGCTCGCTCTCTGCAGCTGGCTGGGGCTTGCCCTGCCCCCCCACTCCCACCTTGCTGCTTCTTATGCTGGACTCTGCGTTTTGTTCCTCTGCTTCTGGTTTGTATATTGCCTCCAGCTGTGTGCTTCCTTTTATTCCTCCCACTTCTTATGTGTTTTTGTTTCTTTTTTGGGGGGGGACTTGGTTTCTCAGCTCCTACCATTTGCTTGCTCCTACCGTTTGGCTTTTTTGCAGCTCCTGTTACTGCTTTTACTTACTTCCCTTGCTATTGTACCCAGTACTTGTGTTTTCACACAACCCAAAGCTGCTTCCCATGCTACAGGCCTGCTTGCTCCCCATGCTATCAAGCCTGATTGTTTTCACCTGATTCACGCTCCCTCTGAACCTTGCTATGCAGTTCAATCATGTTTTCCCTGCTTAGTCTACCTCCCCTGTGGTCATAGCTGTTCTCACAGCATTGTGCTTTTCTCTTTCTGTTTATAGAATACAGCCGCTCATAACTCATGCTATTCCCTGTTTGTACATTGCTGTTTTACTCTGAAGTTGGTTAAGGCTACTGCTGATGCTGTTAGCTAGTTTTAATATCTGCATGTGGTTCTCGACCCTTCCATTACTTTCTTGTTTTTCCAACGCGGGGACTGGGAAGTGTTTGGAGAGTCATGGCCCCATATGGCCAATTATTTCTGTTCTAAATCCTGCCTTCGCCACCAAAATCCTCAGAGTATTTGTCACCTTAATTTGGCTTTTAAATACCTGTCTGGCTTGCCCCACTCTCATACTGTTGCCCCATTTATGTTCATGTCCCATCGTTGCTACTATGTTTTGCACACCTATGTATCGGTCTCAATAGTCCTATTGCTTACTGACCAATGTGCAGGTCCAATTATTGTTATGCTTTCCTGAACAGCTACCATGCCTTACTGAACTACGTCCAGATCAACCCCTGATTATGCCATCATTTGCTCACTGCTCCTTGCCATCTACCCTCTGCAAGGTCTCAGCACTCAATCCTCATTCAGCTCATCAGTCCCTGGGGCTAGCCAGCCAAACCATTCTGGCGCAGGGCTCTCCTGCAGCCGACTGTCTCACTCTGCACCTACAGTCTGCAGCTTGGGCATGCGAAGCTTGGGGCAGGGTCCTTCTCACCTGGCCCATAGCTGAGAATGTCCTCATTCTGGGTGGACCTTCAGTCATCCACCGTACTGATGGCATCCCAAGTTGTAACAGTTAAGGCTCAGTGTGAATGGACGGGGCCCTCACAGGGCCCTTTTAGCTGCTCGAGTGGGTTCGGAGGCAACCTTCAACGCTATTCTCCCTATGACTGCCTTTGGTTCACCTGGTTTTTGTTTAGGGTGAGTAGGCTGGGTGAGTGCCTTGGTGGTTATTGCTCTCCTCCTCCTCCTCCCACCTTGGGGGTCATTGGTTGCAGAGTGCAGCGACTCGCAAACCTCCATGGCTTTCCCGTTAGAAGTCTAGAGTGAGAGCTTTCCTCCAAATTGGAATATTTTTCACTTCCCTTTTATTGGGTTTCCAAATTACAGCAGCAGAGCCATCACTAAATAAAATATCCCAAGCCTGGAGGGAAGGTGACTTAGGCCTCGGATCCCCAGAGATTTCCTCCTCATAGGGATTTTTTTTTTCTCTCCTCCACATCTCAGGTCATAACTGTTAGCATAGTGTTCCCTAGTTCCATAGGCATGATCCGCTGTTGGATGGAGGAGGAGGGTGTCCCTACTGCTGTTCCCTCTCTCCTTAGGAAGTTCCCTCATCCCCTTTTGCAACCCATCAAACTCACACCATGACTACCCTGCTATCCCATTATGTTATCAAGTTGCCTCATGCTTATCTATTGCCATGGCTCACAACTTCTGATTGCTTATAAGCTTCTTACTACTTCCTTTTGGGGATCCTTCCTAAGGTACCTTTAGCCAAGGGAAGTGCCCCATGGCACATCTATGGTGGAACCCTCTAGAGGGTTCCTTGACTTTGGTACCCCTACAGGGTGGTAATTCCTCCAGAATACAGTGCGAATGGCCAAAACTTAAGTAACACAGTTGCACAAGCATAACACTTACTGGCTGTGTAGGCCATTGAATTGGAAGGTTCGCCTATGGTTTGATGGACAAGCAGCCAGCCACTCCCACTTCCTGAGTTATATAAGCAGTTTCCCTCAGCTTCCTTCTGAAGCACTTTTTCTTTGCCCCACCATCCTCCCCTCCTCCTCCAGTGGCAGCACCTCTCTCCTGGGGATCCTTTCTAAGGTACCTTTAGCCAAGGGAAGCATCCCGCGGTACCTCTAGGGGTGGAACTCTTTTTTTTCTTTACTAGCCCTTCTTAACCACCCCCTCTCCCATCCCACCCATTACTCCATAAGTTGAATTACCTCCACCACCTTACCCCTCCTCAACCCCTTCCCACACCTCCACCTCTTGACAATACCTCTCCGGTTGCTAACCCCCCTTCCCTACTCATCCCTCTGTCCAAACATCTCTTTGCTACTGGCTTGTTCTTTTCTCCGTGGCTAACCTACCCTGCAATCATCTGATGTATTGTACTTTATTGTATTATTACGATGTACATGTAACAAACAAGTTTTGAACCTCATGAGATACCATACGGTCCTCATGATGCTTTCTCTTTGTTCGCTGTTATCTTCCTGGTACTGTACTGTAGTGTACTTGACTTGGAACCTTTGGTAATGAGTCTCTGACTTGAAGGTAATAATCCTAATCGAAGTAAATAAAAAACCCTCTAGAGGGTTCTTTGCCTTTGGTACCCCTACAGGGTGGTAATTCCTCTGGAATAGAATGCGAATGGCCAAAACCTAAGCAACACAGTTGCATAAGCATAACACTTACTGGCTGCATAGGCAATTTAACAAGTTTTTATACTTGGTGTCACTGTTTTTAAATGCAATAAACATACATTGCTGTTTACAGGGTTTATAAAGAGTCAACTGGAGGCATTATACAGAAACAATATTAAGCATGAGTGGGCTTCCATAGTCATTTAGTCTGTGGGCTCTAGTGGTCAGTTGGCAAACTGCAAGAAGACTAGGAAATGTAAAGTGATGGCCTTGGTTTCTCAATGTTTTTTTTACTCGCAAACTGACATGACTAGGGAGGTCACATATTTGTGTCAAACACTGCCGACTGCACTATCCCCATTGTCCAGGGAGGTCCCACATAGTCTGTCTACCCGGGCTGCAGTAATTTGATTTACTCTGGCATATAGTGTCAATATATAACAAGTCTCATTACTAATTAGCTTTATTAGATACAGTTTTTGAATGTAATTATTTCCTCTTTGCAGACTCATCCTTATTTAAGTAGAGTATGCTTTTAAACAAAACTACTAGTTGTAGTTTAAGTGTTGATTATGGTTACTTACACTTGACAGTTTAATATTTCATGTAATTTATTTTGGTTCTTTGTATTTGCTTTATGTGAGTCTCTGTAATATATAAAGTTTATAGATATTTATAAAATAAAAATAAAATATATGTAATATCGTATTACTTGCTCAAGGTCTGGATGTCTTACTACTTTTTGAGATTTTCTTTTGCCTCTGAGGTCACATGCCAGGACCTTCTTCCACCATCACCGTCACCATCACCACCAGTGCCACCTACCCAAGCTTCAGAGCTGCACCTCTTCATGGATCTCTGGGACGTCTGGATGCCTGGGACACTCTGTTGGTTTGCCCCACAGGGTGGGGTCCTGCCTTCTGCATTTTTTGCAGTGATACTCCTCTTTATCTGATCACCACAGTGAAGGCTTTCGTAGAGTCTTCCAGGAGGCCTGAGAGGATGCTTCATCCACCCAACAGGTGCCATGTTTTCCCCCCTGTATTCTGTCTCTCCCAATGACAGTATGCTCCATTGTCTGGTGGTGGCCTACCTGACCCCCAATGCACATATTTTCTCCTTCCTCGTGCATCCTTGGGTACCTGGGATTATACTGCAACCTGCAGTGGTGGTTTTGAAGTGGGCTGGGTGACCCTCTCTCCCAAAAAAGAGGAATGTGTCCTTTAGGTTGCTTGATTCCCCTCCCCTCCAGCTGGCCCCTGACAACTTGAGCTTGTTTCCCAACTTGGGTTGCCATAATCACAAGCAGTACCAGTACTGCTGCACTAATGGGCTTACACTAGATGTCTTACTTATACAGCTAAAATGACATTATATATGTAACTTGGAGCAGTCACTGTCTACAGTGGAGGTGGCCAGGATGTATTGCAGTGTTGTAGATTCCTGCATGACAAAAGGGATTAACTGCCATGGAAATTGCCTTGTTTCCTGTAGTAACTCTGCTGCAGAATCCTGCAATATTGTGTTGCATCTTGGTGGGCTCCATTGTACATCATTTTGAAAATGGTTCAGCTGAATCTTAATAAAAATACTTCCACTTAACAGTACTCATACTGTATGTGTAGCGCCACCCAAAAAAATGCTGCATCCATCAAGCCATTAATGAGTTAAAAATATCCAAATGGGTGCAAGCCATAGATTGCATCCTACAATACTGCTTAAAGCTTCCTAGGCCTCTGGAAATTCCTCAACTACCACCTTTCATGTGATGGCAAGAAATTAGACTGTCTCACCATACTTGGTGCTGGGGTACAAGGGTATATATATATATATATATTAAAATGAAATAATATTGCTAAAGATCTGTGATCCTAGGGACTATCATGTAGGGGAAAATGCGCAGGATGTAGGATTTCCCTTTATATAATGGAAATTTTAGCAGTTCATAATAAACATTACCTAACACATGGGATTCTTAGGCTGCTTCCGGCATGTTGTGTTGGTCATTGTCATATATAAATGGTCCAAACCTTTGAATCTGATCTAATCTACTTTCAATTCTAAATAAGTCAAAACCAGAAGAAATTTACATGTACAGTACAATTGTACAGGAGGCAGCAGAGTTCACATACAGACACACTGTGCTAGTCATCAGCATTGTTTTTAGACAGTTACTAGTTAATGTTTTCAGGGGCCCCTGACACAGCATTTAGAAGGGGGGGCCTTGTCTGTTCTAACATCGAAACATCGACTTTGACGACAGTTAAGGACCACTTGGCCCACCTAGTCTGCTTATTTCTCTACCTACTAGATAAGCTGCAGATCCTAGTTAACCAAAAGCCTATTTCTTCCTACCCCCCCCACAAGAATTGCCTTATGTTTGTCCCATGCATTCTTGAATTCTCCCACAGTTTTAGACCCCACAACCTCTTCAGGAAGATGGTTCCACACTTTCTCCACCCTCTCTGTGAAAAAAATACTTCCTCACATTGCCCCTGAGCCGTCCCCCCTCTATCTTCAAATTGTGTCCCCTTGTTCTTGTACATCTCTTTTTCTGAAAGATGCTACCCTCTTGGACTTTGTTGATTCCACTGAGGTACTGGAAAGTTTCTATCATGTCCCCACTCTCCCTCCTTTCCTCAAGGGTATACATATTAAGCTCCTTTAGTCTCTCCTCGTATTGCTTCTCTTGCAGACCCTGCACCATTTTAGTTGCCCTGCTCTGGACTGCCTCCATCCTGTCTATGTCCTTGCAGAGATGGGGTCTCCAGAACTGGATGCAGTACTCCAGATGGGGTATCACCAACTGTCTATACAGAGGGGTAACAACTTCATGTTTTTTTTGCTGGTGATACCTCTCCCTATACATCCCAGTATCCCCCCAGCCCTCCCTACTGCCTTCTCACATTGCTTGCTAACCTTAAGGTCATCTGATATGATTACCTCAGGTCCCTTTCCATTTTTGTTGTTGTTACTACCTCTCCCCCTCATTGTGTACTCGTCCCCTGGGTTCTACTCTTCTGCCTCTCATTGTTTGCCGCAACTTGGCAAACAACTTTATGGAATCATGATAACACTCTGCAAGTTTGTGCCCAACTCAGTGATACCTCCAGTGTGCTGTTTCAACAAAAATGCAGTGAGTGAAATAAACTAGAAATCATTTAAAATCCAAAGACTTGGGATTTAAAACATCTCTGGCTAGGGTCCCATCAGTTGGGGGCCACTGGGGCCATAGATTTTGAAACTGCCTCAGGACAAATCAGCCAGCAAAGCTAAACAACCAATGTTTGCAACTAATATAATCTCTAAACACTAGCTAGACAAACTCATCCCTTATCCAGCACAACTGTCAGTCTGTCTCTGGAGACGATTGCTAAATCAGCACAATAAAGTAATATCACAGGTGGCAAACATGACCTTGAATTTCAAATGCACTATGAAGTATATTACAGTCGCCCACTGCCTACAGTATACTATTCCAGTGTGTGATTAAAATAATAACTTTCTCAGACAATATTTCTTCCCCATTTTCCCATGCAGTGTCCTACTTATGATAACCATGGTTGCTGCAGTGTTACTGAAAGCATTACTCTGCTGTGGAGGGTGGACAGGCTTGGCTTATTTTATGCTCTGCCTTTTTCTAGGGGGACAACTGCATGCCTCATCACCATGGAAACATGGCCAAGACCCCAAAACTCACTATGCCCAACAAATCCTTTGGTATCAAGTGTCAGTGCTGATGCTGGTGAATGGAACTGTGTGACTGACTGGCAACACAACTGTAACATTAGCATGATGGGCAGCAGCTCAGCAGAGAAAATATTGTAATTAAAAACACTATGTGCATTCAACATTGGGTAGGGATAGGAAGACTGGCTTTGTGTCAGGTAAGGATCCCCCCCAAAAAAACTGGCATTCCTCAACTCAACTCTATAAATCAGAGTCATGTGACTTGACTCAGAGCTGACTCATTGAGCAGGTTTGTATCTGCTAGTGAATGCGTTCTTGCCCTTCCTGGATGATGTACTTCATTCTGGAGCTTTATTCCTCTTACAAATGAGAAATAGGTGGGAAAAAAACATAAAATTATCTTCAACATTAAGGCACTCTGATGAAGCCCAACAGAAATACTGCTGCAATGTTTGTGAATTTGGTGATGGCAAACTGGTCTGCACTCTAACTGCACTTTAAAGCAGCAGTGCAATGAAATTGGGCAAAGAATTTGGCCATATCCCTTTTTCACTATAAAAGATTCCAGGCATCTTATAGTTTTATTTGGGGGTTTAATTTTCTAATTTGAGAATTTTAAAAATGTTTTAATTTAATTTTTTCTCAAGAAAAAAATATGGCTGCCACATTTTCCATAGAAATAGAATTGTAGACCTGAAAAGGTTAGGTTTAAAAAAAAATAAAAAAAGACTTATGGGGTGGGAAATTCAGACTGCGCCAGACAGGGGCGCAAGCCTGGGCGCAGCACCGCTGGGATGCGCTAGGGCATGGTCCGGGTGATATTCCACGGTGCTGCGCCACGGCTCAGCACCACTGAATACGGCACTGTGGCTGCCCTCATTATGCATGGCGCAGTGGCACTGCGCCAGCACAAGTGGCAAGTGAGGAGCAGGGGGATGCGCCAGCACAAGTGTGGGTGTGCTAGGCGCAAGGACCGTGATTTTCAGCACTGGGTATGCAAATGGGTCCATTATGCATGCAAGGCGCAAATGGGGCCATTTGCATGTCATTATGGCCCCATTTGCATGCAGGTGCGCTGATCCCCGGCGACTTGCGCCTGGTGCCCTGCCAGGCTGCAGCCATAGGGGATCAACCCCCCCTGCCCCTTGGTGGAAATGTGCCCCATTGCCTGATCATGGGCTTAGTAAAATAATATAATGCCTGGTGGTCCAGTGGACCTGCCCCCCCAGCCCAATCGTGGGCATTGTAAAAATAAAAGAATCCCTGGTGGTCCAGTGGACCTGCCCCCAAGCCTGATCATGGGCATTGTAAAAATTAAAGAATCTCTGGTGGTCCAGTGGACCAAAACCCCAGCCCAATGGCAGGCTTCAGATAATGTAACCTTCCTGGTGGGCCAGCAGTACCCCCTCCCCACCCGCCCACTCAGAAACCGCCACCCTGCTCCCCTGCGGTCAGTGGCAGGTGGCAGCCACCAGCCCGCAAAGCCACCCGGCAGCCTGCGACTGACAGCAGTACAGTTTGGCTGTCGCCCGGTGAGATCCACTGTGGCCAATGGGCATGCAGACCGCAGGTATTACTCATCCCAAATGTGAATGGTTTCATCACATTTCAGGATCAGTTGCACAATACAGTCTGCGTATGCCCATTGGCCCACGCAGTTGACCAGTGGGCATACAGCTGTACTGTATGCTGTCAGTCAGTGGGTGGCCAGTTGGCTTGCAGATGGGGTGCTGCCACCCACCACTGAAAGGGGGGAGTGGGGTGGTGGGTCAGAGTGGGAAGGTGGGGAAGGAGGTACTGCTGGACCAAGAAGGAAGTTACATTATCTGAAGCCCATGATTGGGCTGGGGTTCGGGTCCACTGGACCATCAGGGAATATGTATATTTATTTAAGCTCGTGATTGGGCTGGGTTTGGTCCACTGGACCACCAGGGATTCTTTTATTTTTACAATGCCCACGATCGGGCTGGGGGGCAGGTCCACTGGACCACCAGGGATTCTTTTATTTTTATAATGCCCGCAGTCAGGCTGGGGGGCAGGTCCACTGGACCACCAGGGATTATGCAGCTATATTTAAGCCCATGATGGGGTGTGAGGGGGGCATGGTGCCCAACCTGTGACTCGGGAAGTCGGGTGGCCACCCACAGCTTGTGGCTGCCTTATTGCACTTTGTAATATGCTAGCTGGCCTGTGGGTGGCCAGGACTTGCTTCTGCTTTCAACAGGCAGATCTTTCTGCCCACTGTGTGGCACAAGGCAGGTTTGTGCCTGCATATGCGCCGCATATCCCAGGCTGAATATCAGGATGTCACATGCATGTAGCACGCCCGCACTTCTGCGCTGCATACATTACTGGTGCACTTGGTGCATCGGGACGCGAGCGCAACATCCCCTTGAATATCATGCCAGGGCGCATTAGTGGGTTGTGCATGGTGCAACACTGTTGCGCTATGCGCAACCCCTTTGAAAATTCCGCCCATGGTGTGCAGCACAGGAAGTACCAAGACAAGCGCATTTGACACGTATACTAATATTTTACTTAATCATCGCAGAATCTAGATGTTTTGGAACAACATTTGTCATTGCACTGCTGCTGTAAGAACTGTGTTACAGCTCCTTGGCCGACCTTTTCAGAGGCCTTTAAGAGAGACTTGAAGTTGCACATATTTAAGGAGGCCTTTGGATGGGACACAAGCCCCTGACACAATGGCTGCTATCCGACCTGAAATGATTTATTTTGATTAGTTTAATTTATTTCTATCTATTTTATTTATTATTTATTAGATGGTTATTTAGAAGTTTTTATATTTGGAATTTTTTATGTAAGTATTGTCCTGACCTTGGTACAGTACCCTGAGTCTCAGGGTGTGGGGGCTCAGTATATAAACTTTTACTTACTTACTTAACCTACTTTTATGGAAAGTTTCAAGGCTTTATTTTTCATCAAGCAACATGAATAAAGATGAAGGAACATAAATCCCATATATTGGTGAATATACACTTTATTTCAACACGGTGATACTGTATATTGAATTACAAGGTGGGTGTCTTTTTTTTAAACAATATATTAAGACATTAGAAAAAGGTTATTAAGGGTAGTAGGGGGCAACCTTATTCCATAATTCGACCTTGTCCATATCTGTTTCTGACCAAGCTCACTCCCAATATGGAAAATGTATGTGTGTTGGCAAATCAGAGGAAATAAGAACCTTCTGGAAAAACCTGGGGTCAGTAACATAACAGGGTTACAGTCACCCTTCCCACCCCTGAACTTGGGTCACCAAGTCTATTATTTAGCAGCAATTAAGGGGCTACTCCACTTAGGTTTAATCATTAAAAAAGAAAACAGCAGCCTGTCCATCAGTACAGCAGTGGCATTATCGCTCGCAACGCCCATGACCTGAGTTTGAAAGTGTAGTTTGGTCAGTGGGGAACCATTTAGGGGAAGAAGTTTTGAGATTCCCAGAAATAGCACTCCTGCTTCAGAGTGAGAGGGAAGTGTGCCCCGTAGCAAGATCCCCACTAGCGGTGGCAGGTGACCTGGGTTCGAAAGTGTAGTTTGGTCAGTGGGGAACCATTTAGGGGAAGAAGGACTGAGATTCCCAGAAATAGCACTCCTGCTTCAGGGTGGGAGGGATGTGCCCCATAGCAAGATCCCCACTAGTGGTGGCAAGTGGGATATCTCATGTGGGTCCACCAAAAGGAAAGGGATGCCATCAGATGCCGACAGCACCACACATTTGTGTATGCTCATTCACTTGCATGCCACTGCAGGATAAAGTCCTGTAAGGAGAAAACAGGAGGAGAAAAGCCTCTAGCTGGCTTCAGATGATGCTGGCACCCTTTATAGTCCCCCTCACTTAAGACATGATGCCCCACACCTCACACAATGATGCTTTGGTAAGTGTTAGTTAAGGAGTAAGTCCATCAGAGGGTAGGTGACAAGGCTGTGGTGTACTGTCCAGAAGGGACTGGGGAGTGGGGGATTAGACGGTAGGTGACAAGGCTGTTATTTGCTGTCCAGAAGGGAATGTGGACTGGGGGAAGAAGAAAATGGCCAATTGAAAAGAAAGGAAACAGAGACTTGTGCTTTATATTTACATCCACTACAACTACTGTACATAGAATATACTGTATGACGTTCTTTTACTGAAATGAAAATGGAAACGTAAAAATTCAGTAATTCACCAAACTTAAATCTGGATCACAACTGGTTGAGCTAAATATCCAAATGTTTGTGATTAATGTTTTCAGTTAATCACTAAAATAAGCAATACAGCTTTCTAAAGTTAAGGCAGTTAAACCTTTTCAGTAGTGTTGTGCAGAATGCAGAATTCTGCTGGTGAAATTGGTGCGGAATGATCATTCCACCAGTGAAATTTCCACCACAGTTTTGCTAGTTCTTCCGTAAACTTCTGCCTGCTGTGATCAAACCGCATTTTTTCAGCAGAAAATCATTCCATAACCATTTCCACAGAAAATATTGAGATCTGCAGAATGTTTTTTCTCTGGAAACACATTCAGCAGCCAGTTCTGCAGAAAATATTGAGATCCGTGGAATAAAATTCAGCAGAAATAATGTGGAAAAAGTCATTCTGCATTTTTCTTCCATGGAATTCTGCCATTACATTTCTGGTGAAATTGAGTGAAATTTTGGCAGAATTTTGAAAATTCTGCAAAATTTTGTTTCCCTTGAAATTGAAAATTTCACACAGCAGCACATTTCAGCTACTGTCCACCAATGTCTACATTATACCAAAAAGATGAGCATTTTTCAATTATATTTTTATTTCTACTTATCATTAGAATGTTAAGGGAACTGAGACTGTGTGCGCCATGTGAAATCTGTTGCCTGAACGTTATGCGGTCTGATAAATTCTATAAGTTGGTTGTTGTCAAAAAAAACCTGTGGTGTTTGTCATGTACAACCCAAGTCTTGCAGGAGTAAAGCAAAGAGAAAGAACCTCCAATATCCAGGACATCAGACTTAAATGGAAGAAAGTGCCTTCTCTTAGATTGTGTCCTAGTATTCATATACTGTAGGGCTATATGCACACCTTTGCTCCATTGAAAGCAAATAAACCTTTAGTTTTTGCATGGTTTAGGGTTATTTTTCTATCAGGCATTAATGCAAATTTAACAAGATCCACAGCAGGTCATCAGTCTTGATGTCTAGCTTGTAAATCATTAATTCTCTGCAGCAATCTATGAGCTTTAACTTTGGTAAACTAGACATGTATACATATGACAGGGACATGTATCTGGGAAATCAAAGGGAGGCAAGCAAAGCATCAAGGAGCTCAAAGCTGCAAACAGAGGAAAGAACAACTCAGGGAGTATCACACGGGGACAAGACATATTTTTTCAGGTATGTTAGCAAGAAAAAGAAGACAGAGGGATTTTACAGTTAAAGAAGAGGGGGTGACTGTATGGAGGGGGATCAAGAAAAGGCAAACATCTTGAACAAATATGTCTGCTCAGTTTTCATAGTAGAAAAAGAGGAGGAGGAGGGACCTCAAAAAGGCATAAGGAGCATTGATGGGCGGAAAGTGCACACCAGACCATTTCCATGAATTAAGTCTGAAAAACATTAGCAAACCTAAAGGTGGACAAAGCTATGGGGCCAGACAAGGTACATCCAAGGGTGCTGAGAGAGCTCAGGGGGGTATTGGCTGCGCTTCTGACAGATCTGTTTAACAGAGCACTGGAGCCCGGTGTGGCACTGGGAGACTGGATAAGGGCAGAGGTAGTTCCACTTCACAAAAGTGGTAGCAGGGAGGAGGCAGGAAACTATAGGTCCATTAGCCTGTCATCCATGGTGGCTAAGTTAATGGAAACACTACTAAAGGAAAGAATTGTGGGATATCTGGTATCAAGTGGGTTATAGGATCCAAGGCAGCATGGTTCCACAGGGTGAATGTTATGCCAAGCAAATATGAAAGATTTCTTTGATTGGGTGACTAAGGAGTTGTATCAGAGAGGAGTGGTGGATGTGGCCTACCTGGACTTTAGCAAGGCTTTTGGCACCATTCCTCATAGGAGACTGGTATACAAATTGGTGAATTTGGGGGTGAGTATTAAGGTGGTAACCTGGGCAAAAAAATGGTTAGGAGACAGGACACAGAGGGTAGGGGTAAACGGAGTTTGCTATGAGGTAGGGAGGGTGACCAGTGGGGTACCGCAAGGATCAGTGCTGGCATTTGTCCTCTTCAATGTCTTTAAAAGTGGCATAGCAAAGGAATTGGAAGGAAAGGTCTGCCTCCTTACAGATGACACCAAGATCCATTCACTTGTAAAAATTTTGGAATCCCACTATTGACTGAATTTCACAGATCTTTCCAAAATTCTATCGAATTCTGTAATGTCAGAATACGAAGATTCCGTACAGCACTACCTTGCATGTTTATATTATATCCCCCACATCCTTTCTGTCCTTTAGAGTGCATAAGTTAAGACTGTCCAATCTCTCCTCATAGGCCTTACTCGGCTGCCCCTGTATCATTTTTGCAGCCCCCCTCTGTACAGCTTCTAGCATTTCCCCTTCCTGTCCTTCTTCGGACGAGGGTTCCAAAATTGCATGTGATACTCCAGGTGTGGTCTCACCAGTGATGTGTACAGTGGCAATGTCCCCACTTTGATGTGACAAGTGAAATCCCACCTGATGCATGAGCATCCTGTTAGCCTTCCCATGCATAATACTGCATTTGGGAGAGGCATTCGAATGATTGTTAATGATCTCCCCCAGGGTCCTGTCCTCCTTTGAGTGTTCTATCATGACCCCATTTATGCAATATTTTGAAAGGATGAGGGACATGAAAGAGGGGGAAATGGAGGAAAAGGGGAGGTCAGAGTGATCCTGTTGGGTGATTCCATGATCAGGGGTATCAAATGGGATAGGCAGGGGGAAGCCTACCCAGTTAGAACAACATGCTTCCCTCGACTAACGGTGCACAGGGCTAAGCATGAGGAATATCAGCTGGCAAAGGATTGTGGAGGTTCACTGGATATACTGGTCCACCTGGATACCAATGACATTGAGGGAAATAGTGAGCTAGAGATACAGGCAAGGTTCAGGGAGCTTGCCACAGTCTGTCATGACATAGGATGTGTGATTTCCTTCTCGGAAATCCTGTCGGTGCCAAGAGCTAGTGGGGAACACAAGAGGAAGATTAGGGAGATAAACCAATGGCTCAGGGAGTGGTGTGGGGCCAGAGGGTATAGGTTGATGGGGGATTGGGGGGAGACCTGGGAGGATAAGGGGCTATATGCTAGAGATAGGCTCCATCTCAATTTAGAGGGGAGGAAAATCCTAAAGTTGAAAATAGAGGGGTTCGTTAGTGAAAGGTGGGATTTAAACTTGGGAAGGGGGAGGAATGGGAGAGAAGGCTATCGAGAGGGATCCAATAAAGGAGGGACTCAGTCTCTGCCCCTCTGGCGAGCTGGAGGAACGTGGGAAAAGGTCAACTGGTAAGGTACTGACCGGGGAAGATGGAATCCCCATGGGAACGTGAGCAGGGGAAATGGAAGTATACAGAAAGGGTGGAAGGTAGTCCTGCTAAATGCCAGGAGCTTGGGCAATAAAATGCCTGAGCTCCAGGTGATGCTAACTGAGGGAGAGATGGATGTGGTAGTGGTCACTGAGACCTGGGCCACCGCAGGGCACGACTGGGACCAGAACCTGGAGGGTTGCACCATGTTCAGGAAGGACAAGGAGGAGGGAAGGGGAGGAGGGGTAGCAATAATAGTCAAAAACTGCATTGGCATAGGAGGAGTGGGGGAGGCAGAGGGAACTGTGGAGGCAATTTGGGTCACCTTGATAACAAATGGGGGCAAGAGAGTAAAAATAGGAGTGGTGTATAGACCCCCTGCGCTGGCAGAGGAGCTGGAGGAAAGTCTGGTGGCAGATGTTGGGAGACACTGCAAATTGGGAAGGGGAAGGTTGCTGGTGTTGGGGGACTTAAACATGCCAGGAACAGACTGGGAGACTATAACATCCTCGGTGGCCAGGGACCAGAGGTTGTTGGATGTCTTTCTGGATGTGTTCCTAATTCAGCAGGTGGGGGAACCGACCAGGGAGGAGCAGATACTGGATGTGGTCCTGGCAAACAGTGACCAGATTGGGGGCCTGGAGGTAAGGGACCCGTTGGTGTGGAGCGACCATGCCACAGTCTGGTTCTGCCTGGACCTAGGAGGGGTAGAAGGCTGCACAAAGATGGAGGTAACCGACTTCAGAGGGGTGGATTTCAAGGAAATGGGAAGGATCCTTGAGAAACATTTGGATGGGATTGGGCCAGACATGGACGCTAACAGCAGGTTGGAAATCATCAGGAGGGGGGTGCAGAATGCTGCCAGCACCTGTGCAAGAGTAAGATGAAAATGTAGTAGGGCCCATAAACCCTGCTAGTGGACCAGGGAGGTTCAGGAGGTGGTGAGGGGGAAAGAAGGCAGCTTATAGGCATTTCAAGTGCTCAAGGAGCGAAAGGGATACAGGAGAGTATGAGCTGATGGCCAGAAGGGCTACTAGGGTGGTGAGGGTGGCTAAGGCAAGGAAGAAGCAGAACCTGGCCGGAGAAATTAGAAGAGGGAATAAGGGGTTCTTTAGATACATTGGGGAAAAACAAAGGGTGAAGGGGCAGATTAGCAGGATTAAAACAGGGGAGGGATGGGCACAAGATCTGGGGGAGCAGGCTGAGGTACTAAATGAGTACTTTGCCTCAGTTTTCACCAAGGAAATGGGGGGCCTGCATCATACATGGGAGGAGATGGGAGAACTGAGGGGGCCTTGTCGATGATCGGGTCTGGGGAGAGGATGGGCCATCATTGGCAGGAGGGGAGAAGGCAAGGCAGGGGAACGAGGTAGCAGAGGTGGAAATCATGGCAGAGAGACTGAGGGAAGCCCTCAGATCCCTTAAGACGGAGAAAGCACTGGGGCCAGATAAATTATATCCCAGAGTGCTGAAGGAACTGGCAGATGTCCTGGCGAACCCCCTGGTGGAGCTTTTCAGCATCTTTCTGAGGACAGGGTGAGTGCCCCAGGACTGAAAGGTGGTGCATATAGTGCCTATCCACAAGGGGGGATCAAGGGAGGTGGCAGGAAACTACAGGCCCGTCAGCCTGATATCAGTGATGGGCAAGGTGATGGAGGGCATTGTCAAGGAGAGGCTGGGGGGGGACCTTGAAAAGTTGGGGTGCCTAGACAATAGACAGCATGGATTCATCCCAGGGAAATCATGTCAGACAATCCTTGTGGAGTTCTATGACTGGGTGACAAGAGCCTTAGACCTGGGTAGACTGGTGGACATCCTCTATCTTGACTTCAACAAGGCGTTTGACCCTGTTCCTCATGGGGGCCTGTTGAATAAGCTGGGAGAAAGGGAGGTGGGGAATCAGATGATCAGATGGATAGGCAATTGGCTCCAGGACCGGAGCCAGAGGGTCATGGTTGGTGGGATAGTCTCATCCCCAAGGAGGGTCATTAGTGGGGTCCCTCAGGGATCAGTCTTTGGGCTCCTCCTGTTCAATGCCTATGTCTCTGACATAAGGAAGGGTATCAGGAGTGAGATGAGTCTCTTTGTGGATGACTTAAAACTGGGAGTGGTGGTGGATGGGGAGGAGGGGAGGGTGGCCCTACAGGGGGACCTGGAGGCTCTGAAAAGGTGGTCTAGAAAGTGGAGCTGAGGTTTAATGCAGGGAAATGCAAGGCACTGCATCTGGGACCCAGAAACCTGGGCCAAGAGTACACCCTTGGGGGGTAAATGCTACAAGTCTCAATGGCTGAGAGGGACCTGGGGGTGGTGGTGGATGTCAAGATGAACAACTCTGAGACTTGTAGGAGGGCAGCGGCCAAGGCCAACAGGATGCTGGGATGCATCGCTAGGGGGATCACCTCCAGAAGGAGGGAAGTGATACTCCCCCTGTATAACTGCTTGGTGAGACTGCACCTCGAGTACTGCATGCAGTTTTGGAGGCCATACTTAAAAAGGGACATTGAACTCCTAGAGAGGGTCCAGAGGAGGGCAACCAAAATGATCTGGGGCTTGGGGAACAGAACCTATGGCGAGAGACTCGAAGAGCTAAATATGTAAACATTGGAAGAGAGAACGGACAGGGGGGACATGATAGAGGTTTTCAAGTACATGAAAGGGTTAAATAGAGAAGAAGCTCTGAAGGAGGGGGGGCAACTAGAGGGCATGGGTGGAAGCTGGAGGGGGAGATTCAGGAGAGAAAGGAGGAGGTGCAACTTCACTGAGAGGGTGGTGAAGCCATGGAATGTGCTGCCTAGAGGGCTGGTGGTGGTAGAGACGGTGGAGGGCTTCAGGAGGGGGTGGAACAGGTACAGGGGAAGGGTTCTGGATGCAAGTCCTGCGCAGTGGGAATATCCAGGACTGGGAAGGGAGAAGCCAGAGAGGATGAGGGGGGCAGCAAGATCATCTCCCAGGGTGGGGGCTGACCAAACGAGCAGACATGAAAGACCGTTTGGCCTAGCCTGCTGGCATTTTAGTATGTTAATATACAGATTTTTGTTCCCAGTGTGCATTACTTTATGTCGTTTGGTCTTGAATATTTTGCTTGCCAAATTCTTTATCACTTTAATATATCCCTTTTTATGATGCTAATCCCCCCCCAGCTTTTTCCACCCTCCAGAGTTTAGTACTGTCTACAGGCAGACTCACTTTACCCTGTAGCCCTACTCCAATGTCACTTACAGTTGTACCTGCAAGGATCAGATACCAATCCTGCATAATTATGCAGAATTTTATACATGCAAAAAAGTTCTGTCCTCAGGAAAGACCCCTGTGATACCCTTGTTTGTGACCCCCCCCCCCCCAAATCAGAGAACTTGCCATTCAGGACCGCTCTTAGTTCTATCTGACAACCAATTTTTAATCAGTCTAGTTAGCCCTTCTCCTTGTTCTAAGTCACATACTTTCTATATAAGCCTCCTATGAAGCACCAAATCAAAGTCTTTACTGAAGTCCTGGTACAAAATATCGACTGCCCCATTCCTGTCCACTGTCTGTGTCACTGAGCTGAGAAAAGCTGTCAAATCCATTTAATATGACTTGCCCCATAAGAACACATTTGGGTTTTTGTCCATCAGGCTGTTTTCCTCTAGAAGTCAGTTATCTGTTCCTTTATAACTGACACAAGCAGCTTGCACGCTATTGACATCTGGCTCACTGGCTAGTAAATTCACAGGGTTTTTCCTATCACCAACCTTGTGCAGAAAGACAATTTTCACCACCCTCCAGTCCACTGGTACTTCTCCTGTTGCCAGTGTCTCAGTTAATAGCTCTGCCAAGGGGGATGCCAGAACTTGTTTAGTTTCTCTCATGACACTCAGGTGCAACCCATCTAACCCTGGGGACTTGCTTAACTTCAGGTCCTGTAGACCCTTCTGACTGTGTCACTAGGTACATATCCTGCCTGTAATCTGTGGTTATTGGTACTCTTGAATCTGTTTATGCTGTCAGGAATTAAGCCTACAGTGGAGCCAGCCATGATGCAGTGCAGTAATCTGTAGTAAGTGACATGCCACAAAACACTGCATGGCAAAGGGGCTTAATTGCCATTGAATTACACTGTTCCCTGCAGTATACTGCAGTATTTTGTGATACACTGCAGTATTACTGCACTGCATCCTGGCTGCTATTGCTATACATTTACCTCTGCTTCATCTTCTTCCATGCTGACTCCTCCTGATCTTATTCCTTCTATGCTACTCTTTCACTGGCATTTCATTCTTATGTACATAAAACACATGTTATCAATAACCACGCCCCCCCTCCACACACACACACACTATCCTTAGTTCTGTGTGTGTTTATGATGTTCTGGCTTTTTCAAGTTTATCTGTATATGCAATCATGTTGTTCTCATTTTGTTCCCTCTTGTATACCCTAAAAGCTTCCCTTCCGTCCTGAATTGGTCATGTGTAGGTAACATTTGGTATTTCAAAAGGTGGTAAGCTAAGTATCCTAAGATGATAAGCATATGGGACATTTCAGCATTTTGTACTTATCATGAGAACTTCATTTTTTTCACTTAACATTGATTGCGTGATAGCATTCTCAAGGGGATTTTGAAAGGGTCTGACATGGATGCAAATACCTACTGCATGTGTGTCCATGTCCATCTAATTGCACTTTATCCGTCCTGCTGCATTTTTCAAAAGATATGTCCATTTGTGGTAAACAGTTGCTGCAATTGTAATTTTCATCTCTTTTTTTGCCACAACTGCATCTTTTTGGATGCAAAATGTAGATGTTATTTGACCATTTAATAGCTAACAGTTTGGATGGATTTTCCTTTTGAAAATAGTATCTGGCAGATCTTGGACAGGTGCTTTTGAGAATCCTGACCATAAAATCTATTTTTTATAGAACACTCCTTATATTTGTAAACAACACTATCTTTTTATTCATAGCCATCTTATATCTTTGTAAGGCATGGAACCTGCCAACAACCGAGTCCAGTTTAAAGCTGAAATAATGAACTACCAGAACTAAAATTGTGTATGAGTGAATTACTGAAACAAGAGATACAGTCACCAAGTTGCTACTTCTGTATAGAATTGCTGCGTTTCCAGCCTTCTGACTCTACCAAAGCCATGGTGCATGGAGTCTTGGGCAGCCCCAGAATGGTAACCAGCAGAAAAGTGATCTAGCGGGAATATTTTCTTTTCATAGTTAGTAACCTCTGTTGGCAAGAAGCTAAGTTCCATATTCTTTATGTGCAAATTACTCCTTAGTAAGTTTTGCTTCCTACTGTTTTACTTCCCTGTTACTGTCAGGATTTAGACTGCAAAGTCCGTATTATTTCAAATATTTGAAATCACCCCATTGAGACAGTCATTTTTGGTTGCACTTAGACAGCATCCATCTTAGGTCTCCCCATTAGAGCAATTCGTAATCTCATCCAGTCCAACAGGCTTTGTCTCAAAACTAAGTCCCCTTATTTTAGCCTTTATTAGTTACATTGTTTTAATTAACTAAACACACTTTAACATAATTTATTTAGGTTGTCTGTTTTTTTTGCAATGGAAATAAGTACTTTGAAGAAAAAGGGATGACAGTAGATTGGTATGGAGGAGGAACTCAGTGGACCAATGGCGGTACTTCCTTAAAGCTGTATGTATGTATACACGTATGCATGCATATTTTTTTAATAACAGATATGGGCATCTTCCATATTTTAGCTGGCACAGAATAGTCCAAACCAGGTCTGTTCTGATCACACCAAGACAATGAAAACCAATCAAATCTAAAGCATTAACTATTCTTTATGGAGTAATATTAGGTAAGATGCCTTACTTAGTTATTAATCTTTTTCCATTAAATTGTAATTTTTTTTACATTTACTATGGTATCTATAAACTTTTATGTCATACCTCCTCCTAAGAAATGTCCTGGGGATTTTACTGTATACAGCTGTCAAAGGCAAGGATTTTAGAACTTCCATGGTTTCAGTGAAACAATGCTAAAGCTTCATGTCAAAGCTGGGTTACATTACAGCATAGTTAGTGCAAGCTTCTTGTTCTACATAAACATAGCTCCCACATGGAAACCATGTTGGAATAGGAGCCCTGTTAAAATAAATATAAAATAATTTATAAATATATTTCCCACAGAAAAGAACTCAGCAAGTTACAGATCCCATCAAAACTGCTTTGCTACACAATTTGGATGACATTGTGCTGGGTTTTATTGCTGGCTGGCAGACTAAGAGCTTCACAGATTATTAAGCCTAATGAAAATTGTCCTATTAATTTTACATTTCATATAAAACTGACAACCCATTGTTGATGGGCTGACTTTTAGACTTTACGTGAAGATGCAATTATGTCTGATTCCCAGCTAAAGACCTTCAACACAAATCATGCACGACATGCAGTCAAACTTCACATACAAGCCAGGGAAAGAAAACCAATAACTTCAGATTTCTTCATGGTTTATTTTATAGACAATAAACAACCGCAGACATGAACAGACAACTTTAGTTTTCTGCCAAGGACTCCTGCCCAGGTTCTTCCAACCAGATTGAGAACAATACTTAATTTTAAATCTTTATGTTTACATGATGAAAGATTATGGTATTAGTTGTGCTAAATTACTGGGCTTCACTGAAAACAGTTGCAGGGTTTGTGATATGCAGTACCAATCATATCCTCCTGCACATTTAATACATGATCATTTTGCAGCTGATGTTGCTTTGGCATTACCTTTGGCAAACAAAAATCCCCCAAAATGGATTTTTCTTTAGCTATACACCTTGTATGTTTCTTGTGTGATTCATTCAAATATAAAAGAGACATTTACAAGAACTGTAAAATTTGTTATGCTCATTCCCTCTAATGGCTGAGTATGCCCTGCTTTTTTCCACAGGGAGTATGCTATGAAAAAGGCAGAGAACTTTGATGATGGTTCCTTCTGAGGTTACTGCTTCTTCATGATAAATAATTGTGTTGCCAATCATTTCTGAGGTGAAAGTAATTCCAGCGGCATGTCCTCAGATGGGAGTGCCACTGTGGTGTGATGATCTCTTCAGATACCACCATGTATGTATCCCCTTGTAAACAGACTAAATATTCCAGATGACAGAAACAGAGAAAATGCCAGCAGATAACAGCCTATTGACTCATCTCATCTGCCCAAGCCTGCCTAGTTATGGGACTGTGCCACTGTCAGTCCACATTTCTACCTCTCCCCCAACTGCCCCACTTCTCCTATGTACCTGTTCCACTCCTTTTTGAACCTCCTCCCAACACTGTTTATCACAGATGATCTCTTCCAGAAGTTTGAGCTATCATAGGAGACAACACCCATCCCCTGGCCACTGTATCAAATAATATCGACCTGTAAAGGGATTCAGCAAATCGAAGTCACATGTCTCAATGTGGGAGAGACATTCTTATTTTATTAAGAGTGTTTCTCACATTAACAGTATGGTTGTACTAGAAACCAGAGGATTGGACGATTACAAATCAAAAAGTACAGACTATCCCAAAAGTGAAGAAGAAGGTAGACCCTGTGACATCAGTTGTAAATGAACAAGTGTTGTTCAAGCTCCATTCTTCCAGTGCCTTAATTCCATTTTAATCATCTGCTGTCACCATAGCCACAATTTTGTTCATGATGTGTACTAAAAGAGGACCTGTGGTCAAACTGGTGCAGAAATTAAAACAACTAATGGACCATGGCCAAAACAGAAGTCAGAGCAGTTCTCAGCACCCATCCCCCATGTCACTGTCTGACTCTGATTGTAAAGGTATTGGGGCTCAGACATGCATCTAGAGATATTGGGCAAATGTAAGAAGATTACTGCCACTGTGCTACAGATTGTTGATAAAAATACCAAATGCAGGAAGATACTGCCAGCTTCAAGCAATGTACTTTGTAGACAGAAGCTCAGTTTGTAGATCTGGTGGACACTGGAAACAAACACATTCAGCTCAGATGCAAGTTTAGAATTGTTGGGATCCCAAGAGATCAGAAATGAATGGTTTCTTAATCATTTCGTTTCTGCAGGTCTTGCTGCATGAGGTACCCCAACTTCTGGAGGAGTTCAATTTGGAAATGGGAAGGGCTCACAGGGCCCTAGGGCTAAAGACCTTGTGGTAAAAAGCCTGGTTATGTTCAGTAGTTCTCCATTTCCATACATGTAGAAGCACAGAACTGGCAGAACAAGCAACCTAGAGCCATAAAGAAATGACCTATGCCACACACAGACCGTCATTAGATCACGACTATTCAAATGTGGCACTTCAGCAAAGCACACAGACATGGCCAGTTGTCAAACAATTTGGCAAAAGGGACTAAGAGCAGAGATGCCCTTTCCTGCAATAATTGTGCTATACACTGACACTGAGGGGAGGAAGGTTTTGTATACTATATATCTAAAGGAGAACAGGACCTTAAAGACTAGAGTTCTGCCCATAATTAATATTAGTTGTTAAAACCAGTCAACTATCATCTCTCATAGCTGAAGTACTTTTTCTTTTCCCCTTGGTTAATAAGAAGATTTTTTTACCTGATGTTAGTAGATATAATGTGTGTGGCAGCACTCTGCCTGGCGGCTAACATGTCTAGCTCTGTTCCACTCAGACAGTTGGTGCTGTATTTTAATGTTGATTGTGGAAAATGTTTACTGTTTTCTCTCATCTCCATTTTTCTGAAACAGCTCTTTCCTCATATCTTTTGGCATGTCTTTCTCTGTAGGTTCTGCTGCTCCCAACAGGAACACAGGTCTGGTTCTGTCTTGGGTATTTGATCATGACTGACTCTTCCAGAATATGTTCATACAGTGTGAAGAGTCTTAACTCTGCTGTAAAATACACAAAGATTTTGGCAGAACCTAAAAAGTTGGGGAGTAATATTGGCCTTTTGCAGGAAATGCACTTCTAGCTAGAAGAATATTTTAAACTACACTACACTGTACCTGGGTGGGTCAGATGTATGCTTCCTCTCCTCCCATCTAATGATAATAATATAGAGGATAAAGTATGGGTCTGGGTGTGTAATGAGAATTTACACACACCCGAGCGGTTTGACGCTACATAAACCTTGAGAGCGAAGCTTGAGGGGTTTATGCATAGCATCAAACCCTGGGGGGGGGGGTGTAAATCTGAGTTTACACATACCCAGCCCCATATTTTATTTTATATAATTGTTGGGTTTCTCTTTTTCGTCTCAACAATTATATAAAATAAAAGAGACTGCAGTCCGACTACGGCATGGTGCGTGGTCGGTTTTCACTTTAATTTCAAACTTTTTTTTAAAAATATTGTAAGGGCTGGCAATCTGGTAGCAAATGTGGTACATTTAAGTTTTTTTTAAATGTTACTTACTGCCGAGTGTCTGTGGCAGTTTGTATGCATGCTGGGTTTGCCGTTCTGGAGACAGTGACCAAGAATGGAGGAGTTCGACCAGGCGCTTGCGCAGAGTGGGGGCAATCGTGCACATGTTTGCCTTTATTAATGCTCCTTTATAATGGTAAATTATGCCACGGTTTCCCTAGGGGAAAAAGAGGAAGCTGTTAATTATAATCTAATATCTAATAATGATGAAAGTAAGTAAAAGTAAAGAAAACTGTAACTTCAGCTTGACTGAAGTCATAGTGAGGAGGTATTGTCCACCACTTTATGTAGATGGCTCTGACATACTGTACGTCTATTGTCTATGTGAGTGGTCCCAGCTACCAAATGTTTCTGAGTGGTCCAGACACTGATGATTTACAGTTCCAAAGGTTTGACTCGATGTATAGAGATGCCCTTTAAGAAGCTGTATATGATAACATTTTTGTCAGTCAAAAATACTGCTAGTTTATGAGAAATAATGATGAAAATATAACAGTGATCCTATGAAAGGTGATTCAAAGTAAAAGCATAGCATTACACTGAAACTGGGCTAGTACATCATTATAGCCCTAAGAAAATTAATTAATAAGAGAAAAATAAATGGCATTTACTTTAGTATGTTTTATTTCCTTCCCTTTAGAGCAATCATTTAAATTTCTATAGTGTCTTTTTTTTTAATATAAATCTCAAGGTGTGATTAACATTTTGCAATGATAAAATGGTCTGCAAGCCTGTGTGAACTATATTTATTACAGACAGGAAAAGTATATCTTAAGGTTGGACTGAAACAGGAAGACTAGAATATAGACTCAGCTTATCAAATGTTTCTTGGACATCAGAAAAATTGAGACTGTTTCTCTGTTACATGAAAGGGCACAGCTTGGCACAGCAAGATCATCTTCTAGTGGGAAAGGAACCTGTGCCCAGTCTGGACAGGTCTGTCACTGGTCAGTGGGGAGCAGATGAAATCCATGCCCAATTCAGATAGGTCATCTCTCCTCCTAGTATTACTCAAAAGGAGGCATGAGCCCAGCACAACACAAATGAGAACCTTTCCTCATGTCCAGGACCCCCCCAAGGGAACGGTTCTTTAGCTTGGGGTGTAATAGAGATAGGTCCAATCAGTGCCTTGCCCTGGAAGGGTGGTTAGACGTACCCTTGTTCCCCCATTACCCCCACTGGATGTGGGCCTGTTCAGAGATGGCAGATCCTCCTGAAGGGGATCCATCTCAGCAGGAAGGTCGAATTAGTGGAATTGGGCCCTGGTCTCAGCCCTGGGGGAGGGTAATAAGACTCTCATTTGTGTATGCTATGCATGCCTGTATCCTGCTTTCTGAAGTATCATCAATAAATATATGGCTGCAGTCACTTAAAAGCCTGCACTGTATGTTAATTCATGTGTTTCATGGAAGGGAGAGATATGGGTGCTTGTAATTCAAAGTTATCTGAGCACCAAGGAGATTGAGAGAACCTCCCAGTTATATAGGAGGAGTTCAGAATGACACAAAAGGATGTAATCACCATTGAAGTTGATTCCATGAAAATCATTGTGGTATGCAAACAAGGTTGATTCCCTCTCTGTTTCTAGGGTGTCCAGTAACAATAGTGAGTGCAAAACAGTGACTCACAAAAACAGCAAGGAGAAAATGGCACTGGACAAAACTGTGACTTTGGCATTCCCCCTCCTTGAGTTGCACCCTCCCCAGAGTTGGTTAATTATAGCAAGGGGGTGTGAGGAGCATAGCCCCACCTGAAAAACCTGCAGCTGCTGTTTTGTCTTTTGCAGTTTTGTGTTCGCTTTTTACAAGTTGCCGTTTTGCACTTGCTATAATCACATAGAACTGTTTCTAGAGATGGCATAATCTGTGAGCAATGGCACCTGAGCTAAGTCTGTTCTATGTCAGAGATATACTCTTCAGTGATTAATCTTAAAATTAACATCTAACACTACTTCCACATTATAATGCTACATTTGTAAGTTCCCCCTCAGAATCTAGGGGTTTGGTTTACCTGTATTTATCTTACTCTCCTCCGTACCCCCTCCTCCTCTCTTCACATTTCAGTCCCATAGGACTGCCAAAGGGAGGACAAGCAGGTCTAAAGCAGCATTCAGGAGCCCTGGCAGGATCCAAGACAGGACTTCACCCAATATTCCCAGAGGCTGGAGCCACCTATCAGTATCTGCACTCCTGGCCCTCACATTGCCAGTGGGGTTAAGATCAGGTGGGAAGAAGCAATTGGGCATGAGTGGTGTTTTACCAGCCCCAGAAAGGCAGCAGGTCAAGGAACAGAGATAGTTACAATGGCCAGTCTGAGTCCTGCTGTGCATGTGTGACAGCACTGAAACAGAGCTGGAGCTCCAGGTAAAAAACCGGGCTGGATGCCCACAACTAGGGTTGCCACCTGTCCGGTTTTAGACCAGATAATCTGACTTTAAGGGTCCTTAGCTGGTCATCTGGTTTTGCTTAAATGTAGTCCAGTTTTTGGGCCATGTTGAGTGTACCCATACTCTTAGAAATGACTGTATCAAATCATTCAGTATCAGGTTGTATCCAGGTTGCAAAGATGTTGTAATGTCATATAGACCTTTGCTTGTAATGCAAGTCAGTCTGAGAGGTGTTAAGTATAGCAATTAAGACCATTAGCAGTACATTGACCTAATGTTTTCCACTCTGAATTTTAAGTGTGAACCAGGATGAAGACAGGGAGGGCAAGCAGAATATCAGGTAGAAGGCTTGGTTGGTGGGGAAACCTCACCTTATCATTCATTTGGGGACAAATGATCTGGCAAGCAATGAAGTGGAGGAGGTCCAGAGGAGGTTCAAGACACTGGTGTAGGGATACCTGGAAGAGTCTAAATCCACGGCTTTGTTGCAGGTCTTGGCAGTCTCCTGTGCCAGTACTGCTAGACAGAAAAGAATCATGGAGTTCAATGACTGGATTCAGGTATGGTGCGAAGAGAAAGGGTTCACAAGTATAGAAGAGCGGAGGCACGCATGGAAGGATGAGGATTTATACAGAAAGGACATAGATACATAGATACATAGACAGTGTCGGCAGATAAGAGCCTATGGCCCACCCAGTCTGCCCATTTGAGCTTGTAAGTTCAGTTTGTTTTCCTAGAAGTCTGTTGCCCCTTACCCCTGACCTCCAGAATTCCTTTATGTCTATCCCATGCATTCTTAAATCCCGTGATTGTTTCAGCCCCCACCACTTCCTCTGGCAGGTGTTCCACTTGTCCACCACCCGCTCTGTGAAGAAATTCTTTCTCATGTTTCCTCTGAATCGTCCTCCTCCAACTTCATCCCATGCCCTCTAGTCCTGGAACATCTTTTTCGCTTAAAATAGTGTTTTCCTGCACCCTGTTCCTCCCTGTAAGATACTTGTATGTCTCTATCATATCCCTCTTCCTCCTCTCCTCCAGGAGTACATGTTCAGTTCCTTCAACCTGTCTTCATAGGACTTGTGATGCAATCCATGCACCATCTTTGTTGCCCTCCTCTGAACCTTCTCTACCTGTCTATGTCCTTACGTAGGTATGGTCTCTAGAACTGTACACTGTACTCCAGGTGGGGCCTTACTAGTGTCTTGTATAGCGGAATTATGACCTCCTTTTCCTGCTGGTGATGCCCTGCCTATACACCCAGCATCCTATTTGCTTTACCTGCTGCCTTGTCACACTGTTTCCCTACCTTGAGGTCATCAGAGATGATAACCCCAAGATCCCTTTCCTGCTTGGTGCATGCTATATCCTCACCCCCAACTGATATATTGTGCCAGGGTTTTTGTGCCCCATATGCATTATCTTGCACTTCTTTGCATTGAATTTCAACTGCCAAACCCCTGACCATTCTTCAAGTTTCTGCAGGTCGCTTCTCATTCTGTCTACACCCTCTGGTGTGTCTACTCTGTTACAGAGCTTTGTGTAATCAGTGAACAGTGAAATTCTGCCTTCTAGGTCCTGCGCAATGTCACTGATGAAGATGTTGAATAGGACCAGTCCCAGCACTGATCCCTGTGGTACCCCACTGGTCACTCTTCCCTCTGTGGAGTGACAGCCATTTACCACCACCCTCTGTGTCCTGCCACCAGGCCAGTTACCTACCCACCACACTACTGTCCTGCCCACACCCATATTCCTCAGTTTGTGTAATAGTCTTCTATGTGGCACAATGTCAAAGGCCTTGCTGAAGTCCAGATAGGCCATGTCCACTGACCTCTCCTGATCCACCTCCCTAGTCACCCAGTCAAAAAATTCAATGAGGTTGGTCTGACATGACCTCCCCCTGGTGAAACCATGCTGTCTTGGGTCCTGTAGTCCATTGACAACCAGATGTTCCACCAATCTCTCCTTCAGTAGTGCTTCCATGATCTTCCCACTACCGAGGTGAGGCTGACTGGTCTGTAGTTCCCTGCTTCCTCTTTGTTCCCACTTTTGTATAAGGGGACTACATCTGCTGTCCTCCAGTCTTTGGGTACCTCCCCTGTTTCCAGTGATCGGCTAAACAGGATAGCCAGAGGTTCAGCCACCACCTCTCTTAGTTCTTTAAGGACCCTGGGGTGAACCCCATCTGGCCCCATTGCTTTATCAAAGGACAGACTACATCTGAGTGATAGGGGGAAAGAGTACTGAGGGGGGGCCTACAAGGATACACTGATAAGCTCTTGGGGGGTTAAACTGGCAAGGGGGAGTACAAGACTAGGATGGGTAGGGGATCAACAGGAGGACAGAATGGACTAGCAAGCACTCCCCTGTAAAAGGGAGAAGAGCATGGACCACACATGGTAGGGAGGGAAGGTGGGGAGAGGGGGCAGAATATGGTAGAAAGGACTTTCCACAAATGCATGAAGCCTGGGAAACAAGATGGTAGACTTAGAAGCAATAATGGAGGGTGAAGGCCAGGATATTGTAGCCATAACAGAGACTTAGTGGTCCAAGTACCAGGCCTGGGAAGTAGGGGTCCCAGGGTACAGGTTATTTAGGAAGGATTGGGCTGGCAGGAAGGGGGGGTTGCATTGTGCATCAGGGAAGGCATTAAGGTCATGGAAGGGCAGAAAGAGTCGAGGAAGTAGAATTCTTGTGGGTTACACTAGAGAGAGAAGAGCTGGGGAATCAAGGCTGGGAGTGGTGTACAGACCTTCAGTGCAGAGCGAGGAAATGGACATGCAGATGCTGTGGGTGGTTCAACAGATGGCACTAAAGGGGGAGCTTCTGCTGGTGGGTAACCTTAACCTCCCAGATATAGACTGGGGTATCCCAACAGCTAGGTAGTCTAGGAGCAGGGAGAGCCTAAAGTCCTTCCAAGGAGCCTTCTTGCAGCAGCTGGTCAGGGAAAAATCTGGGGGGGGGGTAACATACTTGATATGGTCCTCACCAATGGGGATAGTATGAAGGGAGTGATGGCGGGTCTCAGCCTAGGAGCAAGTGACCATAACACAGTGGGTTTCAGGGTTAGAGAAGGGTATGAGGCAAGTCCAACCATCACGAAGGTCCTGGACTTCAGGCAGGCAGATTTTCCCAAAATGAGGGAGATATTCTGGAATGAAATGAAGGGGATGGAGAAGATAGAGGGAGAGGTGAGGAACTATGGAACATGATCAAGGGGGGGCTACTTAAAGACACAGAGAGCAGTATAAGGAACTTGAGGAAGAGCAGAAGATGGAGGAGGAGGAAGCCACTTTGGTTCAACAGGGAAGTGAGGGGGGCAATGGGTGAGGAAAAAAGGGCATTCAGAGAATACAAGAGAATGCAGGGGAAGGAGCGGGGAAACTTACAGGGAGAAATGGAGGGTGGTGGGGCAGATGATTAGGAATTCAAAAGCAGAAAAGGAGGAGAAAATTGCTAGGCAGGCCAAAAGGGGGGACATGACTTTCTTTTGATACATAGGGGAAAAGAAGAAAGCAAAGCAGGGGATAGTAAGGGTAAAGGGAGAGGGGGAGTACAAGTGGAAGGGGACTTTGAGAAAGCAAAGGCGCTAAATAGATACTTCAGCTCAGTTTTAATAATAGAGGGTGAAGGAAGGGGACCAGTGCTAGGGAGGAAGGGAAGAGGGGACATATAGGTAGATATTAGTCCAATTAGTGATGGCAGATTCAGGGAGGAATTGGGAAAGTTGAGAGTAAACAAGACTATGGGCCTAGATGACCTGCACCCTAGGTTGCTCCAGGAGCTAAGGGAGGAAGTAGGGGCACCACTAACGAGGTTAGTTAACTTGTCCTTAGATACAGGGTGGGTGCTAGAGGACTGGAAGAGGGCAGATGTGGTGCCACTTCACAAAAGTGGTAGCAGGGAGGAGGCTGGCAATTATTGCCCAGTCATCTTCACATCAGTGGTGGGTAAAGTGATGGAAGCGATATTGAAAGAAAGGGTGGTTAGTTACTTGGAAGATGAGGGGCTGCAGGACATCCATCAGCATGGCTTCACATGGGAGAGGTCATGCCAGATGAACCTGTTTGAGTTCTTCAACAGGGTTATGAGGGTGGTTGATCAGGAGGGCAGTGGACACAGCCTATGTGGACTTCGGGAAGGCCTTCAACACTGTGCCCCACAGAAGATTGGTTAATAAACTGGAGAGTTTGGGGGTGGGACAGAAAACAACAAGGTGGGTGTAGAGCTGGTTGACAAATAGAAGACAGAGGGTGGTGGTCAATGGGGTGCATTTTGGGGAGGTAGGGATGATAAGCAGGGCCCCCCAAGGGTCAGTACTGGGGCCTATTCTGTTTAACACCTACATTAGTGACATAGCAGAGGGGCTGCAGAGGAAGGTTTGCCTTTTTGCAGATGATATGAAGATCTACAACAGGGTGGACACCCCAGAGGGAGTGGAAGCTATAAGGGAAGATCTTAGGTTGCTGGAGGGGTGGTCGGAAACATGGCAGCTAAAATTCAATGCCCAAAAATGCACAGTGATGCACATAATCCACAAGCAAAATACACACTGGGGAAAGGAAATGATTGCAACTGAGCAGGAGAAGGATATAGGAATCATAATCACAGACAACCTTAAGGTAGGGACCGAATGCAGCAAGATGGTGGGCAAAACGAACTCAATGTTGGCGTGCATAGGGAGGGGGATAACTAGTAGAAGATGGGAGGTGCTGATGCCACTCTACAAATCCATGATGAGGCCCCACCTGGAGTACGGCATTCAGTTCTGAAGACCCCACCTATCCAAGGACATAGATGGCAGAGAAAGGGTACAGAGAAGGGCCACTAAGGTAGTGCATAGGCTAAGTGAGAAGCCATATGAAGAGAGGTTGAGGGTGTTGAATTTGTACCCATTGGAGACCAGAAGAGAGATGGGGGACATGATAGAAACATTCAAGTATGTGAAGGGGATGAATAAAGTTGGAGGGGGGGACTTATTCACAGGGAAGTTAGTCACAAGGACTATATGGCATGGAATGAGGGCGAAGGGGTAGGTTTAAGGGAAACATGAGGAGGCAGTACTTCACTGAGAGGGTGGTGGCACCCTGGAACAGTCTGCTAGAGGAGGTGGTGGAGACCAAAACAGTGAATGGATTCAAGAGGTCATGGGACAAACACAAGGGGTTTTCAAAGGGAAGGAAGGTGGAATCTATGGGGGGCAAATAAAGAGGGAGGGAATGGGCAGACTCGATGGGGCAAGAAGGTTCTTTTCTGCTGACACACATCTATAAATCTATGAATCTATTTATAACTATGACAGCAAACAATTTTTTATACCTACCCTTACCCCTCCACCTACTCTCACCTTTCTATACTACTACCCGAAACATTGTACCATGGCTTTTACTCTGGAAGTCTTAAACAAACATCACCCAATTAATACCTGGGTGCAAAGAGCCATATTTCCTAATTGGAAACTGCCACATCATTATAACTCACTAACGATCACCCTCTACTGGGACTCCAGAAGACAATCCAAGCATCTTAAGAAGTACAAGCAGAAACTCACTCCAACCTACTATGAACTACGAATGGCATCGCTGAAACTCCTGCTCCTCCTACTTTTAATATCTGGTGGGATACACCCAAACCCTGGTCCTGTTGCACTGAAGCCGACAAAAACAGGGAAAGCTGGTAGTGGTCTCTCCATTATCAGTCTAAATATCTGCAGCCTCCTTCCCAAATTGGCATCTCTTCAAACTCTCGCTGGACAAAAAAACCCTGATATACTAGCCATTGTGGAAACCTGGCTATCTCCCAGCACCGGATCATGCGGTCTCGCTTGAGCTACAATCTTTTCAGACTCGACCCGGGCAAGCAAGAAGGTAGAGGCTGTGCTATCTACATAAAGGACAACCTCTCCTGGCAGCGGCAGCTTCACCCCACAAATACATCAGATGCAACTCCTCCCTATCAAACTGCTTCTTGGTGCACAAAACAAAGTTCTCACAGTGGCGCAGTCTATATCCCTCAAAGACCACCGTGCCAGTATTAAGTCTGTACTTGATTTTGTTAGTCTGCAGCCCTCGAAATGAGCTCCTCCTCCTCGGGGATTTCAACATAAACTGGCTCGCCTCTGACACTGGCTCTTACAAAGATGACATCTTAGCAGCAAACCTGACTCAGATGGTAACCTCCCCCACCCGGAAAAATTACAAAACTGGTACAAGCACCCTTATTGACTGGGTTCTCACAAATCACCCTGACCGGATAAAAAACATTAAAGTCCTCCCTGACTCCCTCAGTGACCACTCCCCAGTGTCCTGTACCTGGTCTAATAAATTTCTCAAGCCACCCCCCAAAGTTATAACAAGCAGAGTATTGCCTTATAGGAATCTTATCAAGTTGAAAACCCATCTCCTACAACAGGACTGGACACCAATCCTTGAATCAACTGATATTAATACCACACTAGAATACTTCATTAAATCTTTCAACTCTGCATGCGACTTATACACCCCAGTAAAGAAAGCGTAAAATCAAGCTATCAAATCCATGGATTACTGCCAAACTACTTGCCGAGCTCAAGGTTGGGACCACTTCTGGGCAGTTGCCAGAGACACAGGCTCACCTCATGATACCTAAAATATACAAGCAGGCACGAAATAGATGTACCTCATAAATTAGGTAAATGAAGAGCCTATTTCAAAATGCCCTTGAATCCACCTGGGGTGATGGAAGAGCTTTTGGGACAACATCCAAAACATAATGGGTAAACAATCAAAATCGTCACCTACCATTATGAAAGTTGATGGATCCACCACTCTTGACCCAAAGTCTATCGCCAGATGGCAATAAGACATTCACAGACCTTAGTGGGTCCTCCCCAGATTTCTTCTCGGACTTACCTGTGCCTAGCCTAGTATCACAAAACACTCCTCGTGACAAACCACAATTTTACTTGAGAAAATCAAAGTGCAGAAGCACACAAGTACATAAGAAAGGCCTGCTGCAAATCCAGAACAAGTAGTGACACGCTAGATCTAAAAATCCTGCCTCTCACACCCTGGATGAAGTAATTCACCCCTTGCAAAAATTCTTAATCTGTCACTTTGCCAAAGTCAATTTCCCAACAAATGGAAATCTGCTATAGTTCGCCAGTGCACAAAGGGGACAAAACCTCAACAGGGAAACTATCGACCAATATCAATACTCCCTCTCAAAGCACTTGAGCGAAGTGGCAGACCAACTCTCGATTACCTGGACAAATACAATCTACTCTGTAATCAACACACGGCTTTAGGAAGGACATAGTACAACAACAGCCTTACTTGATTTCTCTGGAGAAGTCCACTCAGCCCTGGACAAAGGGTGCCAAACAGGTGCAGTCTTTATCGATCTTACAAAAGCTTTCGACACAGTCCATCATGCCCTACTTACCCTCCCACTTTCTAGCCTAGGCCTGGCCGAAGGTCCTTGTGCTTGGGTAAAAAGTTACCTGTCCAATCGGTCACAGGCTGTAAAAAAAATCTAATGAACTCTCAGACTTCAAACCAGTTCTCTCGGGTGTACCACAGGGATCAATTCTTGGACCGCTCCTCTTTAGCCTGTTCCTTAACTCCCTCCCAGATATCTGCCAGGAGAAAAATAATCTTATACGCTGATGATGCTGTAATTCTCTCTTCCCACAAGGATCCAAACTCCCTATGAAAAAGCCTGCAACTTGCTTCTCTAGTGTTGAAAGGTGGTTCCTGGATAGTAAACTTGTGCTAAACCACAATAAAACAAAATCCATGCTCTTCTCCAATCACCAAAACAAAAATAGGCATACTCCCTCACCATACAAACCTCTGCAGGAATTACACTGGACCAAGTAAATACTTTCAAATACCTTGGCATCACTTTTGACCAAGGGCTCACCTTGCAACCCACATTGACAACACTGTGAAAACAGTGAACCAACGCCTTGGAATACTATTCCATAACCGTCAATTTCTAAATCAAGCGGCATTGAGAATAGCTATACAGAGTTCCATAATCTCAATCATTGACTATGGCCTTATGATTTATGGCTCAGCTACCTCCACTGCTCTAAGGCGTATCTCAATCACTCTAAATAAGGCCTGCCAGCTCCTCACGGGGGCTCAAAGACTGACTCACACGTGTGATCTGTACTATGAATCAGGCTGGTTGAAACTATCAAATCGTCTTATTTATCTCACCTGCACAATGGCAAAAAAATCTATCTTGGGACTGACTCCATTATGTATTCAAAACCTACTCCGACTGAATCCTGGCTCATGACCCTCCACCAGATCTGAAAGCCAACCTTTCCTGGTTCCGAGATGCCGGACTGCACAGGGACAAAGATCTTTCGCATACAGGGCCCCGACATGGTTCAATGCACTAGTCCACCTACTCTATCCTCAACCTCACTTGAAGCTTTCAAATCCATGCTCTATGCCCACCTCACCACCACTAGCAACTGTGATTGCGCTAGATAAAGACACTACTCCTCATGTCCATCCTCACATCTGAGGCCTCTTCCTCCCTGACTAATGAACCCTCTGGTACCTCTACTACTTCCTGTCTCCCACCCAAACTCACTCCCCCCCTTTTTTCCTGTCCCCTCTCACTTACTCTCCCGCTCACCACCTTTCCCTCCTCTCTAGCCTCCTTCTGGCGCCTAATGATCACCCTCTCCCTGGAAGTTTCCTTAACCTTGAAATTGTCTACTCGCTTGAACTTGTTATAGCTTGTTTTTCTATGAAACTTAAAAACATTACTGCCTTAAACTGTTAATAGCAAATTTATGATGTAACTTTCCTGTCTGGTTTTACCTGTAATGTGTATCGTGTTTTGTTAAATGTTCTTTGTGACGTGGAACCTTTGTAAAAGAGCCCTGGCTCAAAGGTATTAATTCCTAGACTAATAAACTAAACTAAACTAAATACCTTTGCATACTCTCCTGTGTTCCTTTTTTGGTTCTATAATCTGCTATGTTTCATACCCATTTTTGTTAATTGTCTAGTTTTTAATGCCTTTGCCACTACATGGATTCCTTCTTAACTGATTCTTCAGTATGTATTGCTCTTATTGTTCATAGTACTTGGACATTCCACAATATTTGTTACACCATTACTGACCACTTAGATGGATAACATAGAATAGTGTGTCTGATGTTGTGGCATGTCCTTGAAATATGCAAAGAAACAGCAGTGACTGCTGACATAAAGGGAACACAATGCAGAACTGAAGGTACTACAAACATAGGTAATTAATTTATAAAAACCTGGGTTATAGAATATCAGAATATATGACTAACATGAAAAGCAAAAAGGGAGACTGTGTAACAGAGGTTACAACAGTGAGCTGTGAACCAGCTTGGTGCATCCTGCGGACCTGGTTTTGACTCCCATAGCCTTTACTTGCATATTGTGTGACCCTGCAAGTCACTTAAACTTCCTGTGCTTCCAGGTCTCCCCTGTAAATGGGTGTTGTGCCCAATGGGCCATACCTGGTTACCAATAAATAAAATGAAAACAAAATTAAAAAATAGCATAGAAATGATTTTCTATCACTTTTAAAGTCTTCTCTAACATTACAAATGGCTTTGCGGTACTAGTGATATACACATATGTCATAAAAAATAGTGGTGGAGCCAGGGGCGGCGTTTGGGGTGTGGTTTAGTATTCATTTTTCACATCATTCAAAGGTGGCAACCCTGCCTGCAACTAACAAGGGTCCTGGCTCCAGAGAAGGCCATGCATATGTTATGAAAGGCAACCTTGTTTAGATTATTTTTCTTAAAGTACAGTAACTGGAGTTCTGGCCCTGGTGGGTCCTCTCTGCAGATGTTAGAGAGTTGATGCTAAGTGCTTAGCCATTGCCCTACTCTCCCCCCAGGACTGCTATTTAGACTTTTGTCCAAAGTACTGTACATAATTGGCTAAGGTTTTGCAGCCAAGTGAATAGCAAGATAATTGAAGTACTAGTCTCCTTAGGAGCCATACCGCTGCTTAATCATAATAACACCGTTAAGGGGGAATGGGAAGTCAATGAGAAAGTCTACATTTATGAGCACTCAGTTGTTCAGCGGATATACAGAATGATTTTCACTAAAGGAACTAGTCTGGGCAAAACTTAGTACAGAACAAAAGGTCATTGCATGTCATTAGCTTTCCACTTCATAAGCAGTTGTTCCTTCTATACAGTACTTAGCAAACCTTTTGTAAGGATGTTCAGAAATGCTAATCGGGCTATATAAATGCTCTTGTAAACCTTATCACCTACATATACGCCCTGAAAAGAATTGCCTAGCAGCTGCTGTGTGCGCACAAAATCTGTGCACACTTTGGTACTAGAACATTGTGTCTATTCCCTCTCTCCCTAGAACACTTGACCACAGCTGCTTAGTAGAAATATGCGGTTACACAAATTTGCTTCACAACAACATTGCAAAGAAATTCTACAGTTTGCAGAGATAGCTTACTTCTTGGCAACAAAATGCCTCAAAATGCACGTTTCATGAGAGAAAAATATGCAGTGTGGATTTTCACAAAAAGTTTGCTAGCAGCCTTTGCAAAGTTTTGGCATAATTTTTGCAACTCACAAAGTGTGCTGTTGGCACTTTACATGAACTTCACGTGTGAATTTGAGATTCACAATACTTCTAGTTAGGAATCAGCTGCATTTTTACCCCAATTAAATATTGACTGTGGATTCATTTTTGTTTCTTTGATTAAGCCTTTTCTCCTTGAGTCCTGTGGTATGACCCCTCCTTGACAGCATCACCTAAGCACTTTCACCAACGTTCTCCTGGATTTACATGCCCACCACTTGCCAAGGACCACTTTGGCGGTGTCTGCATGTACCAGATCAGTACTGCATGAGCATTTCCCTGGCATCTGAGTTTTTTCCCCTCTCATATTCCCCTTACGGATAAGGCCATGCAACAATGTGTATGCATGTGCAAGCGTAAAATGTGTGTGGTGCCCCTCCCATCTGGTAGGTTCCACAACTATTAGCAGAAAGACATTTAGCCTAACTACATTTCGCTTAATCCATTCAGCCTAACAACATTTTGCCTAAAGCAACAATTGGCGAAAACAACCTTGACACCCACTGGCACTGGGATGGTAAGCATGCTACAAGGCGGCTGAGTGATAAATGAGGCTACTTTGTAGTCGTTAGCTGCCATGTTTGAGCAAGCATCTTTTAGGCCCAGTGAGTATTAGACCAAATGTCATAGTCAAAATGTCATAAGGCTAAATGTCTTTCTTCTAAATGTCATGCTACCCAACTGGCGACCTCAGCAGTGCTAGCACCTCGTTTCTTTTAGGTGGTGGTTAAGGTGCAATGCACATCTCCCTCCTCAAAGGAGGAAATACATCCATGGGATGCTCAATGCATCCCCACCAGCACTCTTGACCTCCCTCACGAATTCAGGCTGCTAGTGTTGCGAGCGGTAATGCTACTGTGCACCAATGGGCTGGCTTGTGGATTCACTTGTTATCCCAGTTTATATGTAACTATTTACCCCTGCTTGGAATTCTCTAATGTTACAGCCCCTTATTTTCTTAATTGTTCATTAACAGTAATTGTTTTTTTTAATTTGCAAATAGTATAATGGTTTTACTTTTCTGACTCTGGAACCTCACTGGAAATGAAACCCTGTTCCTCAGCAAATAGAGTAAGTGCATCGATAAATAAATAAACAAATTAATTGATACATAAAATAAATAAAATACATGAAGCCTCTGAGTGACACCTGTAGCTACAAGCCAAATTATCACTGATCTCTTTCAGATTTTGATTATACAATCTAGAGAATACTGTATATTCACACTTATAATATGGGAATTGGGTAATAGTCAGAGGAATTCCCTTTGAATTGTCTTCTCAGATAAACTCCGATAAAGCTTAGATTCAATGCAAAGAAGTGCAAAGTAATGCACCTGAGAAACAAAAACTCAGGGAAAGAGTACACAATGGGTGGTGAGATGCTGACAACAACAAAAATTGAAAAGGACCTGGGGGTAGTCATATCAGATGACCTAAAGGTGGGCAAGCAATGTGAGAAGGCAGTAAGGAGGGCTGGGGAATCCTGGGATGCATAGAGAGAGAGGCATCACCAGTAGAAAACAGGAAATTGTCAGCCTTCTGTACAGACAGTTGGTAAGACCACATCTGGAGTACTGTGTACAGTTCTGGAGATCCCATCTTTGCAAAGAGATAGACAGGGTGGAGGCTGTCCAGAGGAGGGCAACCAAAATGATGCAGGGTCTGCACTACAAGACATATGAAGAAAGACTATTGGAGCATAAGATATATAGCCTCGAGGAAAGGAGGTAGAGGGGGACATGATAGAAACTTTCAAATACCTCAAAGGAATCAACAAAGTCCAAGAGGGTAGCATCTTTCAGAAAAAGAGATGTGCAAAAACAAGGGGGCACAATTTGAAGAGAGAGGGGGGATGGCTCAGAGGTAATATGAGGAAGTATTTCTTCACAGAGAGGGTTATGGATACCTGGAACAGCTTTCCTGAGGAAGTCGTAGAGTCAAAAACAGTGGGTGAATTCAAGAATGCATGGGACAGACATAAGGCAATTCTAGTGGGGGGTAGGAGGAAGTAGGCTGTTGGTTAACTAGGATCTGCAGCTTATCTGTTAGGTAGGGAAATGGGCAGACTAGGTGGGTCAAGCAGTCCTTATCTGCCATCAAATTCTATGTTTCTGTGTTTCTATGTAACCCTTTTGGTCTCATATCTTTCCTTGCCTGTTATCCTTGCTATATAAGTCTCTCTCTCTCTCTCTCAAATCACATAATTGGTGAGGTCAGGTAGAGCTGGGAGAGGTATCTCAGTGAAGATATTACAGAGGAGGACTGCTTAGCTGCTGCTGCCTCAGTGCACCATGCTATTTTTATTTATTTTAGTCTTTGGTAACTGGGTAAGGCCCGCTAGGCACAGGTGCCTGTTTTCAGGGATGACCTGGGAGCACTGGGCGGTTAAGTGACTTGCTCAGAGTCACACAGTATGCAAGTGGAGGTTGTGAGAATCAAACCAAGGTCTGGTCTGCTGGATGTATCAAGCTCATTCACACCTTGTTCCTCTAACCTGTAACCTCTAACCTCTAAGCTATACTGCCAGCCTATAGGTACTTCATCCATGTGGAACGAAATTTCATGGGAGATTTGCTTTTGATTTTTATTACTTCAGATGCATAAGTGAAATACTTTACTTAAACTGCCAACAGCAGGTTGGCGTAAGTGTATAACCTCCCCCCCAAAAAATGTTGCTGTCCCCAACTAATTCTCTTCTGTTCCCTAATGTTTCACGCTCTCTTGGATGTCATAGTCTATCCCATAATGTCATCCCCCTTTTTAGCACTTAACTGATTTTTCAAAATTACTTGAAGGACACACAATTGGAGATGTTGCTTAGTTTTTTTTTTATTTTATTTTTAATTAACAGCAGCAAAAAGAATGTGGCTTACAGACTACTCTCCTACGCTTGATATGTAGCATGAAACAATGACTGAAACAGCATGAAACATGGTACACACAAAACCATGACTGGGACATAAACATACCAGGATACACTGTCTACAGGAGGGACAGGCAGGGTAAAAGAGGAGGAGGAGTAGTTATTTACATAAGGGAAGGAATAAAAGCAACAGAACAAAAGGGTAAACAGGGAGGAGGAGAAGAAGCACTGTGGGTAAATTTGGAGACAGGCAATGGCACCAAACACGCACAGGGTTAGAGTACAGATCTTCCTCAGGGGAGGAAATGGACAGGGAAATGAAAGAAAGTATACTTAGAATGGCAGAAAAGGGGAGATATTGCTTATGGGTGATCTGAATATGCCAGATGTTAACTGGAGTGCAGCAGCTGCCACTTCTAAAAGTGCAGTTATTCTAGATGCCCTACAGGGGCATGCCTTAGACAACTAGTACTGGAGCCCATCTGAGAGGGAGCAATATTAGACTTGATTCTCTCAAATGGAGATGGAGAGGATCACAGATGTAGAAGTGGGTAGCCATCTGGGAACTAGCGACCATCGAACAGTATGGTTCACAATAAACACAGCAATAGAGTCAAGCCATACAAAGAAGACAAAAGTACTGGACTTTAGGAGGGCTGACTTTGCCAAAATGGTGCGTGCCTAAGGAATGCACTAGCAAATGGGCAGGAAGGAGGTGGAAGAACAATGGGAATAATAAAAACTGCCATCATAGAGGTAACGAGCCTTTGTGTGAAGCAAATAAACAAAACAAGATGATGTAAGAAACCACTATGGTTCTCAAAGGAAGTAGCAGTGAAGGTTCAAGAGAAAAGAAAGCATTCAGGAAGTACAAGGAATCGTAGAAGGAGCAGGACAGAGAACTGTATCAGTTAAAGCAAAAGGAGGCTGGGAAGACAGTCAGAACAGCAAAGGCCCAAACTGAGGAAAAGATAGCCAACTAGTTAAGAATGGGATAAAACCTTTATAGGTACATCAGGGAGCAAAGGAAGACCAAGGGAGGGATAGTGAGGCTTGACAAAGAGGAGGGAGGGTGGGCAGAGGGAGACTGTGAAAAGGCAGAGATACTAAACAAATACTTTTACTCAGTATTTAAAAATGAAGAGGGGGGAGGTATATAAAACAAACAGTAGTAACACTCTGGATACAGAAGTTGATACCAGCCCATTTACAGAAGAAAGGGTTCTGAAAGAACTCTTAAAACTGAAGGTGGACAAAGCAATGGGGCCTGATGAGATTCATCCCAGAATTCTAAAAGAGCTAAGGGTAGAACTAGTGACACCACTGACTATCCTTTTTAACAAATCATGGGAGGATGGGATGGTACCCGAGGACTGGAGGAGGGCAGATGTGATTCCCCTTCACAAAAGTGGGAAAAAGGCAGAAGCAGGAAACTACAGACCTGTTAGTTTAACCTCAGTGATAGGGAAAATGATGGAATCACTTCTGAAGGAAAGAATTGTCGAGTATCTAGAGGCCAGAGGGCACAGGACCCTAGGCAGCATGGATTCACAGTGGGAAGGTCATGCCAGACAAATCTGATAGATTTCTTTGAGTGGGTGACCAAAGTAGTAGATCAGGGAGGGGCTGTGGACATGGCCTACCTAGACTTTGGCAAGGCATTTGACACAGTCCCACACAAAGATTAATATACAAGTTAGCCAGTCTGGGAGGGTCCCAAGATGACAGTCTGAGTAAAGAATTGGCTGGAGAATAGGATACAGAGAGTAATAGTAAATGGAGTCCACTCAGAAGAAAGGAGGGTTACTAGTGGGTACCGCAGGGTTCAGAGTAGACCAGTCCTCTTCAATGTCTTTATAAGTGACATTGGGAAGGACTGGAAGGAAAAGTATGTCTCTTGCAGATGACACTAAGATCTGCAACAGAGTTGATGCACAGGGTGGGGTGGAAAGATGAGAAGGGACTTGGCAAGGTTAGAGGAATGGTCAAATGTATGGCAGCTTACACTGAATGCTAAGAAGTGCAAGGTAATGCACCTGGGAAACAAAAACCCAGGGGAAGAGTATACAATGGGGGGTGAGATACTAACAACAACAAAAATGGAAAGAGACCTGGGGGTAGTCATATCAGATGACCTAAAGGTGGGCAAGCAATGTGAGAGGGCAGCAAGGAGGGTTGGGGGATACTGGGATGCACAGGAAAGGCATCACCAGTAGAAAACAGGAAGTTATTATCCTCTGTACAGACAGCTGGTGAGACCCCATCTGGAGTACTGTGTGCAGTTCTGGAGACCCAATCTCCGCAAAGACATAGACAGGATGGAAGCTGTCCAGAGGAGGGCAACTAAAATGGTGCAGAGTCTGCACCGGAAGACATATAAAGAGAGACTTAAGGAGCTTAATATGTATAGCCTCGAGGAAAGGAGGGAGAGGGGGGACATAATAGAAACTTTCAAGTACCTCAAGGGAATCAACAAAGTCCAAGAGGGTAGCATCTTTCAAAAAAAGAGGTGTGCAAGAACAAGAGGGCACAATTTGAAGATAGAGGGAGGCGGCTCAGAGGTAATTTAAGGAAGTATTTTTTCACAGAGAGGGTTGTGGATGCATGGAACGGCCTTCTGGAGGAGGTTGTGGAGTCAAAATCAGTGGTGGAATTCAAGCATGCATGGGACAGTCATAAGGCAATTCTGGGGGGTTGGGGTAAGAAGAAGTAGGCTGCTGGTTAACTAGAATCTGCAGCTTATCCAGTAGGTAGGGGAAATGGGCAGACTGGGTGGGCCAAGTGGTTCTTATCTGCCGTCAAATTCTATGTTTCTATGTTTCTATGAAGTATACAGAATGGAAAAAAAAATCTCTCTTTGTAAAATAGGATTCCATCTTTTTTGTTATAATCATCATCCTGGCTGCATTATATAATGTTCTTCTGTTGGTAACAGTCTCATGAAGATACCATTTGGGAGCTGGGATGTTACTGGGTTCCTAGGGATGCCATTGATCCCATGTTACATTTTTTATTGTTCTGACTCTATCTCTCAGTGGATCACCACCCACTTGTCATCCACAATAACCTCGGACATATACTTGAACAGGTGGAAGCCTTTAAATACCTTGGGTTGATCCTGGATGATACCTTATCTTTTGTACTCCATGTTAGCCACCTTGTGTCCACACTGATAAACAGAAGATTGGTAGCCTTGTACCATAATGGTTCCATGTGATGACAGCAACTGCATATAGCGATTGCCATTTGGGCGAGTCTACATTGCCGAAAATGAATTTTGGTGATATAGACTCACGGCACACAGCAAGACAGCACCGGCTACTTACATTCTTTTGTTTTATGTGGGGGGTTGTGCCCCCTGCACCCCCTCACTAAAGGATTCTCAACTCTTGGGGGCTGCAAGTGGGGGGGTTACAAAACTATTAAAAATAAAACCCCGCAACCTGGCGTAAAAATGAGTGGACCTAGGCCTGAGCCTAGCACCCTTTCAACCCCAGCCTGCCTCCTACCCACCGCACCACATGGCCAGTTCAGCAGGCTACCACCACACTATGCCCCACAAACTCTCCCTCCTCTTCTGCCCATAGTACAGTGTAGTCCCTCCCCACCCCCTGCCGCACATGTATACATAGTGACATTCTGTCACTATAATCACTGACCCCCTATTCTGTCAACTTCCCTGCCCAATAACCCTGTGTGAAAGCACTGTTATTGAGTCGCCCTTTCTGAAAGCACTCAATCGCAGCCGCTGAATACATGGGCTACCACCATGACCAGGATGACTTCACTGCTGATGCTAGGTGCATCATAATGGCAAGGTCAGTACTGTCACTAGTTGACTATGGCCTCCCTGTCTTCACAAATGCCTATGGCTCAATTTTCAGCAGAATAAATTTTATCTGTAGTAAGGCTTGTTGCTTTACACTTGGGGCTGAATGCACACCCATTGCTGCACCCTCTACACCCAGCTAAATTGGTTACCCCTACCTAGCAGAATTTAGTTCCAAATATAGTGGATCTGCTATCCAAGAAAGCACTACTGGGCCTAAGTCCTTCGGCCCTAACTCACTGCTTCTGCTCTGTTGCCAATCTCTACAACACCAGGAGCATGGCTTGGAATGCCTTTGAACTGCCTTTTTGCCATACTCAGCTGGGGAAGTGTTCATTCATTGTTAGGACAGCTGTCTGGTTAAACGAGCTGCCTGATACCTTGCTCAATCTACCTAAGTTTAAACGGTTTAAGAGAGCACTATGGGTAACCCCAACAGTTCAATGCAACTGTAACTGCTAATCATCCTAACTAATGTCCCTCCCAATATATAACTTTAAACTGGCTCAGACTCTGGCTCTGAAGTCATGTACCACTACTATGCATGTTTTACACTGTTTCTGTTTACCTGCCTTATTGTAAAAGTGTATGCAATTGATCTACCCTATTTATTTGCACCTGTTCAACTATATTGCACTCGTTTGACGTCATCCCACTGGAACTTACTTCCTGTATTTGTTATGTTGCCTAATTATTTCTGTTATTGATGTGAAACCTTTATAAAAGAGCATTTGTGCTCAAAGGTATTCTCTAAATGTTAAATAAATAAACAAATAACACTTCATTTGGGTCTGTTTATCCTGTGTGCCATGGTTAAATTGTTGCTTATGTGTTCTGTTCATTTCTGAAAACAAAATGAACAGTTAAAAAAATGGGTACAGTATCGGCATTCATTGAGCACTGGGGATGCCAACATTGATTTCCCATGGTCAAAATGATCTGACTAAACAAATGGGATGGTCATTTCATGAAGGTGCAGCAGTCAAAGCAGCCAACAAAGTCAAAAATGTTTTCACATGTTTGTTGTAAATGGTGCAAGATTTGCCACAAATTGGCATAACAACACCTGACGCATCACTTTGGAGGTGCTCTTACTAACTATGAGGCAATGTTGTGCTAACTGTGTATGTCTAACAAATGAGCCATGTGCCAAAGACTGGGACAGGATGTTCAAAGGGCCAAAAATGGCACAGTGACTACATCTCATGTTGCAGCCCACCAATGCAGATGGACGATGGACACAGCTGCAGAAGATGTTATGCTTGGTACTACCAGGAATAGCATTTTGATGTAGATGCACACAGAAATATCCACAAGCTGCAATAAACCGAGGAGCCTGCATGCAGCAAAACCTGCAGGTATGCAAGTGAAGCCCCCCCTTACCCAAGGTTTTGCTGTACATGTGCCAGTGAAAATTCAGCCTATAGCCATTTCCAAATTTGATAGCTTTACATCATAAACATAAACGTGACCCACCTTAATATTTAAAAATCTGGTACATTAGTGGAGCACTTTGCATGCCTCATTTCATGGGTCAAAATGAACACACCACTATATCATTTGTCCAGAATGCATAATACTGAATCAAGCTGCAGATACACAGACACCCCGTCCTCATTGAAGTGCGGTTGGCAATGAAGCAAAATGAGGCACACCCTAGTTTTCATACACACAGACTTTGCATGAATTATGCTAAAGCTGGTGAGAATTAGAGGCATCGCAATTGACAAAAGTTGTGAGAAACGAGCACACAATGTGAGTGAGAGCACATTAAAGAATTAATATTTCCAGATGTAATAGCTTGCAATCCTGAACATGGAAGAGAGTAAGGGAACACACTTTTTTAAAATTGTCTATTAATGCCCTCTCAAGTCCTGCCTTGTTTTCTCCTTAGACTCTCTGGCATCACTTCTGCCCCCTCCTACCTTCATGTCTGCTGTCTTCAGCCCCCATGGAGCCTTAGTTTATCCTCCGATGGGACACTGGGTAGGGGAATATACCCCTGTATGAGTACTGCATTGGGAGGCAGTGGATTGAGGCAGTGGGGCTGGCCTGGATTCATTGGGATCTCCGGGAGCAGAGCTGGGAACATTTTCTGTTTTTCTTGCCCTTATCGCCTAGTGACATCAGTGCACACTGTGGACCAATGTGGGTGCGCAAGCAGAGCATGCACAATCCGGGTCCCCGGCCAGCATCATACTCTCCCTCACTTCTTCTGCCACCGCACTGCGCTGCCACCCATGGTCATCAAGAGGGCAGTAAAGCAGTGGGGGAAAGTGACCCTTCCTCCTTGGAGGAGGTGAGCATCCTCAGGGATGCACAGTCTTCCTCCATCCCTCTCCCCATAGCACCTGATGGCACAAGCTCATACCTGCTACCACAGCAGCAATGGGCTAGCGAGGAGACCACTCTTGTATTTAACAGTGTGATACTGCATTAGTAGAGCACTATGTATGCCAAATTTTATGAGTTTGTTTATCGTTCAAATTAACAAAACCCCACGTCACACATCCATAATAAATTAATGGGTGTCACCTTAATAGACACCACTGTGCCCCTTTGTGTTGAATTTTTCAAGAACCAGAATGCGATCAACTTTACTTCATCCTGTCCTGTGAACACCTGCATATGCACAATGCAAGTAAGTTCTGTAGTTTAATGTGGTCTGTTATTTGATTGACCATAGGAAATTTTAAAGAAAACAGAAAACATTATTTACAATTAAATCTATATGAATATAAGTGCAAAAGCAAGATTACAACGACAGCATCCAAAACACAACTTTACACCAATGAACTTGACATTAAAGCATATTTTTAACTTTGTTTCAATACATCATTAGCATATTCTATAAGTTTCTATGCACCAATGCACATCCAATGAGTAAAACGGATTTCCAAACAAACAACTACCGTATAGATGTCGATAAAATTACTAATATATTATGTTCCACATTTTCCAAACAGCGGACAGAGGAATATAACATGGAAAAGATTTTCTTCATGATCATTTTTACAGAAACATTGCAGATCCTTTGAGATAGAGTATGTAAGTCCTGTAACAAAGTAAACCCCTGACTACTCAGGATCCCATTCACTTGCACGGCAAGTTATTGGTAAGGGTGGGATGGAGCCTTGGATGTGTCCAGTGCCTGATACACCAATTTACTGTACAATATTCAGGCTCTTTGGGGAGTATACTGAGTACTCCACTATGAGGAGGAAAAGCAGCCATTGGTGCTGTGCATCCCCCAGCACAGTATATTCTTGGGCCTGGGTGGCAGTGACATGTAGCCACCAGCGGTATCCAGCACTACTCCTGGGCATGGAGGGTTGGGAGCCAATTAGCTGGTTACTATCCATTTTCACTAAAACAAGCTGTAGAAAGCGGTTATGGCAGTTGTCCACAGACTGTCATTTAAGACTCAGAATGCTTTCAATAGTCGATACAAAGGTTGGGATTTCAGTTGTGGCTGTAATGTCTGTAACATGTTTGTTCCCTTTCAGAATACAGATACAGTACCAAGGAGGTAGAGCAGCCTTCTCAAACTTCAGGTCTCAGGCAGAATGTAGGCTCCATTTCCCATAGATGTTGTGGGACAGTCAACCATAGAGGCTGTTACTTAGCATGAGGATATATTTATTTATTTCATCAGAATTACAACCCTTTGAGTCATAGACTCGTTTCCAAAGGCTCTTCATCAGGTACAGTGAGAAAACAATTACAGAGTTTGGTTCAGTGCATACAGAGCGATACACAATTAAACAATAGTATACTGTGGGTGTTATCCTAGCAAGAGGATAGGAGTACAAAATAAATATTTACAGGATCATGTATTTACAGATAAGGTAATATGACCAGATAAGGGTTGGCCTACACATGTGGAAGCCAGTTAGTTCATTATACAGTGGGTAGCTGAGCAGAATTAAATACATTTCAAGTTCAAGTTTATTGCAGGAAAACTCCATTGAGCAAGCTCATTCACAAGGAGGTCCTGTGACATAAAACACTTAAAGTACAAACACAGATAGGTAATAACAGTATATACATGAAATACACGTTACATGATGCAGGCTGGATATACATACAAGGGTACCACATAGGGAACTTCAGGTGGTAAACATTGATATGAGACAGGAAGCTTACTTATAGGTCGTCATACTGATAAATGAAACATGATGACTGGTGTGTTTTGATTTAATCAAATCAAATCAAGTCAAATATACAGTATTTTGGCAGCTAGGACAAACAACAGTCTACAACTGATATGGAGGGAGGAGAGATTTGATAGAGTAGCAGTGGAGCGAAGCAAAGATAAAGCCAGAGAGAAGGGGAAGGAAAGCAGTTAATATGACAAATCAATTATACCTACCAGTGGATAAATATGGCACACATGGAAAGGAAGAGACTTAATGACAGTTACAGGTGTCTTTTATTTTGGCTGAACTTAGACGATTTGTAGAAGTTTATTGAAACTGTGCTAGTTAGTTTCAGTCACGGTTTGTAATTGGTTCCAAATGGAGGAAGGGCATATGCAATATACCGTTTACCAAAGGAAGTCCGCTCCTTGGTATGTCAAGCATAATAAAGTCAGATTTTCTTAACGAGTATGCACTATGTGAGATACTAATAAGGAAGAGAGATAGCTTGGCAATTTCTGCAGGAGCAGTTTAAGAGTCCATAGCCCAGCATGGAGCAGGTGTCTAGTAGTAAGGGATGTCCAACCAACAGCTACATATAAGTCACAATGGTGCTAACGGTAAGGGAGTTGGTAATGAACCATAACGACGGTGATAAAGGATGTCCAGTTTACTTAGATTTGCAAGAGTGGTGGAGGAATAGATTACATCGCCATAGTCGAGTAGGGGAGAAAAGTGGCCTGGCAAGCTTGTTTCGAGTTTCAAGGGGAAAGGGCCTATTTCTGTAGAAGAAACCTAACCTTGCTTTTAACCTTCTAGAGACATCTTCGATGTGGTCACTGAAAGATAATTTATTGTCGATCCAGATACCTAGATATTTAAATTTGGTTGCAACTTCAGAGGCTCGTTAGTGTGGTGACAATGAAGTCTTGGGCAAGAGTATTGGGGGCCTGAGACAGCACTGCAGGAGAATATCATCGCTTTAGTCTTCTTGGCATTGAGCAGAAGCTTTGCCTTTATTAAATTATGCTCTGTTGTGCGAAGTCCGCTTGAAGCACTCCTTGACTTCAGATAACGATGAGCCAGAAGTATACAACACAGTATCATCTGCAAAAAGTGCAGATTGGACGAGATATGTTAGCATCTAAGTCATTGATGTACAGAGAAAACAAGATAGGGCCTAAGATGGATCCTTGGGGACTCTCTTGCAACTGGCAAGGCAGCAGAAAAAGCCTTCCACCTTTACTTTTGGAATCTTCCAGTTAGGTAGCTAGAGAACCACTGGGTGGTATGGTATGTGGCACCCAACTTTGCAAGGCAATTGACTAATAGTTTGTGATCAACAGTATCAAAAGCTTTGCTGAGGTCCAAAAGACTGCACCAGTTACCTTCTTAGCATCTATAGCAGAGATCCAATCATTGGTTACTTTTGCTAGTGCAGTGATTGTGCTATGATTAGCCCGGAAGCCAGATTGAGCTGGGTTAATGAGAGAGAAGGTTTCAAGTGAGATTTTAACTGAATATGGATCAGTTTTTGAGAACTTTAGAAAGGATAGGCAATATGGAGATAGGCCTATAGTTGTTTACATCGCATGGGTCACCAGATTTAAATAGAGGGAGGATATGTGCTGATTTCCAGCAGGACGGCACAGCAGCAGATGTAATGGAAAGATTGAAGATGTGGAGAATTGGGGCAGTGAGATGGGCATAGCCTGACCTTAGGAAAAAGGGTTCCAAGCCATCTTCCCCTGCACTTTTTTTGGTGTCTAAGTTAAGAAGAGAATCTTCTGCTTCTTTATAAGTTATCTCGCGCAGTTGGAAGGGACTGGGTCCAGGACTAGATGTGGCGGGAGGGGTATGCTGGCTCACCGCAGCACCAGCATAAGGTGACGAGTCAAAAGCTAATCCAGCTGTGGCAAAGTGGAGTTAGTTCCTCCAGGATTAGGGACTTGTTTTCCACAATCTTGCCACTTATGACTATCTTTGTTGGGACAGAGGGGCCATGGGCATCCTTCTATAGCTTTGATAGTCTTCCATATTTTATGAGGGTTACCTTAGCTTGTTCGAGAGTAGAAATATAATAGTTAGCTTTAGCAGAGCCGAAGTTTTTCACACAGTTATTCCTGGCTGTTCTAAAGGCCTGCCAATCCAAGATTCTTTGGAATGTCTAGCTTTAGCCCAGAGCTTATCTAGAGCTATAAGGGCTGCCTTGAGATCCGAGGTGAACCAGGGATTGAATTGTTCCCACTTTACTTTGATGAAAGGGCATGCTTATTTATTATTGTAGTGAGTTTGTCATTAAGGATGCAAGCTGCCTTGTTGACATCTTTGGCTAGGTAAAGATCTTGCCATCTGATCATGCTCAGGTCAGATAGGAAGTTTACTGCACTGAATTTGCGAAAGGATCTTTTTGTTATAAAGATGGGTTGGGGCCGGGCCTTAATTTGAGATCTTATGCAAGCAACAATTCCATGATCGCTCATGTCGTTGTGAAACACTGCCGAATGAGATATTGTGTGTGGATGGGTGGTTAGTACCACATCTAGAATGGAACTGTTGGCAGTATTTAGAGTGTTGTTCTGAGTAGGTTCACTGACTAATTGCCCAAGACCTAGCTCGTCACAAAGGGATTTGAGGCCATGTGATTTAGGAGACAGCCAGTCCATATTTAGATCTCCTAGAAATATTGTTTCAGTTTTGCATCTGCGAACATGGATTTCAAAGATTAAGGACTTCATCACCACCAGATGGGGTCTGTAGCCACCTAGGATAGTGATACATTCCGAGGAGGGGAGATGAAGGCTCAGCAAAACAACTCAAATTCCTTGGCTAGAGATTTGCAACAATATTGGTGACCAAGTACTTAGATTTGGCATAGATAACCACACCCCCGCTCTAGACTCTCTATCTGCTCTAAATAAATTGTAGCCCTGCAGTGATATTTGTTGATCAGTGTTCATCTTTTAACCACGACTCAGTAATTATGATAAGGTCTGGGTTAACGTGTGCAGCCCAGGCTTGCAGCTGAACAAGTTTTTTAGGCAGGCTTAAAATATTGACCATCATCATTTTGAGACCTATGGCCTCAGCAAAATCGATAGGCGAGGTAAGTTGTGGTGGGGGGGCCAGGGTTGAGCTCCACATTTCCTGAGCAGAGAAGAAGCATAAGTATAACTTTCTTTGAGGAGCTTATAAGAATGGAGACTGCTTTTTATTTCTGGCAACCCATATCGTGCTGCTATGAAGAGCAGCGCCACTGTAATGACAGTTGATTGTGATCAATGTAAGTGCTTGGTAGACATAGGTGAGGACAGTAGCAAAGGGTGTGACTAACCGGGGAATAGGCTAAAAGGGAGAGGAGAATGACAGAGTGTCTGCACGGTAGACTGTTATAACATTAGGTATTGATAAGGTACATTGGAGAACTGAATTGCATTGAGGTACTTCAATTGCACTGTATTGCTGAAAACTGCACCTTAGGAGCAATAAAAACACAATAAGGAGAGCCATGGTCCCAGATTGAGTGGTCTCGTGATTTGTATTAGTGCAATATTTTCTAGGCAAGAAATTTGCCCACCATGGTACCCATTTAAAACATAGATGAGAAAATACAGCAGAAAGGGGAACAAGGAGAGCAGGAGCAGCTTAGTTAGTGGCCATCCACCCTTCAGACTCAAGTACCCTTGTAGCAGAACCGGGAAAGAAGTAGAATGATAATACAGGCCATGTTGCCCACGAAAGAATACGGTGATTTATGTAGAAGGCCAAGAATCCCTCTAGTGGCAGGTCTGTATAACCTGCTAATGGAAAACTAGCCACTTCAAAAAAAAAAAAAGGTAGTTAGACTTATCGGAGCCAAGGCAGAGTGCTTGGATGGGGGCGCTGCAGGAATAGCAGTCAGACAGAAGAGGTGTAAGCAATTTAAAACAGTAGTAGAAATTACAATCCAGCTAATACAGTAGAAAAACTAAAATAACACAGTAGAAATGTGCTTAGTTCTATGGAAAGTCTAACAAAGTGCCAGGTGTCTATAGCAGGGGAAAACTCCTGCCAGTCAGAGTGGGTTTGCTGGAAGCACCCGTGTTCTGATTGGCTGCGCTGTCCCGTACCTTCCAAGGAGCTGCAGGCGGGTGTCCTGGTCTTGGTCGGTGGCTGGCTGGGTGCCGGCCGACCGTGGGTGAGCTGGAACTGCCCTGTTCAGGGACAAGCAGCTTCCAAGGAGCTGCAGGCGGGTGTCCTGGTCTTGGTCGGTGGCTGGCTGGGTGCCGGCCGACCGTGGGTGAGCTGGAACTGCCCTGTTCAGGGACAAGCAGCTTCCAAGGAGCTGCAGGCAGGTGTCCTGGAATTGGTCGGTGGCTGGCTGGGTGCCGGCCGACCGTGGGTGAGCTGGAACTGGCTTTGCAGTTAGCAAAGCATATGATAATATGCACAGATGAAGGGCTGGCCTATACATGTGGTAGCTAGGCTATATGGGCCCATACTTGTCCATAGGCTTTAGGGGGATGCCTACAGAGGCTTTATGACAGATGAGCCCAAACTACATCAGATAAATGGGTACTGGAGATCATTTCAGAGGACCATGTGATAAAGGTCTCATCTCTGCCATGCAGGCAGCTTTTTTTCTCCAGTTTTCAGTATCTACAATATCCAGGAAGTGCAAACCAGTAGATCAAATGTGAGATCATCTGCTCATCTTATGAGCAGTAACTCCAGTTCCTCCTAAGGAACATGGATGGGGTTTTACTTCATTTAATTCACAGTCCCCCGAAACTTAGGACATTCCATCTGATCCTGTATCTCTCCATTCTGATCCAGTTTAGGAGACCTATTAAATTAAAGATGGAATCTCTGAGGTCAATCATTGTGGAAATTCAGCCGGGTGTTTTTGTAGCCTCAGTAGATCTAGTGCACGCTTATTGACACATTCAAGTTTGGTGGTAGCACCAGAAATTTCTTAGGTTTGCCATCCAAAATCAACATTTTCAGTATCAGGCTGTCAACATCAGGCAATTTTCTGCCTTGAGAGTACTTTCATAGGTCTTGGTGGTTCTTCTGCAGTGAGAGGGTCACCACATTTCAGCCTACCCGGACAACCTCCTGATCTGAGCAGATACAGACAGTCAGTCCTCACGTCAATATGCAAGACCGTACTGATCCTAGAGGAACATTTTGTTTATTTTTATTTATTTATTTCAGTACTCGGAAAACCATTTGAGCTCAGAACTCTTCACATAGGAGCCACGTCAGGGCATTTCAGTACAACAGACAGGTGAAATTATACAAAGGATTGCACAAATACAAAGGTAAACAAACAGGATTATATATCAAGTACAGTACAGGTCACAGGAAAACAGACAATTTACAGTGCCCAACGGTGAAACCAGTCAGTTGTCAGCAAACAAAAGGTTGTTTGGAGCATTGCTAAGTGCTAAAGAAAAAAAGGAAAAATGAGGTGAAGGGGAGGAGCACAAGTGCAATGTGAAAAAGGAGCGCGTAATATCAAAAGGAGCGCGTAATATCAGTATAGCAGTAGGGATCAGAGGGAGGGGACTAGATTGGAGGTAGAGGGAGAGGGTGCTAGGTGTGTGGGGGGCAGGAGGGCCTACTAGGGAGGGAGGGATGGTTGAGGGCCAGGGGATGGAAGTAGTGATGGGGGGGGTGGAAAGGTGGTGCTAGCAATGACAAGGACATCGAGATTTGCATATCATAAGGAGCTTCAAGTTCGTTTTGAAAGTACCCAATGTGGGCAGGCATGCAATGTTCTCCTGGAGGGAGTTGAACCACAGCAGTGCACAGTAAGCAAAGGACCTTTGTCCTTGACATGTATGACATCGACAACATGGCTGGTAAACCAGGAGGAAACTACATTTAACATCCTTAATTTTCAAAGTACCTTATAATGTGCTTCTAGACAGATCTGGTAAGAGTATTTCACTCACAGACCAAATGGACAGTCTCATGGATCATATTCACTAGTTATGAGACTAGAAGGCTGTGTTATCCCATAGGTGTTTCCAGATGTTAAGTTTAATTATGGTGATCATACATATAGTTCCTGGGCCAAATTTTGCATGAGACCTCTTCAGGTCTTTCTGTTATTTCTCTGGTCTCCAGTCTTAAAACAGTACCAAGGTCTGATCTGGCTGCTAAGGTCAGTGTGCCAGTCATTGCAGTGGTGAGAGAACCCTCGGAACCTTTTGAAGGGGTTTCCCTTTGCTCCATCAGAAAAGATCATTCTTGCCACTGATACCAACCTAATGGGCTGAAGTGCATTACTAAACCAGGTTCCAGTCCTGGGAGTCTGGTCACCATAGGAGCACAGTCTCTAAGTCAACCTCCTGGAGATCAGAGCTATATTTTGGCATTGACAAACTTCCAAGACAGAGTTTTCCACAATCACAATTTGGTCCGACAACGCAGTAACTACCTCTTAATAAACAAGCAAGGTGGCACAGAAAATGAGATGAAACTGACAGAAGCTAAAATAGAGGCAGTCCAGAGATGAGCAGTGAAAATGGTACATGAACTTCACCAGAAGCCCTACGAGGAAAGATTTAAGGATCATAATATCTATTCACTGAAGGAAAGAAGGGAGAGGGGAGATATGATAGAGACTTTCAGTACCTTAGGGGAATAAACAGGGTTCAGGTGGAGAGCATATTTCAGAGAAAACTCTGCACAAGAACAAGGGGGCATGATATGACGCTGAAGGGTGGAAGGCTCAAGGGTTATGTTCAGAAGTAATTTTTCACTGAAAGGGTGATGGAGCTGTGGGACAGCCTTCCAGCAGAGGTGGTGGGGGTGAAAACAATACAGGGGTTCAAGAGTGCATGGAATAGACATAAGGGTACCCTGGAGATATGCAGGGCAGGAGAGCTGCAGATCAAATAGGATCTGGGGCTGCAGCAGTGAGTAAGAAAATGGGCAGACTAGGTGGGCTATATGGTCCTTATCTGCCAACATATTCGGCAGATTCTAAGTGTACACACCCCTTCACTGGGAAAAATAAATCTTCAGTCCCTTTCTGCAGTTCATCTGCAGCAAAACACAGATGGCAAGATTTTAGAGCTGATATATAGGTGTCAAATAGTGGAAGCAATGAATGCTGTGTCTCAACCATGGGTGTCCTCCTAATGAAACCCTTGTGGGACGAAGCACCATTGTTTTTGGTTGCCTGTCTTTGTTATGATGTCTGTGTTAGTGGGACCAGTATTTTGCAATTGTCTTGTACTTCTATAGTTTTGTATCAAAGTATTAGTGCAACTATTTGCACTAAAGTTATTGTGACTTTGTACATTTAAAAAGCACCTTAAGAAGAACTGATTTGTGTGGATTACCTGAGACTTAATGTGCAGTATTTGAAAGGAATTTATTTGTGTGCAGCATAATCTGAATGAACTGAAACTGTACAGACCTATGCAAATAAAATAAATACAGAAGTAGCAAAATAATTTTGTTGGCTATATGCCTTGTTTTAATTTTGGAAATTTTCTGCTGAGTGCAACTGTTTAAAGGTTTTGGTAGAACCTTAGCAGGACTAGCCAGCCCATTAGTTAGCACCTCCCTGCACTGTTTGGGCTCACTTGCAATTGAATGGAAAGATGTTAGATGGGTCAGAACATGTACAGTAATTGCTTATACAGTAGTGCATTCATCTTCATCACCTTTAATCAAAGTGCATTCAACAAGGGCTATAGCAGCCTCTTGGGTAGAGAGGGCTGATGCCTCCATTTCTGACCTGTGCAAAGCAGGAACCTGGTCATTCTTGTACAGTACACATTTACAAAACATTGCAGGTTGCACACTCAGTTCTGTGGATTCAGCCATAGTTATAAAGTGCTGCAGGCAGCAATGAAGTAATAGGCAATTTTGAATTCTTCTAGTGGGTACTGCTTATTAAACGTAACTAGTAAATGACTAATTCAGTGACTAGCCTGGTGACAGTATAGAATGATACCAGAAAGAAGAAATTCTTCTATCAGCCTTACTACAATTTCTTTTTCTGTTAGTTCCAGTGTGGTCACTGAAGTCCACCCTAGAGTGTTTCACTCAGAGAATATTCTACAACTGAGGTTTGATTTGACTTCATAAATTTCTTTAACAGACATGTTGATGTTACTTGTTTTGGGAACATATTATTTTGGGTGTTACTCTATTCACAGTTATCTGACTAGAGTTCAGTGTGAAAGCTGCTGTTACAGAAATTATGAATCCTTGAATTACACGTTAAGATGGAGAACCGATGTTGTCTATTTTCTACTCATTCCAAGAAGTTAGGGCTGTGATTTTTAAGTGCCAACAAGCATAGCTTGTAAGTGCTTATTGTGGTCATGCATACTCATGTTTCGCATTTCAGTCAGGTTTAAGGACACCTTTTGCATGAAGTGATTTGCCTTGCATCATTTTGCATGGGTGATATGCCATGCCTCAGGACAGAAAGACAGAAAGTAGCCTGATTTGCCATATGTCATTTTGTGTGAATGATATGCAGAAAGCTCTGTCTACCCTGACACATGGCCCATCCCTCTATTGCCCACCTGCACATCTACTCCTCTGGTGCCCTGAGGTCTGCTGCTGGAAATCTGTTTATTTTGTCTCCACCCTTCCTCTTTTCATCCCTCCTCCCTCTGCTTGTAGTTTTTTTTTTGTCTGGTGCAGTCTCCCACCCCACTCTGCTCCCTCTGTGACTCAAATGGTTGTCCCTGGCTTTTCTGTTGCTGTCCTGTGATTGGACAGAAATGTCAGAAAAAAGTAGGATCACAGCTCTGCTTCCTGTCCTGGAGCCAGGACCATTGCTGGAAGTGGGCACACTCCATTTTGTTCATTTCTGTGCATGCACAGAAGTACAACATGCTGCCACACTTGTCCAGCTCCATTCCCTGGCCCCGCTGTGTCTCCTGTGCATGGGGAACTGAAAATGCTGCTGCTCCATCTTTCCTTGATACTTACCTCAGCTGTACTACTAGTCCTGATGGTCAAGAGCAGGGGGAGCTGTGGGGTGATGGCCACAGATCTTGAAGATGGAGCACTGGTTTGAATCCCACCAGGGCTCCTGGATATTACCACACGTGCACTGCTTTTCCCCACGTATCACATCTGGGGGGACTGGAAGGTGAAGGCAGTGTCCAGTTATAAACAGGAGATGGACAAGGTGAGTCCCAGAAATGGTTGGGGGCTTAAATAATTTGGTGAGTGACTTACTTAGAGTCAGTCTTCACCTAGAGTGGTAAGTGCACATTGTACAGTAGAATTATTGAGAATTTGTGTGCTGCACTATATCTTTGCACCCTGGAGGAGAGATGGAGAGGAGCAAACTGGAGTGATGGTAGTTGATCAGAGTCGGTGACTTGTACACAGTCACTTGTTAGTTTCTCAGTTTTGCCGTTTGCTGGATATGTCACGTATTAAAGAAGGCAAATGTGTCAGCTAGTTAGGAACATAGCAAGCACTGCTGCTGCACTAGACAAATGTAATTTGCAAAACTTTATTTGATGCTGTGTTTGCATGTATGCTATGCCCGCTGACTTTTACATAAAAACGATATCAGAGGCTAAAAATAAGGAGAACGAGCTATTAAACTGAGCGGGGTGCATTGCGTCTGGAGTACTAAGAAGAAGGAGAATAAGATATTAAATTGAGTGGTGTGTGTTGCGTGTGGAATCTGGACTTACAATAATGTGTGACACCCACACACCACTCAGTTTCATGCTAGGGTCTTATGTTTGGGTCTGTGAGGAGAATAACTTACAAAGATTAGTGTGTGGTGAGCCTAATTGCCATGACTGATGCTGCTAAATTTTCTCCACTTGGCACTAAAGACTGTTTAGATGTGCATATAGCATAGTGCATTGCAACATCATGTAATGCTAATGTTTTATGGAAAAGAAGCATAAATCATATATTTTTGAATGTATTATATCTATTCTTTATTACAATTTGAAAGAGACTTACCCATTAAAAGATTACAAATGAATGTGTAATGGAAGTGTGGCAGAAATAGTGGTGCAAGTGCATAAATACAACTCATAAATGAAGACAATCACAAAATTGTGTTTAATATGTTTTTTATTATGTAAAGAAAATACATCAGTTTAACAAAAGTAGTCTTCGCTCTGCACCATTTGTTGAATATCAGGCTGATGATCTGTCTGACAAACAATATATAAAAGCGCATTAAGTTCTTCCCCACCCCCAACCTGTATCTCTGTCTCTCTCCCTCTCTGTTTCCTCCTTGCTACATCTCTCTCTCTCCCCTTTCTCTCCCTTTCTATCTCTCCTTTTCTCTCTCTCCCTCTTTCCCTTCTCTCCGCCTCTCCTCATTTTCTCCCTCACTCCTCTGTCTCCCCACCCATGTATGGATCCAATACTTGATACTAGTGGGAGCCTTGGGAACCTTGCATCTACAGAGTTCAGTAGCAGATTAGCAGTCAGGAAGTGCCACTATGGTCAGTTCCTGTATAACAGACACTGTGCTTGGGAAATGCCGCTACTTGTGGAGCAGTGAATGCAGTAGCAGCCAGAGGCAAAGTGATTCAGATCAAGTTGAAGGGCAGTATTTCATATTAAATAAATTACAGTATATATACTGTATTGTATTTGACCTTTGCAGAGTGGGAAGTGGGCAAGGTGAGAGGGCTAGAAGCACGTGAACTAGTGTGTGTGGTGGGAGTCAAAGTGATCAAGGGAAGTATTTAATATTAAATATATGATATATAACGCTTAGGTGGCACTATCCCACGGGCTACTACCCCTGCCTGCATGACTAGTTTCAGGTTAAGGGGCCTGGGTACTGAAAATGGGATGCCTCCACCATGAGGACAGGGTTAGTGGTAGCGTAGCTGACCTGGGTATGGCCCACCAGGATACTGTAACCCCCCTCTTTCCCCTCTAGTGGCATAAGCAATGTACAACAGACACAGTTACAATAACCCCTAATCAGCATACAAATCCCCACTCAGTTTGCACTTACCACCAGGGCTGGTTCCACCAGTCCGACTCTGGAGACCCCTATAAAATATGATTAGACTCAGCAGGTAACAACAGTACAGTGCTTCTGGTACAAAATGGAACCACAGCCAGGTTAGATGCAAAAAGAATTACATCTGATTTATTCAGGGGGAATGAACAAGGGAGGGGTGTAATTTGGCTGATTAGTTCTGTAACTGATTCAGTCAGGCAATCATGCAAGCACTTTAGAGTCCCTTCACAGTTACACACACTGAGTACCCAGTTGGAATAAAGGTGGGTTAGCCTGATATGTTGCCCGGAGTAGGCCAACATTGCAGCTGGTCAGGGCCCTGTGATGGAAAGAAGAAACATGCACAACCACACACAATTTGTAATCTGGAGCCTGAAGGCTCAGTTCGTGACAAGGAAACAACACGGGAATCAGATGACAACACTTTTGATTCAGCTGATATTGCAGGGAGCTACCCAGGGGTTTACTCATGCTACCCAATACGAGACACAGGAGGGACGAGATGGAGACTGCAGGTTGACAAGCTGATATACCAGGAGAAGCAGGGCACACACGAATCACAGAGGTGTCATTTCTGTTTGAGATGGTTGAGCAAGGGACTAATCCCCAAGTGAGTCTCTCGTCGATGGTGATCTCTGCACCTGGAGTAACTGGCTGGGCTGACGTGGCAGGGCTCAGGCCGGGTGAACAATTTGGATTCAGTCCAGTAAATGCTGGATTCAGCTTCCATCAAGCGTGACATAAGCAGGCAGGCAGTGGGGAACCAAATCTAGACCCACTAACAGCACTTAGCACACTAATAGTAAGACAAAACACAATATCACAGGTCGGATGACAGTCCTGTTGCAATTTCAGCTTTCCTGAGCAAAACTGTGATCTCTGTGGTGATTTCAGACATCCTGACAGGCCGATCACGTACAGCAAATCTTTGGTCTTCTTCAGGCAATGGTACAGTCACAATTCAGTGGCTTTTGTCACAATTGGTTTGGGATGCAGTCTGGTTATTTAAGCACTCTATAAGGATCCCTTTTGAGTGACAGCAGGCAGACAGGCCAAACTCAGCCTTTCCGCCAGTTTCCCACGTGACTACACAGGAGGAACTGCTCGAATGTCTCGAGCTGTTCACTCTCTCAACTCCAGTCTCAGACTGACCCCGCTGCAGGCAGCTTGGGACTTTCCTTCTGATCCAAAAGGTTCAATTAGTTGACTCATCTGTCTGTCAAAGCAAGGGCTCCCCCTCCAGTTTCATTTAGGAGCCAAAGTGGAAAAACTACAATTCCTACAGAAATTCACTAACACAAAACCCCCTGGGGACAGACTCCATTTTAGGGTCCCAAAAGGTACTGATTGGTCCAAATAAGCGGTACAGAACCAAGATGGTGGTGATTCACAGAAATGTCCATGCTGCAAAGAAGATAGATTAGATAGACAAACTATGATATCATTACTATGAGACTAGATAATCAGCAAATAAATACAGCTTCTAACAGAGCTCCCTCTGCACAATTAGTGATGGCAGAATGGGGCAATTATCTGGCAGCCCAGGTGGGACTCGAGCTTAGAAACACTCAGCCCTCACACAGATTAATTATACACTGCGATATAGGCAGCTGTTAAAGAGACAGAACACAGAAGCTATAAAGGCACTCCTATGCAATAGCTTTCATACGATTAGAACACAGGACACCAGCCTGGCAGTGGGCATTTAGGCACACCCAATGAAGACTTTTGGGAACCCCCATTTGTAGGGGCGGTTACACACACACACACACACACATATATATATATATATATATATATATATATCCAAAAGCTTTGTTAATGCATCAGTTAGGATTGAAATAACAAAAGTAGGAAAATTACATGTTTGAGTTCAGCCCCATCACCCCCAAATCCTTTCCACCCACCACTCAACGCCACCTCACCACCAGACCCCCACTTTCCATAGATCAACAGGCCTCAGGGTGTGCCTTGGGGTTGTCAGGCCTAGTTCTCATCCCATTCCATATGTAAGAAAGTTGACATGGTACATTGTAGGAGAATGGGGTGAGAGTTAGGCGCAACGACCCCAAGGCAAAGTTTTTTGCAATTTATTTCCTTACTTTTTGAGACAGAATAATAGTATCTTTATTTTACTATGGGAGCACAGGATTATTTGGACCCTGTACTCCCATCCTTCCACAGATGCACACATCTATATGTCTATCTGTGGAAACACAGGGGGTCTCTGGTCCGTGTGCTTCCACACATTAAGCTATGGGCAGGCATAGTAAAATTGCAACAAATAGTCATAACTGTTCCGTCTTAAATAATTTTCACCCAAATGTTTAACATAATCTTCTTATCACCTCACTGCACGTACCCAATACATAAAAATTTCAAATCCTCATCGAAATGTAATTCTGCGCAACTGTAACGCCATTCTGCACCGCAGGTGTGGAAAAACATTTTTGGTAGGATTTGAAAAAGACAACTGTACTATTCATTAGTTGGTGTGAAAAAATGGCAATGTTGAAAATTTGGAGTGAAAATATGATAACTTGCCAAAGTTACGCATATGCATAGAAAAATTCCAACAACTGCACATAACTCTGGCATTTTTAGGTATTTTTGCACCAGATTTACAACATGGCCTTTTTGGGACACCATCTCATGAGCACCGACACAGTAATTTCATTACACTTTCCCAAAAGATGATTTTGTGCCACGAGTGCACCATTCCATGCCACTGCTGCGTAAACACATTTTGGGCAGGATGTGAGAAATGACACCTGTACTGTTCATGAGGTGGTATGAAAAACTGGGAATGTTGAAAACTTGGAGAGAAAATATTAAAATTTGCCAAAGTTACGTGCATGCATAACGAAATTTCAATAACTCAGGCCTTTTTGATTATTTTTGCACCAAATTTTCAACATGGCCTTTTTGGGACCTCATCTCATAAACAGCACTGTTGTTTCATTAATTGGTCCTGAAAGGAGAGTCCCCGCAGTGACCGCAAAATCACATTTTGGGACGAACAACGAAATGACAGTGCCAGTGTTAATGAGGTGGGGCCCTAAGAACCCCATGTTGAAAATTTGGAGCCCAAATTCCTTAAAATGGCTAAGATATCAATGTAAATTGAAAATCCCCATTGACTGCTGTTAGACGGTGCTTCCCTTGATTCTTCAGTTTGTGGTTCGGCTTTGAAGAGTGCAGATGTGTCCTGGTCCAAATAATGAGGGACAGTTTTCTTTTTTCAGGTTTAGAAAAAAAAGACGGTAAGGACAGTTTTTTTTTACAGGGATACATGCAGAGAATGAGGGTGGCGGGTGGGACTGCACAGACTGAGGGAGCGGGAGGGATTAATCTTTTATGACAAAGGGGACTGGGGAACGAGGGTGGTGGTTGGGACTGCACAGAGGGAAGGTGTGGAAGGGATTTATTTTTTATGTCAAAGGAGATTGGGGAATGAGGGTGGAGGGTGGGACTGCACAAAGGGAGGGAGGGAGGGAGTGGAGGGATTTATTTTTATGACAAAGGGGACTGAGGAACGAGGTGGTGGTTGGGACTGCACAGAGGGAAGGTGTGAAGGGATTTATTTTTATGTCAAAGGAGACTGGGGAATGAGGGTGGAGGGTGGGACTGCACAGAGGGAGGGAGGGAGGAGGGAGTGGAGGGATTTATTTTTTATGTCAAAGGAGACTGGGGAATGAGGGTGGAGGGTGGACTGCACAGAGGGAGGGAGGGAGTGGGAGGATTTATTTTATTATGACAAAGGGTACCAAGGAAAGAGGGTGGTGGTTGGGACTGCACAGAGGGAAGGAGCGGGAGGGATTTATTTTTTATGTCAAAGGTGACTGGGGAACGAGGGAGGAGGGTGGGACTGCACAGATGGAGGGAGAGGGAGTTTTTTCTAATGTGACAGTGGAGACCAGGGAAAGAGAGTGTGGGTGAGACTGCATAGAGGGAGGGTGGGCTGGAAGCAGTTTGATGCAGGATCCTACATAGAAAATGGCAGTTTGACATAGGATTCTACATAGAATTAAAAAAAAAGACATGGGTGGACTGTTTTCTTTTTTTAGGTACATAAAAAAAAAATATTTTCGGACACTGGGGGTTGGCTCTCCAGTGTCCAAAGCTACTAGGGGTTTAGGGGGTAAAAGCCAATATGGGGATTTGGCACCCAGATGTCAGCACATTTTCACAAATGGTGGGCTGAGGGTGGGGGTTATTCGACACCGGGGGTGGGCATCCTGGTGCCGTAACATAAAAAAAATAATAAAACAAAAACAGAGGAGGGGAGCAGAGTGGTGGGGTTCACTTGACACCAGGGAAAATGGTACAGGTACCTTTAAGAATCTCTTTTCGCAATCCCTTTTTCCAGCTAATCTGGGGAAAAGGGATCGGCTGGCAAAACAGGATAGTGAAAAGGGATTTTTCAATTATTAAACTACCTGATCTGAGTAATTTAAAAAAAAAACAAAGGCATGGGCGGGTAGAAGACATCCCTCTAACCAAAACCCATGCCTTGTTTTTTCAAAACACCTCCCTGGGGCAAGTTAAAACATTGTGTTTTCTCCCCTCGCTAAGCAAGAAAACAAAATGGAGGCCAATAAACTAAGAGTTACGTCGTGAAAGGGATTTTACAAGATTTTCAAATCCCTTTTCACAGTCCCTGTTCTCCAGCTACTCATGACCAGGAATCCTTGATCAAAACTGTGCATCTATCCAAAAGACTGAACTGAGCATGCTCAGAACCTGAATTGTCAAAATGTAATAACTTTGGATGGATTAATATTTTTTAACCAAACCAATGCTGGATTGTTCCTTGGGATAATCTCTTTCTACTCCAAAAAGTTCAGGCAAACATTCCAAAAGTGTAGGCACAGCGCAATGTTGAAAAATGACCGATATTTGCCCCAAAAAGTGAAAAACTTGTTTTTTGGCACTTCACTGCATGAAAATCGCAAATCCAACTGAAATGCAACTTGGCAAATCAAGAGATCTACCATCTGAGACTGCGCATTCTGAATTTCATGCAACTATGTTGAAGAGTTGCAATGTTATTAATGTGCAAAATCTGGAGTTTAACATTAAACTGCCTACTCAACCCTAACTAAACGGGCGTGTCTAAGCCCATATAAAATATATATATATACTTTTTTTTCTGTGTTTGACTTGTGGTTTGCAGTGGGTGAGAGATGCACTGACAGTACTGAGCTGGTGTATGTATGTATTTGAGTTTGGTGACCAACTAGCAACTAGACCACATTCTTTAAAGTTCAAAGCCCCAGTAGTGGTGGACATTTCATAGAGCTGCTAGTAGAGATGGTCCACAGGCACTGGCAGTACCCCAAACCTAGTGGACATATGGCCACTGGCAGTAGAACATGCATAATGAACTCAGATGATTTGTGATGTATATCCGATGGTCACCTGGTCATTTTTTAAGCCACTTTCCTTTTCATTGCCACAGGAAGCCTGTCAGTCCTCTTTCTGGCTAATTTAATTTAATGACTTTGTACAGACCGTATTTGGAGCATTTAGTACCGTTGGTAGTTTGATTTATATTTTTAAGGACTTTATATGTTAACCCATGATAAATTATGTTACTCTAAAGGTCTGAAAGATTTTTCACTGATGCAACAGGGTGGACTCCCCAGAGAGAATAAAGAAAATGGAACCAGACCTAAAGAAACTGGAGGAGTGGTCCAGAACATGGCAGCTGAAATTCAACACCATGAAGTTCAAAATAATGCACCTGGGAAGAAGCAATCCAAAAAGAGATACTTACCAGGAACCTGACCTGGGAATCCTAATATCAGACAACTGGAAAGTAGGTAGATAGTGTGAAAAGGCATCCCTAATAGCCAGTGGAATGCTGGGATGCATTGGGAGGGGAATAATGAGCAGAAGGAGGGAGGTAATAGTACCACTGTACAGGGCACTTGTTCGTCCTCACCTGGACTACTGCATACAGTTCTGGAGGCCACACCTCAGAAAGGACAATGACAGGATAGAGACGGTGCGAAGTCAGGCAACAAAAATGATACTGGGGTTACACCAGCCGACATATGTGGACATATGGCCACTGGCACTAAAACATGCATAATGGTCTCAGATCATTTTTTCTGTATATTTGATGGTTACCTGGTCATTGTTGTTTTTTTTAGGTGCCAACAGCATAGCTGTAAGCACCTACTGTGGTCATGTGTACTTTTCTGTAATTACTCAGGTTCAAAGGTACATGAAGTAGAATGTCATAGGTTAAGGGAATTAATCATGTACCCTGGACCAGAGAAGGAAGAGGGGAGACCTTCAAGTACATCAAGTGCATTAAAAATGTACAGACTCAGGATCTCTGTCACATCAAGGAAGGGAGCAGAACAAGGGGGCATGATCTGAGGCTGAAAGGAGGAAATTTGGGACCAACGGTAGGAAGTTCTTCTTCACTGAGAGGGTGGTGGACACCTGGAACAGCCTATCTCCAGAGGCTGTGGATGCCAAAATGGTCAGGTGTTTCAAATGAGGTTGGGACAGACACAAAGGTGTCATTGTCCAGAAGAACATATAGGGAAGGAGCAGAAATCGAGACAACTTGGGCAGACAAGATGGACCTTGCGGTTCCCTTCTGCCGTCATCGTCTATATTTCTATGTTTCTAATGATTATTCAAAGCAAGCTGTCCCAAAATGGGGAGGAGCAGTATCCCATGAATACAGTGACTTAGTTATAGCGAGTCAATTTGGGAGGCAGTATAGCGCAGTGGTTTAAGGCTATGAGATGCAAATCTGGAGACCTGGGTTTCAAACCCACAGCTCCCACTTGCATACTGTGCGACCCTAAGCAAGTCACTTAACTTCCCTGTGCTCCGAGGTCACACCTGTAAACAAGCTTTCAGCTTAGAGTGCCACCCCTGGTTAAATAATTGGAAAAAAAAAAATAAATACAAAAATTTGGGCAAGGTAACAACAGTGAACACGAAAATGGTGATGTGCTTTTAACAGCTCATTCCAACTACAGCAATTTTGTTTCGACTGGGAGTGAGTTGGGGTGGTTGTTGCATAAAGTATGTAGGTGTTTGTTCGGTGTGCTGCTTATGAGCTGGTCATCTGGTGCTGTGGTTATAGGCATTACCTATGTTGCTGGGGAACAGGGGTTCAGGACTGGCAGTGGGGAGAATTTTTGTTGGTGCTGCTGTGTGTCAGTTTTTTAATTTTTTCTTTAATTCATAATGTGCCCACCCTCCCCAACTTGTTTCCCCCACCCCGCTTGTTGCCCCCCAACATTTGCCCCCTACCGACTTGTGTCCCCCTATCTGAGCCGCATCCCTCCTCAAGATTCTCCCCTCTCTGAAATGCATTCCCCCTGGAGTTGGTTACATTAATTTGGGGGGGTGGGGGGCATAGCCCCCCTGCATTAAAAGTCATCACACATCATCCCCCGTAGAGACATTTGCGATCTATTGCTGTTTGCAGAATATGCTATAGTGCTCATTACTGTTTTTGTCCTCGATATTGTGTCTTCACTATTGTGCTCTGCGCTCTTTTGTATTCACCAATATTTATTTATTTTATTTATTGAATACAATCTGAATTACAAACCTTTGAGTCACAGACTCTTTTGCAAAGGCTCCACGTCAGTTACAGGGGGTGGAGGGTAAGCAAATACAGATATAGACGAACATAAACAGACAGTATTTACAGAAACAGTACTGACAGAGCAGTCCAGGCTTAAACTTATTAAACAGTGAGATTTTAAGCAGCATTCTTGTAATCCCTTGACAGAGACTAGTAGGGGGCTGATTCATGGGGTCTAGAGAGACCCTGTGTCCGGAAATGTGGAGGGTTTGGTAGCAAAATAGAGTGGGCATCGTTAGCCACAGACACATTTAGCACTCTCCAGTAGTAGAGCTTTGAGACCCGTTTTGAATAGTGAGATGCTGCGGGTCTGGGTGAGTGGTGGTGGTAGCGTATTGAGCCAGCAAGGAGCACGGTAGTGGAAGGATCTTTGCACTAGGGATGTTCTACAGAGAGGGACTAGAAAAGATGGGTTTGCTGCGAGTCTTGTGTTGCACCTGAGGGGGGCTGCACTGATAATGGGGAGTAGGCCATTGGGGGCTATCTGAAGATGTATCTTTTTTGCGAGGATGCAGGTGTGGTACTTTAGCCTTTGTTGGAAGTTTAGCCAACCAGACAAAGTATAAAGATTGCAGGTGTGGGTAAGTCTGTCACTACCTGTAACTAGATGGCAGGCTTTAGTCAAGGCAATGTTTATGCTGCTAAGTGTGGAGGGTTCAGCAGAGCCATATATAACTATCCCATAGTCAACGAAGGAGAGGATGGAGGAGGTGACAGCAAGTTGCATAGCCTGTGTGGGTAGGCAGTGCTTGTGTCAGTAGAGGATGCCCACTCTAGCGTTGACAGCAGAGGAGAGAAGTTGGATCTGCCTATGGTAGGAGAGGGAGGTGTCTAATGTGATGCCCAGGTATTTAAAGTTTGTAACATGTTCCAGTGGGACACCAAGTGAGTTCTTAATTAGGAGTGCTGACTGACTATGTGGGCTTTGGCGATGAGCAAAGATCATGGAATTCGTTTTCTTATAGTTGATGATCAGGCGATGGTCTGCAAACCAGTTCTCTAGCTCCCAGAAAAAATCCTGAAGGGACAGTTGGAGGGCACTCGGTTGAGGGTGTTTCCAATACAGTACCGCATCATCAGCGTAGAGTAGTAGATGACCACTACACGCCTTAGGGAGCGAGTTTAAAAAGAGGGTAAAAAGCAGAGGGCCAAGTATAGACCCCTGCGGGACCCCAGAGCAAACTGTTTTGGAGGTGGAGATGGTGGTGTTTGCTCTGACTTGTTGTGACCGTCCTCAGAGGTAGTTCTTGAACCAGGCAGTTGCCTCTGGGACCACATTTAGTTGTGGAAGGACACAGAGCAGTAGCTCGTGACTGACCGTGTTGAATGCCTAGGTCAGATCCACATAGATCGCCCCTGCAATTGAACCTTGGTCAAAGGCCTCGTGGATGAACGAGGTGAACTCACAAAGTGCAGTGACGGTACTGTGGCCAGTCCGGAAACCATGCTGTTCCTGGCTGAGAAGGTTGTGTTTAGTAAGGTGTTCTGTTATCTGGTCAGAGACTATTTTTTCCAGAGCTTTGGAGAGAGGTGGGAGTATTGAGATAGGTCTATAGTTGTTGGTGTTAGTGGGGTCACTGCTCTTCAGAATGGGGGTGATTATGGCTTGCTTCCAGGATGAGGGGAACTGACCAAGGCATAGTGAGAGGTTGAGGATTTTTGTAAGGTGGGGTAGTGTGACATCCAGGGTAAGCCGAATGAGTTTAAGATCAAGGGAGTCATTGCTGCAACGGGTATTGGCTATAGCTTTGATAATGTAGTGTTTTGCCTCGCTGCAGAGGATGACTTGAAGCGGAAGGAGGCAGGTTGACATTACACTGGGTTTGGGAGGTGGGGTGTGGGCGGGTGGAAGAAGTTATGAGGGAGGATATGGGAGAGGTCCGAGAAGGAGGAGTTAAGGGCTTCAGCGATAGTGGCAGGATCCTGTGTGACATCCCCATTTAGGTTGAGTTGGGTAGGGGTGGGAGAGCAGGTTCTTCCACTGAGTTCTTTTATGTTGTTCCAGAATTTTTTTCCATCTCCCCAGGAGGAGGTAAGGGTTTGTTGGTAGAAGCTAGCTTTAGCCTGCCGCAAGGCCGGTACATTTATTGCGTGCCTCCCGGTAGAGTTGTCTATCCTGGGTGCGTTGGGAGTCAAGGGCCTTGTGTCAAAGGTTGTCCCTTTGTTGTAGCAGGTTAAGAAGCTAGGGTGTGATCCAGGGGGTGGTTCTGGTTTTCACCACTTGCTTTGAGAGGGGAGCGAATATATCACAGGCTTTGTTGAAGGTGGTTATAAAGTGGGCAAGTGCAAGGTCAACTGACTGCGTGTTGTAAATGGGGAGCCAGTTGCTGTTAGATAGATGGGCTTTGAGGTTCTCTAGGCCTCATCTTTTAAGCCTTCGCTGCCAGGAGATTTTTTGGGGGGGCAGGGGGCAATTTAACCGACCACCAGCATGTAACCGGGGAGTGGTCACTGATAGCGTCGGGGAGCACAGTCGCATGGGAGAGGTTATGTGGCCTGTTGGTGAAAATGAGGTCTAAGAGGGTGGAGGTACCGGATCTATTGTCCCTTCTAGTCGGGGAGGTAACTAGTTGGGTAAGATCAAATGCCAGAGCAGCGTCTTTGAAGCTGGATGAGGCTGGAGATAGCCAGTTGATATTGAAGTCACCCATTAAGATGATTTCACTAGTATTAGGTAGGTGGGAGACAGTGTGGAGGATAGAATCAAATGTGAGTTTTTGGTTCCTAGGGGGGAATGTAGGCCGAAATGATGTGGAGAGTTTTGGTACCCAGCATAAGTTTGACTGTTAGAGTCTGGGCTCCATATTGAGGTGCAGAGGTATGTACTTCTGTGGCATTAAATGAGGATTTAACAAAAATTGTGCAGCCACCGCCTCTCTTGTTGGTCCTATCTGCCCGAAAGATAGCATAATTACAGAGGGAGACAGCATCACTGGGAATTTTTTCCGAGAGCCAAGTTTCTGAGAGGGCTAGTATGTCTGGTGCATGCTGGGCGATCCAGCCTTGGAGAGGGGTGTGTTTTTTAGGCAGGCTGCAAGTATTAAGGGTGGCTAGCAGCAGACTCCACTGCGGGTTTTTAGGAGAGGCCTTAGTGCAGGGTGGACCTGGGTTGGGGTGGATATTGCCAGATAATAATAAGAGAAGTAGGAAAGTGTTCTGCAGGAGGGCCAACCTGCAGAGTTTGGATGAGCGACGCTGGGATTGGTAGGGTGTAGGGCTTTTTGTGTTGGAGGTGGGGACTGGGAAACTAGGAATGATGCTGTATAGAAGGGTAAGGGACGTGTGTGGGATGATAGTGGGGCTTATGTGGGGGTGGGGGGGTTGAGGTCTGAAGTGGGGGAGAGCTGAGGTACAATGCTTTCCAAGTGTGAGTGTAAGGTTTAGTGTGATCGTGTGTAGGTATAGGCCATCAGGATCAATTTGGCATGAGTGTGTGATGTTAAAGGAACTGGATCTGCAGTAATCATAAAAAGCTGGAGGAAAGGTGGTAAAGTTATGGAGGAGAGGTATAGGTGCCTGGGGAGTTGAAGAGCAAGGTGTATGATCCTGGAAATCAGGAGGGTTACAAATAGAAGGGATACCACTGTAAATGAAGTAAGTGAGAGGCTTGTTACAGTGGCCACTAGTGTTCAGTTAGTATAACCTGCAGCTGGAAAAGTGGGCTGACAGGTTATTTCGGCAGGTCACCTGACTTAACCTAGCTATAAATTCGAGTGCCGAGCAAGGGTGGTGGTGGGGGCGGTGGGGAGCCGAACGCGTAGCATTCGGTGGGGCTAAGCCTCAGCAGCACCTCTATGTGCAATTTGTCTGGTAATTTATGCGGCGAGAAGGGGATCTTGTGGCCGTAGCTGAAAAAGGCGCCAGATGCTCAACGGTCGCGACTGCTGCCTGGTGCAAGGTAGAGTTACCTGGCTTGGACTGTGTTCGGGGCTGCTGCGGGCAGGTATGGCTTCAGAGCTGGCCCTCACGACCTCCGGTCTACTCGGGGGGGGGGGTGGTATCTGGGGGAGAATGGAGAGAGAGGGGAGATTAAGTAGGCTGCAGAGGGAAAAGCGATTAACTGTTGGGGGAGGGCAGGTACTTGGGTGTGGAGAGTGGGGCAAATGAGTACAGGGCTAACAGGAAACTTTTCGAATCCAAATTGGAAGGCTACAAAGGTGGTTCCTAGCAGGGCTAACAGATGTCTGCATGCTGTAAAAGCACCTTAAATTTACACAAAACAGTCCCCAAAATGAGATTTGCGCAGAGGGAGCTTCAGCTAAGCACAATTCCACAGGTTGCACAAACTCTAAGTCACAAAACACAATACAGGCAAATACAGAGAATGGTGCAGGCTCGTTTTAAAAACTGTGGAAATCAGGCACTAAAATAAAAGTTCTGGTCTGATTAAGCCTCAGCAGCACCTCTATGTGCAATTTGTCTGGTAATTTGTGCGGCGAGAAGGGGAGCTTGTGGCCGTAGCTGAAAAAGGCGCCAGATGCTCAACAGTTGCGACTGCTGCCTGGTGCAAGGTAGTTACCTGGTTTGGCTTGTGTTCGGGGCTGCTGCGGGCAGGGAGGGCTTCAGAGCTGGCCCTCACGACCTCCGGTGTCCTCGGGGGAGGGGGGTGATATCACATAGAACTGGGAGGAACTAAGGGTTCCATGGTGATGTTATAGCTTTATAGTATGTCAACCCTAGCAGGAAGCATGTACTGTATTACCCAGCAGTAAATGACCAGCCCAGTGGCAACGTATGAACAAACAGAAAAATAAATTATGGTAAGATGACAGAATTTTTTTGTACGCGGCACTTCATCTCCAAGGTACAAGTTTTAACTTACAATACCCTCAATAAATTTGTCCCACACTGCCTCTGTGACCTCTTGACTTTGGATGCCTCTGACACCTATGCAGCACTTGTGTGGATCTGACTGTGGTTCACAGATCATATGTTAAGCCAACTGGAGATACAACTGGACTTTGAGGTAGCCACTCTGTTATTGCGTATTGCTTTTTTAGTAGCTTTTCACTGGAGAACTTTACAGACCATTGAAAAAAATCACTTTTTAATTAGGCATTTATGAGGCTTTTTATCAGTCTATTTATGGTTCATTTGTTTGTGCTAATTAAGTTGATGCAAGATACTCAGAGACTGCTGGACAGAGTGATATACTGAAATCAGACTGCTTTTACATGCCTTAAAGGAGAACTGCACTGAATTTGTAAGTCATTTTTCCTGTTGAAGTTGTTTTTTTTTTAAATACAGTAATGATTCCCATTCTGTTTTACCCCTCTCACTTTCATGCTAGGGTCTTATGTTTACATCTGTGAGGAGAATAACTTAAAACGATTAGTGTGTGGTGAGCCTAATTGCCATGACTGATGCTGCTAAATTCTCTATGCTTGGCACCAAAGACTGTTTAGGTGTGCATAGCATAGTGTATTGCGACATCATGTGTGTGTGTGTGTGTGTGTGTGTGTGTGTATATATATATATATATATTTTTTTTTTTTTTTTTTCTTTATTACAACTTGTAAGGAACTTACCCACTTACCCATAGAAAGATTACAAATGAATGTGTAATGGAAGTGTGGCAGAAATAGTGGTGCAAGTGCATAAACACAACCCATAAATGAAGACAATCACAAAACTGTATTTAATATGTTTTAACTGCATAAAGAAAAAATATCAGTTTAAAAAAAATAATCTTCACTCTGCGCTGTTTCTTGAAGATCAGGCTGATGGTCTGTCTGACAAACAATATGAAAAAGCACATTATGTTCTTTCCTGCCCCCACCCTGCCTCTCTGTCTCTCTTCCTGTTTCCTCCTCACTCCCTCTCTCTCCCCCTCTCCCTCTCTCTCTCTCCTTTTCTCTCCCTCTCTCTCCCTTTCTCTTTCCCTCTCCCTCTCCCTCTCTCTCTCTCTCCTCTGTCTGTTCTCTTCCCTCCCAGTTATGGATCCAACACTTGATATTAGTGGGAGCCTTTGGGAACTTTGCATCTATAGATCTGAGTAGCAGATCAGCAGTCGGGGAAGTGCTGCAATGGTCAGTTCCTCTGTAACAGATGCTGTGCTTGGGAAAAGCCGCTACTTGTGGAGCAGTGAATATGGTTGGAGCCAGAGGCAAAGTGATTCAGATCAAGTTGAAAGACAGCATTTCATATTAAATAAATGACAGTATATATACTGTATTGTATTTGACCTTTGCAGTATGGGAAGTGGGTAAGCTGAGAGGGCTAGAGGCATGTGAACTGGAGTATGTGGTGGGAATCAAAGTGATCAAAGGAAGCATTTAATATTATATACTATATATATATATATATATATATATATATATATAGTATTTGATGTTTGACTTGTGATTTGCAGTGGGCGAGAGATGCATTGACAGTACTGAGCTGGTGCACGTATGTATTCAAGTGTGGTGACCACCTGGCAACTAGACCACATTCTTTAACGTTCAAAGCTCCAGTAGTGGTAGACCTTTCATAGAGCTGCTTGTGGATGGGGTCCACAGGCACTGGCAGCACAAACTTAGTGGACATATGGCCATTGGCACTAAAACATGCATCATGGTCTCAGATGATTTTTTTTGTATATTCGATGGTCACCTGATCATTGTTTTTTTAGATGCCAACAGCATAGCTGTAAGCACCTATTGTGGTCATGTGTTTTTTTTTGTGATTACTCAGGTTCAAAGGCACATGTGGTAGAATGTAATGGGTGCAGGTTTGATACTGAGAGTGAAACATTTTTTTTTCTTTCTCACTGCAGTTCATAGGTGCTGTGTCTCAGACCCCATCACATAAGCCACTTTCCTTTTCATTGCCACAGGAAGCTTGTCAGCCTTCTTTCTGGCGAATTTAAATTGATTACTTCATACAGACCTTCTTTGGAGCATTTAGTACCATTGTTAGTTTGATTTATATTTTTAACGACTGTATATTTTAACCTATTATAGTTATGTTACTCTAAAGCTCCAAAAGACTTATCACTGATGAATGATAATTCAAAACAAACTGTCCCAGAATGGAGAGGAGCGTTTTCCTATGAACTCAGTTATAGTGAGTCAATTTGGGCGCGGTAACAACTACGAACATGAAAATGGTGATGTGCTTTAAACAGCACATTCCTACTACAGTGATTCTGTTTCAGTCAGGAGTGAGTTGGGGTGGTTGTTGTGTAAGGTATGTAGGTGTTTGTTCAGTAGGCTGCTTCTGAGCTGGCTGTCTGGTGCTGTGCTTAGAGACACTGTCTGTGTTGCTGGAGGACCTATGTTTGGGACTGGCAATGGGGAGAACTTTTTCTTTTGGTGTTGCAGTGTTAGTTGTTTGCTTTTTTCTTTAACTCCCATTGTGCCTGCCCTCCCTACCCTATTCCACCCCCTGCAGGTTGCCCCCCAACATTCACCCCCTCCCAACTTGTGTCCCCCTCCCCTAGTTGCATCCCCCCTTGAATTTCTCCCCTTCCTGAAATGCATCCCCCATGGAGTTGGTTGCAATAATTTTGAGTGGGGGGCATGGGTGGGCACAGTCCCACCTGCATAAAAATTCACCACAAATCATCCCACATAGAGAAAGTTGCAATCCGTCGCTGTTTGCGGAGCATGCTGTAGTGCTCATTGCCATTTTTGTCCCCGCTATTGTGTCTTTGCTGTTGTGCTCTGCGCTCTGCACTCTTTTGTAGTCACTGATATCACATAGAACCGGGAGGAGCTAAGGGTTCCATGGCGATGTTACAGCCTTACAGTATGTCAGCCCTAGCAGGAAGCATGTACTGTATTACCCAGCAGTAAATGACCAGCCCTGTGACAACATAGGAACAAACAGAAAAATAAATTATGGCAAGATGACAGAATTCTTTTGTACGTGGCACTTCATCTCCAAGGTGCAAGTTTTAACTTATAATACCCTCAATAAATGTGTCCCACATTGCCTCTGTGACCTCTTGACTCTGGATGCCTCTGACTGACAACTATGTAACACTTGTGTGGATCTGACTGTGGTTCACAGATTTTATGTTAAACCAGATGGAGATACAATAGGGCCTTCATGGTAATCTCTGTATTACTGAGCATTGCTCTTTCAGTAGCTTGTCACTGGAGAACTTCACAGACCATTGGAAGAAAACACTTTTTAATGAGGCTTTTTATCAGTCTATTTATGGTGCATCTGTTTGTGCTGTTTAAGTTGATGCAAGATACTCAGAGCCTGCTGGACAGAGTGATATACTGAAATCAGATCGCTTTCACATGCCTTAAAGGAGAACTGCATTGAACGTGTAAGTCATTTTTAGTGCTGTGTAAATGCGGAATTCCGCTGGCATAATTAGCACAGAATGGCCATTCCACCAGCAGAATTTACACCAGAATTTCACTGGTTCTTCAGCGGAATTCCACCTACTGTTATCCTTCCATGGAAAAGTGATTTTTTTCTGCAGAAAATTATTCCACATCAATTTTAGTGGAACATATGGAGATCCACAGAATAATACTCAACGGAACAGCATTTTTTCCAAGGAAAATCATTCTGCAACTATTTTCTACTTTGGAATTTCAGCATTCAGTTTGTGGTGAAATCTGTCAGAATTTAGGCAGAATTTTGAAAATTCTGAACATTCTGCACAGCACTAGTCATTTTTCCTGTAGGAGTTGTTGTTTTCTTTTAAATACAGTATTAATTCCCATTCTGGATTAATGCCATATTTGCTGACTTTTTAGTAACACAGCAGGTGTTCCAGATTTACTCACTGGTGGTGCGCTGGGGAAGGTGTACTGTTTGGCCAACGATCAGAAGCATCTGCATCCAGGAGGACTCATCCAAGGACTCAGATAAATACAGTTTCAGATACTTGAGTTCTTATCCGAGTATGTGGATGAACTTAAATACTTTGCTGTGCTTAGCAGCCCCTGAGCCAGTAGGGCCTCATTGCCTTGCCAGTTGTCCAAATCCATAGTCATTCATGAGGTTGGTGGGTGGTGGTGGGTTATATGACTATGACTGCATGTCCATGCATGCATGTGTGCCTCTGAGAATTTGGCCAAGCCTTGAAATTGTGAGTCTTCCTCAGTGAATACTCTTCTTCACAGACAACATCATCATGTGACCTTGATATCTGGGGTGTATATATACCTTTGCTTCATGCTGCCTTGTAGCGATGCCAGAGAGGGAGACAGAAAGAGTCCAAAAGCAAGAGAGAGTCAATGCACTGCTGAAACAAAAAAACAAAAGCCAACAAACAAACAAACAAAAAAAACAAGAAAACAAAAAGCAGTACAGTTTTAAGCAATAATAGCCAAGAAACTGGTCATTTCTGAGGGATTAATGACCAGTTAGATTAATGGGTAGCATGAGGTTAAGTTGAGGGCCATCTCCCTTCAGCCAGTTGTTAATCCAAGGAAATGACTGACTTCAAGGTTGTTATTGCAGTTATAAGTCTAATCGCAGCCGGCCTAGTGGCACTGAGGGTTGAGGCGCTGGATGACACACCTCATGCCACACCAGTGACCTGGGGTCGGGAGTGACCATGGGTGTTGGAGGGTTGGCCAGTGGGAGGAGGATCGAGCATCCAAGGGACTTCTCTCCTCTTTCTCCGGGAGGAGGAGGGAGGTTGGGGCAACTACAGCTGTATTGGCTTCTGGTGGGGGCTGGGGTTGAGTGCAAGTGACGGTTTACAGTAGGGATGGCATGGATGGTGTCAGACATGCAGTGTGCGGAAGCATGCACAGCAGTGTCTTTGATGCCACTGCATGCCTGTGCCATAGGATGGGGAACCAATACATTGAAAAATCCTCTGGAGCACTAGATGAAGTCCGGTCTGTTGGCACCGTGCCACTCTGACTCGAGATGCTCCTTCTAGATCCTGACCCCCAACTTCCACAGTGGTGGGGTAAGTACCCGCCGTGAAGCATCCAGTGAGAAGAATGGAGGAGGGGGTTGAGCACAGGCACTGGGAGTGGTACAGGGCCAAGGGTCCAGACGGATGGGGGAACCATAGGTAACACCTCCCCAACCAAGGAGGGAATAAATACATTAAAAAAAAGAAAGAAAAAATACATCTAATCACAATAACAACTTTCATTTTTACTTTTTTTTTTTTTTTTTACATTTTGGCTTTAGCTGTGTGGTGTGAGCCATGCATGCCACACAGTGTGAACTGGCAGGAGGATCAGTAATTTCTAAAATGTTAATGACTGATCTGGTAGTCAATAAGGAGCTTCACTAGGCTCACAAATAAGTAATTAGACCTATATTTTTTATTAATGTAAAAGGGACTTGGGTACAAAAGCAGTGGTGGTAGAGTACTTTTTGTGTGAACTGAAGTTGGCATTGGGTGCTGGCAGTGCCTGACTGAGTGCTGCTACGGTGGAGTTCAGAGAGGCATGAAACTTAGAAGCATTCATCTGTGTCTCTGATTTAATCAGGGATAGCTAAAAGAAATTTGAAAATCATATTATTTGGATTAAACCAGCAAGTATCAGCAGCAAAGCGGCACTGCTTTGGAAAAATGAACAAATAAAATAAATGAGGCTTTCTTCTTTCTGCTACTGAAGGGCTTATTTTGGTGTAGCCTGACTCCATAACAGACAGCCCAAAACATGAGGAAGAAGGAAAGGATACTGTTGTTTTTCTTATAGTAATAAATGCAGCTTCTGTAATAGAGTCTCTGGTGTCTGGAAAAGAAGTGTCACAATCATTTATCACCAGTGTGCTTGGGGTGAACCTCTGCATCAATAGTTACTGTAGATTTCCTGATGTGTACGTACAGGTCATATTGCCAGTGCCCGTGAGACTGTACTGTGCTTGCAGGGAGAGTGGAGGTGGGGGTCATCTTGAAGAATTTTGTAAAGGAATTCTGACTGTGTGTGTTTGTGCTGTCTGTAGTATGGAAGGATATTTTAGATATTAAAAAACTTAAACTCCAAAAAATAACAAATGTTTCCGAATGTAACGGATTAAAACAGTACTCCCTCTGCTATTCAGAGGAATGTCCAGGCAGTCACTGCAGCTTCATTTAACCTCAGCCAATAGTCTTGTTCACGTGGTGGCTAGTCTGTTGACTCGTTTTTTGAGATCTGACCATGTCACACCTGTCCTCCATGAACTGCACTGGCTGCCAGTTAGGTGGAGGATTGCCTTCAAGGTCGGATTACTGAGCCATAAACCCTGCATGAAGGGGGGGGCAGCCTACCTGCAAGACCTCCTGGTTCCCCATTGCCCATCTTGGGCTCTTCATTCCACTGAGGGTTGCTTCCTTGTTGTTCCCAGGGCTAGATTGCAGCATTCTGGGGACCGTGCATTCTCAGTTGCTACACCAACCCTGTGGAAGTCTTTACTGAGATATCTAAGGGAGGCATCCTCAGTGGAAACACAAAAAAAGGATTAAAAACACTCCTTATTTAATCAGTCATTTGATTTAAGTTAAGTTAAACTTAAGGAGCAGCTGACACCTTTGGAAAAACATCAGAAAACATAATATTTAGACACAATTCTGGTTGTGTTTTGTCCATCTTCCATAGATTTCTCATCTTAATTATTTATTACTAAAGAAATTCCCACAAAAACAAGATCTTTAGCCTTTACAGTCCCACTACCTTTATAGCTTATTCCCAGCTTGATGTCATAATGCTCTGTTGTGACAACACAGCATGTTGCCATGGGAATAACTGTGATGTCACAAGCAGAGTATTATGACATCAAGTTGGGAAGAAGCAATATGAGCTGGGGAACTCTCAAGGAACAGCTGTCCTGTTTTGATGCATATGACCTCAGTAATAAATAATGGGGATACGAACTACAGAACTAATGAAAAACATAAGCTACTTTGTGTCCAAGTTTTATGTTCTAAAAAGTTCTTCTCAAGGTGTCGGTGACTCTTTAAAAATGTACTGACTGCTGTTTGGTTCCATGTCATAAGGGCGATTGTCGAATGGCAATCGTCTTTATGGTGAGTGCACATCTCCAAAATTAAATTTTGGTGATGTGCAACTGCAGCGCCAGTGACAGTGGTGCAAAAACAAAGTAATTTATTTTATGCCGGGGGATGCACCCTTGCACTCCCCCATTATGGACTTCACCCCCGCACCTCCCAACTTAAGATTCTCTAACTCAGAGGTGTATGTTGGGGGCATACAGTACAAAATAAAAAAACCTGTCTCGTGCCAGGCGCAACAAAAAACACTGCCGCCCGGTCCCAGACCCTGCATCCCTGCCGCCCCAGGCCAGCACCTAATGCACCATGCCACAACGCCAGCTCAACAGCACCCTGCGGCACTACCCCTCACAAATCCTCCCACCCATTACTCGGCGTGCTTGCTCCCACCACCTCTATGTGTGTTTACATGTGCAGTATCCCGTCACTGTGTCATGAACCCTCCCCATCCAGCCACACTCCCTATACCGTCTCCATCGGGGCAGTCACTGCAAGTGGGTCGCCGTTTTGGTAGGTGCCCATTTGCGGTTAGCCCCTTCACAGGATACCATGCAGTTTTATTGTTTTATTATTGAGTTGTTTTAAATGTAGGATAGACAAAATTTTATATTGATGTTTACATTATGTTTGAATGGGTGTTATGTGTTCTGTATGGATTGTTTTTAAATACTGTTAAGTGCGCTGAGCCTCCAGGAAGGAGTGCTATATAAATAAAGTTTCTATCTATCTATCTATCTATCTATCTATCTATCTATCTATCTATCTATCTATCTGTCTGTCTGTCTGTCTATTTATATATCTATCTATATGTCTATCTATCTATCCAAAAGAGAGGGTCAAGCATTCATCATTGTTCAAATGACCAACAAGGTCAACAACCAAAAAGCAAATGCTTGAATCAGCTAATAAAAGGTACTTCTGCCTACCTAAAAATGGTTCCTTAGTTAAAACCATAGGGCTGGTAAGAACCACCTAAAGAGGCACTCCCAGGTAGGGGATGATTGCGTACTGTACTAACAGTCCCTGATAAGGAACATCAGATTCCTTGCAGCCAAACAATGACGATAAAGCCAGGGCTCTGAACAAGCAGTACAGTACTAGTAGTGGATGATAGCAGGATGGATAGAAATTGCAAATAATGAAGTCGATGAAAATGTTTCAATGGTGGAGGAATGGGACACCGAGGTAGAGGAAGGTAAAAAGTAAAAACAGGCTCAAGATAAATCCAGAAGAAAAATTCTCCAAAAGGAAACTGAACTGCAGTGCCTTCCTGACACAAAACCTAAAAAAAAATTGCAATATATAATATTATGTTTGGTCATACTTTCCAATTAATGCTTTTAATGAGTTAGTGGCAACATGTTCAATCAGTGAGGATAAAAGGAAAGGAGCCGTGGGAACCTCTGCAGTGAAAAGACACCTAAATAGATGCCATCACATTCATGAGAAATCCAGAAGAGAAAGTGACAACGACAACTCACTATGCACAGGTACAGCTGGCCCACCAGCAGAGCAGTAGCACTACCACCTTTGATGACCTGTGTTTGGAAGTGAGCATGGTGTGTCAGAGGGTCGGCCGGGGGGAGGTTGGATGAGCATCCCAGGGACAGCTCTCCACCTCCGGGGAAGGGTTGTACTTTCCCGGCATGCTAGTGACACCCAGTGGAGACTGGTTGTCCAGCAGCCAGGACCACATAGCTCTGTGGAGTCATCGGCGGACATCTGGGGGACAGGTGTGGAAATGCACCCGTTCCATGCTACCATCATTTCACATCTGCACTCCAGAGGGAAACCAAGAAAATCTCTGTTTGGCTGCACAGCATGAAGTCCTCCAACCCCCACCGAATGACGCTGCAGCCAGCCCTAGGACTGAGCTTGGTAGATTTTGGTCTCCCCTTTGGGAGCCCTGCTACAAGTCCAAGTCATGGGCCTGGGTTCCAGGCAGCTGCTGGGGAATGCCTGTGTCAGGCGCTGAGGCACTGACTCAGGGATATCCCTCCCAAAAGCACAGTGAATAGATAGAATTGAAAAAATAACTATGCACAAGGACAACGCTGAGCGACGATAATGTCAGGAATGACAGTCCAAGCAGCACTACAGCAACACTGCCAATACTGCCTTCTAACATTTGAAGGACTCCTAGTGTTCCTCGTAGTAGCCATGTGTTCAAAGGCTCTTCTCCTTCAAGAAAACAGCTTAACATTGCACATGCATATGAATGGAAAGCTAAATATCCCTCATCCCACCATGGTGCTGTTACAATAACAAAGAACATTTCACAACTGATAGCTGTTGACTTACTGCCATGATAGAACATGTAGGGTTCAAGGGACTGCTTGTGTACCTTGAACATGGATATAACATGCCATTGAGAAAATACTTATCTTTAACAGGGGGCTCGATTTTTTAAAAGAAAAACTGCGATGCAAGGTGCCCGCACCAAACAGGTAGGATGCAAGTGGTACCTTGTTTCATAGTTTGTTGCAATCCTGACTTTCAAATGCTGGCCGTGGTGAAATTGGGATGCTGTGTGACAAAGCTGCTCTGCACTGTCCTTGCAGGAAAAGTACCCTTCTGCCAGGTCGCAAGGGTTGTTCTGCCACAGTTGGGCTGCACCATTCCCTAGTTTGCTATTCTAAAAGCCCTGCAGTGGTCGCAACAGGGAGCTGCCTTTAGACCAGCCAGAAGGTGGTCTAAGGTCCCTGTGCCACTGACTGGCAGGGCGGCAAATGGGGGTATCTTGAAGGAGGGTACTGGGGGCTGATGGAGCCCTGGTGGTGCCATGGGGGCAAGGGTGGACACAGCGGCAGTGGAAGGCATGTTTGGAGGTACCAAAGGGAGATGCCTTGTGCCATGCCATACAGCCAATCAGGCCAGGTTAGGGGCATAGACAGACCAGCATTTTCAGGACCCCCGTGGACAGCAGCCCTAGCACCTGCCCCACAAGACCCACAGGCACCACCATTATCATTGGTCATCCTGCAGCCACCACACATGGTGCACTATAGGTGAGTAATGATGTGGTCCCTGGCCACCACATGCACCCTACAACCTGTACCCACTGCCACCCACTGCCTTTAGAGGCCTGTAGGGCAGGTGCCAGGGCTGTTATCCATGGGGGTCTAGAAGATGCTGGTCTGGCCATGCCCTTCCTGGCCCAATCGACTGTGTGGCATGGCACATGGCATCTCCCCCTGGTGTTTCTACATGTCCCACCCACTGCCACTGTGCCCCCTCAACCCCCATGGCACCACCAGGGCTCCACTGACCCCCCATCCCATCTTCTAGGCATTGCAATCCCCCAGACCTCTGCAGGTCACCTAGGGTCCCACCGTGGGGGCCATTATGGATCCCTCCATTGAACCCCGCAGGTGCACCACGTAGTTGGCACAACCCTGGAGCTGCTGCGACTCCAGGGTGTTCGGAACAGGGACTCCTACTTTTACAAATTTGGGTGCACGGTCCCGGATGTACCCAGAGTTCACTGCAACCCTAGATTGCTATAAATTGTGGCAATCTAAGGGCTCTATGAAAATCGAGCCCAGTGATTCTTGACCACTATAATGCTGTATGTGAAAACTTTTGCAAAACTTTGGTTCATGGTGTTAGGAGAGTGGTGCATCTAACAATAGACACCGTATTTGGACAAGCTGTCAACCTTAACCCTTCAAGCCTATCACAGCACACTGGCCATGTTTTGATGAGAGCTCTGGGGCAATGAAAACCAGTTTTCTGTACAGTATACTGAGAACATTGTATTTTCCATTAGAAAAGAATAACTGCTGGCACAGTGGCACAGAGGTTTTTTTTGGTGTTGGTTGGTAACCGGGTAAGGCCCAATAGGCACAAGTGCCTGTTTTCAGGGGTGACCTGGCAGCACTAGCATCATTAAGTGACTTGTTCAGAGTCACCCAGCATGCAAATGGAGGTTGAGGGAATTAAACCCTGGTCTGCTGGATGTACCAAGCTTCATTCACAGCCCACTACTCAAATCTCTAGGCTATACTGCCACTGGCACTGGATACCACACCTTCTGCCACACTGGTGATACAGGTTCAAGAATGATCCCGGATCAGCAGAGGTCAGCTAGGGGGTGTGAAGGATATAGTGTTCTATGACTGCTGTACTCTCCAAGGGAGGTTAGGGCAAGCCATGCCACTTACAGTATGGCTACAGCGAGGCGGCCCAGTAGCAGAGCAGTGTTCACTACTCCAGTAGGGAATTGGTTGGTGGCAGGTGCATGGTGTATGTGCACCTCTACTTGCATGCACACTGGCATCAATGCATGTTGCTGACCTAGGGAACCAGAAAAATGCAAAATGGGGCTGGAGCATGACACTCAGCCCACTCTCTGACCCGCACTGCCACCCAGGACCACCACCCCATCTGGATGCAGTCTCTGGGGGGGGGTGGCACTCAGCCCAGTCTCTGACTGGTGCTCACCTGGATGCAGTCTCCAGGTGGGGGGGGAGGGTTGACACTCAGCCCACTGTGTGACCGGAGCTGCCATTCAGAACAACCACCTCATCTGGATGTAGTCTCCAGGCAGGTGACACTCAGTCAACTCTCTAACCTGCACTACCACCTAGGACGACCACCTCATCTGGATGCAGTCTTTGGAGGGGGGGTGGTGACACTCAGCCCACTCTCTGACCGGCCCTGTCACCCAGGATCACCACCTCATCTGGATGCAGTATCTGGGGGGAGGTGACACTCAGTCCACTCTCTGACCAGCACTGCCATCTAGGACCACCACCCCATCTGGATGCAGTCTCCAGGTGGACGACACTCAGCTCACTCTCTGACCAGTGCTACCACCCAGGACTGCCACCTCATCTGGATGCAGTCTCTGGGGAAGGGGTGACACTCAGCCTACTCTCTGACTGGTACTGCCACCCAGGACCACCACCTCATCTGGATGCAGCCTCCGACAGGGGTGACACTCAACCCACTCTCTGACCCCCACTACCACCCAGGAACACCACCTCATCTGGATGCAGTCTCTGGGTGGGTAAAACTCAGTCCACTCTCTAACTCAGATGCCACCCAAGACCACATCATCTGGATGCAGTCTCGGGGGGACGCTCAGTCCACTCTCTGACTGGCACTGCTACCTAGGACCAACACCTCATCTGGATGCAGTCTTGGGGGGAGAATGATGGCCCTCCCCCTCCTGGCCAACAAGGGGGTAATCCCTAGAGAATTGTGAGGTGGGTCCTGGAGGAATCATATGCAGGTTGGGAGTGGACTGAGGTGGGTTGAGATCGAGCAGGTCTGGCCCTGAGAGGTAAAATGTTATAAGGGAAAAAAAAAGAAAACAACAACTACAACAAGAATGAGGAACTCAAACTATCCATACATCAATGGCTCACATCACATGGATGATTTGCCAGTTCTGTAGTTACAGATGACAGCTGCAGCATAAGAAGGGTCTTAGAGGAGGGGGAAGCTTTGTTCACATCCGCTGCTTGCACATTGTTTGAACTTCATAGTTCACAGTTTTCTTGAAGTTGGCTTGGGACATTAAGGCTCTTATTTGCACTTCTAAAAAATCTGTAGTAAAGTCAACCACTCAAGTAAAGCATGACAGTTATTCAGTAAAATACAGGAGAAGCACACGTTACCATAACACAGGTTCATCCAAGACAACTCTACCAGGTGAAATCCCATCTTTCATATATTCCAAAGGCTGCTCAAACAAAAGAAAGCTGTCAGAAAGTACTCCTTGGAAAAATGTCTTTAGAATAGTGAACTCAGCATTAATGGGATCTCTCTTATTTAGTACCATATGTTCCTTAAAGAGCCACTTACACTTTGAGAAGAACTTTGGACAACTTAATATTTAGACACAAAGCAGCTTATAATTCTCATTAGCTCTGTATTTCTTAGTCTCATTATTTATTACTGAGGCAATATGCATGAAAACTGGATAGTTACTCCTTGAGGGTTCATCAGCTCCTATTACTTCTTCCCAACCTGATGTCATATTACTCTGACTGTGACATCACAGTTATTCCCATGGCAGCAGGCTGTGATTTCAAAACAAAGCATTATAATTTCAAGTAGGGAACGTACAATGGAGGCAAATTAACTCTAAGGGATAAAGACTTTGAATATATGGGAATTTAATCAGTAATACAAAATCGAGAGGAGAAATCTATATGAGATCTATAAAATGCTAGCTGAACTGTGTTTAAATATTGTGTTTCCCAAAGTTTTCCCAAAGGCATCAGCTGGTCTTTACCTTTGTATGCTGGCCTATTAGTCTGTACCCATGTATATGTTTATGATGATGTATAAAGCCACTATGGATTAACAAACCCTTCCTATCTAGTCCGATATTTCCATGGCCTCCTGAGGATTTTGATTTTTATATGATACACTTTTATTACCACTCTGTTCACAAGGAGCTACATGCAGAATTGCCAGAATATAAATTTTGCTTCATAATATTGTTAGGCATTCCATATATGTGCACCTTTTTATGCCAGTTCTTTCTATGTAGCATGGATAAACATAGGAAACACCCATTTGGGTTCTTTATGAACCTTCTGCCTCCTCATGGAGTTATTGAGACTAAGGGGTTAGTACATGAGTGGGGTATAGATACCCAGACCGAAACCCCTCCATACCCCATTTACATTCTGATTCTCCCAGTATTAGCAAAAGGCTCTCTCCTCTATAAATCTACGATATTTAAGTCTCTAGATGTATAGCATTTTCCTCTTTATCTGATGATGTTTTATTGAATTATTATTATTTTAGCCATATGTATTAGTAATGGGCTGTAATAATAACTTTTTATCTTTGTAATGACAAATGTTTGTCAAACAAATAAACTCTGAAACTTTGAAACACCTTGGAAAATAACATTGACTGCACAGATGTTTACATTAATTCACCACAGTGTGCCACTGCAGTTTGTTATTTCAATACTCTAGCCTTTAGAGGAAATTACTAGAGAGATGAGTGCAAACACAACAACTCTCAGCCAGGTGATACTGTTATTAAAAATGTTAAAATGTCACTTGAGTCTGATTAGGGGCAATACTGAAAACCAGGAAAAGTCCCACATGCTGCCACTGCTGGCACTAACAGGCTGCCACCTAAAATGCAGAAGATCTGACCAAATGAATGATCAAAAAGGTTGATGAAGATGGCAAGCTATGCAAAATGTTTTTGTTTGCCACTACATTAAAGCAACAATCCTTGATGGGTCAATGTGATAGCAGCGAACACCTAAAGGCGATCACCGTTATCGCTCAGTCAGAGTGCCAAACACATTTTCTGCACTCTGACACCCTGGCACTCCAGCACAATGGCGCCAGGACATATTTTTACAGCTTTTGGTGGGGCAGCTGTGCCTCCCCACACCCCCACCCTCGCAGGGGGTTTCACCCCCCCACACACACCCCTACTTAATTATTCTCAACTACAGAGGGGTGCATGTCCGGGGGGGGGGTGAAAGCAGTAAAAATAAAAAGGTTCGGGCCAGGCACAATAAAAATCACATCAGCGCCCAGACCCGAACCCAGTACCTCAGCCACCCCAACCACTAGCCAATCCCCAATGCCATGATGCAGCTCGATCAGCAACTGTAGCGCCACTTCCTACAGTCTCTCCACCCCTCCCAGTCCACGCTCGCTATCCTCTCTCCCACCCCCAGTGCATGTATGTATAGTGACATCCTGTCACCTAGTTTGCCCACGCCCTCATCCTGTCCATTGCAAAGAGTGGATTGCATGGGGAGGATGTAGACCTAATGGATGGTGCCCTTCCTCATGTGCCCGCTTCACGGGTTACCATCCTGGACCCATGTTACAAGTCACTTGTTTAATGTTGATGACTCTTAGTCTGAGGTAAATCAAAAAGAAATAAAAGATGTGGTGCAGACTATAGTGAGGTGCACATAATCAGGCTCAACATTTTCACAACACAGCACAGCAAGAAGTGACCCCTTCTCTGGTACTCTATTTTTCTGCCCCTCTCCTTCTTTTGCCACTGCAGTAATATCACTACCATCAAAATGTAGCACTGTCTGATGACCACCAGTTCTGCTTTGGATCTCTGGAGCCACTTGCAAGACATGATAGTAACTTTTTCAGCCACTTCTTTGAACTTAACCTTAGCAGAGACCATTGCTGAGATTTTCCTGGCTACGCCCAACATTGATTACAATTCTGATCCTTCAATATACTGAAAATGCAAACAAAATATGCAGGCAGCCCTAGTGCAGGTTTCAGTTAAATACAGTACATGAATTATCCTCCAGCTAGTGTCTTTTTGGAGTGATTTTTCAGTTCAGCTGGTAATGTTATTACTGACAAAAGATCCAGGTTGCCACCAGAAAATGTAGAGTGTTTGACATTTCTGAAAGTCAGCAGTGTCCTCTTTTATTTCAAATATGATTCCTGAATGAATATTAAAAAATGGGGCCCATTCACAAAACAGTTTCTCCCATTGAGTCTATATAGTAAAATGACCAGTGGCAGGTAAAGGTAGCCTAGGATTTCCTGCTGCACCAACATTTGTACAGAGAATTATTGTTGTTAATTATTCATTTATCCATTTCATACTGTAATACTGCTACCTGTCAGTTACATCAACTGGCTGGGCTGGTGTCTTATTTTGACAAATTTTAATAGATACATGGTAGCAATTGGTCAGTGTATTTGTAAGGAAGGATATCTTTTGAACTGTATATATATTTTGACCGTACTTGATGTGAGTGGGTGGTGCTCTGAAAATAACACTTGTTTTTTTTATTAGATTTACTGGTTGGTTGTTTTTTTAGTAGAAACAGTAGAAAACATTGTCTCCTGTTGTATCATGTACTTAAGGGGACCATAGTACACTGGGATATGCAATGCAACTGCATCATGTGGGTAGAGTGAGCGGGCTGTTACTGCTCATTTAGTCATTTACAGTTCTGCGGTCTGTTCTCTGCCACTGCCAACAAAAGAATAACCATCCCCAGCCTCAATAACATAAAAAAATCCTAGCTGCTTGCATCTCTCTCTCTCTCTCTCTCTCTCTCTCTGTCACTCTTTTCATATTAAGAGCACTGCATCATAAGAATCTTCTGTTCCATGAATTCCAAAAAATAATCAACAGTTAAGCTCAATGCCCCAACAATACAGCTCTTGAGTTATCTATTTATATAAAATGTGGTGACTGAATAGGCACACAGAGCCAGAGCTAGTTTCCAGCTGCAATCCAGGGGAGAGGGTACAGCTAAGAGTGATACAGCAATAACAAATATCGAGCTCAGGCTGGGTTTATTTGTCTAATTTTTGAAACCATTACAAATTTCACAATGCAGCATCTAATTTACAATATGTATAAAACACTGCAGAAATAAATCGCCTTCCAGGGACAAGTTGTGCTACATTACATATCCATTTGTGACACAGACATTAATTCTTAAAAGTTTTAGCTATTTCTAGTATTTCATTCCAGTTGCAAGCAAGACCAAATCCCATAACAGCTGTGCCACACATTTAGGAATATTTCACATTATTTTATCTAAAAGACTGCAATGCGTTTCCCACTAAAATAGGAGTGTACCCTGACAGACAGAGATACTCATCCAGTGTTTACGTCTGCCAAAACACAGTTCTTGAGATCAGAAAAGGAGTCCTCAATTGGTGTCAAGTCTCCAAATGTACCACAGTGTCTGGCTATAGTCCATTCTCACCCTACAGCTCTAAAGATCCATATTAAACTAGGAATTTACTAAAGGAGCATACTGTAGTCAATATTATTGCGCTCATCCACAAGGCTTGCCTGTCCCAACCAACACTACCCAGCCAGGCTTGAGGTCACATACTAGTGCAATACTTCTTTTTTTTAAATTTAATCAGCTTTATTTAGTTTTCTGATCACAAATCACAAAAAAAATCAAACAAAATATGGCTATACAATATAATACATTTACATAGCGCAATACTTGTTAAAGCTGCTGCCAGCAAATGAGTGCTTAACGTTTGGGGTGGCCCCTCCAGGACCATCCTCTTTTTATATCAGAATACATTCTGCCACTATTTCTTTCCTGTCAGTACCGTGCATCAGAGACTCCAGGTACATAATTGAACTTTTTGCCTGCTAAAGCAATCCATAATTAAAACCCATATATTTGACAGTGGCATACCTTCACATCCACCTAGCTCTGTCTCTCTAGCAAATGTCTCTATATTTAACACTCCAGGATCCACTAGAGTAGAATAATGCATGGGGAAGTGCAGTTTATGGGGATTTTATGCACACCTGAGGTGTGTGATGCCTCATAAACCCCAAGGGTGAAGCCTGAGGAGTTTATATGGGCATCACACACTGAGGGTGTGGATAAAATCCCCTTTAAGCACACTTTCACCATGTTTTATTTTTTATAATTACAGGTTTTAAGGAGCCTTTTGAGGGCTGTCTTTCCAGGATCAACAATTTTGCATCATTTCAAATGGCCAGTTTTCTGCATCTGGGTGACTGGTCAATGAGGAAGCTAAGGGAGAGAGGTAAGAGAGAACGTTTTAGGTGTGGGAAGTTGGTGGATCAGAGCGATGACTTTAAAACTTGATGCTGTTGCCATATTGGTTTGATTTGAAAGAATGTACCACTGTACCAGAATGTTCTGCCACTGTATAGGTCATTAGTTAGACCACACCTGGAGTACTGCGTGCAGTTCTGGTGTCCATATCTGAAGAGGGACATTAAGTTACTGGAGGGAGTGCAGCGCAGGGCGACAAAGATGATCAAGGGTCTGGGGGACTTATCATATGAGAGGAGGTTGAAGGAGTTGAACATGTACTCACTAGAGGAGAGGAGAGGAGAGACAGGGGGGACATGATTGAAACCTTTAAATACATGAAAGGAATAAACAAGACAGGTACAGAGGGGCTGTTCAAAGTAAGGGAGGGGAGGGCCACCAGGGGCCATGATATGAGACTGGAGCGAGGAAGGTTCAGGAGGGAGATGAGGAGACACTTTTTTACAGAGAGGGTGGTGGCTGGGTGGAATGCATTACCTGCTGAAGTGGTATGCAGTAGAACAGTGGACTGCTTCAAACGAGGATGGGACAGGACAAGGGGGAGGGTTAATGAAGGGGAAGGGTGGAAGGGAGGGGCAGCTGCAGAATAAGGGGTGCTAGCTGCACATTCGAGCAGACTTGATAGACCTCTAGGCCTTTATCTGCTGGCAAATTTCGTATGTTCGTATGTACCGCTTTTTGTTTTTAGTGTATTTTCTTACCACTTTGTAAGGTTCTGTGAGATGATCAACAAGCTTGTCTCTCATGCTAACTGTTTGAAAGCATAATGCTAGTGGATGTCCGGTGTGAGGACAGCTTGTCCAATGGCTTTTACAGGTGCTTCTCTGGTCTTATTGTGGCCGTGGTTTACAGAGCTCCATAATTCACATATATGAATTACAGAGCTGTTGAGCTCCCACTAGCAGTGGTTAATTGATACTAACCAGTAAATATAGTATTTTAATCAACCTAATATTATGCCCCATTTCATCATCTGTTATTTTATGATTTATAGTTAGGAGTTAATTTGTGTTCTAATGATACCCAAATCACCCACATATTAATTTCTAAAACATTTTGGATGACAGATATAGATTTATCATAAAGCCTTATCATACACTCTGTCTGAAAGTTCATAACCAAATAATTTTCCAAAGGCACACTTCCCTAACCAATTGTTACCATGAGCTATCACAATTTATTACAAGTGACCTGATGTAAGAGCTTAAGGGAAGGAAAGTCCAGCCTGTTTGCCACCACTCCACTACCCTGGCCTACTCATTTACCTCAGGCCTCTCATGCACGCTTGGCTCTTTCATTAAAAGAATAAATAGTAACACCCACCATCTACTGATCACATCATAGAAAAATTGGGGACTACCAAAAAACATGTTCAAACTTCAAGACCAAGTTACGGTCCAAAATCTTGAGAACAACTATGCCTTTTGTTTTATCTCCATAGTTTCCCACCAAGTCCCTGCCTTCATTTCTCATATCCAGATGTCATCGGGTTTACCACTTGTTAAATCTCCATGTCTCCATAACACACCAGATTAACCTGCCAAGCAAAATTAGAAAATCACTTTATTGAACACAGAATTCTGTTTCTTACTGAAAGCAGGTAAAATCAGAACCCCACCCAGACGTACGCAATGCTGATGTTCCTGTGGTAAAAAATGTATAGTGCATATCAGCACATATAGTGTAACTGAGCTCCTCTTCCAGGTTTACCCATATCATTAAACCAACATAACCTTCCAGAGCCTCTGCTCTACTCTTTTTACTGCCCAATACTGAATCTGAGCTTCTTGGGTCCCACAGCTTCAAATGCCAACTTGTCCTTGCCTGCAGAGATGGGAACCCATTGCTCTGTTGCACATCCATTTTCACTGCTGTCCTGTTAGTTCAGGTGATCCATGTATCTACAAACTGTGGTCCCTGGGAACTCCACCTGAACTATCAACAAGAGCTCCTCCATCTGGCGTAAACTGGGTGAAAAAACAGGGCAAAAATTCCTGAAAAATCATAGCTTCAAAAAGTGAAAATAAATCATGCAGAGCAAAGGGCGGTAAAGTGTGAGCAGCACGGCGGCCATCTTGTTGCTTCACCCCCCCCACCATGGCTACTGGTCCCAGTATATAACAAATATAGTAATAAAACAGGTGCATTTACATGAACAATAAAATCAAGGTACAAGTAATAGAGTCCAGAAAGAGAAAAAACAATGCAAAAAGTGTGCAAAGTACAAAGGTACATAATTACATAGATTACATGGGTAGCAATGATGAGAGCTAGGGGAGCATGCAGTCTATGTATGGTAATGTATGGCATGATATGTTATGCAATGCAGCAAGTAGGACAACACTCAATCACTGGAGTGCAGTATGTGAATAACTTTTTATGTTTGCTTGTGCACATGCTCAAAGTGAACATATTGTCAGTAGCCTTCAGAGGCATGTCACTGTCAGATCCATTGCAGCTCAGACTGCAAGGGTCTTGACAGTGACATACATATGATCAGCAAGACTGATCATGATGGTGTTCTGCTGCTTGTGGGTGCAAACTTTATGTAGTTGAAAGAAGGCAGTCACTCCTATCACAGAGTGACTGGCTCCTTTCATCTGCATGATGCTACCCAGCAATCAGTTTAGTCGCATCATGCTCAGCCTGTTCCTCTCCCCCCAACAATGTACAGCACTGAACTGAAGCCCCATCCATGAGTGGGGAGCTCACAGCACAAACTCCTCCTCTCCCTCTCTTCATGTAACCCTACCCACCAATGCAGTGCACCCCCAACACCCTTTAAATGTGTGGACACTGGGGTGCCCACCCTTGGTGCCACCAAACATGAGTGACATCGGGGGGGCCAAGTTGCCAGTGTCACCCTTGCTGTATGAAAAAAAATTACCCTCATAGTCTTTTTTTTTTACTTTTTTTATCTTACTCCTATTTTTACACCCCCTGTGGAGTGGACCCCTAGCGATCTCCAGTCACCAGCACCTGCACCTCTGGACCAGATCTGGCATGCAGATTTATATGCCCCATACACATAGGGCCGGCCTTTCATCGCTCTGCACCCAGGTGAAGGTGCCTCTTGTGACTGGGGACGCAGGACACTGCCATCAGCCGCTGAGATCACCCTGCTATTTTCCACATTACTTTTCCCTGAGGGAGCCAGACGTACAATGGAATCAGATCATGTCCATGCTGACACCCTCCAAGCTACCCCCTTGCTATGCATTCAAATGGGGTGTGGCTGGCCTCGCCAGTCACCGCCACAGCACCCATGCATTGCCCCCTCCCTCCCAGAGAAGAAGAGCAGTCATGGGATGCTCAGTCCTTTCTCTCCCCATCAGCCCCAGCATCCCAAGTCTGTTCCTGAACCCAGGTTGCGGGGGTGGTGCAGTGTGGCGTCCAGTGCCTCAATCCTCAGCACCACCAGGCCGGCCGGTCTTTTTTTTATTTTACCCTTAAAAGAAGAGAACCATGCATCAGTGTCTTTTGAAGCTGAACTGGCACCCACCTCACCCCGACCCTCAGCTTAGCATTCTCCACCCCACACACACCCTCACTCACCTTGAAAGGGATCACTGCCAATCTGCTGCAAAACACATCCTTCTCCTTCACTGCTGGCTGGGAACTGTGAAAGTGTGGGCAATGTATTTCCAATACATTTTGAACTTTTACTCATAACTGGTCATTTTACTATATTTTTTCACCAGATTTTCAGCATAGTCTCTTTTGGACCACCACCTCACAAAGACAGTGGGTGAAATTTTTTCTTATCCAGCATGAAAGGTGACATTGTAATCACTCCATGAAGTCACCTTTCAGGTGTTTTATTTTTTATTTTCATCTACTGGGTTAACAAGGTTGGGTTATAAGAAGACTGTGTTGAAAATGTGGTGAAAATATATGGTAAAATGAACAAGTTATGAGCAAACATTGAAATATTTCAATGTTCATACATAACTTTGCTATTTTTCAATATTTCTCCACCAAACATTCAACACGGTCATTTTAGAAACCAGCCTCGTGAACAAGGTAGGTGAAATGTCTCAAATTTGGCCCAAAAGGTGATTTTGTCGTTGCTCCATGAAAGCACCTTTCAGCAGAATTTGAAACATTTCACCTACCTGGCTCATGAAATGGGGCGATAAAAAGACTGATGTGAACATTTTGGGTCAAAATCTTTAAAAAAAACAGCAAAGCTATGAAGGTACATTGAAAATCTTCAATGTACACTTACAACTTTAGTAATTTTCAATATTTTGACCCCACATTTTCAACATAGCCATTTTTTTCATACCACCTCGTGAACATGACAGGTGTCATTTTTCAAATCCTGCCAAAAATGTGTTTTCACACTTGTGGAAATTAAGTTTCAGTCAATATTTTTATAAATGACACTTTTCTTGTTCTGAAGGGCGGTTATAAAAAGACTGTGTTCAAAATCTGGGGTCAAAATGTCAACAAAAATTATGACAAACCATATGAGTGCAGGGCTAGCTGTTGACTTAGCAGGCAGTGTGATGTGTTTCCATGTTGGTAACTCAAGTTTGGGGATGAACTCAGGGAACCAGCTGGGTGACATAAGGATGGGGCCATCACTGTCCTGTGCCACTGCTCTGAGCCAGGGAAGATACTGTGCAGTGTTCTGTCGCACACGTGACACCTTGTGATGGGCAAGGGAACGTTCCTCACAAGGGCTTGCCATGGCTTACTTTTGTAAATGATTACTCATGTCATTAAACACATCTACCATTTGCAGTTTCTAACAAACTCTAGCAAGAGCCAATATGGCTGCAAAACAATGGTATTGTGGGCAGTAAGAAATGTGTAAACTAGCAATTTTTGCACTAACCACTGAGACACTTAATGGCACTTTCTAATTGTTGTAATGCACGCACACACACACACACACACACACACACACACACACACATATATATATATATATATATATATATATATATATATATATATATTCCAGTATAACATAGCAGTGCACTGTTTACATACATTTTTACAGATTAAAGAAAATAAATTGAAGGATTGTTTTCTTCTTTTCAAGCTCCAAGGGACATCAGAGGGTGGGATGTTGCCACTAGACACCTTATTTAAATCAACAATGATATGCATATGGCAAAAACTGATCTAGATAGGCAACCAGAGTGCCTGTAATAACATCTATGGCAAAATAAACTATTCATGTGCCCTAGTATGAGTAGCAGTAAGATCTGGTACCTAAATTTTAAAAATATTTACTTCAGCTAGACCAAGCACATTATGTTAGTGCTTGGCCGAGTATAAATGATAGTTGGGGCTAAAGGTACATGCTCTTCTGAGTATGGGGATCTTTGTAAGATTAAAGAAGAGCATTGCAAGTCTACTTTTACCACTTTGAAAAACAGGATCATGATACTGAGCATGTGTGCCACGTACATGGCAACACCAAACACATACTCAGGATTGAGGTTTTGTTTTTCAAAGTGGTAAACGTAAAACTTGCAATGCTCTTTTTTATTCTTGCAAAGATCTCCATGCTCAGACGGGCATGTATTTTGAGCCCCAACTATCACTTACACTTGTTCTGGAAATTAGCACATGTGCAATGTATGTTCACATTGAGAAGAGGCATCCGGCAGAGGAAGGTTGCCCAAGCACTAAGGTACTGTGCTTGGTCCAAGCTAAAGTATATATTTTTAAAATTTAGGTAACAAATCCTACTATTATTCATACTGAGGCACATAGATAGTTTATTTTACCATAGGTGTTATTACAGACACACTGACCACACAAGTTCAGTATAGCTGCTGATATCTCCCTTTAAGCAACCCATAAAATCAGGTAAAGAAATGTATTGGGCTTTGCCTCAAAAGGACTACATCTGTGTTATACAGGGATACTGCTCTTAATCTAATTCGGCCAATATAGCATTCGCCTCACAGCAGCATAAACATTCTAGTGCTGTGTCCATGATAGCACAATGATTACATGAACCCCAATATCAACAAAAAAGAGATAATAGAAAAGTTAGCATGCTCTTAAAGTGCACACAGAAGCAAAACTAACAACCACAAAGAGTACATATAACAATATAGAAGTAACAACCATGACATGCATCTGTCATGTCCTTATGAAATTGCTTTTTTCAATTCTTTTTTTACTACAGTCTCACACTGATTCTATAAACTTCTGTTTAGTTGTACCCAATGGGAGTTGGGGAAACATGACTACCCTGATGGTGGTGGGGAACCTTGCAGAAGACTAGCTGGCAGGTAGGTGCCATTGTATGTCAGGGTATAAGGTCTGTGACGTTCAGCAGATATGGAGTCATCCAGTAAAGGAGAATAAAAAAAATTAACAGGAACAAAAACCAACAACCAAACAACATCATTGTGCATACCTGATGCACCCATCCTACAACAGGTAAACAATGAAATGTTTGCTTGTCATACTGATCCCAGCAAAATCACATGTGGTCTCTAAGGTGATGACACAGAAATGAACAGCCCAGCCAGCATGACGGGGATTTGGAGTACATTGTACTCTGTGTATATGTGTATATATATACTCTCTCAAGCCTGTCATGATCCCCAGAGTGGGGCCACCATATTGGTTATAGCTGTCTCCTATCAAGTGGTGGTGGTGTTCAATGTGTTTGGGGACCAGGGGGGCAGAGACTTGCCGGCTAAGGGAGGATAAACAGAATAAAAAAAAAAGAAAAATCCCATCTCAGGCTGATCCATGCAGGGGTCAAATTATATTCTGCAGCCACTAACCAGCAGGGTAGTGACTTGGAAAATCTACTAGCCCCACAGACTAATCTACCGGTCCAGTTGATGCACTTATTGAAATATTGCCTCTTCCAGTACAAGCCCTCAGGGCTACGGAAAAGATTTTTGATTATCTGAAAACAATATCTAACAGAATTTGTGACAGAATAGTGGGCCCAGTGCCAGTTTCAATCCCTGTCCATGACCATCCACATGTGGTCACACAGGTGACAGTACAGGAACAGACAGTCAGGACCAGCCTCACAGTCACACACACACACACACACACACACACACACACACACACACACACCAGAATAAGTAACCTATACAATAAGAAAAAATGCACAAAAATACTTGTACTGCAACAAAAGATGAAAGCATAGCCAAACATAGCCACTAATAAACTAATATGAAGCACCATCAAATTATAACAATGGTTGCACATGGCACCTCTGCAGCCCCTCCCTCACACGCAATAAACAGTATCAGGAAGAAGGCTCATAACCAGCACAGACTAGCAAACTCCCATTTCAGTACTTTAGCAAAAGAATTTCAACAGCATTGTGAGTTTTAAGGTGAAAAAGTGCATATGAACAGTCCATTTCAAACCTCCACTGTAAAAAAAAACCTGCAACTTAAACAGCTAGCAGTGGAACCAGTGAACCAGAGGAGTGGCTTTCTCTGCAAAGCAGTGTGCAAAAGATGGAGATTAGTGCCCAAGAGGTGGATAAGCAGAAAAGGGGCACAATTCAGCAGAAGGGCAGACAGCAAGGAGAACCAGGGAAAAATGACAACCAAGGAAGGGGCTGGAGTAGAACAGTGAAACAGTCTAGGGAGGTCAAATCATGGAAAGCCATGTGTGCAAATGCCAGGAGCCTTAGCAACAAGATGGAAGATCTGGAGGCTGTCATAGTACAGTCAGACCTGGATATTGTGGCCTTCACTGAAACCTGGTGTAATGATAACCATGACTGGGAGATGGCCATACCTGGCTACAACTTATTCAGAAGAGACAGAGCAGGCAGGAAGGGAGGAGGAGTGGCACTGTATGTGAAAAATGACATAAGGGCCACAGAGATCCAGGAGGAACAAAATGGGGGAGAGATACTGTGGGTTAAGCTGGAAAGGAAAATGGAGCCAGCCATCCGCACAGGTGTGGTCTATAGACCACCAGCCCAGGAGGAAGATACAGATAGGGAGCTGATGCTAGCCATCCAAAGGATGGCAGACAAGGGTGAGGTAGTACTGGTTGGAGACTTCAATATTCCTGATGTGGACTGGAGCATCCCAGCAGCAGCATCAACTAGGAGCAGATTTATCCTGGACTCCCTTCAGGGTGCCTTCCTCAAGCAACTGGTCATGGAACCAACTTGGCAGAAGGCAATACTGGACCCTGTGCTCACAAACAGGGACAGTGTAATGAGGGTAACAGTGGGGGAGCACCTGGTAAACAGTGACCACCAGTCATTGTGGTTTGAAATCACAGAAAGAACAGAACCAAACCACACAAAAACACGTATCCTGCATTTTAGGGGGGCAGACTTTGGGAAAATGGGGAGATACTTGAAAGAGGCATTAAGGGGAATGGGACAGGAATCAGGGGTTGAGAAACAGTGGGCAGTATTTAAAATGGGGATTACAAGAACAACAGAATTATGCATTAAGCAGGTTAGCAAGAGGAAAAGGAAGAGGAGACCATTATGGTTTTCCAAAGAGGTAGCAGAAAGTGAAAGCCAAAAAGATTGCATTCAGGCAATTCAAAAGACACAGGCAGAAGGGATAGGGAGAAGTACCAGGAGAAGCAAAGGGAGGCAGGAGGTCAGTAAGGGAAGCCAAAGCTCAGACAGAAGAACACACTGCAAAATCAGTGGTAGAGGGACAAACCTTTTACAGGTACATAAGTGAAAAAAGAAAGACAAAGGGAGGGATAGTGAGACTGAAGGGGGAGGATGGGGGCCGCCTGGAGGATGACAACAGTAAAGCTGACATATTGAAGAGGTATTTCTGCTCAGTCTTTACTGAGGAAGAGGAGGATAATGGGTCTGAAGGGAGTACAAGGGGTGAGAATAGTGCAGAAATGGACACAAGTCCCTTTACATGAGAAAGGTTCCTGAAGGAACTGGAAGTAATAAGAGTTGATAAAGCAATGGAGCCAGATGGGGTGCACCCCAGGGTCCTTAAAGAACTAAGAGAGGTGGTGGCTGAACCTCTGGCTATCCTGTTTAGCCAATCACTGGAAACAGGGGAGGTACCCAAAGACTGGAGGACAGCAGATGTAGTCCCCTTATACAAAAGTGGGAACAAAGAGGAAGCAGGGAACTACAGACCAGTCAGCCTCACCTCGGTAGTGAGGAAGATCATGGAAGCACTACTGAAGGAGAGATTGGTGGAACATCTGGTTGTCAATGGACTACAGGACCCAAGGCAGCATGGTTTCACCAGGGGAGGTCATGCCAGACCAACCTCATTGAATTTTTGACTGGGTGACTAGGAGGTGGATCAGGGAGGGCAGTGGACATGGCCTTATCGACTTCAGCAAGGCCTTTGACACTGTCCCACATAGAAGACTATTACACAAACTGGGAATATGGGTGTGGACAGGACAGTAGTGTGGTGGGTAGATAACTGGCTGGGTGGCAGGACACAGAGGGTGGTAGTAAATGGCTGTCACTCCACAGAGGGAAGAGTGACCAGTGGGGTACCACAGGGATCAGTGCTGGGACCGGTCCTATTCAACATCTTCATTAGTGACATTGCGCAGGACCTAGAAGGCAGAAGTTCACTGTTCGCTGATGACACAAAGCTCTGTAACAGAGTAGACACACCAGAGGGTGTAGACAGAATGAGAAGTGACCTGCAGAAACTTGAAGAATGGTTCAGGGTTTGGCAGTTGAAATTCAATGCAAAAAGTGCAAGATAATGCATATGGGGCACAAAAACCCTGGCACAATATATCAGTTGGGGGGTGAGGATATAGCATGCACCAAGCAGGAAAGGGATCTTAGAGTTGTCATCTCTGATGACATCAAGGTAGGGAAACAGTGTGACAAGGCAGCAGGTAAAGCAAATAGGATGCTGGGATGTATAGGCAGGGGCATCACCAGCAGGAAAAGGGAGGTCATAATTCCACTATACAAGACACTAGTGAGGCCCCACCTGGAGTACAGTGTACAGTTCTGGAGACCATACCTATGTAAGGACATAGACAGGGTAGAGAAGGTTCAGAGGAGGGCAACAAAGATGGTGCATGGATTGCATCACAAGTCCTATGAAGACAGGTTGAAGGAACTGAACATGTACTCCTGGAGGAGAGAAGGAGAGAGGATATGATAGAGACATACAAGTATCTTACAGGGAGGAACAGGGTGCAGGAAAACACTATTTTTAAGTGAAAAGATGTTCCAGGACTAGAGGGCATGGGATGAAGTTGGAGGAGGACGATTCAGAGGAAACAGAAAGAATTTCTTCACAGAACGGGTGGTGGACAAGTGGAACACCCTGCCAGAGGAAGTGGTGGGGGCTGAAACAATCACGGGATTTAAGAATGCATGGGATTGACATAAAGGAATTCTGGAGGTCAGGGGTAAGGGGCAACAGACTTCTAGGAAAACAAACTGAACTTACAAGCTCAAATGGGCAGACTGGGTGGGCCATAGGCCCTTATCTGCCGACACTGTCTATGTATCTATGTATCTATGTAAACTGCGTTTAAGGATCCTTTAACTTATCTTCACTGAGATGCATAACATCAGCTGATTTACTACATAAACATTCCATTCTCCATTCTTTGACATTTGACTTACTCACTGGTATAGTCCCAGGGTTGTTTGAGCATCTCATTTTAAGTCTGACTGAGCTGACATGTTTTATGAGCTATGAATCTTAGAGTGCCTACACTGATTGAAAGGACACAAAATAGTGCTTTGAAACATTACTTGCTGAATGGAAGTGGTGTTATAACACAAAAACCTCTAATTTTATCTAGTCCATTAGGAATCAGCAGAGCCTCTCTCTCTCTCTACTGTCACATCAAAATGACTGCAGGGCTCCACCCACTGCAGCCATAATAATTCTCATACACTTACCAGTTAGCCATAGAATCATGTACTCTTTATTCTTTTTCTCAGCCACCTATAAGTATTTGGTTAAACTTTAATGTTTCCAAATCTACTTGGTTCCTTCTTTGAAAAGAATGGTGGTTCTAAAACTGAAAATTTGGTTCTAAAAATGAAAATTTAAATACAGTAACACCTTTTTAGTTATACAGAATTTATTTCCCATCTTGTACAAATAAAGTAGTCAATGTAAGTATTGATTACAAATAAGTGAAACAAGCCTGAACAACTTCTACTACTATAAATAATGTGTGATTTTTAAGCACCTTTAAAATGTTTCAAGGTGCTGTACATATAATTGAGTTTAATTAAGATACAAATAATTAAAAAGAATTACAAACTAAATGAAAAGGGTGGGTTTTCAGTTAACTCTTAAATAATGCTAGATCACTGCAGGCCCAAATGTCTAGTGATGGGCCATTACAAAGTTGTGAACTGTGGACTGAAAAGGCATGATCTCCAGATGTACAGTAGCTAGTCTGGCAGTAGGAACATTGTAGAGATGGGCATCGGAAGAGTGAAGTCGATGGGATGAAAGATGATGATAAAGCAATTCCCATCAATGAAGGAGCATGTCCAGTGCGGCATTTGAATACATGCAGAAGTGGTCTTTGTTAGTTGTGTGGTGGCCTCCATTATTCTCCAACTGATCATCATAATGCATAAAATAGTAATTAAAAAATGCCTCATTCTTTTCAATGGGGCATGCCCCCGCACTCTCCCTTACTCTATGTCATAGCACGGGGTCATGGAGATCAGTATGGAAATGGAAGAGATTGGATGGCCAACTTGTCAGGGCCAAATTATAATTCCTTCCTATTAAATTATGGCTGCAGAAAATCATTAAAAGTTATATAAGGGAGCTATCACCAGCATGAGTTTTCGTTTTAAGTAAGTTACCCCACTAATTTCAAAAAATCACTTTAAGGAAGGACAAATCCTGACAATGGTGCAGAGATGGTAAAAGGCAGAAATTGGCAATCTTAATAACCATGGCTCATGAGTCCAAATGGAGAGTTGGATCAGAAAGGACTCTGAGACTATGGACAACTGTAGTTGGGTCGATGATAGTAGAACCATGGTAGAGAGCTCTCAGCCACAGAGTTCTATAGTGGAATATAGGTACATTGTGCCAATAATGGAACAGCTGAGCAAGGACATACACTTCATCATACAGTTCTAAAATAGCTTTTATCTGCAGTGAATAAATCAAAAACACATACTGTGTTTACTAAAAGGCCAGTAACAATGGGACAAAAACAGAATGGGAATGAGTATTTTAAAAAATCTGCTTGCACAGAAAACATTAGCTTACAGGTTAAATGCAGTTCTCCTCTAAAGAGGACAAGAAATACAAATCATCCTTGTGAAAAGTCAATTGTATTATGCATGTCTGTTTAATTTCTTGGTTGTGTCCCCCTGAATAAATTTGTGATTTTTGTTGTTTTTACTTATTTAATTATGCATTTTAGTGAAATTTCCAATATGGTAGCTGCTGTGTCCAGCTTTGGTCATGTACCGGTTTCTTTTGCCAAGAAGAGAGAATGCCATGTGTTCTGCTGTGATGCTGTCATTTGAGGTTTTGGCATCATGTTACATCCTTGCACTGAATGCTGAATGCTATAATGCGGAACTGTCATTCCTGTGCTCCTAACTATACTGAGTCTTTTATCTGTTGAATAGTGTCTTTCCTTTTTAATAGCTTTCTGTGCACTGTCAGAGCCTTTCCAGTCAATAGGCTAGAATTTTTTTGTGCAATCATAAACGTTCCTCTCTGTTATATCTGTGTGTGTCAGTAACATAAGGTTGTGGTAAAAAAGTGGTTTGTAGGCATATTTTTTTAATAAAGTCCGGTAGCAGTTTAACTCTTTTTTCATTTTTCTGTCAGCACCTCCCAATTTAGCTTGTCACTAGTTGCTGACTGACATTTATGTAAACCTCACTAACTGTATGTAATTTTTATGGATGACATGTCTCTTTACTATGTGCAGCACGTGTGTTGCGGATTAAGATTTCTTCTCAGTTCAGGTTTTACCTTCGCCATATGATCTGTAAAGGATTTCAGAGATAACGTTTTGAGGATTGGGTAGCTGTCATTATCTCAGTCAGTAGTCCTCAATGCTGAGCTGCTTGCTGTTAGATCCATTTAATTGGATCACCTCATGTTCCTGCAGTACATTGCAGATGTAACCCCACCCCCCAAAAAAGTACTTCTTCACATTTCTTCTGAATGAACCTCCATGATGCTTCATTGCATGTCCGCTTGTTCTTGAGTTTCTTTCTTTCCCCTGAATTGATGGATGTAAACTGTGTGTGCGTGTGTGTGTGTGTCTCTATGGGAAAAAATGGAGTACATACTTTTTTGAAAAGTTTATTTACAAGTATTAGACAGTACCAGAGAGTAAATTGATTTCTATGTAGTGCAAGCCTTCCACATGCAATAGCAGACATATAAGATACCTGGTATTATTGCAAATATTGCAGCAGCTTTAGCAGAATTGCCCCATAGGCTTACACTTGGTAGGATGTATGTCTTATGTGCGAGTATAGTAGATGGAGCGAACAGCTAATTTAGTCAGCAGGCATTCGATACATCGTTCGGAACCTTATAAGCCTCTCTGCACTGCTTACTCTCAAGGTGGCCTACAGTTCACTGTAATTACCCACACAATCAACAGCATGTGTAAGGGGACTTCACAGAGCTACAAATGTTACCCTGTCCATGATAGCCCCAATAATGCATTCCACTGCATAATACAGTACACCAGACTGTCGAGGAAGTGCACAATATGTGAAGATTGGCTCTTTCCGAAGTGCTGAGCCATTGTTTTCCATGCGTTAACTATGGCTGTCTGCTATAGATATGCCCCTGTTGTACCCCTATTTTGGGAGTCTACCCCAACACCATTTGAGGGGGTTGTCAGGCAAACTGGACTTGTGATCTTGATCCATGGCAATGTGGACTCTAGAAGGCTTTGATCATTGGGGAAAACAGGGACGTGTGTTAACATCAAATCAGAAGTTCATCCACACATCAGATATGGTCGCTGCCTCAGATCTACCAACACCCAGACACCAACATCGTGTCCACTTCCTCATAGCCCTCACAGACACACCTGACCTCACCTTTTCATTACAAAGTCGGACATAAGGTAACAAAGCAAGACTAACAGTATTACTATAAATTGAAAGGGAAACAATCACACAAGAAGGAGTTCTAACTACAAATGGCTCCTGATCTGCTGCACTGCCTCCTCATCATGTGTAATGCGAGGTGATTACTGATCACATACTGCTCACCCTGCAACTACAGATCATCATCTGACATGCAGAACTGGTACCCTCCTATCCCAGCAGCATTCAAGAGGATCAGAGGGGATATGGAGGCTTGAAGCAAAAAAAAAATTAAAAACTGAATGCTCATCACAAACGTGAGATGTCATTAGCCTGCTGGGGACCAGCATCTGCCAAGGGTAAATGAAAGGCTAAATGAGTACTGCAAGTAAAGAAAATGCCGAGATGGTAATGCAAGACTCGCAAAAGGTAACTAAAAAAGGAATGCAAGGAGGGAGGGATACAATGAACGATACGTAACAGAACAGCCTGGTCATATACTTTTTTTTCTTCTTTTCAAATCCATTACTCTGCACAAGGACATACAAACAAGTGATGGGATATGGGGTCTGCCTGCCCTATTCTGGAGTAGCCCACTGTAGGCTACCAACATTCAGTGAGAAGTGACATCAAGCAAAAAAGCTCATCAATTAGGGCAGGGTACGCCATCACAGCACTGGTGACTTAAGTAATGTATTGAATGGGTTCACTCATTCAGCTACAACAATTTGTTTAGTTTTAAGATAACATACCACTCATCAACATATATTATGGTGCCTTCCACAGCTTCATTGATGTCACTGCTAACAGGAGTCATATCTGTGACTGATTGGGAATTCATTGTGCTACTAGTAGAAGATGCAAGGGGCTTGAATGCATAGTGCTCGATAACACGAATTGTCCTGCAACATTAGTCAGAGAAAGTTCAGTAACACAGTCAGCATAAGTAACATGTGTAAGCAACATATTTGCTCAGAATACCTTATTTCAAATTTGAGCCCAACTGTATGCCGTACCACTGCCTTAAACAGGGACATCATTCAGAACACAGATTTTACCAAGCAGCTCTCATGCCATATAGAGAATACTGGCTGGACTACTGTGTGCAATCAGCCTGTGCTGTCACCGAGGGGTTCTGATTCTGCTTGATCTTGACAGTGAAGCTCGAGAGGTCCTATGGAATCAGAACCCTGAGGTGGCAGCACAGGTTGGTTGGGCCCAGTAGCTTAGCCAGTATTTTACATAGTGTACGGAGACCCCTTGTTCAAAAACTATGGCATTAAAACAAATATAACCATTTACAGTTTTATGTTTGTTCTGCTTATTTTGCTGCTAGTCAATGAACATTAAGTGCTTCTCAGCCACCTCGGAAAAAAATGCTTGCCACCATACTGTTACAGTATTGATTGCTTAAATACTGAGTTGTGTGTGGTGGTTTTTCCATTACTGGAAGTGCTGTCTTGTGCTCTCTGAGATTTTGTTGCACCGCAGTGTGGTGTAACGGAAGCACCAAGGGAGGTCGACAGTGAAAATACCGACCTCCTGCACAGTGACAGCACAATACCAATGTAGGTATTGTGCCACTCGTTCTACAAGTGTTTTCTGTGGGTGGGCAGCTCCACCCACACAGCCTCATGCAGGGATGCAAGGAGCTCTGGCCCCCACACCCCCATGACTTAAGAATTATCAACTCCAGGTCAGAGTTGGTCTGGGGAGAGGGCAGAACACTGGGGGAAAGTGAAACATGGAAAAAGGACCATTACAGCGATTATCGCCATAATGGTCTTTTTTCTTGTTTCGCCATTGGGGTGTTGACCTGAAGGGGTGCACTGTGGTATAACCATGCTCCATGAACTTGGAACCGTGGTACAACAACATTTTGACTGTAATGGATTTCAGTGTGGAACAAGGGGTCTCCATACACTATAAAAAGAATTCTCATTATAGGGGCTGCAGTAGTATAGAGAATTTTGAAACAAAACATTACAAAACAAGGACAGGAGTCATAATGGAATGAAAAAATAATGTTATTAACAAATCTGACAGTATTCATGTTAACAAAACCATCCAAACCATTTCCTAGTCCCTTTTTAAAAAAAGGCACAATACCACACTCAGAGAGGATTTTTAAAAGGTTATTAGGATTGCTCTGGTAGCAAGCACAGCTCTGAAATATGAAGCAAACCTATGGCCTTGCGAATAAAGAGGGGCAACATTTTCATTTAACAGGTGAAATCTGTACACAGTGGCTGTTTGGCATTTACAAAATAATTTTGACAAAAATCAAAGAACTTTGCATGGCTGGGGGAGGCTGCAAATACCAAGCAGCCCATACCATCCCTTTTTCAAAAAAGTGTCACAAAAAAGTACATTACAAAATTACTTTTATAACAAACCAATACTGGTGCTAATATAGTGTAGTGAGTATTTTATACGCAGAGTCCAGTCCAGTCAGCAGATAATTACTGTGAGCACATGCACAGGCTGTGTCCTGTTCTGTTTGCATGAGGCGAGAAGACAGCTGTGTAATCATACTTCTCTAATTTTTAATTCTGTTTCTGAAGGCCAACACCATGGCATTCTAGCCTGCATTTCTAACCCCACCTACCATGCATGCCTGGAGATTTTGCTTTTGTTTTTGCAGCTGTCACTAATCCTCCTCACACTCACCCCATCCCCCAAATTACTTAGCCTGTATTAGATATTATTACTGGAAATCAAAATTTAGAGCTATTATAATTAAATGATTCTCCAAGTCTTTGACTACTGCACTAAAACTGATATGGGAAAGTTTTCCTTTTAGCGTAAAATAATGTATAACCTATGTATATAAGTCTATGTACTGATAGATCTTTTTAAATTTTGTGATATGTATATTACTTATGTAAAGCTTTTTTAAACATCTTTTTCTTACAACTTGTGCGACAGTACAATGGAACCCATTTAAACTGAAGAGAGAGGAGGGGCTGAGCTGGATAGCAGGGAGGAGGCACCTTCCATGGGAGAACAGAAGGCCTTGCCCCCCCAGTGACGGAGGAGGAGAATGAGGAAAAGTTGCCAAGACAAAAGTGGAAGGGGAAGAGAAGGGAAGAGGAGGGGGCAGGACACAAGGTGGACTTTAGAATCCTTGAATGCAAGGAGCTTAGCAAACAAGGTGGCAGAATTCCAGGCAATGATGGTGGAGGGGGAGGTAGATATTGCTGCCATCTCATAGACCTGGGCCACCCAATACCATGACTGGGACCTCACAATCCAAGGTGTTCTGCAGAGACCGAGAGGGGGGAAGGAGGAAAGGGTGGCAATTTATGTCAGAGGGGGAATATTGTGTACCAGGGAGGAAGAGAACGAGGGGAGGCCAGAAGCCATATGGGCATTGCTCCAAAGCCCTAAAGGTAAGAAACTCAGGATGGGGGTGGTGTACAGGCCACCCTCACAGAACAAGGAGGTGGATAGGTAACTGGGGGAGCAAATCAGGAAGGTCAGTGGCAAAGGGAATACAATTATAGTGGGAGACTTCAATCTGCCTGGGGTTGACTGGCAGACAGTACCTACAGTACATGCCAGGGAACAGGTGCTGCTGGAGGGTATCCAAGATAGTTACCTAGTGCAAGGGATGATGATTCCTACTAGGAAGGGGAACATACTGGACTTCGTGATAACAAATGGAGACCAAGTCCAGGATGTGGTAGTACAGGACCCTCTAGCAGGAAGTGACCGCTGCTCAGTGTGGTTCCTTCTCAACACCGGGAGGTAGTCTGCTAAGACCAGGACAAGAGTGTTGGATTTCAGGAAGGCAGATTTTGCCAGAATGAGCAGCATCCTAGAGGGGTATTTCACTGAAATTAACCCAGGGATGGATGCTGAACAGAAGTGGGAAATCACCAGGAAGGGGCTAAATGAGGTCACAAACACATGTGCCAAATCTCAGAGTAAGCAGTCCAGGTCAAAAAAACCTAGCTGGCTTAGCAAGGAGGTGGAGGGGAAGGTGAGGGAAAAAAGACTGGCCTTCTTTAAGTTCAAAAAATCTGGGCACGAGGAGGATAGAGAAGTGTTCTCATGAGCATCTAGGGAGATGGTCAGGTCAGTCAAGGCAGCCAAGGCAGCAAAGGAACTGAAGTTGGCTCAGGGAATCAGAGAGGGGGAAAAGGGTTCTTTAAATACATAAGGGAGACGAAGAGTTGTAGGGATAACATTGTTAGAATCAAGAGAGAGGGAGGATGGGCGGAACAAGGGGAAGATCAGGCAGAGGCACTCAATGAGTATTTCTGCTCGATGTTCACAAAAAAAAGGGATAGCCCAATACTGCAGAGGAAAGGGGACAAAGGTAGAGGGAGGGCAGAGATAAGAGATGAGGTAATCCAAGTGGATCGAGTTCTGAAGGACCTTAAAGGCTTGCAGGTGGACAAGGCACCAGGACCGGATGGTGTACACCCAAGGGACCTGAAGGAACCGGCAGAGTTGTTGGCAGACCCTCTGACAGACCTGTTCAACACCTCCTTGGAGATGGGAAATGTACCCAGGGACTGGAGGATAGCTCACATGATACCCCTTCACAAAAGTGGACCCAAGGACCAACTGGGTAACTACAGACTGGTGAGTTTGACTTACATAGTGTGGAAGTTGAAGGAAACCATTCTGAAGGAGAGGTTGATAACCTTTATTGATAGCAATGACCTGCGGGATAAGAGACAGTATGGGTTTGTCATGGAACAACTTGCCAAACTAACCTGATCAATTTCTTCGACTGGGTCACTAGTGTGGTTGATGAAGGCCACGCTGTGGATGTCCTGTATCTGGACTTCAGCAAGGCTTTTAATGCTATGCCACACAGGAGGTTAATGAGCAAGCCGAGGGACATGGGAGCAGGGGAAAAACTGGTGGGGTGGTTTGAGAGCTGGCTGCAGGGCAGACAACAGAGGGTAGTTGTAAGGGGGAGACATCCAAGCCACGGCCAGTAATGAGTGGAGTACCGCAGGGTTTAGTGCTGGACCCCATTTTGTTCATTGTCTTCACTGGAAACATTGCAGAGGAGGTCAAGAGTAAGAGCTGCCTGTTTGCGGAAGACACTAAGATTTGTGCGAAAGTGGGCAATGAGGAAGAGAGGCAGGCACTCAGAGAAGATCTAGCTAAACTCGAACACTGGTCTAGGAAGTGGCAGTTTGGGTTTAATGCTAAGAAGTGCAAGGTCATGCACCTTGGAGCCAGAAATCCTAAGAACAGCTACTGGCTGGGGGAGTGTAGGTAATGGCTTCAGAGGAGGAAAGGAATCTGGGGTAACAGTCACAGGGAACATGAAGGTAGCTACACAGTGTAGGAGAGCTGCAGTAAGGGCAAATAGAATGCTGAGGTGCATTGCCAGAGGGATCACCTGTCAAAAGGGGGAGGTCATCCTGCCATTGTATAGATCACTGGTGAGGCCACACTTGGAATACTGTGTACAGTACTGGTGACCATACCTCAAAAAGGATGTGTGATTACTGGAGGAGGTGCAGTGTAGGGCTACAAAAATGATCATGGGACTAAGGGAGTTGCCATATGAGCAAAGGTTGAAAGAGCTCAACATGTACTTGCTGGAAGACAGAAGGATAAGAGGGGACATGATAGAGACCTTTAAGTAATTGAAAGGCATAAACAAAGTCAGGGAGGGAGGATTGTTACACTTAAAGGGGGAAGGGCCACTAGTGGGCACAGTCTGAAGCTGGAAGGGGGAAGGTTTAGGAGGGAGATGAGGAGGTACTACTTCACAGAAAGAGTGGTGTCAGGTTGGAAAGTACTGCCAGAGGAGTTAATTGCTCAAAGGACAGTGGATAGCTTTAAGCAGGGTTGGGATAGAGTCAAGGGCAGGGTTAGTACAGACAAAAACACAAAGGGAGGAAAGGACCAGAAAAGAGAAGGAAGAGAGTGTAGTTTGGGTGGGGGTGGGTCAGCGGTACTGATTTGAAAGTAAGAGTTGCCCAATCAGGCAGACTTGATAGACCTGTGGTCCTTTTTCTGCCAGCAATTTTGTATGTTCATATTGTAAATAATTTATGGCTCAGTTGGGCAATCCTTTTCTTGGGTTACAAGAATAAACTATTTACTTGTTTACTTACTTTCAGAGGTCCACTCATGCTCTCGAGGACACTGGCATGTTGCTTTCTGCTGCAGAGCCAATCAGCAGATCATGTCACAGGCAGAGCTGTGTGGAACGTGGAATTCCACTGGCGGAATTTGTGCACAAAGGCAATTCCACTTGCAAAACGCTTTTTGAATTTATTTTCTAATTACACAGAATTCCATTCTATGCAACCTGCAGAATAATACTCTGCAGATGATCCAGTCCAAAGCAGTCTGCAGAACATGAATCCACTGTTTACATTAGGTGTGAAATGCAATTCCACAATAATATTTCACTTTCAGAAGTATGAAATTCGACTTGTGAAAGAATTAGGCAGAATTTCAGAAATTCTGCAGTATTATGATGGAAGCGGAATTTGAAAATTCTGCAGCACTCGAATCACAGACCATGCAGCAACCAATGAACAGAACAAAAATTAAAAAAAAAGATCCTTTGGTTCTGTTCATGGTGCTACAGGGTGCCATGATCAGCCAGGCCATGGCCACAGTGCCTGGCAGAACACAACATGCTGCGGGCCTTTACTGTAACTTCTAATTTTGGTGCTGCTCTGGAGTTGGTTTCTGTAGCCCCCACCACCAAAACTGCACTTTGATGATACTAAGTGGGGAAATGGGCTGCAGTATAATATACTTAATTGATTCTGAAAGGAAATGGTGGGGGGGAGCTGTATAAACTTCACTTTTTTAAGTTTTACAGGCCAGTGTATCTGTTTGGGGGAAGAATTATGTAATGCTCTGGAGACTAACATTTTCTCCACATGGAGTATTTTTAAGTTGTTTGCCGGTTCTAGGGTCATCTAGCAGTACCCCACCTCAAAAAAAAGCATTATCTATGAATTTTGGTGGCTGATTGCTGTTGTCTGCAGATGCCACATCCTGCTTGCTGGCATGGGTGCTGAGTTGGGCTTGATTATTGCTTCCCCTTAGTGGACACTGCAGTGCGATGTGAACGAGCCTCCTCCAGAACTTTCTGAAATTATTCTTAAAATGTTTTGCTTGTAACATTTCCCTTGTGACAAGTTGTGAAGTCATAAGCCAAGGATTGTGACTTCTCTGCAGGAAAGAGTCAAATGAAGGGGCAGACAGTGCTATGGGACAGGCTCCAGGGTCACTGTCTGTACTGGGGTAGTGTACAGGCCCCCAGTACAGGGGGAGGAGTTGGATAAGGCATTTAAGGAAGCCATCATCAGAATAGCAAGGACGGAGGAGGCTAGTTGGTGACTCTAATCTGCCATTTGTGGAGTGGAGCTTTCCAACTGCATTTTCTTCATGACTAGAGTCATCCTGGACTCCCTTACAAGGGACTTTTCTCAGGCAGCTAATTACAGAACTCACTAGAGATGGGGCAGCGCCGGTCCTAGTGCTTACAAACAGGGATGGCATTGCAGAAATCACTGTGGGCAGTCGACTGGGTATCTTTGATCACCATACAGTGAAGTTTTTTTTTTTATCAGTACTTTATTTATGCTCCTTTGTCCTGACTTGCTCCCTTCAGCCTGATCGACCCCCTCCCCCCCAGCTCCATCACCTGGAATTACCGGGGCTTACCTTATGCCCAGCCTGGAAGCGGTGCCTGTGGGGAGTCGGGCATCTTTCTGCCTGCCGGGATGATTTTCTCCTCCATTTTTTCACCCAGGACCCCAGGAGTAGACGCATGCACGTACAGGCTCATATGCAAACTACAGCCCCAGTAATGACCCTTTCCGCCCTCCCGTTGGCAATGCCTATGCACCCTGTTGCCTGTACAGTCTCCTGACCTCCACCAGGAGGCAGACAATAGCCGAGGGATGCCACCTTTCCTCTCTGAAGAGGAAAGCTGCCTTCAGGCAGCTCCATCCAGCTCTGCCCCCCCCCCCATGCCGACCTCCGATGGCCCGTGCTCATTCCTGAACCTAGGTCATTGGCGTGGCACGTACAGTGAAGATTAACATTAAGACAGGAACAGAGGCTACCCAGATGAGGATGTTGGTCCTGGACTTCAAGAAGGTGGTTTTTAGATAAATGGGGGACTGCCTCAGAGACTGTCTTGTGGGGGAATTACCAGGGAGGTTGGAGACACAGTTAGCAAAAATAAGGGAGGGTATAACTAAAGCAACTAGCCTGTGCATGAAGGAAGTGAGTAAAAGCTGAAGGAAAAAAATACCTTTTGTTTCTCTAAGGAAGTGGCAAAGGTGCTGAAGGAAAACTGGGTGGTATTCAAGAGGTATAAGGAAACACAAAGGGAGGAGGACAGGGAGGTGTACCTAGTAAAGTAGAAGGAAGCAGGCAAGGCAGTGAGGGCAGCAAAGGCACAAAACAGAGGAAAGTATCGCCAAAGGGGTCACTAAGAGGAATAAGACTTTCTTCAGAGACATAAGTGAGAAGAGAAAGGCAAGGGGAGGGATAGTGAGGATTAGAAGGTCAGAGCGGGCAGACTGTGCAGAAGCGGACAAAAGAAAAAGCAAATGTCCTCAACAGATATTTGTGTTCAGCATTCATAGCGGAGGGAGTGGGGGCAGCCCTCCAAGGAACAGCAGGAACAGGGGTAGGTGAAGGTGGATGCAAGTTCATTTTCAAATGAAACAGTCCAGAAGGGGCTTGCAGATCTGAAGGTGGACAAAATACTATTGGAAGCACTATTTTTTGTTAATACTGTTGTCTATAGGGTAGTTTTTGGCTTGGGACCCATCATTACTACCCCCTCACTTCTCAGTGGTGGAGAGTAATATCAGTTGTACCCATGAATATGTCTATGTTCATGAAAGTATTTTCATTTACATAGCTAACTAGTGATTCTGGCAGCAAATTCCACAGGTTTAGGATTCTTGATTCTTTGTGTATAGAAAAGATTTGATTTGCCTGTTCTAAACTTTTTACCTTTGATTTGGTTCCTGTGTCCCCTTAGATTGTTAGAGACCTCATTGTTTTCTATACCCATGGTGTTCATTTGGGTTTTTGATGATCTCATATATCAAAAGACTGTCACCCCTTCTTTCTTCTTTTTTCTAAGCTTTACATACTTAATAAGTGTAATCTTTCCTCGCAAGTCTTGTTTCTCTGTCCACCTATTAGTCTTGTAAATTTCCTTTGAATTTTCTCCAGTTTTGCAATGTCACCTTTTTTCATATGTCCAGGCATGGTCTTATATAAGTTTGAAAAATTCTACCCCAGATTTTGTTGTTTCTTTTTGTGACTGCTTTTCGATAGCAGCCATGCAGAGTGCAACTGAATAGGCACTGAAACAGTGGGCGATGCTGTAAGAGTGGCCGCACAAAGAGCGACCACCACAGAAAGCAGAATGGCAGTGTAACAGCGACTGTAGCTGCAGCCTAACAAGGGCACTCCCCACACTGGCTACAGTCAGGAATGCAAGCACCACATGGCCATGCACACAGAGGGCAAGAACCGCAAACAGTCCATCAGGGGAAGGCACACACAGGACAGCTACAGCAGGGAAGGAGAGGCTGGGCAGCAGAGTCACAGGCTAGCGAAGGCCTCAGGCACCAGGGGGAGTAAGGGGAAGAGGTGGTGTAGGATGGGAACACAGGAGAGGGGCAACAGAGCTGAGCGGTAGCCCATCACACACATGGCCAACAGTGGAGCAATACTGAGAGACAACCCCACCCTGCAAACACACATGGAGTACAGCGATTTGTCCCTCCGCTCCTGCCTTTAGCAGTGCCACCCTGCCTTGGGTGCCTGCTCCTATAGTGCATCCCCTGCAGTCACTCGGTTGACCCAGCCATTTCCTGGCAAGTCATAGTTGTGGTTGTGGCTCCCATCCCTGGGCACCCTGTGGTGGGTGTCTCCCACAGACCGTGCTGTGCCACTGTGGTGGGCGCTGTGGGTGCGTAGCCCTCTTGGGGCATGTTGCATGCCCGCCACCCACGCCCATTTGTTCTGCACATCCTGACTGATCATGTCGCCCTTCCCTTGCTGCCACTGTTGCTGCACCCAGTGCCTCTTCTGCCCTGCTGCAGTCACCGTGTGTGTCTCACCCTTCTTGCCTCTGCCTGCTGCCATCGCTCACACTGCATGTCGTCCTACTCCCCCATCGCCCTTGTGGCAGTCGCCATAGTGCAGTCACTGTTCAGTACTCATGCTGCCAGAGGCACTCATATCACATAAAACCCTGATTTTCTTGTCCTGTGTAACACATAATTGGCTTTTTAAAATAATGCTGTTACAATGTGTGCTCATATTTAGTTCTTTATCAATACACCCAAATATTGTTCTTATATTTTGCAGTTAGGCTTTTGATCTCCCAAGCAATAGTCTGCTTTCAGTTTAATTATTGTACATTTGGATACATTGAATAGGTTCTCTTATGCCAGTTCAACAACAATTTTGTCGATTGGCATTACATTGGTGGAATTTATGTCAATCGCAAGTTGCGAGTGACATAAATCCCGATGGACTCTGGTCTGTTTTTCTATCGGGGAGCTTTGTCCCCCGAACCCCCCATGTGGGGGGCTTTGTCCGTCCCACACACCCCTGTTCTAAATATAACCAACTCTGAGTCGGAGTTGATTCAGGGAGAGGGGGCGCAGGACTGGGAGACAGCGTGCCCCTGTCTCTGGTGCATCAATACAGTGACCTGTCGATGAACTGTCAATTCTGTCGGCAGCGAAGTAGGTCACTATATTGGCTTTGCCATCGGGGAGACATATCCCATAGGTGGCATTGCTGAGAAACTGAATGGAAAGGTATGCCTTTTTACAGATTATACCAAAATATGCAATAGGGTAGACATTCAGGAGCTGGCGATGAGAATGATCAGGAATCTTTGGAAACTCAAGGAGTGGTCTAAGCCATGGCAGTTGGGGTTCAATGCCAAAAAGTGCAAAACAATGCACGTAGGGCATAGGAACCCAGACAATCAGTATAAGATGGGGGGAGTTACTGACCATCACTACTCAGGAAAGGGACCTGGGTTTATCATATCTGATAACCTTAAGGTGGCAGAGCAGTGTGACAAAGCAATGGGTAGGGCTGTCAGATGCTGGCATGCATGGGGAGGGGTATATCCTGCAGGAGGAAGGAGTTGGTGTTGCCACTGTATCGCTCACTGATGAGACCTCACCTACAGTACAGCATCCAGTTTCTAAAGTCACACCTGAGAAAGGACATAGAGAGGGTGGAAACAGTCCAGAGGAGAGCAAAAAAATGGTGCTGGGGTTGCACAAGAAGCCATACGAGGAGAAGATGAGGGATCTCATGTACATCCTGGAAGAGAGGAGAGAGAAAGGTGGCTTGATAATGAGAGACAAAACACAGTTTGTCAATTGGTGATCAGTTTGGCCCCTAGCTTTTAAAGTCTGATAGCCAAATCAATATTTTTAGTGTCCATCATTTTTGAGGGCTTACACATCACTGCTTGAACTGATAGCTAATTGGCTCGCAACGTTCAGTATCTGGTAGGAAAACCAATTTTTTAGTGTCCACCGGCCACCAGGTTATCTGATTTGTTGCAGCTCCATGTAGTAACAGTGACTGTAAAACAGCAAGATGACACCCCCCTCTTGTGGGGGGCTTTGTCTCCCACACCCCCTCACTAAGTATAACAAACTCCGGGGGGGGATAGAACTTGGGGAGGGGGAAATCTTTAGTTAGTGTTTTCCTCAATCGTTGTCTATTTACAGTTGCCCTTTGCAAGGATGCTGTGTTTTGTCGCTGTAGTGTGTCTCACTGTTTTTCAGTTGCTGTTACAATGGAACACCATTTTTTGCACCCTGGATAGTGACCTACAAGCACCTCATGGGGGTGAACAGGTTGCAGGCAGTGGCAGATCCAGCATTAAAGATTCTGTGGCAGCAAGACCCTTTTTTTTAAAAAAAAACTTTGTTTTACCAGGAGAAACACACTAAGCTGAAAGCTTGTTTACAGGTTGAACCTGGGAGCACAAGGGAGCTAAGTGACTTGCTCAGGGTCACACAGTATGCAAGCGGGTGCTGTGGGATTCAAACCCAGGTCTCCAGGTCGGAGTGTTAAACCACTGTGCTATACTACCTCATAGACTTCTGCATGGAACAAAACCAATCTAACATAGTATGATATATTTCCTACACAACAAAAATTAACTGCACTATGGCCCACTACCAGTAGTTACAATGCTCAGCAAAAGATAATAGAAACAGAAGTTTTTTTGACTGCTTGTTAACAGCCCATCTCCTTTTAGCCTGTCACCATTCACTGTTGCCACAGGACCCTACTTAAAATCCTGGATCCAACCTTGGCTGCTGCAAGAGGAAATTCTCTTTCAAATAAGAAGGAACAACAGGACCAGAAGACATGCAATGGGGGGGGGGGTAAGAGAGATGCAATGAAATATTTCTTCACTGAAAGGGTGGTAGATACCTTAAACAGAGAGACAGCGGAAGTTGTGGAGGCAGAATCTGTGGGGGGCTTCAAACATGTGTGGTACTGACATAGGGATGCATTAGGAAACAGGCAGAGGAGAGGGAGGTTTGATGGAGATCAGTTAGGGTCTGCAGAGACCGATTAGGCATGGAACATCTGGGCAGACTGTGTGGGCCAAGCAGCCCTTTTCTGCTGACATACTCTGTGTCTCTGTGTCTCTACGTTTCTAAGAACAAAGTAAGGTAAAAGTAAAAAGATCATGTTTTAATGAAAATGCCTTCAATGATAAAAAATAAGGCTCATTTAAATCATATTTTGCATTTGTATTTTGTATTTATTTGTTTTACCAAGATAAACGGCTATCAAGCACAGCACATTTTCAAGGAGGTCTTGCGTACAAGTAAACAATCACAGCAAAGTTGACAAAACTGTTCAGCACAAATAATTCCCAGAAAGTATCTAGAATGCAAATATCTGCAATTCAGATTGTAGGTGAGTTGTACAGAATGTGTTTAGCCATAAGATACAAGATGTGCCTTTGTTTATCCTAGAAAATCTCATCTGTACAGTCTTGCAAATTGTCCAGTTGCTTAATACCTTTCTTTAAAATTATCGTACATAAGAACTATTTCTGTTTTTTTTATGCATGATCTGGGTGTTAATAATATGTGATTTTCTGAGTGACTGTCATAAACTTCTGAGGAAGGACTTGGTTGGTCCGAAAGCTAAAGTACTTTGTTCTTTTTGTAACATCTTTGTTGGTACAATAAAAGGTATCAAACCATTTGCTTCTGATCCCTCCATATTTCTACATTCCTCCAAAGACAACTAAGTAAAATATGTGAACTACTATAATCTACTATTATTTTACATTCCCTAGTAATCTTTATTCTTTGCTTCATAAGCAACAAAGTTCTTACTTAAAAATAATTAGAATTAGAGGGGTAACAACCCCACTCATAATGGTAGTGACACTAGTTTGCATCCCAAGCCTATGGCTTCAAGTGTAATGGTGGGAGGAGGATTTTATATTGTATATGATGCACACTTCTAAAGAGAGAGGGGAGCACTGGAGTACCACCATCTGGGTTACCAAAGTTGGTGGTTCTGCTCAGAAAGCTCTTGTGTATCAGCCAGGGAGGACTGTGACTCAAGTATTGTATCAGATGTTCTGACATCCATTGCAGCATCCCCAAGGGTTGGGATTAAGAAGGTGCAGAGGAGCCATGGGTAGATGACCCTCTTTCATCTGCTCGGGCAACTCTATCCTCTTTATATGAGGTGCTCTGCCCTCTTCATTGCCAGACTGACTAGTCAGTGGGTGGCACATCAGGAACAAATGGGGGGGGGACAGATGATAGGTGGGGGACCCTGGATGGCAGAGGGTTATGTTGAGTGGGAGTGGACTAGTGGGAGGCTGTAGAAGGTCCTAGACATTTCCAGAAATATTGGGGGTGGGAGGGAGAGAAGTTAAAAAAAATAATTCTGATATCTGGTTTGCTTGTGGATTAATGCTCATTTGCAAATGATTCATTTTCAAATCTGGTTCAGTTCTAGGAAAGAAGCTAAAGTGGACAATGTTCTTGTATCCTACTAGTGCTTTTTCATCTCATATAATTCAAGGTCCATATACCCTGTTGACTAAGGCTGGGCAGTATTTGTTGACTTCGACTGTACAAATTTCACAAAATGCAACACAATATTAGCAAAAATGCATAAAATTAATGAAGCCAAAAACAGTAATAAGCATGGCATTTGCAGATTTGTTTTTGGCAGTCTCTGATGTATGGGAAACAATGTTGTGATTCTCACAATTAGTACTGTACTTTTATTCACATTTCTGTAATTTGCAAGAGTCAAACCTGCATTTCCCATAGTTAAAATTGCTATATGCCATGAATTCAACTTGTGTCATTTTTTAATGTCATGCGGCTAGTTTGTAAGGAAGCAATGCTGCAAATTGTGCACACTGATAACACATGGTTTTCTATTGTTACAAGCAATTTTGTGAATGTGAAACTGTGATTTTGCATCACTCATGAAATAAAACACTTTCAAGCAACACTATTGGCCAATGCAAGTTTCGTATTAATTGTCTTCTCCTTTGTGGTTTTACGAATCCTCACAAACACTTCCACATAAATGATAGTTTGAACTTCATTTTCTGTTTTTTTTGGTTGCTGTCAAGTTACAGACATAAACTCTCATAGAGCAAACCTATTAGAAAAACATTTTGTATACAAAGCTCTGGGATCCCCTTTACTATTCAGCTTCCACCAGGGATGTTTGCAGCATATCCATGGCCTTAAACATCTTGAATTGCCTTCTGATATGCCTCAGTGTTTTATTACCAATGACATGCTGCACTGTCGTATCTGTTCTCTCAGGCACAACATGTATAGTCCATTTGCTGACACTATGCTCTGAGTCACAGTGGAGGATAGCTTTCTTGATTTGCTTAAATCCATGAAGCTTACAGAACTACAGATTTGTAAGCCATTGACACTAGGCATTTGAACCTAGCAGTGGCTGGTGGCACTTCATTTACCGCTGCAGCTTCAGTGCCAGGAGTCAGGGGGGCACAAAAGCATGGTAATGTTGTGCACAGGCATGCCTTAATGAGGACACTCATTGCTGCAAAGGGGAAGGACAGAAAAACAGAAATGATGGTGCCCATGGGCTCCATGAAGCCCAACCTACCAACCAGCATCCCACTCTGTCACTAGACCACTGGAGACCCTGAAACTGGATTGGATGTCCTGGGTGGGGGGGGGAATGGCCCTTCCCTTCCTGGCCCCACCACAGGGGTGGGGGATCCATGGTGGTATGAGGGGCTTGGAGGTACTGGGGAAGTGGTCGACAGACTTAGGCAGCATGGCAGGGGGAGACAGGGTAGCACGTAATGTGGGCGAGTCAATTTGACTGACTCAATTTGACCACCTGTATGAATAGCAAGTGTGAAACTATAGTGAGGATTACTATATAGTGAGTTTACAATGAGTGAGCTACACCGGCTGCAGCAGGCTATGGGACTATGTTTGGCCAAGTAGTTCTGAGCTGGCTGTTTGGTGTAGTGGCTTCAGTCACTGTCCCTAGAGCTGGTAGACCTGGGTTTGGGTCCAGCTGTGGTCAAAGATTTTTTTTTTATTGGGGGGGTATTATATATTTTTTAATTAGGAGCTGTTCATCTGATTTCCTGGCTTTGTACCTTCCAACCCGCAGGTTGTCCCCCCCCCCACCGAGTAGCCTCCCTCCTGAGTTTTCTCCTTTCGCCTATGTTCACCTCCCCCCCGGAGTTGATTATATTAAGCTTGGGGGGTGTGGGGGGCATAGCCCCCCCTGCATAAACATGTACTTTATATTGCCACTATAGAGAAAGTAAGCGACTGTCACTGTGATTCCAATTGCAGTTTTGCCTTTCAGCAATGCTGGATTTGCCATTTCTGTCTGCGCTCTTATTGAGTCACCCTTATCACATGAAACCAGAGATAGCTGCCTGCAGACACAACGGGGGAGTAAACAAAATAAAATATTCACAATTGTGGCATCTAAGTAGCTAAACCTCAAACACCGATGAATGTAATTGTCACATCTCAGTTATGTTAGGAAATAATAATCTAGCAATGAAACCATTTCTACAGTATAAGTTTCTTCCCTTCACCCTTCAGACTAATAGTTCTATAAAATTAGTGAATGGTTTATCAGTTTGAAATGTTGTACCTGTGCACAGACATTTTTTTCCTTTTTCCTGTTTATTGTCTGCATACTGTTATGATACCAGGCCAAACACATGGGCTACATGCTATTAGTTCTTAATGTTTATCACAACGAGCCTCCCTAAAGCTATAGCAAAATGTTGTGGCCCTCTTCATACAAAATGATACCATATCTTACCCTGTATACCAGGAATTAGGTGAAATATCTTAGACAGTATGGCTTTGTTAACTCATATAACAGTATTCACATTACATTATTACATGTGATGTCTACAGTAAGGATGCATGCCTCCTTATGGTCAAGCAAATTTCCTCTGGTTAGTCAAATGTCTTCTGTGCAAGATAATAATAATGTCAACTGTTTCCAAGTGCCCCACAAAAACATCCATATTTTTAGTAATTGGCACATAATGATGATTGATCCTCCCCTGAAGCAGCCCCCCAAAGACTGGCCTTACAGCTTGAGAATCACTGCTTAGGAAGGGGGAGCATTTATGGTAGTTAGTTTTTACAGTTGCAGTGGGCGGAGCCTGCAGCCATCTTGTGAGCTCTAAAAACAAGCCACCGGATTGCCACCAAAGAACAGTTTTGGAGTTGCAGTACGATCATTCCACATCGCCAAAACACTCCTCTCACTCCTCCCACCTCCGTGGGTGCACTACTTTTGTTGCCATCACCCGCTGTGGCCTGCTATGCTCCAGATGGCCGCTGATACTCAGTGCACATGTGTGAGTAGTAGCACATGCATGACTTCACTGCACATGTGCACTGAGCAGTGGCGGCCATCTTGGACATGGCAGACTGTTTTGCTGTGAGCTCAGCGATCACAGCTGCAGGTGTGTCGGCTCTGGCTAGAGATTGTTATATGAGGCAGTTGTCAGCAAGTTGGCCTTAGTACACTACTGTTGGATTTGCCATGTCAAAGTATTAGGTGCTACTAAGTTTCACTAAAACACACACACACACACACACACACACACACACACACAGTGGTAACCACTGGTAACAGGCTGTGGTAGGGTTAAACCCTTCCACTGTATAATAAAAATAGAGATTGAGGTACTAAGGGACTAGAAAGACACACCACCACAACCAGGCTGCCCTAGGTACAAGATAAAATGAAAGCATGCTGACACCCGAAACACTTAGTGCAAAAATGGGTTTACAATATGCCAGAATACCTTTAATGGTTCTTTCCTATCCTTTTGGCTGCAGCCTTTAGTTATGCTAACCTTTCTAATATTCTGACTTGTCTTGTCTGGCGTGATCACCCAGGGTTGAAACTTTAATTCTCTTATTCTTCTTTCTGAACGCCCCACCACCACCACACACACACAGCAAACATTAAGCATGCTAGGGCTGCTCTAGCACAGTTAGGGTGAAAGAAAAGTGTGTGTGCTTTGGTGCTGCGTTCCCCTGTTAAAAGTTACCATTTGCAAAATACTGTATCTGAGGAAGAAAGGTATACCATCAACATAGCGTTGGAATGATAGCACAGTGAAATGCATGCTGTGGAAATAGCATTAGTGGAAACACCTACATGTACAGAATGGCGTGGGGATATTATAGCACTGTACAAAGAGCTGTTTTCACTCATGCTGATATTCAGTTGGTCACACTCATCTCCCCCCAACTTCCCTCCCAACTCCCCCCCCCCAACGTTCTTCCTCCTGGAGTTTACAATAGTAAATCCCCTCTCCTGACTTTCTCCCTCCTGGAACTTACAATAGTAACCCCCAGCTTTACCCCCACGACTTTCTCCTTCCTGGAGAGTAACATGACAATTGGCAATGCTGAAAGGGAAAGTGGAGTGTGCGGGCATTCTGTGTTATTGTAAGCTAATAGTCATGTACTCAAGATGGAACAACAACAGTCTGACATCACTACTAGGGTACAACAACACTGAGAATTCATTGAATTCCATACACAATAGCCCTTACGCATATACTGCATACTTATTCTGTAAAGAGTGACACATGCACAGTCGCTTTGAAAACCTCCACAGTAACAGACATTTGTTTAATTATGTTCAATGTTGACTGTCCTTGATCAATGAAATGCTTATATGTCCCACACCAGCATATGTTCACAGGTGTAGGAATGTTCTTGCTTACATTCTTAGGGTGTCAGAACTGCTCATTGCTTGGTATAGGGCTAAGACAACAGAAAAAAGTTCTGAGGTTGGTTTATGATATGAGAAGCAATAGTTATCAATCTTATCAGAACTTTTAGATTCTTTATATTTTTTTTTGCTTTAAAGTACAAAAAGAGGTTCTAACTTAATTTACACTAAAAACTGTTACCAGTGAAAGGAAATGATAGCACTGTAAATGCATCTTGCACTTGTACTAAATATAATCAGTGTAATGTACCTAATTAGAAAATGGGCTAGATACTAAGACGTCTCTCACTGGCTGAGAGCCACAACAGAGGGTACATTAACTTTCCATACACACCCGTTGGGAAACAAGTGCCAATTTGGGGTGCCCCATCACTTAGCAAATCCATGGGCACCCTGAATTTTCAAAAGTCACCAACCACCATTTCTTACCCATCGCTTAGCGAGAGACATGCCCCCCAACCCAGCTTGCACTCATTTTGGTTTTTTTTTCCCTTAAAAAAGAAAATGGTTCTCCAGTTTAAAGTAGTAGCACTAGAATGTCAGGTACTAAGCATTCTCTGAGGAAACAAACACATGTTTTTTTCTGTTTAAAGCAGTAGTGCTAGTACATTGTGCGCTAAGCTATACTGTGAGAGTCAAAAACAAGTAAAATTACTCAGACCTGCACCTTGGAGCTGTGCTTGGAATAAAACAAGTAACATGTAGAGAGCATTGGATTGGCAGCACCAGCTAAACACTGCCACCCTCCACAATGTAGTGTTAATCTGAATTGGCCATAACTGGAGAAAGGAAGCACATACAACTTCGTAAAGTGCTAAAAGTGCTTCATTTTATTCCTGCATATACTGTAAATGCACCTTGCTTCTATCCACACTGTCTCCAAATGAAACAATGCAGTCCCTAATTCGTTTCACGACCCCTGGCACTTAATCATATGATTAAGCACCAGGGAAGTGAAACATGTTAGGGACTGCATTGTTTCATTTGGAGACAGCGTGGATGGAAGCAGGGTGCATTTATGTGCAATAATAAAATGAAGCACTTTTAGCACTTTACAAAGTTGTACGTGCTTCCTATCTCCAGTTATGGCTAATTCAGATTAACACTACTGTGAGAGTGCCCAGCTCACTGAAAGTCCATCCCAATTCCCCGCTTGAGTAAAACAACCATTACACATACAGTACTTTCTAAATTTTATAAGAAAACAAAACAAAAATCACCTTTTGTTAGAGATGTAGCACTCCCAATAACCCGATTACATTCTCTGCGTCAGCATCCTCACTGCTGTCTGCTCAGTCTAATGCTGCAAACTCCTCAAGTGAAATAAAAAAAACAGAAATAATGCAGTAATAAAAAAAAAATTAAAAAGTAGCGTCGCCAAAGTCAAAAAAACAAAGTCTTGTTCCTCTCTTCTGTAGCCATGCTGACAAGCCAAAAACTAAGCTGCCCCATCGCAAACAAACTACAACTCCCATGAAACCATGGAACAGCTAGGAAGCCCACTGAGCATATCTCCTAAGCAGCAGCACCCGCTACTGGCCAAGAATAGCAATAGAGGGACTACTTTACAAGGAAAATACTTTTATTCCTTTTTAACATTTAATTATAATTGTTTTTAGTTTTTTATTTAATTTTATTAAAAATGTTACTGATGACCCATTTTCTAAGTACAATAATACTTTCCAGGGTGGGCGATATGGGCAATACCTGACCTTCCAGGGTTATAAGGCCCTCTGCCTGTTGCGTCGTACCTCATTACGCCCTTGGATGGTCCAGAATTGTGCAATACCACCCACCCTGTTGAGTATTATTGCTTGCTTAGTGCCCCTTCAGAAACACAACTGTGTTCATGATCACTTAATACAGACCTGGCTCAGTGGTCCTGCCCCACTCAGAACTTTTTTTCTTCTCTTTATCATTATCCACAGCCATTCTTCAGGATAAAGACTTGCTGGAGGAGTACATGGAACTCCAAACCCAATGTTTTAAAAAATGATTAGAACCTTTTCAGAACTTGAAAAGAGGTTCTGATATGGTTCTTCCACAGAAAATGGCAGAGGTTCTGTAGGTTGTGAATTTATTCAAATTGGTTCTCCCATCCCTACTTTGGTTTGTAGTTATCACACCCTAAGAGTGCATGTCTCACCACTCTTACACTTGTAAAAGTATCTGGGGGAGGGGAGGGGGATATAAATACATAAACAATCACCCTTTAAATAATGAGGAATATGGCCACAGCAATGACCACTAAGCAGTATGATATAGTACATACTACACATGGTTAACACAGAGTGTGCATATTTTGAATGCTGATGCTTAAAAATGCTTGCATTATCATGGGAACTGTCTGCAACATGTTAGGTAGGAATTAAGGGAGCTACAGTAAGTGCTTCAGAGCAGAAAGGAATTTTACTTGTTTAACTCAGTTGGAGGATTAAATACAAACAACAAAGGATTGTTAAATTATTAAACAGTTGCCTAGGCAGGACTGTCACTAGGAGCCATCAAGGTTCCATTTGCCGCTATCTTCAAAATAGACATTCATCCAAACAGCATCCCACTTAACATTTATTTACTGCAAATAGTAACTTTCTGTCACAAACAAATGGGTTACCAGATTTGATTAAGAGAATTCTCTCCCTTTTAACTATTTTTTAATCTATGGCTTTACTGAATTGTTGGGTGGTGGTGGTGGCCTGAAAGCTGGTACCAGCAGCAGTGGATATTATAGCAGTGACTATCTGGCACCAGTGGAAAAATGCTTTTATAAAACTGGAGAAAAATAGCACCCTGGTAGTTATTACTCTTCCTTAAACTTACTCCCATAGCGTATATACTGTATGAGTTGACACATTTAATGTTTAATCTTATTCAAAATGGCCACCTTGAGCTGAATGAGTTTTAAAGAGGATTAGAAGCATTTATTTATTTATTTGTACATTGGTTTACATCGGCATTGCAGCATCCAGTTCATATCTGTTTACCCTTTCTGTAAAACCAGATCTAATGTACACCAATTGAACCACTACAGGTGTTTCAAACAGTAACATAATCAACAATTGCAATGTATGTTGTTCACAGTGCTTACACTATTACTTGTGTAAGCTGTTGCTTCAATGGAAATTATGTAAGCACATTCAGAAGGTGCTCCATTCTAAGCAATATGACATGGAATCACCATCAGGAGCCACTGACTGACTGCAACAAATGATGTCACTTGCTGAAGCACCTATAACTGCACAATACAGGGGCTACATACAGAGCTGGGCTTAAAGACCTGAAGAACAGAAAACAAAAATGAAAGCACTATACAGAATGAGAATGCAGGTAAGTAAATATGAATTCAGACTGGGACAAAACTTCTGGTACCCCTTAAAGGGCATCTACTGTATGCACGTCAGTTTGTGCTTTTGCAAACCTATTTTAATCGACATAATGTTTCAACCTTTCGTATTTAGTAGATATTATCTATATAGTTGTTTAATGCAGCTTTGTGGCACCGGGCCTTAGCCTGTCCCTGACATCAGGCATTCCCTGACATATTAGTCCCATCTGCCACTTCCGTTGCTGTCACACCAGCTAGGATCCACATAAGGGTGGGAACCAAACTGTACCAGCACCATCATACATGGTGGCTGGTGTACGTAGGCTTTTCTGTTTTTGCCCCTGTCCTCGATCACCACTCAACCAGCACCAGGCACTGCCCCATCAGGACACACTAGCACATAACATGTCCCTGCAGAGGACACAAGCTCCTCGGCCCATGATGGGGGTTGCTAGTTTAATGGAACCTGGCACCTTCCTTCCCCATCTGGAAGCACTGCCAAGTGGCAATGCATCCCCAGCCCCCCAGACCACCTGGCTGACTCTTGAGTCGACTCCTGAACTCCACTTGCCAGCATGGAAAGACAGTGCACTACCCAATGGGCAACTGAGTGGCCCAGAGAATATATATATATATATATTTTCATTTTCCTTTACAGGGTTTATAATGCATTTGTGGCATACAGGGGTGTATCATTTAGTTTAGTACACTTACAGGTTTTCCTGGCTGGTACCCCACAAATATAGGGAGACCAGGGGTTAACTGCTAGTAAGTGAGTGAGTGTTATTTAGGAAAAGATTTGTTCCAGGTACTGTATTTACAATACCCTATTATAAGTACTTAGCCGAGGTTGTCAGAAACTGTTTTGCCAAAAAGCATATCACATTGGAGGCCACCTGAGTGTAGTTCATTGTTATTAACATCTTTTCAATAATCTTAATATGAAAGTCGGGGCCGGGATAGCTGAAGATTAAGTAAAGTCTGCAGTAACAGTATAGGCAGGGACAAAATGGGCAGACTGGGTGGACCAATAGGTCCTTTTCCTTTGGCAAAATCTATGTTTCTGTGGAGCAAAAATATTCTAATTGTGAGAACACAGTCAGGAGTTCTGGTTAAAAGCAAAAGCATGTACAATTTCTGTTTGTGAACAAAATGCAAAACTAATTTCTGTTTGTGAGAACCAGTTAATCTGCATGATGGTGAAAACAGATGTTTAATGAGATCTAGCCAATATTGCATATAAAGATGGCTGAGCTGGGGTAAGTCTGATGTACAGGCTGGCTGTGTGTGAGAGAGAAGAGGAAGATGCTACATGGTCAGAAGTTTCAAAAGGCAGAGGGTCATTTTGGTAATATCCTGAAGAATTTTTATTTTCACCAAATAGAGTACCTAGCACAATGATAGCTAACTTTAGCATTTACTGTACAAAATTAATTTCCTTTTGCATGTGTTTCCTGCAAGCATTTAATTTTAATTTTTGTCAATGTATAATATACTGTATAAATAAAGTAGTCTTTTATTTATCATATCATAATATGTTGACGGGTAGTACATTTTCAAGAAGGTATTGCTGTGAACTTTTAAAGTAACTGTCATTCCGTCAGGACGCCCCAACCTATTTTAATTTGAGAAACATAATCCTTCCTCATACAGGGAAGTGATCTCAGTAAAGTTTAATAACACAACCCCTCACTTCATTTGGGATCTGCCCAGTCTGCCTAAGTGACTTGACCTGATACAGTGGGACTCGTACATGGGCTCAAGGGTCCAAGTGTTCTGGGCATGCCACTTTCACAGGCAGCCAAGTGGGAGTACAGGACACTGTAGTGGGTGAACCAGGGTAGAGGTCTATAGCAGCCATGTGTGACAGGAAAGTTGGCTAGGGCATGTCTGGATGGTTCATCACAAACATATTCTGGTAGCCTATCCTAGGCTGCCCCAGCTAACCTCATGGTGACATCATAGTGCTTACCCATCATAATCACAAAGTGTAATGTCACAACCAAAGCAATTCTGAAGTCAGTTGGCAGTCAGGTAGTTTTTGCAGGCCACCATAAAATAAATAATTCATTATCTGAAATATCTAAAATATTTAATAGACCAATAATAGGAAAAAGAAAAAAATCTAAATACTAAGGTGAAACATATCCGTAGATATAATGGCAATTTGAGTAGCTACCTGCTCTTTAATATACATCTTCATAACAGATAGAATAATGGATCCCTTGACTTTTTACCCTTTACCAAAAATATTCAGGGGAAGATTCCTGTTGAAAGTTTCCCAACAGCAGAGATTTAATTCAATCAGGAAATGATTTGTTAGTAACAAAAACAAATACACCTGCAGCAAATAAAAAAGATGATTATGTGAGTTCTGCGGCTTAAATGACTATAGATTTTTTTCTAACTCTGTCATACTACAGCACATTAAACAACCCTCTAAACTATAGAACGATAACCTAGATGTGCCAGATCTGTCACCTTTTTTAATCTTCCATTCCCATCTGCAATAAACACTTCTTGTCATGTGATCGCTAATAGATAAATAGTGTGCCTTTGAAGCTGTGCAAAAGTGCTGACCTCCAGGAATTCTAAAACTAGCTGAAGGCAGGTTATTGATTACTGGAGCCATTTTGATGAGAGGCTGTGTGGTCCAGTGGTTAGAATGCAGAGCATTGCACTCGGAGATTCCAGAATGCTAGACTGAATCCCATCAGATTTGCTATAGTGGTGCCTAGCAGTAAGTTCTAGCATGACTAAAAGATATTCATATACTGTTGTGACAACGTCCTCAGTCACAACTAGTTATAATTCTTGGTGTCAGTTTTGACATGCTAAAAATATACATTGTCATCTGCATGATTGTAAAGAGTCAGCAGGTGGTGGTGTACAGAAACAGTATTGCATATATGTGTGCCATCAAAAGCCCTTTAGCCCATGACACTAGTAGTTAGCTGGAAAATTGTTGTAAGAAGACAGGCAAGTGCAAATTGATGTATTTGACTACTGTGGACCTCTGTTCATTCAAGATACTGATCGAGACAATGGAACCTGACACTGGGCATGACTTGCATGTAACCCTGAGCAAGTGATTACTTGGCTTCTCTGTGCTTCAGTTCCTCCCAGTAGTATAACTGGGTAAAAGGAGGACCCCACTGTACATAGGGTGTTGAATATCCTCTAAGCTATCCAGAGTGAATAAAATGAAAATCAGATAGAAGATGACAAACAGTTAACATCAGGCCACAGTAGTCAGCCTACAAGGGATGGCTTTTATAAAGGTGAGCTGAAAACCCATGCAGTGCTACTGACTACAGTAATTTATAAAACTGCTACAGTCTGCATCACTCTTCATCCTTTATAGCTGCACTCATTCAGTGCTGATGACTGCGGCAATCTGTAAAAGTGCTACAGTTTGCAGCACTTCTCCCCCTTTGTGTATGTACCTGTGTGGTGGTGCTGACCGTTGCAATTTGTTAAGGTGCTAATGTGTGCTGTACTCTTCCTGTTTTGTGGAGGCATCTGTGCAGTGTTGCTGACTGAAGCACTCAGTAAAACTGCTACTGTTTGCAGCACCTTTACCATGTTCTGTAAACACCTGTGTGGTGCTGTTGATTGCAGCAGTTTGCAAACGTGCTACAGTTTACAGCAGTCTTTCACCTTTATGGGTGAATCTGTGCAGTGCTGCTGAATGCAGGAATTTGTAAAAATGTTGCAGTCTTCAACACATATAGCCCTTTGAGGATGTACTGCACCATGTGGTGCTGCTGACTTAAGTGATTTGTAAAACTGTTGCCATGTACTATACACTTGACTTCCCCCTTTACAGTGGTACCTGTATGGTGCAGTTGACTGTGCCAGTTTGTGAAAAAGCTGCAGTTGTTGCCACACTTTCTCCACTACAGCAGTTTGTGGGAAAACACTTCCCTCCAGGACTGTGCAAAATGTGGAATTCTGCCATCAGGATTAGTGCAGATAAGCAATTCTGTTTCCAAAATTCTGGAATGTCTTCTTAAATTATGAAGAATTATGAAAAACATTTATGTGTAAACTGCAGAATCATTTTCCGAGGATCACATAAACTGCAGAATATTTTTCCGCTGCAGGTTGCAAAAATAGAATCCGCAGTTTATATACACAATAGATTATTACTCAGTGAAAACTGTTTTGCATGAAAAATGTTCAAAATTTCACAGCATTCCATTCCATTGGAATTTCCACATTCCGCATGGCCCTACTTTCCACCAATGACTGAAAATTGCACAATTAAAAGAAATGTTTCAAGCAGATTGACCAATGCCAATTCACAAATGGAAAATGATAGAATTTGAGACTGGGGAACTTTTCACAAGTCTTGTGAATGACAAGGCACTGTACTGTCTGACCCAAATTGTTTATATTATCTGTCTACCAGTACAGGCCACAGGGGTAAACAATTTAAGCAATGACATAATTTTCCTTGAGCTCATGTTAGCTCTGTATACACATAGCACCTCATATTGTAAAAACAAAGATCAGTTTTTGCTCCCAGTTTTCTAATGGGGGCTTTTATTAATGGAATTATACCAATAAAGCAACATAGGCAAATAACAAGCAAGTTCCCTAGGCTGATCACTACTATTCTGTATCAAGTCCCCCCACCCCAAAAAAAATTGTCAGACTCAAAATGTCAGTTTTGATTTTCTTGGTTCCCTTCTAGACATGAACGCAGCCCCCACAACTCCCTCTTTGTTTTCTAGTCAGATTCACCCCTGATTGCTGAGATTTCACAACACTGACAGAATGTGTACAACTACCCCACCTCTCTCCCAAAGTTCAATCACACAAAAATGTACACCTCTATACTGCCCTTTCCTTGCAACTATTCGAAAGCATGCCTGCAATCCTCTCCAAAGTTTCTAACTCTTCTTTATACAGTACTACTCCTATAATTTACATCCTTTCTCCAGCATACCTCAATGAAATTTTGTGGAATTTTTAAAATTCTTGAAAATAGATAATGCAGAGTCACACATTTTGGCAGGTTCATAGTCCACTAAAATGGAATCTGTATGCAACTTTCTAATCTCTTGGTTAGAGGACAGCCTAGTTACAAACAGATAAAAATTGCAAAATAACTTCAGTACTGAAAACCCAGTTTCATGTTTTTATGAAAATTGTGGAATTTTGTGATGGAAGCCATGTCCACAAATTTTGCACAGTCATACACATGACATACCACAGGGAGGAAGGCAAAGACTGAATACAGTAGTTATGAAGTAGCATTTATGAGGACTCCATAGAAAAGGTAGTAGGTGAGTTGGAAATGCATTTCAGGATCACGATGCTAGTGCAGATAAGGGGGATTTGCCTGCCTATAGTACAAGTCAAATGAGTGCAATCCATAGCCAAGCATTGCAGCTAGAGGGGCTAGCTGACTGTTGTCTGTATTTCTTTTTCTATTAAGCTTTTTCTCCATGCAGGATCTGGAGTGGCTTCTCAGCCCTGTCCCTGCTCTCACAAATGAGCATCTGTCTACCACAGAGCTACAGCTGGGTACCGCCTTGGATTTTCCCTTCCCTTGGTGGGGTTCAGCAGAGGGAGAGCCACCCACCAAGAATAAGATCTGGTTTGGACCACCAGTTCCAGGCAGCAGCATGGGTTTGCAGACAGGCAAGCAGGGCTTCACATGGCCACAGATCTGCTTTTCTCCCTTTCTTCACCTTCCTGCAGCTGATGTGGAGGCACACACAACTCTCATGGTTGCAACCCTCCCGTCCCATGCCATCCTAGCCTGCACTACCACCAGGCCTCCACCTGGTGGCAGTTAGAGACTGGGCTAACAAGCCTCCCTCTCTAGGACAGGAGAGGAGAGGAGAAGAGAGCAGTCCTTCAGATGCTTGATCCTATCCCTCCTCAGTTTACCCCAGGCAGCCCAAGTCTGATCCAGATCTGGGTTGCCAGCATGGCGCAAGGTCTGGAATCTACTGCCTCAACCCTCAACATCACTAGGCCGGCAATGTTGTCCATATTTCCACAAATTACATAGTAAATCCTGAGGACATGAGGAGGTAATTTACAAAACTAGGGATGTTCCTGAAGGGAAATGTATCCTGAGTAATCTTCTCCAAGGTTTTCATAATCCTGTGACATGTAAGGAATGGCAGCAGACTATTAGACAAGCTAACATCTGCTAAGAGTCTGTTGAAAGAGGGAGGGTCTTCTTTTTCTGACATGCTAGAGGGTGTTCTGGGGCAAGGGACAGAGTACAGGTCAGGAGAATGGACTGGAAACTCAGGGGTGATTGAAACTAAAGGATGGAGGAGAAAGCTAATGCACAGAATCACCAGTGGCAGGAGTTACAGTATATGCATGTGTTCACTAAGGAAAGGACAGAAGAGTTGGGTAGCACAGGCATATCAGACTCCCAGACGGAGCAAGGAAGTGCAGAGGAGAAACAATTCTCACTTGAATGCAGGACATACAGAATAAGAATCAGAATCTGGTGCACTATGATCCCAGGACTTAGAGGGACTTTCTGAGGCTTGGTTTGGAAAAAAAATGACTGAATCAAGAAGCAAGAATTATTCTGACTGTTCCATAGATAGCAGGAAAAGGAGTAGGTGGCTATCTTTTAAATGAAAAATTTAAACGAGAAGAATAATGAGGATAGCAGGGGATGAACAGTTTCAGTAATTCCATTTGGTTAAGCTCATGGAAAAGAGTAGGGGAGGGGTAAAAAAAGACCTGTGTGTACAGCAAGACTGCAAATAGATAAGCTAGGGTAATTAGGAGAACAGCCAAATTGTGTGCAGTGGTGATAAATGATTTGTGCCATTAAAATCCTAGAAGTGTAATCCTGGTTGGATAACCTATTGAACACCAATTTTTGAGACTATTTTGCCAGTTTGTGATCTGCAGTATATCCACTGTAAATTTAAAACTATTAAACCAAATTACTTAAGCTTGGTTATGTTCCAGTACCTAGTAACATTAGGTATGCACACCAAACATTAGGTATGTATCTGCAGTGGCACCAGAGGTATAAGATAACATTTTAGAACATTTTCACAAAATGTCAACAAAAATTAAATTGTGAAAATATGAGTCCCTGTAACTTATAGATTACTTGACCATATCTTGCCACATTTAACAGTTTTTAAGACCTTTTCAAAAATAGTATATATGTTAATTTTCAGGTATCTAAATCCAAAAGTGGCCAAAGTATAAGCAATTAAATATTTCCACATTTCTCAGATAAATACAATGTCTGACTTTGAGCCTGTGTAAGTTCAAAACTGTTCTAGTTAATGTGATATTATTTGGCCAGCCTTTAACGTCCCAAAGAACATATAAGCATGCCAAACTTTAAAATCTTTAGCTAAGAGGATAGCGAAGTTAGAACAAAATAAAGATGTTCATAACATTTCATAAAATGTCTCAAAAATTGCATGGCATTTCATGAAATTAATGAAAATTTAATGGAAGCAGAATTTTTCAATTTCACCCCAGGGCAACAGTGTCATAACTGGCAGTGCTGTAGGTCTGCCCTCAGGCTGACCTCTGACATCACTTTACAAGTACACCCTGATACCCTCCATCTGTCAAAACCCTCACATCTCATTTTAAGCACATCCCAATAGTACCCCTAATCCACTGCTGCACTCCCATCACTGTGTAAGTATAATACTTCCCAGTACCCCCTTCTATAGGTATCCACACTTGTTTGCACTAGCTTACCCAATGGATATAGTCAGGAATGAATATTCTTTGTGTACATGCACTGTGGTATTGTATAACTTTGTCCTTGGACTGGACTAGACACAGTAATATGTGCTTTAGAGCTCTTTTTGGGATAATGAAAAATTACATTGTGTAATATTGTTTTAAATCTCTACAGGAAACAAAACACCAGGGGAAATATATTTAGTGCTTTAGGTTAAAAAAAAATCTTATGTGATCAGGTTCCACATAAAAACTACACTTGAAGGAAATAATACAAGTATCTGCGTGAACATCCCTATGTAGTTAAACCATTTCTTTAAGGGATAAGGAAATGTGCTATGTCATATTTCTCAATGATCTTTGAGAATCTTTATGGCTTTTTACTGCACACCTACTATAGATGATGCCCTTCTGGTATGATTTTTTGGGAGGTTTGTTCTCACTAAAATGAGCTGTTCTTTTGGGAAACAGTAATGTAGAATTACTGCATACTAAAAAAGGTGGATACAAACTTCACAACAAAGAGCAAGAAGTATTAGAGTCAAGCATCAGGTACCCTACAGCTCAATCAGTATGCCGTTGCTGCAGAGAAAACATTACAGTGATGTCGCTGACAGTGACAACAACAACATATCACTGTAAAGTCTGCTTGGGACCCTGGCATGGCTTTCCCAGGTGTTGTTCCCCTTCCTGAGTCAGCTCTGACCTGGAGTTGATAATAATATAGTGCAGGTGATGTGGGGGGGGTGCAACCCACCTGCAAAAAATACATTATGTTTCCAACAGCACAATGACAACAGCAACTGCAGTCAATATAGTGCCATTGCTGTAACAGCGGTCGACAGATTTTCTGTTGAATCATCATTGTATAACCTAGCTCAATCATGTTTGAAGAGCTTGTGTACTGCTTGGAATTAATATTAACTTTCAAATGTAGTGAACAATTACTATCCATATCTGAAATATTTTTTTCTGTTCCACTAGGCTAATTAGATTTTCTACCTGACAATGCTTGACGTGATGTATGAACAATACAAACCTATAGAGAGACATGGCTAGTTCTGCTCCTCCTCATACATCATCAGCTCTAAGATGTCACTATTTGTAAAATCACAACTGACAAAGAAGAGCCAGTCACATGCCGCTAGATTAGCAACTTGTGATGTCACAGTACTATATGTGAAGTCACATTGCTGAGGAGATATAAAGAGGCATATAAGTAGATATGTCAGCTTCCAGGTAAAGCACTGGGTCCAGATTTTCAAAATTGGAAAAAATGTACACGTGCAGAACAGAAAAGTTATGCAGAGGAGGGTTTCTGTGTGCAATTGCAATTTTTTTCTGCATGTGCTTAGTTTTCAAAAAGATTGCTTTTTTGTAACCTTTTGGTACAATTTAAGACAGCTTGTGCAAATTTTTTGGTGCAGCTCTGGAAAAATGCTATGCCTTGTATCATTAGATGCAGCACTTTTTCTGCAGCTGCAAGAAAAAAGGAAAATGCTTCCCTTGTGCATACAATGATGCAAATAGCATTTTAGAACATGCAGGGAGTTTTCCTTACACCAGAGAGTTGTGCACTGTTACTTAATATCTGGGCCATGTTAGGATCTTTAAGAACTGGGCTACTGCTCTTTACATCACAGCTTACATCATTAAACAAAAAAACATCTTATGAAGAAATAAAAAAAACTTTAGATTTAATAAGACGCGACTACTTTTAAAAAATGTATAAAAAAATTCTTCCTATTTTTGGTGCTACTAACTCATTAAGAGCCTGTTACAGTAAGCATACTGTAAAAAGAAAAAATTGAATAGACTGCATATTCAAAGCAGAGCTTCTGCTATAAGGTGCTGCAAAGCATAAATTGGACAAGGTCTTTGCAACTGAGGTCATCCAAGGAATCCCGCTTGTGAGGTTAACAAAACCACTTGTTACTGAAGGGGAAGAACTCACACAGAGGCTGCTCCACCTCATGCATTCCTGCACTTGAATGAAATTCTTAATGGTTGTCCCAAAATGTCCATAAATGTTAACCTTCATCTTGTGTCACAAGTGATGAAGGCCACAATTCTTATAATTTTGAAGGAAGATCCTTGTACAGTTAATCATGATGTGCTGCATCACTGTGGATGTAAAAGTGAGTTCACAATGCATCCATTTTCACAGGTTTGTTTAGAAAATTATGAAGTTGCTAGTCCCTTCAATGAATTGAGAAAACTAGAAGATGCTGAGAACAGACAAGGAAGACCTAAAAGTATTTCAAAAACACTTAAAGGACAGGAGACATTTTTATTTTAAGTACTAAAATTATAGAATTGGTGGTTTCAGTTATATTTAAGTCACTCTCTTTATTACACACTTTCTAGACCACTTCTGTTTTAATCTCACACCTATGAAAGCTCAGTCCCATCCCTATCTGGAGAAATATGTTTAAAAAAAGTAAGACTGATTCAGAGCCATAAAACCAAAATGTAAAGAATCCAAAGGGTAAGATCTATTTAAAAACTGGGATAGTGTCAATAAAGCCACTCTGGTGACATCCAACCTGATTGCATAAGCAACATTATGAACAGGCTGCCGAGAATCGAGGAAGATGATTGGCTGAGAGGTTTTTGAAGCCATGATAATGTCGGTCTACATACTTATGGCTTCCAAAAACCTCCAGCCACCAGCCTCCTTGCTCTTGCCAAAACACATCCGCATCTGCTCTTTGGGTTCCCACACAAACACCCCTGTGACCCTGCTCCTAGCAAAGAATGTACTTTTTGGCAGCCTCAGTTAAGACTGCTGATATGCATTGCCACAATGCAACCCAGTATGTTTTTTTAATGAAGCACTTCTGTGTGTGGCTTTGCCGTCTCCCTCCCTCTCTCTCTCCAGAGGTGCACTCTCGACTGCCCATTTGCTGCACACAGTAGTGTTTACAAACACAGTTTCTAGTGCATGTTTTTTTAACTCCTCAAGAAACAAAGTCCTGTATGTGTTGTATCAGCTGCCAGGGCCAAGCTAAGTACTGAGACTGAGTAACTTACTGACCTATTGAGAAGTCCCTGCTACTGAGTCAGCTCCAGTGTGTCTTCCTTTTCATGGCTACAGTGACAAAATCCTCTGTGTTCATATTAATATATATATATATAAAAAAAAAAGCTTAGCACACATAGTGTGCCTTGTTCCTGACCACAGTATTCAACGCTGGGAGATTCTGAGTTCACAGATGCACCTCCTCCACAAACTTCAGTTACAGCAGTGCCACCTGCTGCCCAGACCCTTCCAGGAACTATTTTCTTAAAAGGTATTCATCCAACACCATATAAACATAATTTTCAAAAGGTTATGAATCTTTTTTTTTTTACTCAGTTCATAATAGCAATAATGCACTCCAGGGTGTGGTATATCATGGGATATTGTCACTTCCCAGCTGTTGGATGCACTCAGCTTGTGGCCTCATGCCCAACTACCCACGGTGTGACAATATCCCATGATATACAACACCCTGTTGTGCATTATTGCTTAATTTCAATCTGTTACATTATATTAATATCAGCTGATACAGACAGAATTGGTGCTAGAGTGCCACTTCGCCACAGTATTTTAATTTTCTTATTTTCAAGATCAGGAGTGTTAAATGGCCTTGTTTTTGCAAACATAGTTTTTATATATTAATTCCTATTTTGGGGTGTAACCTATCAATACGTATTGTTTGTAGGGTACTGTCTTTACAAGCAATGAACACATTCTGTACTGAACAACAGAAAAATATGCTTTGTTTGGCTGAAATGATTGTATCAACAAGATCCGCTCTTACCTCTGTCATTACAAAATGCTTTATTAATAGTTTAATAGGTACCACCACAGTACAAATACACTACAGGTTGTAGCTGAAAAAATGACCCGACCAGTTTCGTGCTCCTGTACATCATCAGGGGGAGGTACTGACATACAGTCTGTGTCACAGAAAGTGTACCACTACCACAGTACCATCCTCAAATGTAGAACAATAATGTGCATCTCTAACCTGGCCCTCTCTTGTAATTATTCCAAAATATGCCCACACACCCCTATCTACTTAAGTTTCTAACTCTATCTTGCAACACTCTTATAACCCATACCCCTTCTCCCACACACCTTCTGAAATGTATACTTACCACTACACTCCTCCTAAAATGTATACTTCTGCACCTCTCAAGAAATTCTGATCCCTCACCCTTGATATTTGTACTCCTACCATGCACCCATCTTAATATTTGCACACTTATCCCTAACATCCCTTCTAGAATGTGTACTCCCACCCTGTCCCACCAACATTTGTACCCCATCCCCACTCAAACATGATATATGCCCATCTGTGCATCTCCCACAGTCATACCAAATGTACTTCTCTAAACATTTCTACCATCTACTCAAGTTTAAAATTTATTTATTACAATAAGATATATAAAATCACATTTTGTTACATCACCATACAGTACAAACAATAAATACAAATACCGTATTACAATAACTTTACACTTAAAAACAGAGTGCTCCAGGTTTAAAAAAACATATTTAGCCTGTCTTTATTCTACTAATAAACATTGCAAGGCCATAAATCTCTTTAATTTTATCCAATCTTAATAATTGTTTCATACAACTATCCTTACATTTCAAGTTACATACCTGTATTAGCGGCATTACCATCTCATTCTCTCATTCAACAGTTCATCACATTCTAAACATTTGTGCAATAAACTAGAGGTTTCCACTTTATTACATTTGTATTTCAATCTATTCTCAAACTGACTCCTCCATTTTTTATATTGCAGATGTCTTATTCCCAAACTTTCCAATCTTAAGTTACATAACATGTTTCTATGCCATTTGTTTTCACAATAAACTAAATAATATTCAATTTCACCACTGAGTTTTATACTAGAATGTAGTTCTTGCGTATCTACCTCATGGATCTTTGACAGATCGTTCTGCATTTCAACATAGTTAATTCTCTGGGCCACTTCCTTTGCGTAACAATTCACATTAGACAATGCCCTACATGACCAAAGATCTTCCAGGGCCATTCTTTTCACCATCAAATTTACCATGGAAAACCACATTGCCGAAGCCTGACCAGCCTCCAAACGAACCACATAATCTGTCCAACACAATTCTGACAGCCTGTCATTGACCATATTCATTATTTTATTCCAATAATTAACTGCCCTACTTTTAATTCTAGCACACAAGGGGTGTAACCCAGCCTCAAGTCTCATGAATGCAGTTGGACAGTCCCTTGGCAAATCAAGTACATTCCTCAAGAAATAATTTTGTATACTTTCAATTTTTGTTTCTTTAATAAAGGGACCCCAGACTTCACTCCCATATAATGTCTGGCAGACAGTCTTTGCTTCAAAGGTCCATTTAAGAGCTACAAAGGAATTACTTGCAAACTTGTTTGCAAGCATACTGATCGCATTCATTGAAATATATTGCTAATTTTTTTTACCTCTGCCAATTGTTTATTCCATGACATATTACTTTCAAACATAATACCTAACTATCTATACTCTTTTACTTCCTCTATCCTTTTCCCCTTAATCTCCCAGACTTTATTTGCTTGCACTTTTTTCCCAAATGATATTATTTTTGTTTTATCAACATTAATTTCCTAATTTAGTTTATCCAGTGAATTTAAAAGACTGGTTATACCTCTTATCAGGCCAAATTGGCTCTGTGGGATAACAATATCAGCATCGGCTTAAAATAAAATTTGGATCTTTTCATTATTTATTATAGGAGCAAAAGTATCTATTTTTGCAATGTCTTTTATAACAGTACCTATATATATATTAAAAAGTAAAGGAGCTAATAAACATCCCTATTTAATCTCATTTCCAATGTTTATTTCCTTGGATAATGCACCATCTCTTGTATATCTAACTGCAGCAGCTGTACTGGAATGTAACACCTGCAATATTCCTAATAACTGTTTATCAATTTTTAAAGTATCTAATATCTCCCATAGTTTACACCGATTTACAGAGTCAAATGCTACCCTAATATCAACAAAACAAACATACAAAAAAACTTTTTTCCCCTTAACTTATAGATCTATTATATATTTTAGTGTAAAAATCAAGTCCAGCATGACTCCATGACTCCTGAAACTCGTACCTCCTCTGCACAGTCCCCCAGACCTACAACCTTCAACAAATTTGTCCCTCCCCAACCCAACACAAAACTGATACCTCCAACCTCATTTTTGGGTGAGGTACAGCGGTACAATTATAAATTCTGGAAGAGGTACAAGTAGACATTTTGGGAGCTGTGTGAGGTACAAATACCAATTTCAGAAGGGGTGCAAGGTTGCAAGTACAAATTCTGGGAGGGGTTCAAGGGCACAAGTACAATTTCTGGGAGGAGTGCAACAGTGTAAGTGCAAATTTTGGAAGGTGTACAGGTATAATTTTTGAGAGGAATGCTGGGGAAAGTACAGTTTTGAGGAGGGATGCTGTGGTGTAAGTACAAATTTCAGGACAAGTGCAAGGGCACACCTGCAAAATGTTGGTGGGTGCAAGTTCAAATTTCCAAATGGTTGCAGGGGTGCACGTGTACATTTTGGGAGGGTTGAAAGTGCAGATTTGGAGATGGGTACAAGTGGTGTACATTTGGGAACAGCACAGGGGTAAATGCTCACATATATGATGATATGGGTTATGGTATTAATTTTAAGAGGGGTGCAGAAGATCGGGTTCATATTTGGATGGGTACAGAAGTAAAAGTGCAAATCTTGAGAGAAGAGGGATTAAGGTAAAACTATGGTGAGGGTGCAGTAAGAGAGGTGCATGTTTTGGGAAAGAGGAATGGTTCACCCATGCTGCAGCGATAATGAACTTAGCAGAGTAAAGTACAATGCAAGTAATCCACTAACACCAGCCACTGTGCTCCAACAATTTGCCATCCGGCAGTAGGAGCGACCTTCATCGTGGGGGGCGTCATGCACTGCACCACCTAGATATTTATATATTGAACTCCAGGTCATGCCCCAGTGGACAGTAGGGGGAACAGCAGAATGGCAACATTGCCTAACAGTAAAAAATCAAAGTAACAGCAGAAGCGGGCAACATGATTCCATCAGCAACATTGTGGTGGCAATAATCAGTTGGCACATTAACTGGCTACCAAGAGGAATAAAGGTCTTAACATTAGCAGAGGACATGGCAGAATTACAAATTAGGAAGAGGTGCAGGACATAACTAAATATTTTGGAAGGGTTACAAGGGCAGTGGTACAAATTCTGGTAGGAGAAGAATCCACTACAGAGAAAATGCATAAATATTGAGAATGTGGTACAACCTCATCAAATGGAGTGAAAAAAAAAAACAGAATTACATTTAGGTCAGTTAAATAGTCAGGAAAATGGAAAGCAAATTTACATGACCTGATGTTGTTTGGCAACCCTTCTCTTGTTTAATATTGTCCCCAAAGTTTTATAGATTAGCCTGTGAAAGTCACTTGATTTTTAATATCTTATAGTATATTTAACACCATTTGAAGTGACAGCTGAATTTTGCCATTTCATAATCTGATGTGCTGTGTGTATACTAAGCTATCAGGACCTTGAGAAAAATTATACCATTCTTGCTTAAAAAACGTCACCAACCACCCAAGATGCTGCCTGCTAGTATGAAAACATCTGAGGGCCTTTTTGTGAAGTCATCAAAAGAAAAAGGTAATAAAATAACATTTGTACCTTAAAAATTGCAATTCCTGCAACTCATTTGTGATATGTAAGGTCTGGTTGTCTTCGTATTCAGAAAAAGCGTTCATTTTAAAAATATATTTTCATTTGATCTTTAAGCAAAAATCTGTCTTAACAAAATGACATGCAGGTGGGTTTTACCATCAGTTTGAGAAAAGCTGTATTTGAAACCACTTTTCTCCAGCAGACAGAACACTGAATTGTTTATTCAGTACTCAAAATGGGAGCTTTGTTATCTTAACAGTATTACATTCTGACCTTAACTCAAATGTGCACATTTATCTAACTTATTTTGTGACATACAGTAGATGGCTAAATAAATATATTTAAGTGGTTCTAAACTTTTGTCTGTCTTTCATTTTATAGCAACAGAGCAATTTTTCTTACTTGAAAGCATTTAGACCTTAGACATTTTAAACTGCCAGCTGCAAGATTCTTCCCAAAGGCTGTCAACACCTGAAATACGAGTTGAGAATCTGAACAGTTATTGTCATACTTTGGGAGTTTATTTCAACTCCCTCTCTGGCAACCAGTATGGAGGCAGAGCAATTGATTCTTCAGACAAATTATGTGTTGGTCAGTCTAGAGCATCTACATCAGTGAAAAAGGTGGGTTTCTGAAAGTCTTAGGTGTGGGCAAAAAGCTGGAGTTGGGACATGACCCCTCATCCCCCAAAGCAGTTGGGCCTATTGTATTAGCTTTCAGTCCTATGTACTTACCTTCTGATCTTTTGACAAATATAAATTCTCAGTTCAATGCAGGAAGATGGTGACTAGGGCCAATAGGATGTTGGGGTGCATCACACAGGGATTCTCATCTAGGCACAAGGAGGTGATCCTGCCCCTTTACAGGTCCTTGATCAGGTTGCAGTTGAAGTACAGCATGCAGTTTTGGCGACTGTACCTGAGGAGGGATATCAAGCTTCTAGAGGGGGTGCAGCACAGGGTGACAAAAATGATACAGGGGATGGAGGGCAGAACCTATGAAGAAAGGCTGGGTCACTTGAATTTGTTCACCTTGGAGGACAGAAGGGATAGGGGACATAATTGAGACCTTCTAAGTACTTGAAGGGGATCAACAAATCTGGGGCAGAGGAGCTTTTTAAGTAGAGGGAAGGAAGGGGCATGAGGGGTCATGAGCTGAGATTGGAGGGGGGCAAGTTCAGGAGGGAGATGAGAAGGCATTATTTCATGGAGAGGGTTGTGTCAGATTGGAATGCTCTGCCAAAGGGGTGGTGGCATTCAGGTCAGTGGGGAGTTTCAAAAGGGCATGAGACAGAGCATGTAGGGGGGCAGGGTAAAGGGAAATAAGCAGTCCCAGGAGGTGAGTGGGGGTGGGAGGGGCAGCTGCATTATAGGGATGCTAGCTGCACATACGAGCAGACTTGATAGACTATAAGACCTGTTTCTGCTGGCAAGTTTTATATGTTTGTATGTTCTTAAATTCACCAGATTCAAGTCAGCTGAATCCTCAGGGTACAAGTGCACATTTTAAAATCTCTCTCCCATGTCTCCACATGCAATTTAAAATGGAATATGTATTTTAAACCCAGAAATCCAATATTTTATTCCTACTGTTGGAAATGGGTGGAAACCCACAGGAACTCTTTAATTATTTATTTGAAATTACTCCAACTATGATAACTCCATGAGATTTTGCACCTGTTTTCATGGGGGTCCCAGAGAGGATAGCAACAGTCAACAGGTTAACATGGAATTGTTATCTGTACATTTTTATGCATGTTAATGATTTGTATCACTACGCACACAATGTTTTAATCTTTGTTATTGTCTCTTAATATGCATATCATAACATGTATGTTTTATGTAATGTCTGTATTTGTTATTTATTATTTTGTGAAAATCATGTTTTTAAAGATTGATCAAATAAAATTGACTTGACTTCTGTTAACAGGTTAAGAAAGTCCAGAAAAAATAGTTATTATATAGGTTAACACATACACAGGAGGAAACAAATTGTAAAAGTAGGTATATCCAAACAGTAATCAAAGAAAGCTAACAAAGTGAGGTCACAGGAGCCAAATAGCAGAAGCATTGTTATGCAACATGATCATGGTAGGAAAAAGAGGGACGCTGAACCAAAACAAATACAGAGAGTTCCAAGGTGGCTGGCAAGACCGGACTTGAAAATTTGGAAGCTAGAAGCATTCCTCAGCTGGAGAGGGAATTTCTTCCTGATGTCTGGCACTGCAAATGCAAAGGCCTGTCTACAAAATACACCCTTCATGCTGGGGACTGTGAAAGTAAGTGCTGCTGTTGAATGGAGTGCATAGGAGTGGGTAGGCACTGCATGTTAAAAATCTGACTAAATTCTAGGACACAAAGTATGAGGTAGAAAGAAATATTGTGTGAAATATATCCCCAAATGCATATAAATGGCCAAATAAAGTGTAAATAATTAAAATTTTAAAGGGAGATATATCTCTAGACCCTCAAATAATTATTTCCGAGGCCAAATGAGATTGGTTCCCACTTTTTATCCCCCCCCCACATATTATTCCACTACTCCCATATTCCTTGGTCACCCTATGAAGGCAGCTGGTTTAGTGATTTTATAATATAGGTATTCTCCATTATCCAACTGGGCAGTACCATTTTCAAGGAGTCTGAGATCTCCCTGTGGTTTATTATAGTGCTGTTGACTAGAAAAATATTTCAACTGAATATCCCAGATAAGCCAGATAGCTTGTTTACAATGTGTTTCTGCCCTCAAGTAGATTAAATGTACAATATTTAATGTCTGTGTGTTGAGAACAGGAAGATTCTAGGGGCAGAGTTAGCAGCCCTGGCTTCCAGATGTATTTTACAACAGTTCCTGCATGGTGTGCTAATGAAACTACTAAAGCCAACTTATTTTTCAAATAATTCCTTTCAGTCTTGGCAATCTATGAGACCATACCCTTCTGTATTGTTGGTAAACGTTTTGGAGCAGTGAGATGATGGTAAATCCTAAAAACACTCAAACTCCTGGTCAAGAGTTCTTTAAGCCAAAACCACTGACTCAAGACCAGGAGAAGAATGTGGAGGCCTTATCCACCGGTGACTCTAAGATTGCTTTTTCTTCCCAGCATGCATCTATGAACAAAATGTACAAGTCACTGGAGTTATTAAATTCAGAATTTGACTCCTTCTCACAAAGACTGCAGGTTGTTGAGCAGAGGGTGGAGTCGCATGATACAAAGGCCAGGAAGGTGATGATTGCTGAGGACAAAGCACTTATTTCATGTGGCCTAGTGAAAGAAAATCAAACGTTACTTGTCACTTAGAACACTCTGAAAACTTGTTGAGAGAATGCAGTATCAGAATAAATGGTTTACCAGAGGGATTCAAGGGAGTGAAGTTGACACCCATGACTGTAGCAGCATGGCTGGTGAGACATTGGCCCTAGATCAACAAATGATGTCTCTTGAATTGGAAAAGTGAAACAGGATAACCCCAGAGATTGCACAGACCCAGCAATCCCTGGGACTCTCCTCATAAAATGTGGTTTGGTGCTACAGCGAGATATGCCACTGAAAACGGCAAGACAAGTAAAAAACTTTGAGGTAAATGGTGGGAAAATTCAACTCTTTCCTAACCAGAGTTTAAGCACATGACAACGACAGAAGACCTTTGATGGGGAAAAGTGCAAGATAAGAGAATTTAAATCCCTTTATCTTCTGTATATCTGGCAAATCCCAAACCTGTATATACTCCAGTCCCAAGACCTTGACAAATGTTTGCTTTAAATTAAAAATTACTTGCCTCAGATCAGAGGGGAAGAATAGAAGTCAGACACATGAGACCAGTAGGACTCATAGAAAAAGTTAAGATTTGTTAGTACTGAAGGGAAAGGGTGAGTAGTAATCAGTCCTGATTAAGGTCTCAGTCTATTTGAAGATGTACTTTGCATGGCTACCTAGTTACTTGACTGGACTCTGAGGAGTTTCTTAAAAGTTTCATTTTAAACATATGTTTTCCAAATAACTTTTACTTTGCTGTGTCATCCCCTCCACCCCCAAGATGGTGATCGGCTGTGAGAATCAGAGGAGGACTGCAAATGGGGCTGGAGCTTGAACTGTTTTCATGTTCTCTCTAGTACTCCAGTTTACAGATTGCTGTAGTTTGCCATTTTCATAGTTTTACAGTGGTACTGTTTTGTAGGCTTCACAGTTTTCATGAGTTCCCTTGTATACAATAGCACCACTTGCATGAATTATACTATAATAACTGGGGAGCATTTTCTCCCATAAAGAAACCTGGTTATAATTCGCTGTTATAACCTGCGGGTTGTAACGGCGAACATGCACTGGGTTTCTCTCACATTAGGCATGCACAGCCACCACTCCTTCACTCCTTGGTGCTGGCCACTATTCCCCAGCTCTTCATAGTTTTCCCAGGAGTTTGCTGCACATGGAGTCAGTGGCAGTAAGTTATTTACAGGGCAATTATTTTTTACATAAGCTGGCTATGAAAAAAAAAACGAGCAGCTGTTTTTATCAGGAGCCATGGACCGCACTGAAACCCAATCGTTCTGTGGTGAGAAAACACTCCCAGCAATTATATAAAATAAAGGCTGGGTAGGGGTGTGTAAAACTTGAATATGACACACACACCTGGGGTGGGATGCCTTAATAAACCCCTTGAGCTTCAAAAAGATGTTAAGACCTTTTGGGTCCTTGTGAGTCAAGGATACAATTCATATACTAATACTATAGAGGCAACAATAACACCTTCTACATGGCAACAATATTTTTTTGTTTTGTATTATTCCCAGGAAGAAGACATTTTAAACATAATTCCTCATGTGCAGGAGGATTTGTTGAAAAATGTTCCCAAAACGTTATACATTAATAAATAACAAATCGAGCAAGCAATAGATAAGGTCAGATCAAATAAAGCTCCTGAACCAGATTACATCTTGGCTGATATTTTCAAAACATTCAAGGATCAGTGGATTACTATACTACATGTATTATTTAACTATTGTATTCAGTTGGGTTCTTTCCCAAATAGTTGGAAGGGCAGCATTGTTTGGCTAATATTTTAAAAGGATAATGTTAATGACCCCACTATGTATCGACTAATTAGCTTGTTGGACACATCGCAAAAAATATTTACTAGCATACTTCTATTAAAAATGCAAGATTGGGTGGAGGAAAGAAATATATTCTCAGAAGTTCATAACAGTTTTAGAAATAATTGCTCAACTATTCAGCATTGTTATGTGCTGTGACATCTAATATGGAAATATACAAAAATTAAAAAATCCAAATTATTCTGTTGTTTCATAGACTTAAAGGCAGCTTTTCAATTCTATAAGTAGAAAATTGCTCTGGTCTGTACTAGCAGATTATGGAATGAACATGGCGCTTTTAGATATCCTAGTAAGATTATATAATGAAACTTGGTTGCAAGTAAAATATAATTAAAAAGGCCAGCCCAGTGGCACTGAGGGTTGAGGTGCTGGATGCCACACCTTGTGCCATGCCAGCGTCCCAGGTTCAGGAATGAGCCCGGGCCATCGGGGGTTGGCAGGGGAGAGAGAGAATTGAGTGTACAGAGGACTGCTCCCCTCTCTTGGGGGGGCAGGGACTTCCTAGCACTGCAGCATTCCCCAGTGGAGACTGGAGGCACTGCAACACCAAGAGCTACACTAGAGGGATGCAGCACCATGACAGATGTCCCTGGCATCATTACATGCTCGGGCTACTTCAGGGGAGAGGGGGAGGTGTGTAACTACAAGAAAAACACCCTGGCACACTGAGGAGGTGACAAGGGCCTCAGGGACCTCCCTCACATCCCTAACACTGGATGCCCACACAGATGACCCCTGGCTGACCCTCGGAAGGAGATGGATCCTCTAATTTCAGATAGACGCTGCCAGGTAGGGGAGGCCGGCCCTGCCTTGGGGGGGTGATCTGGGGTACTGGGAAATCTCCTGATGGGGGGGGGAGTCTGTGGTGGACCATCACAGTGGGGAGTAGAAGGGGCTGATAGTCGAGTAGGCACCTCTGAGAGATGCCTTGGTGCACCGGTGCTAGAAAAAGAATTGTAAAAAAAAAGAAAAATATGATCAAAAAGGTAACTTAACTGAAAAGATAAAGACTAATTTAGGTGCCTGCCAAGGATGTCTTCTGGCTCCATTACTATTTAATTTGTATATAAATGGAATATTACAACAATTAGGAGATTCCGATTTTCATTTGCCCTCACTTCTTTCATTAAAAGTATCATGTCTTGCGTATGCAGATGATATAGTGTTAATATCTGCTTCACTATTAGGTTTACAATGAAAACTAACACATTTTTCAAAATTATGCACACAGTGTGGCTTAACAATGAATAGAAATAAAACTAATTTAGTGGTTTTCGGAAATAAAAGTAAATAACAGTTTTATTTATAGATAAAAACAAGATAATTATAACTATATATTATGATTATTTGGGATTACAATTCTCACAGAATTGTCTTTGGATTTTACATGTCAAAATTATGAAATAAAAATTAAATACAGCTTTCAATGCTTTTAGAAGATGTAACGCTATGATAGGACAAGGTTCAATTAAAGGTCTACTTAACATGGTAAATGCAAAAATTAAAACCAATATAATTTATGCAGCAGAAATCTGGACTCCTTCTGACATTAAATCATTGGAAATTGAACTAAACAAAATATACTGATATATACTTAGAATTCAAAATGTTATACCTGCAGAAATAACAAGGTGAGAACTTGGTCAACATTCCAAAGATACTTTGATAATGGAAAAAAGGGTAATATTTATGTTAAAACTATTCAACTTTTCAGAGGAGAGGTTGCCAAGAATGTGTTTAGAAGAAGAGTTGCTCTATCATCACAATGGCTTCACTTCTGAATCAATTAAAATAATAAAGGATGTTCTTTTCCCTTTGGGTTTAGGACATTTGCTTTATGAGATATATTATTATAGCCCTATGGAAGATATAGTGGCACAAGTAAAGACAAGGGTTTGAGATATATCAATAGCATGAGATATAGATAAGATATCCAGACTTGAACATTTCAGATGGTATAAACAGATTAAGACATCTCATGGTTTAGAACCATATTTTGCAATCATGGCAGATTCTGACGAATGTAGAATTATGACTAGATTTCGTATGGAGGTATGCAGTATATAGCAAATTATATTTATTTTAATCAAAAACATCCAGGATTTTTTAGATCATCTGTGTAAATGTAATAAAGCAATGGAAGACGATCTCAAACATGTCCTTCTTTACTGCCCAATCTATGAATCAGTACAGAAAAAATGACTGGGTTCTATATTAGCCACCCTTGGTCTCCCCCCTGAAGATTTAGTTATGTTTTTAATTAGGAACACTGAAAGAGAAATGTTATATAAATTATGTAGAGTCTTGAAAGGTACTAGGTTATAGAACATCATTTAATACTGAATGACGTTTGTGTTACCTAGATCCTCTTTGTATAAGTGTGATATTGATGTTCTCCCTATGTTTGTGCAATACTTAAAGTGCAATATTGGAATTTGCATGTAGTGATGTATAATTATAGGAAATTTTAATTTTTTAATGATTGTAAAAACTTATGTCGAACAATAAAACTTTTACCTACTCTCGAGCTTTGCTCTCGGGATTTATGAGGCATCCCACCCCTGGGGTGTGTAAAATCTCGTTATAACCCCCTACCCAGCCATTATTCTATATGTTAGTGCTATGTCACCTGACTGATTACATATCTGCTATTTCCTATTTTCCCAATTGTTTGTTTAAGGTATCAATAGCTACTTGTTTATTGCACACAGGTGAGAAGGGGGAACAGCTCTTTTATTAGCCTCTCCCTGTTGGAACTTTACTTATTAAACATAATGTAACAGTCATTATGTAGGTATTGAACATGCACTTTATCTGCATTTCTTGAGAGTTCATGCACTTAGGTGCAACATGGGTGGACCCATGTGTCTGGGGTAGTAACAGAATGTGAATATATCTGCTGTATTCTGGCAATGTTTTTCATACAAGCCAAATCCTAGCCCACTGGTTGCATTAGCTCAAGTCTTTTATAAATGAATGTCTGTTTAAAAGAGATCAAATGTCCTTTTTTTATTGTGTGTTCCACCCAGGATATACCACAAGGGACGTAACTTTATATTCTACTGCGACTAACTGCTGTTATAACTGCTGATTTATTCTTACTTCCCTGTTTTAAGCGCCATACTGAAAATTATAAAATTTACAAATAAAAAGTTAAAAAAAAAAAAATAGTTGGGGCAGTACCATTTATACACTTTTACATCATCATTATTATCCTTTTATGCCTCACTCTCTACTCATAGATAAGGGGATGAGGAAGATGATGTCAGCACATCACCTGCTCCCTTTCCTACAAGTAAAAGAACGAGAACTGGTAAGGTGCTGAAGTTATACAGAGCTCCTAGACTTCCAGAACATGCCCAGCCTGAATATAATGCATTTCTATAGTTGCAACCAATGACATGTCCGATATTTCTTGAAATTTCTGTGTTATCTCTAGAGAAATGACAGTACACTACAGTACCACTGTAGGACCACCAGAGACAATCCTTTTAGAAGTATCACAATATATCTGGAAATATCCAGACAATTTAATGGCTACAAAATAAAGGATGAGACTGTGACTAACGGTGCTGAAATGGAGGTATGCCTACTGGGCCTACCTAGTCCTGTTATATATAAAATCAGTCTAGAGCATAGATGCACATACCACAACTGAAAAAAAAGGTATTACACATCACTCCATTCAAATTCCATAATGTGCTGGTTTATTTTCCAAAATGTGCTAGTGCAATGCAAACATTCTTTGCCCTGTGGTCCACAAGGCCTCTCACCAGGGCTTGTGGACCACAGATTCTGTCTATGTTCTAGACTGATTTCAAACTTCATTGCTACAACTCTGCATTCTAATAAAAGTCAGACCTGGTGCCATCCTAGACTGAGAAGTGTTTTGGACAGGATAGCATTATAGTGAATCTTTCATTTGAAGAAAAAACATCCGAATAGAATGCTATCAAATCTTAGTAGTTTATAGGGCTTGATTTTAGACAGAATGCCAAATTCCTGACCTCCACCTCTCACTCACTTTTTGCATATAATTAGTTAAAAATTAGGCATGTGTGGCTGGCCAATGGCCCTGACAGTAGCACGATGTGCTGCCAGTCATGAGACTTTGGTTCATGTCCCAGATCCAGGGCATCTGCAATGGGCTAGCAGTAGAGGATGCATTATCCATCCTCCTCCTCCTCTTCCTCTTCCTCTTCCTCCTCCTCCTCCACCTCCTCAGAAAGGTGGTTGCTCCGAATTAGTACATCTCTGTCAGCTATTACCACAGGAGAGCAAGGTGCAGCTGGGTAGCAGAAGGAGTTGAGTGGGACATCACCAGGACTCTCACATGTGAGCTGAGCTTTGCCACACTGACATCTTGGTGAAGGGGCATACAGGAGGAAAATATCCCTCCAAGCCATGAATGAAGGCCTGGGTCCATCTTTGATCCTCGCACCCCTGCTGTGGTGTATATGTTCCTCATCAGTGATGTTAGCCCTGTGGAACCCTATCATGATGAAGAAGTCATTGTCACCTGGTAGTAGGAGGTGAGCATACAGCCAGATATTTAGGACCGATGGAGAAGGGGAGCCATGAAGAATAAATGGTAAAATGTGAAAACTGTACATCAAAGTGAAATGGTTCTGCTGCCCCTCTGTCCTTTTCCTAAGACTGTCTTGTAAATTAAAAGAAAGAAAGCAACAATCCTGCACACATCCACCCACAAAACATAGTCACTGCTCAAGGTATCAAGTCCAGTATAAAGTGCGTATTTTATAGCAAAGGTGCCAGTGCAGTGCACGTGTCTCCTGATGCATTTCAGAAATAAACCTTTCCTTTCTCAAAGGATCTGTGCACATAATAAAACAGTCACCTTTGGTACACATCACATCATAACATCACAATTATGTGACCAATCCACATACAAAAGTGCTTGAAAGTGCTAAAGTGATTGAAACAGCATAACACAAATACTTGCAAGGATCATAGGCATATAAAGGCAGCAAGAATATGAAATGTAATATAATGGCAATAAAGTGACCAAATGCAATAAAATAAGATACCGAGTCTTATAAATTAGTTGCTAGACCTTAATGAGGTTGTGCTGGTGTGGAAAATAAACACATCATGTAACTGTAGTGTCAATGTTTTCAGTATAAGACTATACAGAGGCAATTAAGCACTGGTACTGAGAGTTTACTGTTGCCCATACTTTATTGAAAATATACAGCCTTTAATTTGGCCCCTCTGGCATTGTATGCTGACTATTTGGTCAACACTTCCTCCAGTTGATGACATCACTGGGCCTTACACAAATTGTTAACTCTGCTACTCATAAGTACGGTCATTTTTTTGACCTGGTTTTCCTCTTGGTGATCAAGGTTTCTGATGTGGGGGTGGAACCCGTCGGATGGTCCAACAACTACACTGTGAGATTCAATTTTTGCACCCCCTTCATAGGCCTACCCCTGTGGAGATGGTCAGGTACCGCCCTTTACGGGATTTATGCCATGATGGCCTAGTGGCAGTGCTTGATCTATCGGAATTTCCTATGGCAAGTAGGGACCCAGAGGCTTTGGTTTTAGCCTATAATAAGGCTATTACTATAGCTCTGGATTCTGTTGCTCCTGTCTGCATTTGTCCTCTCTCCCTCCACCCTCGGCCCCCATGGTTTGACAGGACTTTGAGGGAGCTGCGGCGATTAGGACAAAGGTTGGAGCATTGCTGGTGGAAATCTGCCCTGGAGGTTGACCATCTTAGACTTCTAGAGCATTATCGACTCTACCAGTCAGCAATCTCTCGTAAGAAGGCAGAGTTCCTGTCCAGGGAGATTGCTGCTGCTCGGAACCAACCACAGCAGCTTTTCTAAACTATAGACAGGTTGTCTGCAGGTATGGAGAGCCTTTTCACAACTGGAGTATGAGGAGCTTGCTCGTTTTTCTTTTGCTGATAAGGTGGCTGACATCAGGGCGGAGATTCGATTGACACACTCTATGGGAGTTGCTGATGATCGGCACTTGGCCACTGTCCCTCACTTTTCTTGGAGTACCTTCGACTGGCTGGAGATTGTGGATGTTATGCAGATTGTCCAGGGTATGTACCCTATGTGCTGTAGTTGAGACCCAGGCCCAACTTCCCTGATTATGGGCTGTTGTGATATTATCGGCCTGGTCTTAGTGCAGTTAGTCTGGTGCTCCCTTGAGTAGGGTGAGTTTCCTAGCTCTCTGAAGGAGGCTGTGGTGACTCCCCTCTTGAAGAAAGCTTCTTTGGACCCAGACTGTCTGGCAAACTACTGACCTATCTCTAACCTCCCTTTTGTGGGGAAGGTAATTGAGAAAGTAGTGGCTGTACAACTGTAGAAACATTTGACCATCCATAGCATCTACGAACCTCTCCAATCCGGTTTTCGAAAGAGGCATAGTACCGAGATTGCACTGGTTCGGGTTCTCAATGATCTCCTGATGGTGAGAGATCGAAGGAACCAGTCCATCTTGGTGCTTCTTGATCTCTCATCAGCTTTTGACACTGTGATCATGGGGTACTGCTCGAGCGCCTGAGGTTTGTCTGTGGCCTGACAGGTTCAGTCGTCAGATGGTTAAGATCTTTCCTCACTGGCAGAACTCAGAGAGTGGTGTTGGGGATTTATTCCTCTGACCCCCTCTCTCTGTCATGTGGGGTCCCTCAGGGTTCTGTGATGTCCCCCATGTTATTTGAGGTGTACATGCTGCCCCTCGGAGACATTGTTAGATGGTATGGGCTGAGTTTCACTGCTATGCTGATGATACCCAGCTCTACCTATCTTTTGCATCTGACCAAGATGGAGCACTCTCGATATTTAATAACTGCCTCACTGAAATCCTAGACTGGATGAATTCCAGCTGGCTGAGGTTGAACCCAGGGAAGACTGAGGTGATGGTTGTGGATCCAGGATGCTGGATAGGGGAGTTGGGGGTGTGTCACCACTCGGGGATTTTCCTGGGGGGTTTCCAGCTCCCGACCTCTGAACTGATGCAGGACCTAGGGGTGATACTTGACAATGGGCTGACACTACAATCTCAGGTGTCAGCCGTCATTAAGTCATCCTTTTATCATCTGAGAAACACTGCTAGGATCAAGCACCTTGTTCCATCCAGTGATCTACCTACACTGATCCACACCTTTGTGACCTCATGCCTTGATTATTGCAACTCCCTTTGGGCATCCGGGGGTTGATATCCGCTGCCTGCAGCTAGTGCAGAATGCTGTGGCCTGGTTGTTGATAGGGACTCTTCAGACTTCCCATATTACGCCAGTGCTGCGCGAACTGCACTGGCTGCCAGTTCAGTGGTGGATCATCTTCAAAGTCAGATTACTGACATATAAAGCCCTACGCAGACTTGGCCCTGGCTACCTGAAAGAGCTCCTGTCTCCTTACTGCCACGAGTGATTGCTCTGTTCAGCAGATGAGGGGTTGCTAGAGATTCCAAGGGTAGTTTTAAAATCCTCAGGGGGCCCGTGCATTTGCATACATGGCCCCAGCTCTTTGGAATTCTCTACCCCATTTGATTTGGGAGTGAGCAACTGTGCGGGGGTTTAAGCAGGTATTGAAGACGTATGTGTGGAACAAGACATACTGTGACTAACTGTGTAATTTTATGATTTTATTATGTTTTTATTACTGTTGTTTTTATGAGCTTTTATACTCTGTAATGCTCCTTGATATTTGAAAGGCACAAAATAAATAAAGATTATTATTATTATTATTACTGCTTAGACCTTTGACTTTCAAAACATTTCAGTTTTGGACACCATGCTGTAAAAATGAAAATGCATAACTCCCAGGAATAGGCCAACAATGAATATAAACACTAAAAAGAGAGAGAGAGACAGACAGACAGATGGGGGGGGGGTGCAGGGAGAGGTCCAGCTAACATGGGTAAAATGTATTGTCCGAGTGGAGTAAGTTCAACACACAGATGTCCAGTTCTAGTGCCTTGCCTGTTGGTCAGATGGTTATAAAAACAAGCCCAATATTTAACAGCTGTAAGAGCTCATGATGACTGTGTGGTAAATATCAATTAGTTATTTATATATTGTGACAGGACATCTCAGTCATCACAGGAAGGCAGGATGGGCAAACCCGGCATACTGCTCCCTTCCTCAGAATGAAAAAGCTAAGTTGAACATCCCCAGGGTGATAACCAGGAGAAATAAACAAAATTAATTATTTACGAAAAGGAAAGCAAGACTTATGGTTTGGTTATGGAATGCTGTGCAACATGCCAGCTCGGGCCTTCATTCAGTTGGCAGCAGAAGGCCTGTAACCAGCACTAGTGATATTTTTCAGTTTTAATCACATAGAACTTCAATTTTGCACATTTAATCTTGTGTTCTTGTCAGGGCTTTATATGCTACAATCTATTTTATATCTCAAAAGCATATTTTATATGAAATATAACAAAGCATTTCACAGAGAGCACAGCAGGGGCCAAATGTTTAAGACAGCTACTAAGAACATGTGTGTGTTGAAAGGCACAAAAAGCATACTTCTTCATTCTTGCCTGCGTTAGTCAAGGTCACAAACTGAGACTTTTTCAGAGCCTCGCAATGTACGTAGTATTTAGAATTAGGTTACCACTGGACAGTTTTAAGTAACCACCCTCCCATATAATGAACAGTAAAGTGTAACTCCAAGTTACAAAAAAAATTGAACATTTTCTCCATCTTTCTCCATAAGATGCTGGAAATCCAGGGCAAAGCCATTCCATGTTCGGTCAAAACAGGTAGACGCATTTTCCCTGGTAACGCCGTGCAATATGAACAAAAAATGTTTTGGGCAGGACTTTCAATTGTTACAATAACAGGTGCAGTGACCATTTCTTCATGTAGCTTGCATCATGACAAAGGGGTCTGAACCCTTGAATGCTGTTTTCAAAGGTTTGGATACATTTTGTGGCAGTTTCTGTGATTTACAGCAAAAGAAAAAAAAAGTAATGTCATTTATTTGATGCACGCATCATTTTCAGGGTGCATCTTGTATTGCATTCAAGTGCAAGTTGGACTACCTTTTATGTGTTCTAACATGCATTAGAATCATGGCCCAAGTCCTCTGAAGGCCTTCAAAAAATTCTGCCCTTTATCTTTTACAAGGTGTACTCATTTGGATAACAATCATCTAATCTATGACTCACAATAACATTAATGGTCACCATTTTGGTTCATGGGTACAGCCAGGCATACATCATCAGTGTCAGTGGCTCAGTAGGTAGCACACTCACCTCTAAGGCCAGGAGATCAGAGGGCTGTGGGTTCAGTTCCCACATCTGGCACTTGGGTTAATATCCCAGTACTGACACTGTAGTGCAGCATGAGAGGGGTGCTGCACTTCTGAGGTGACGTCTTTCGGATTAGATGTTAAACTGAGGTCCCATCTGCCTGGATTGGTGCTAGTTCAAGTGGATGTTAAAGATCCCATGGCACTTATCGAAAAGAGTAGGGGAAAGTTTGATTGAAACAAGAAATCAGGCAATATACAATAAAGAAAACACAATCAGAACAAACCAGGTAAAATCAAGATAGTATACAACAGTGTTCATATCAAAAGGTATGGGAGAAAACAAAGAAAGAAAACTAAGGAAATGATACTGAGAGAACAAAAGTCCTTCAAGTCACCGGTGCATCCGAGTCTGTAATCCAAGGTAGGGCTTTCCAAAGGGCTTAACAGACCAGGCCTGGAATGAGATACAAGTTCACGTGCATAAACGGTTTTCAAATCCCGAACAATCTTTTGTTCAATTTCTATATATGTACACATTTTCTGCTGCAGGGTGAACTGGCATCTTGCCATCCAAATATGCCATTTAATTATGACAAAAATAAGATTTAAAGTATCAGTGTTCCACAGAGACCATTGAGGGGGGAATGCTCCATACATAATCATTGGGTAAGAGACAAATTGAAGCAATGGCATACCCCATTTTTGGGCTAGAAAAGCCCACCACCGTTGTATAAAGGGGCAATCAAAAAATAAATGAGAAATAGTTTCCAATTCATCAATACAAGAGGGCCTAGAACACAACCTGTCTTGTAGCTGTTTATGTTTATGGTTTGATTTAACATTAATTCTCTCATGGCATGATAATCAATGGAAGTCCCACATATGTTTTGGGATTCGCACACAAAGCAACAAAATAAGCAGAGAGGGACAATATTGGGCAGGACATTTAAAAAAAGGGGACTGAACTGCACATACAGAGGAGAGAAGCAATCTATACAGGGATTTGTGCACATTAGTAAGAAGCATTTGTGGGGTAACCCGCCATTGCTTCAGACATAGAAACGTATACCTCACATAAGGTGGCATGTTTCCCGAGATATGCAGAATACGCAGGGAGTCATGTTCCCATTGGTGAAGCCATATTTTACAAGAATCATAGAACCACACTTCCCATCCTTTCTGCAAGTTAATCAAAAGCGGTCTAATGTTCGCCATGAAAAAAATACTGGAGAAAAACAAAAGGGGGTTAGTCATGCCAACACCACCATCCATGAGAGGGAGATAGGTGACATCCCGTTTTATTGGGTTCAACCTGCTCCCCCATAATGCCTGAAAAAAAAGGCTAAGAATCGCCGTTTCCAATTGTTTTGGAATAGGAAAGATATAGCTAACATATAGAAAGAGGGAAAGTAAATATGTCTTAATTAAATAGACTCTTTTCTGTTTCCCAATCTGACTCCTGTTCCATGAGGCTACCTTTATGCAACCTTGTTGTAGTTTAGAAGTCCAATTATAAACGTCATCGGCTCAAGTACCAAAATAAATCCCTAAAATACGAACAGGGCCATCTACAATCTGTAATGGTCCGATGTTCCTAATCGGTGCAATAGCAAATCCCAGTTGTATACCAACACTTTTCTCAAAATTCAGAGTAGCTCCCGAATACGTCCCAAATAAGGAACATTCCTGCAAGGAGGCTATCACCGAATCCTCGTCCACCACCAAAAAGCAGATATCATCTGCATATGCAATGGCTTTGTAAGGTGCTGTTGTTGAGGACATGATACAGCATGTATCTGTGGAAGCATATCCACACGGGCGGAGCAAATGTCCAAAACAGTACATATAGTAATGGACTTACGGACACCCCTGTCGGACTCTCTTCTCGAACAGGTATCAGGGGTCCCACTCAACCATTCACTACTGGCATGACCGTAGCTGTCCTATAAAAATTACGTAACCATTGGATAATGATAGCTGGTATATGCAAAAAACTGGGTGCTTGCTCATAAAAATCATGATTCACCGAATCAAATGCTGCCCATTGATCCACAGATACTACAAATCCAGAAGTCGAAGCTGAGTACCCGTGAGAGAACAATTCACGGATCAGAATCAAATGATCCGAGATGTTCTGTTGGGGACAGAACAAGATTGAGCAGGATGCAGAACAGTTTCTGCAATACCTGTTAAACGCTTTATATTATCTTCATCAATATCTTAAAGTCGGTGTTTACAAAGAGGGCGCCAATTCTCAAGAGAGTGGGCTTCCCCCTTCTGTTTATAGATATAAAGCAAAACACCAGTCGTAAATTCCAAAGGGACAGACTCACTGTTCAACAAAGAATTAAAGACAGAGGTAAGTTCAATAAGTAAGTGGTCACCCAGAACCTTATAGAGAGCTGCCAGAAGACCATCCGGGCCAGGAGTTTTATGTAACGGCAGAGATGACATAGTCGTTAACAACTCCAAGGTCGTAATGGGCTGGCACGCCATCTCCACTGCTGTTGTAGAAGGGAGTGGGATCTCTAAATTCTCGTACAGGGCAGCAGGGTCAGGTAGATCAGCAGGAAAGGGGGAAAACAAAGCAGTCATGTAGTTAGCAACTATCTGCTGAATCTCTGTTTGAGTAGAGCATGTAGTCCCCGTGGAATCTTTAAGACATAATATTGTCTTTTGAGCAGTCCGACGAGAGTTAGACTCAAAGGGACAAATGATCTCCCGTGGTCCTGTAATCTGAAATTTATGTTGGTGGTACAATTGCCGTGATTGTCAAGATTGGAAGTGTAACATAGCCGCCCGCGTCAATTAAATTTGAGAGGAAAGGTCATGACCCGTGGTATATGATAAAGAAAGAAGCGATTGAAGATGCGCTCTTTGTAAATAGTCCAAATATTGGCTCCCTACTTCTTGCACGACTATACCGTTTCAGGAATGATATCAACGCACGTTTTGTATCAAACCACCACTGTATCGGGTCTTCATAACAGAGAAACACAGATTTGCGTGCAAAAAGGAAGGACCGAAGGGTCAACAAAAACACCTTATCCTGCAATAGGGAGGTGTTAAATTTCCACAACCCCGGCCCTTTTGAATAAGGATTTGCAGTACCCACACCAACAGAAAGCAAGCTATGATCCGAAAAGGCCACTGCCTGCACTACAGCTGAAACAATTGATAAAGTACGGGACAAGAAAACAAAATCAATGTGGGTAGCCAATTTACCTTTATGAAATGTAGGGGTATGTTGTTGCTGAAAAGAAAAATAAGCATCAACTAAATGGGCAGTATGTATTAGCTTGCTCAGTTCCTGTGAGTCTCAGTACAGTTTTTTAGTAGTGGCAAAGGAACTTTTATCCCGAAGACTCAAGCCACAGTTGAAGTCACCAGAAAATAAAACTTGGAATGAAGTGTGCAAGTAAGGGCGGATCTCAGTAAAGAGGGCTATATGAGCTGATTTAAGTTGTGGTGCATAAATATTGATAACTCGATAAGGGCAATCACCTATGGTGAAGTCCAAAGCCAGAGCCCTACCGGGTACCAAATCAAATAGTTTCAAAAGACGAAAGTCAGGCATATTTATCAAAATGCCAAGGCCTGGACAGGGGTCGTGACCTATGGACCAGAATGAGGGGCCTAAGAGCCAATCATTTTTCACTTGTCTGATCTCTTGAGTCATATGGAGTCTGGTATCCTGCAATAAGAAAATAACCAATGGTAAAAGTCTTAAAAAAGGAAAAACTAAACGTCTCTTAGGAACACGTTTCATACTATTAACGTTAATAGTGTGACAAGTAAACTGCACCATGTAGACAACAGAAAAGTATAAAACATCACAGTTTTTGCTTCCCAACTATATTCTTCCCTTTCAGCCAAACTTTGGCCTTACGTTTCTGTGAAAGTCCAATGCCCACTGGAGGTCCAGTGTCAGCAGGACCATCTGGGAGGGAGGACGCCACCGAGGATGAGTCAGACTCACCACCTGCGTCATCCAAGGTTGGCTGTAGTAATTCAAAAGGATTCAACAGGGGTATGGGGTAGTAGGCAACAAGGATGCCATAGGAAGCGGTAAAGGCCAAGAAGCAGTTCTCAGAGACCTACGGCGAGTACCTGCAGTAGGTTCACGGGGAGGTAGCATGTTACTAGGACCTGGGACAGAGTCCACATCAGAAGCAACAGGCTTGATTTTCTCCATTCGGGGGGGGGTTCAGGTACCGATAAGGGTGGTACCATCTTGTCAGGTTGAGGAACAGGGTTCTGGGGGTGCTAGCAGTAGGGCCTGCACCGTTGAATCTCCGTGAATAGAGGGTGCTTAGCCACAGATGCACGTAACCGTGCTTTTTGTGCTTGTGTGATCACAAAGCATTGATCAGCCCCACCATCATGGTCTTCCTGAGCATGTGCAGCCCATCGACAATTCTGGAATAGATGCCCTAATTCGTCACACAAGTTACATTTACTAGCATTCTGACAGTGAACCCCCACATGACCCATTTCACCACAATTATTACATTTAATCTTATCACAGACACTACTGAGATGTGAGGGATCCCCACATCTATAACAGACCTTGGGTTGGCCATGGTAAAACAAAACTCCCTTGTCTCATCCTAAGAAAAAGGAATTGGGCAGGTGCACAGGACCTGAGTCATTTGTGTGTAACAGCATCCGAAACCTCCAACCCCCAGTCCAAATATTTTCAGTGTCTAGAATGGCTTCAGGCTGACCCTGTACCGTGCAGCGCTGTTTCAGCCAGTACATCACATCAGATACATCAACACCTTCATTACGGAACATAACCATAATAAATTTAAATGCAGGCTTTGACAGGGGGATGGACTGGAAGGGGGTCCATAAGGGGCTATTCTTCAAAGCATAGTATCTGGACCAGAATCGTTCAAGTCCACGAGATGTCTGAAAACTGACGTCAAAGGAAGATTCTCCAGACACATGTATCAAGGCATATATCTCGTGAGCAAAAAATTTCAAAGAGTCTTTTATCAGGGATCTAGCCACAAAGACACGATCCAGGGGGTCAGATAGTCCACCTCTATAAATAAGACGGACAGCATTATGTCGCTTAGCAGCTACAACAGGTGCCTTAAAGAGGGAAGGGAAGAAAAGGAATGTGCAGTCTTTCCCTGATCAGGGAGAGGTAGATCAGGGTCCGAAGCTGTAAAATCCATTGATTCCATCATAGGAGATGCCTTAGAGGTCGTATCCTGTAGGAGAGATGATACAGGGTTTTGGGTGAGTGACAATTTCCCTGGCAAACTCAAGGGGTCAGGAGAGTCATTCAATTCCAGTCCCTTCGGTTGTTCCTCCAGGAAGTCTTCAGGTTTAGGGGACCGAATAGGGGACGGACCAGAGATCCAGTGTCCCTTCCTGGGGTCCTGTATCCAGCCTGCCCCTTGCAAAGCCTGCTCCATGGACCACACAGGCTTAGGTTGGGGCAATATCTCAGAAAAGGACTTCAGGCTGCCAGTTTCCAACATAGTAGGTGAGGAATCCTGCGATGCAATTCTCGAGCTGTGCACCCTCTGCTGTGTGGGCGGCCGTGCCGCAGCAGTGAACAAAAAAGACATTGACTCAGTTCGGGGCAACAGGCGGTCAACAGAAGGTCCAAAAATAGGATGGAATCCAGGAACTGCCAGGGGACGATCCCTCCTGGCTGCCTTCGTAAAGGCGCGCATCTTGTTGCGACATCCGCATAGACAAGTCTTCTCCGTCATCCACCAAGCGCGTAGCATTCACTACCTCCACCAGTCCACTGTGCACAGCGGGCTGCAGCACCTCCAATTCGCTGGACACAACTGCAGAGGCATCTCTATGATCTCTGTCAGGGCTACTGCATTGAGCAGGAGGAAGAACAGTACAATCCATGGGAGCAGCGTCAGTTACAGTAAGTACACGTTCATACAAAATTCTGTCTGAAACGGTCTCTAGTAAAGCAGAGACAGGAGCAGAGACCAAGTCCCCAACCTCACCAGCTAGCTCTGCTGTGGTCACCAGAGCATCCACCATCTTGGACAGAGTATTCCCCTCTGTCAGAGTAGGGGAATTTCCCTTGTGTCCTGGCCAAATTTCCCTCGTTTACTAAAAATATACCACTGACAGCTTAATCTGGTTCATGGTCAGTTGACATTCATCTGTATCCCCCTCCCCTGGGTTGTGCCTGAAAATAGGTAGGATTTGTCTAGTGCACTTACCCGGTCAACAAAAAACTAAATAAATAAATACTCCAAGTACTCTATGGTGTGCAATTTTATTTAAGGGGAGGGTAGCAAATAGGTTCTGAACTGCTTCCTTTTTCCATGAAAACTAACAAAGAAAATGCTGAACCTTTCTGTAATTTTATTCATAGGAGTCAAAACTGGAAGGACTGGTCACTAATACTGTCTTTGCGTCCCAAGGACAATACAACTTTACAGGCTCTGGGCTGGTATGTGGGTGTCTTAGGGAGAAATGAATGGCATTTATATTTACCCATGCATGGCAATAACCACTGTCATGAGGTACAAAAGTTGTATTTATTGTGCCAAATGAGGCAACAAACACGGTCCTGGTGTACATTTGTATATTGTCTGGCTACACCCCTGTTTTGGTTTCTTACTGGCCAATGAGTGACAAGCTGGATAATGACCCTTGACCTGAACATGTCCCTGAAGCCCTCCACTGATTTATGAGCTACAGCAGGTGTAGAAGCACAGGTTCGGAAATAATAAGAACCATAATGAACTTCAGTTGACAGGCTCTGATTCTTAGAACAGGACCCAGACTTCTGGTTAAGATAATGGTAATGAAGACCTTTTCATGCAGAAACAAATATTGCAATAGTTTACTCCAAAGGCAAACAAAGCGGTTGCCTGTACTCTCCCTTTATCTGAGTCCTGCTGTTCACCCCTTCCCATCTCCAAATTTTAGAAAAAACATAATATTTTTCTCCATCAATGCCTGCAGTGAAAATAACTAGCATGTAAGAAATAACTGGTCAAAATATATTCCTATCTTAGGCAAAAGGAGAGTCTCCAATTGACTTTCATTTTTCGTAGACCCTATAGCTACTTAGATAGAGGAATGCTTTCCTTTTGTGTCAGTTATAGCACAAAATGTTTGGGCAGTATTCACAACTAGAACTATGAGTTCTGCCTACTCAATTACTAATTTCCAGCGTTGGATTGAAATGTCAGCCCTTATTGCATACTTCACAATACAATGTATTCTGCTCCCAGAACTGTGCTAAGTATGCCCACAAAGAACAGTTTACTGCAATGCTGTAGGCATTTTTTGCACGGTAGGGGTTGGATATTCAGACTGCGCCAAGCTGTGGATCCATTCACATTTCTGGACTGTGTAGTACGGTATGAGTTGCATGCCCATTGGCCCACGCTGTGGACTAATGGGTGTACAGCCTGCCACAGAGTCAGTCGGCAGGCGGCGGGTGGTGGTGGTGGTGCTGCCACCCGCCGCTGCCAGGGGAGCGGGTAGGGGCTCAGTGGGTGGGTGGGGAGGGGTACCGCTGGACCACCAGGGATGGATTGGATTGCCATATTTTATTACTGACACCCACGATCGGGCTGTGAGCGGTCCACTGGAGCTCCAGGGATATTGGACTATTATCTATCACATATGCCTGTGATCAGGCTGCGAGCGGTCCACTGGACCACCAGGGATATTGGACTATTGTCTATTACATATGCCCACGATTGGGCTGCAAGTGGTCCACTGGACCACCAGAGATATGGGAGGGTGTATATTACTGTACTGCTGCCCGCGATCGGGCTGTAAGTGATCCACTGGACCACCAGGGATATGGGAGGGTCAAAATTACTGTACTTCTGCCTGCAATCAGGCTGCAAGTGGTCCATTGGACCAGCAGGGATTTAGGATGTTCCCCTAATACTACATATGCCCATGACTGGGCATGGGGGGGTCGCTGCCACACAGGTGCCTCCGGAGCTCGGTTGGCCACCCACAGCTGGCAGCTGCCATGCTGCACCCTGCAATACGGCAGCTCACCTGTGGGTGACCAGCTGTTGCTCCTTTTTTTTTTGGCTTTCCTGTGTGCAGTGGAAGTAGGGGTTGTGCATGCATGCATGGGCTCAGCACATCCTGGGCTGAATATCGGGATGTGCGGAGCATGCATGGGCATGCCCCCCCCCACTTGTGCTCCATACATTAGTGATGCACTCCGGAGCATCAGGATTTGTGCCAAGCACATTCCTCTTTTGAATATCATGCTGGGGCACATCAGTGGGTTGCACATGGTGCAACTGTGTTGCGCCATGTGCAACCCTTCTGAATATCCCGCCCTATGTGTATAAAAGGAAATTAGTGCTTAAAATGCTTGAAAGCTAGAAAACACTTTCTGATGGTGGGGCTGCAAGTATAGTAGTAATGGCCAGAGGAGTTATATGCTTGTTAAATTCAAGCAGTAAGTCTTCCAAACAAAGGAATTATTATACAGTATACTCTAAAACTGACTGCATGTCTAGAACTTTCTGCCAGGCAGTCAATAATGGTAGATCAATCTCTGAGGTACTGTCAGTAGGGGTGGGTCAGTCTTTGCGAAGCTGTCTATAGGGGTCTCTGAGGAACTGTTTATAGGGGGTAGATAAATCTCTGAGGAGCTATCAAGAGGGGTAGATAAATATATGAAGAGCTCCTAGAAAGGCAGAACAAACTCTGAGAAGCTGTCTAGAAGTGTAGCTCAATCTATAAAGCAGTCTATAGGAGTAGAACAATTCCTAAGGAGCTGTCTGTCTTGTAAATATATTTCTGTTGAGCTATCTAAAATGGTAAATGAATCTCCCCGGAGCTGTCCAGAGAAGTAGATCAGTGTTTGAGGAGCAGTCTATAGGGGGTCAATCAAACTCTGAGATGTCCATGGGGTAGATCAATCTCTGAAGAACAGTCTATAGGCGTAGAGCAATCCAGTAAGCTGTCTATTGTGATAAATTAATCTCTAAAGAACAATCTATAGGGGTAGCTCAATCTCCCAGTACCATCTAGAAGGGCACATCGGTCACTGAGGAGCTATCAGGAGATCACCCACTTGGTAAACTGTAATGAAACAGGAAGAATACTAAATCAACTGTTTAAACAATTGATTTGAAAAAAACTTATCTTCCTGGAATCACATATTCCTAAAAGAAAAAAAGCAATTCTAGGGGCATAGAGCTTTTGTACACAACCCCTTCCAAAGGATAGAGGTACAAGGTGAAAATGCCTTATGCTGTGGTTCTCTTTAGATAGCAATTTTCTATGCTGTGTCTTTTTTCTTGATTAATGATCAATCAGTAAAGGCAAATGCGGGCACTCAATGGGCTACAATAGGTGGCCATTTCTGGAATCTTGATGGAATCCATTTATATCATAAAGTGCTATTAAAAACCAATGATGCTAGGTCTGTATTCCATAAGTGAAAACACTACTTTTTTTAAAAGTTTTGTGTTGTATTCTAGCTCATGTTTATAATAGGGCTTCACATGTAAGGGAATCATCAGACCTGACTGCCTGAAATAGTGTTGGGGATTTATAATAATAAAAATAATAAAAACTAGAAATAAAAAACCTATCACACATGTCCCAGCTCATTAAAAGTCAAATAGGGGTCAGTCCTTCAGTAACAAATGGACTATGGGTAAAACAATCTATTGTATTTTAAGGAGCAGCATGGTCTAGTGGCTAGATCATAGGCTTAGGAATCAGAAGATCTAGGATCAAATCTAACCAGGGTCACTAACTCACCGTGTGAACCTGAGCAAGTCATATAACCTTTTGGTTACCCACCCAGCTATAAAAGTACAATCCCTGCTGAAAATGAAATAACTTGCCTCAACTTGGCAATAAATAAAAAGTAGTTCATACAGGGGGATTTGGGTCTCTGATATCATGACCCTTTGTTCTCCCTCCTCCTTGGCTGGCCCCCTTCCACCTAACTACTCCCCCCAACCCTGTCACCTGCCATCTCTGGGGCTTACAACCCCACTATCTTGCAGTATCCCACTGATTCCCCCCCCATCATGGCAGAGCATCCCTGGTTCCCCAGGCCCTGGAGGAGACTAGGTTTCAGATGTGGCAGCAGGCAGCCTAGTAGCCAGTGCAGAGCCTATGAGGGAGTGAGGCATCATCCTGCCATTGCTTTTTCACCATGCTTTTCCCTTCTCTTAGGGCATCTTGTGAACACTCACATGTCTGAGCATCCCAGTCAGGAGGTACTTCCCTCCCCCTCCCCCTCCCTCTTGTGGCTCTGTTTGTACTGTCACCCATGGCAACCCAGATGGCAGTAACACAGCAGAGCTAGCAGGCCTCCCTCTGTGGAGGAGGAGAGCATTCTGTGGTATGCTCAATCCTCTGACCCCTAGCTGACCCCAAGTGACCCTGGTCCATTCCCAAGCCCAGGTTGCCCGCTTGATGGCAGGTGAGGTGCAAGCACCTTATCCCTACATGCCACCGGACCAGCTTTAATATCATGACCCTTTTCTATGAAAACTGTAATTCAATTTCATATTTATTCCAGAAGTTTAATATTGTATGCACCATACTTGCATGCTACTACATGAAAGAGAACCACTACGACTTGTGTTTGGTATGTCACCACTATCACCATGACAACTAACCAATACCAGACTAGCTTAAAAAAGTTAAATTCAAAAATTCTAATTTAATTACTCATTCTACCCCATAGCTCCATCTGAAGTCCAACTCGTCCATTGCTTAACTTGATACAAAATGGTTGCCCAGGGTACAGCGATGGTACCACAAACTTCAGCTAACCTTAAGCGACCCTTAGAAAATTAGATATTACAGCTCACAGAGGCAATTGCTTCATCTCGCTGGTGCAAATTTCAAATGAATTAAAAATGAGCATGGTTCAGCTTGGCAGAATACCATTAATATCTTCTGCGTGCTTTATCCTCACAATTTCAGAGATTGGCATTTTCCTGATAGTTGGTAAAATATGAAATGCTTGAGGCGGCAAAGATTCAGGATCAAACATATCGTGATAAGTCCTCTCAGTACAGTTCATGTGTCAACACATGTCAACATACATCAATACACTTGTAAGCATCATTTTATGGTTAACATGTACTGGTGTAAATCTACATGTTGTGGAAACTGTATCAGCAGGACAAATGATGTCAACAGGATGAAAACTTATGATTTCAAACATATTAGCCTAGTTCCCTTAACTCCACCTGAAAATTGTCCTTTGCTGAAATTTTATCCTACTAGCATGTGAAATCTATTGTGTAGCAATGCTCTGTACCTGCTAGCCCCCATGCTGTAACACTTCTTTGGTGTACCTGTGGTTATATAATTTATTTATTTTGTCCCATTATTCACCTTATCTCCAGTATTCAGGTTCCTGACTTGCATATGAACATATGAACGTGTGAATTCACCAGCAGGAGAATGCCACATGGTCTTTCAAGTCTGCTTAACACTTAACAGACTTAAACCAAAACTGCTGTACATAATGTCCCTTCTTGCTACCTGTTTGATTTGTAATCTCGCAGGACTACCTGAAAATAGGCATGCATCTGTCTAGTGCGCTTACCTGTTCAATGAAAACTAAATAAATGAACTAAGCTCATAGCCCTAATAGTTCCAATGTTAGCCCTTTCTAAAGGAAATATCTTTAAAGTGGGCTAACTTTGGATCTGTTAGGGCTAAATATACACAAACTTTAAAAATAGTGATAATTGCCAACTGTATCAAAATATCAATTCTATGTTGGCCTGACTCCAAGATTTCATTTAAAACAGTTAAGTCTTAATGGTTCCAATCTTAGTTCTTTTCAAAGAAATGATATTTAGAAAGGGCTAACTTCAGAACAAATAGGGCAAGACACTTTCATATTTTTCCCAATAAAAGCTTGAACGCAAAGCAATAGAGAATGGTTCTACTGAAACAGTTTCAGTATTGATATTTTAAAATATTATTCAAAATTATATTACCAATAATTATTTTTGTAAGATAAAAAAAGGACATCAAATATTCCTTTCAACTTTTTAATATTTTCTTTTCACAGTCAGACCAAATAAATATGTTTTCACTGATTTTTGAATTCCAAGTCCAAATACAAAGTACTAAAGCTGTGTCATGAAAATTTCAAAAATCTTCCTGTCATACTGTATTTAGTAACCCAAAAATTATCCTTGCTTTCACAGGCACAGTTACAGAAGATAAATATACACTTGCTTTGAAATTCAAATAGTACCATGCATGCTAAGTTTTAGTTTCCGCCTTTTATAAAATCAACAAAAGAGATTCTATGCTGTGGTTGGTTCACACAGGATGATGCAACTATTTAAGCACATGCATGCAGGTCAATTAAAATGACTTTTAGCCACTTTATAGGTCTAATAGCACTCTAGGGTATGTGGTTATGCAAACTTTTACTGATGATGTTTCTCCTAAGCCAATCAAAATGTAGAGCTACTGTCTCATTATTCTGCCATAACTGGACAATTACATACAAACATAGAAGTTGACTGCAGGAGACTGCAAGTTCCATCTAGTCTACCTATTTGTTTTAGACCTATTTTGACACTCTAGTTGCCCTTTATAGTCAGGGCTCCCTTGTATCTATCCCATGCATTATTGAATCCCCCCTAGTGTTGACCCCCACACCCTCTTGGGGCAGGCTGTTCCAAGCATCCACCACTCTTCCTGTGAAGAAAAACTTCCTGGTGTTGATAGAGAACCAGAAGAACCTCCCTCATTGCAGCCTGAGGTCATGTTCCCTGGTCCTGGAGCTCTTCTTGAAGTGAAAAAGTTCCCGTGCCTGTACCTTGTTAATGCCTTTTATGTACCTGAATGTTTCAGTCATGTCCCCTCTCTCTCTCTCTTCTCTGCTTCAGGGAGTATATATTCAGTTCCCTAAGTATTTCCTTGTAGGACATGTACTGCAGACCCTGAATCATTTTTGTCACCTTTCTCTGTACTATTTCCACCTGGCCAATGTCTTTCCTGAGGTGAGGCCTCCAGAATTGGACTCCGTATTCCTGGTGAGGCCTGACCAGCGATCTATACAGTGGCAGTACCACCTTTCTCTTCCTGCTTGTGATTCCCCTCCCAGTGCAGCCCAGCATTCTGTTGGCCTTCATTGTTGCCCTCTCATACTGTTTACTAACCTTCAAGTCATCTGAGATTATGATTCCCAGATCTTGTTCCTGGTTTATGGCTGCCAGTCCTTCACCTTCTAGATAATACTCCTTTCTTGGATTTTTCTTTCCTAAGTGCATGACCTTGCACTTTTTGGTATTAAATCTCAGTTGCCACACTCCAGACCATTCTAGTTTTTTAGGTCAGCTTCCATCTTGCTCATTCCTTCTAGGGTGTCCACCCTGCTACATAGCTTGGTGTCATCTGCGAACAGACACACCTTCCCTTCCAGTCCATCAGTGATGTCTGCTATAAAAACATTGAAGAGCACAGGCCATACCACTGAGCCCTGGGGCACCCTGCTGGTCACCCTGCTTTCCTTCAATTGCACTCCATTAACTTGTATCCTCTGGGTTCTGCCTTGTAACCAGTTCTGTACCCATCTGACTACTTCTGGACCAACCCCAGTGTGGTCAAACTTCTTCACCAGCCTCCTGTGTGGAACTGAGTCAAAGGCCTTACTAAAGTCTAGGTAGACCACATCTACTGCCCCATCATCATCATCTACTATTTTTGTAGCATAGTCAAAAAACTCAAGCAGATTTGTCTGGCATGACCTACCTGCTATGAAACCATGCTGTTTAGGGTCTTGTCAGCCACTAGTTTTGAGGAATGCTATGATCCTCTGTTTGAGTAATGTTTCCATTAGTTTCCCTACTATAGATGTGAGGCTCACCAGTCTGTAATTACTAGCCTCTTCACAACTGCCTGATTTGTGAAGTGGAACCACTATTGCCTTTTTCCAGTCTTTGGGAACCACACCACTCTTCAAGGATTTTGTGAATAGAAGTGCCAGAGGGACTGATAATTCTGCCCCCAGTTCCTCAAGGATTCTGGGGTGTATATCAGTTGGTCCCATGGCTTTGTCTGCTTTTAGTTTTTTTAGCACCTCCTGTACTTCAGCTTCTGTAAAGGGACTCATGTCTACCCCTGGTCCTGGGATGTTCTGTGTTTTCAGAGCAGGGTCATCCCATGGGTCCACTTTGGTAAATACTGAGCAGAAGTATTTTTTAAGGATTTCGGCTTTCTCTGGGTCACATTTGGTGCATTTCCCTTCTTCAGTAGCAATCTTTTCTATCCCTCTTTTGTTTTCCTATGTTCCCTAATGTATCTAAAAAATGATTTGTCTCCTTTCTTTGCCCCAACTATCTTTTTCTCTGTCTAGGCTTTTGCCTTTCCAATTTGTTTGTTTGACTCTTTCATTTTTCCCTTGTATGACTCCCAGTCTTTCTCAGTTTTGGTTTCCTGGTATATGCTGTACGCCTTCTTTTTTCTTTGACCATGGTAGCCACTTCCTTGAAAAACCATGGAGGATTTTTCTTTTTGTTTTGCTGACCCATCTGGCACATTGATCGGTGGCAGCCTTTATTGCTATCTTGAGTCTCTCCCACATGACTTCCACCTCCTCAACCTCTGTTTCCATTAACTGGCTACTTATGTTGTTCCTCATTTTTTGGAAGTCAGCTTTTCAGAAATCTAGCACCTTTATCTTTGAGTGGCTGGTGTCCTGTGTTATGTTTACCTTAAAGCTTACCATGCGATGGTCACCGTTGCCCATATGACATTCCACTTTGATGTCCTTGATCCTTTCTGAGTTTGTGAGGATAAGCTCGAGAATGGCATCTCCTCTTGCTGGGTTTTTAACAAGTTAGCCCAGTCCCATGCCTTGTAGTGACAATAAGAAGCCCCTACTTGTTGTTGTTGCTGCCATTAGGGCGGTCCAATTAATATCTGGTAGGTTGAAGTCGCCCACCAGTATTACTTCACCTTTATCAGACATTTTTTCCTCTATTAGGTGTTTGTCTTCTTTATCTCCTTGATTTGGGGGCCTGTACACAACACTGATTCTGAAAGGTTTTCCCTTGCCTTTGTCTATTGTTAGCCACAGTGACTCAAAGTCTGCAGGTTGCCCTTTTACTTCTGTGGCTTTTATTTCCTCCTGAATGTAAATGGCTATTCCCTGCCCCCTTTTTTTTCCCCCTGCCTATCTTTCCTGAACAGATCATAACTGGGAATGGCCGTATCCCATCAGTGGTTTTCCGTGAACCACATTTCTGTTACAGCCACCCAGTCCAACTTTTCTGTTTCTAAGATGGCTGTCGGTTCAGGAAGTTTATTAGTTAGGCTCCTAGTATTTGCAACCATTGCCTTCCAGGAATGTACATCTTCTTTGGCACGAGGTCGTACCCTCTTTATGGACTGCTCCAGTTTGCTCTTTCCAGCCAAGAGATTATGGAGGTTGCTGGTTCAGGTGGATGTTCGCTCTGATTTGTTTTCTGAAGATGTATGCGCACATTTGGCATTTTGGGGAATGATGACCAACTCACCGATGGCAGGGGTGTGAGCTGCATCATAGTCCCCTTTACTTAGTTTAAACTGCCTGTATAGACATTAAATTTCTGTCCAAGTGCTCACACACCTTCTCTGTTTAGGTGCAATCCATCGTATTTAAAAAAAGCTCTTTCCCAAAAGTTGTGGCAGTTCCCTATGTAGTGGTATCACTTGTCTTGGCACCAATCATGAGACTCAATAATGAAACTGTATACTAATACTTGTATTCTGATTGGCTAACACCCATAAACTGATTTTCACTGTCAACATTCTGTCACTAAACCTTAAGATAAAAAAAGGAAGAAGTAGGTTATTTAATATCGCTTAACATTTTTCAAATTTTTTTTATTACAATTTTTTTTCAGTATCATTGCTATAATAGCTCTAGTGGTTGGGGTTAAACTCTGCATTATCCATGTGTGGGACATCATAAACACCTCAGCCTGCAGTCTTGGAGCATATGTTTTCTCAGATATGGTTATTACCTTGTAACCCCCCACCACTATAGTTATATCACTATAATAAATACACTTCCTAAACAGTAATTCACATGGGCCTGTGATTATTCCCGAATAACACCACACCATTGTGTGTTATTGCTTCTCTATTTGTACACGACAATAAAATATAGTTCTGTTATTTTTATCTCATCGTAATACCTTACTATATAACTGTATGTAAGTAAACTTCCTGAACATTACATAGAGGTAATGATATTGTAATTACTGGTTAGGTCCAATAACAACTTGAAATCAGGGGCTCAATTTTCAAAGGGGGATGCAGGGCTTGCATCAAGCCATGTGCCAGCCCTGTTATTTGGTGCACCTGCACCAGACTCCTGTGGCACAACTGCATCCAATTTTTGTGAACTGGGTGCAGTTGCAACACTTACCACACTTTAAAGCAGCTTGCGCCAAATATTTGGCACTAGCCCTGTAAAACAGGTCCCCCAAATGGCACATGTTAGACCAGGAAAAGGCTGATCTAACTTGTGGCATTTGGCCCTTGGGATTGAAAATCCCAATTGCCAGTTGAGAAAATGCCACAAGCCCAGTGCACCAAACAATCACCACACTAGGGGCTTGTGGCATTCTCAGGGCTCTGAAAATTTAGCCCCAGTACTTCATAAATCTTGTAATACGTGGTTGTTAAATCACAAATGTGCATTATCATATGACTCATACTGCATTCCATTTATGCCAACTGAGGTAGAATTCAAGAATGCATGGGACAGACATAAGGCAATTCTTGTGGGGGGTAGGAATAGGCTGTTGGTTAACTAGGATCTGCAGCTTATCCAGTAGGTAGGGAAATGGGCAGATTAGGTGAGCCAAGCAGTCCTTATCTGCCATCAAAGTCTATGTTTCCATGTCTATGTTTCTATGAGATGCTGAAAACAGTTTTACTTTCCAGGTAGATAGAGCATAGTGCAAGTCAGCATCTGTTTTTAGCACTGTTAACACTGAGGAAATAACGGGATGAACTAAGTAGGTTATGAACATTAAAAACAATGGAGTAGTGACTGTTGGAGGTAGTTATCTGGTGGAAATATTGCAGGGTAGGTATCTGGTGGGAATATTTAAATGAGTATACTCACCAAACAGACATTGCTAAAAAATGGGAGGGGAGACAATGAAAGTAAGAGGGAATTACTTGAATGATATATATATATTTGCTTGTTTTATACACACTCAGACTGTTATGCCATTACAAACCTTTAGATCCTTACTATCATGGTTTTATGTAGCATCACACACTTTGAGTGTGTAAAAAAACTTGTAACACACTGCTGCATGTACATTACAGCATAAAGGCAACTGATAGACGGGTCCTGTAAATTAGGCCACAGAACTATACTAACAAGAGTCAGAAAAGAGTTAGCAGGCCCTGAAGGAAAATAAGGCCCTGGGGCCAGATATGTACACCTGAGGGTACTAAGGGATCTGCATTGATGTTAGCTGAATTCCCAACAGGGCTATTTAATGGCTTCTTGCAGCAAGGAGTGGTGGTTCCCAAAGATTGTTGAATGGCAGGTGTAGTTCTGCTACATGGGGGGGGGGCAAGGAGTAGCCAGAAAACTATTGACCTGTTAACCTTACCTCTGTGGTAGGGAAACCAATGGAGACACTAGTCAAAGAGGACCTAATGGAATATGTGGGAATGATGGGCTTCAGGATAGTAAGCAGTATAGATTCATGGCAGGGAGGTCTTGTCAGACAAATCAGGTAGTACTGTATTCTTTGACTGGGTAAGCAGGGTAGTTACAATAGACTTACTATACTTTGACTTTAGCAAAACATTCGATTTGGTGCCACAATGAAGGCTACTGAAGAAGATGGGGCATCTAGGTACAGCTAGGAAAACAGTAAAGTGAGTAGGGAGTTGGTTGGAGGAGAGGCTGTGGAGTTGTGATGAATGGTGTCAGATCAGTGGAAAGAGAGGTCACTGGCAAAGTACCACAGGGATCTCTTCTGGGCCCAGTCCTCTTAATATGTTCATCAGCAACAAAGGAGAGGGAATCCAGGGCAGGATATGTCTATTTACAGATGACACCAAACTCAGTGGTACAGCAGACAATATGGAGGGGTTAACAGAATTGCAAAGGCTGGAAAATTGGTCCATAGTCTAGCAACTGAAATTCTATGCCAAAAAGTGCAAAACAAGGCACATAGGGAAGAAAAAACCCAGAACAGAGTATTAGATTGAAGGAGCTTAGCTGGACACAACATCATGGAAAAGGGACCTAGGAGTCATCATTAGTGGCTCCCTTAAACAAATCAGCCAGTGTAACAAGGTCTTCAGCAAGACTAACAGGATACTAGGGTGCATTATGAGAAGGTTCAACACTAGGAAGCAAAAGGTACTGTTACCGCTATATAGGTCACTGGTAAGACCACATCTGAAATACTGTGCCTAGTTCTGGAGCCACCCTTTTAAAAAAAGAACACGGACATGCGAGGTGAAGAATATGATTTAGAGCCAGGAAGGTGGATCCTATAAGGATCAAGTAAAGGTGCTAAACATGTATTCACTCAAAACCAGATGGGAGAGGTGGGATATGATAGTGATCTTTAGTTTCTGACAGGAATAAACAAGGTGAGATGTGAAGACTTGTTTACAAGGAACAGAAAAGCTAAGACAAGGTGTCATGAGTGGAAGGCTTTAAAAGGATGTGAGAATGTATTATTTTATAGAAAGAATGACTGAACCATGTAATAGTCTGCTGGCAGATGAAGTGGGTGCCAGATCCATAAATGACTTCAAACATGACTGGGATAGGCTTAAGGGTATAGTAGCCATTTGGTGGGATAAGGAAGGATGAGACTCAGAAAACAAAAGGGAGAACAGGTTTAGCATAGACCCCACAGAGACAATAGGTCCTGAAGTATGATAGGGTAATATGGGTAAACCAGATGGCCCATCAATTTTTTCTGCCATCGTTGTCTATGTTTTTATGTTTCTTTTACTTTAGGTGAATTCAGATATCAACACAACATATTGTATTATCAAAATTATTCAGGGTCAACATGGCAGACCATATGAGGATCAGATTAGGGCAACGAACATGTACTTGCTGAAGGCAAGAAGGGAAAGGGGTGATATGATAGAAAACTTCAAGTTCCCAAAAGGAATAAGTAATGTAAAAATTGTGGTAAAACATTATGCAAGACTGATGAACCAAGAACATAGGGACATGAGTGGAAGTTGGCAGCACTGAGATTCAGGAGAGATGTGAAAAAGTTATATTTTGAAAAGAAAATGCTTGTGCCATGGAACCACCCACCAGCAGAAGTGGTGAGCACAAAAAACATTAATGTGTTCAAACATGGCTGGAAAAGAGTTAAGGACTTGATAGCGGGGTAGCAGTAAGTCAGACGGCAACAGGTGTGGAAAAACTAAGGTAAAAGTCCAGTCCTGACAATAGATCAGGGAGGAGATAGGATAGGGTATAGGGTATAACAGGACACTGGATGGACCAATGGTCAGTTTCTGCCAACAATAGAGCCATAAAAAAATGGAGGGTAATGAGTACCAATGCCCGTAGTCTAGGTATAAAGCTCTCCGAAATGGTGGCCTTGACGGAAGAGGGATGCATGGATAACGCGGCAGTCACAGAAACATGGTACACAGAGATCCATGACTGGGATGTCAAAATACCAGGGTACACAATCTATAGGAGGGACAGGGAGGGAAGAGGAAGAAGAGGAGGAGTAACTCTCTATGTAAGGGAAGGGATCAAAGCAACAGAACTAAAGGGTAAACAGGGAGGAGAGGAAGCACTGTGGGTCACCCTGGAGACTGGAAATGGCTCCACAATCTGCACAGGGATTGTATACTGACCCACATCTCAGGGGGAGGAAATGGACAAGGAAATGATAGAAGGCATCCTTGGGATGGCAGAGAAAGGGGAGATATTGCTGATGGGGGACCTGAATATGCCAGATGTTAACTAGAGCACCTTTGCTGCAGCCACATCCAAGAGCAGGGCCATTCTCGATGCCCTACAGGGAGCATGCCTCAGACAGCTAGTTATGGAATCCACTTGGGAGGGAGCAATCTTAGACCTGGTACTCTCAAATGGGGATGGAGAGAGGATCTCTGATCTTGAAGTGGGTAGCCATCTGGGAACAAGTGACCACCGAACAGTGTGGTTCACGATAAACTTAGCTGTAGAGTCAAACCACACAAAAGTGAAAGTACTGGACTTCAGGAGGGCTGATTTTGTCAAAATGGGAGAGTGCCTCAGAAAAGCACCAGCAAACAGGCAAGAAGGTGGGGTGGAGCAACAATGGGGAAACATCAAAACCGCCATCACAGAGGCAACATGCCTTTGTGTGTAGCAAATGAACAAATCAAAGTGAAAGAAAACAACACTATGGTTCTCAAAAGAAGTCGAGGGGAAGGTAAGGGAGAAAAAGACAGTATTCAGGAAGTATAAGGAAACACAGAAGGAGCAGGACAGAGAACTGTACCAGTTAAAGCAGAAGGAAACAGGAAGGCAGTCAGAATAGTAAAGGCCAAACCAAGGAAAAGATAGCCAACCGATTAAGAAGGGGATAAAATCTTTATAGGTACATTAGGGAGCAAAGAAAGACTAAGGCAGGGATACTGAGGCTGAATAAAGAGGAAGGTGGTTGGGCAGAGAGCAACAGTGAAAAAGAGGGATACTGAATGAATACTTCTGCTCAGTATTCACAATGGAAAAGCAGGGGGAGATACCTAATCCAATCAATAGAAGCACTCTGGATAGGGGGGTTGATATTAGTCCTTTCACAGAAGAAAGGGTTCTGAAATAACTCTTAAAACTGAAGGTGGATAAAGCAATGGGGCCTGATGGGATTCACGCCAGAATTCTGAAAGAACTAAGGGAAGAACTACTAACACCACTGACTACCCTTTTTAATAACTCATCGGAGAATGGTGTGGTACCTGAGGACTGGAGGAGGGCAGATGTGATTCCCCTTCACAAAAGTGGGAGCAAGACAGAGGCAGGAAACTATAGACCTGTCAGTTTGACCTCAGTGGTAGGGAAAATGATGGAATCACCTTTGAAGGAAAGAATTGTTGAGTACCTAGAGGTCAGAGGGGCACAGGACCCAAGGCAGCATGGATTCACAGCAGGAAGGTCATGTCAGACAAATCTAATTGATTTCTTTGACTGGGTAACCAAAGTAGTAGACCAGGGAGGGGCTGTGGACATGGTCTACCTAGACATTAGCAAGGCATTTGACATAGTCCCGCACAAAAGATTAATAAACAAATTAGCCAGCCTGGGAGTGGGTCCCAGGGTGGTAGCCTGGGTAAAACACTGGCTGGACAACAGGAGACAGCGGATAATAGTAAATGGAGTCCACAGTGAAGAAAGGAGAATTACTAGTGGGGTATCACAGGGTTCAGTACTGGGGCCGGTCCTTTTTAATGTCTTTATAAGTGACATTTTAGAGGGACTGGAAGAGAAAGTATGTTTCTTTGCAGATGACACAAAGATCTGCAACAGGGTTAATACGCAAGATGGGGTGGAAAGGATGAAAAGGGACTTGGCAAGGTTGGAGGAATGGTCAAATGTATGGCAGATTAGATTCAAAGCAAAGAAGTGCAAAGTAATGCACCTGGGAAACAAAAACCCAGGGGAAGAGTACACAATGGAGGGTGAGACACTGACAACAACAAAAATGGAAAGGGACCCGGGGTAGCTATATCAGATGACCTAAATGTGGGTCAGCAATGTGAGAAGGCAGTAAGGAGGGCTGGGGGGACACTGGGATGAACTGAGAGAGGCATCACCAGTAGAAAACAGGAAGTTGTTGGCCCACTATACAGACAGTTGGTAAGACCACATCTGGAGTACTGCGTACAGTTCTGGAGATCCCATCTCTGCAAAGACATAGACAGGGTGGAGGCTATCCAGAGGAGGGCGACCAAAATGGTGCAGGGTCTGCACCAGAAGACATATGAAGAAAGACTAAAGGAGCTTAAGATGTATAGCCTCAAGGAAAGGAGGGAAGGGGACATGATAGAAACTTTCAAATACCTCAAGGAAATCAACAAAGTCCAAGAGGGTAGCATCTTTCAGAAAAAGATATGTGCAAGAACAAGGGGGCACAATTTGAAGATAGAGGGGGAATGGCTCAGAGGTAATGTGAGGAAGTATTTCTTCACAGAGAGGGTTGTGCATGCATGGAACAGCCTTCCTGAGGAGGTTGTAGAGTCAAAAACAGTGGGGGAATTCAAGAATGCATGGGACAGACATAAGGCAATTCTAGTGGGGGGTAGGAGGAAGTAGGCTGTTGGTTAACTAGGATCTGCAGCTTATCCGTTAGGTAGGGATATGGGCAGACTAGGTGGGCCAAGCGGTCCTTATCTGCCATCAAATTCTATGTTTCTATGTAACATTGTCTGTGTTTCTGTGTATCAAGATAATACAGTCTTGGTGTTTTAAAACTACTGATTTCTCTTTATGTGTTGAGGAAGGGTGGCAAAATGCTGTAAAAAATTGTGGCATCACTAATATTCAGATCTTTCACTGAGGTTATAAACTCATCAGTATACGCCAGTATTGTGTCTGTAGCTTGAAAGGTAGCACTGGTAATCCCAGTCTAGAAAGGTGTGGGGGAGAGAAACGTCATGGGAAATATCAAGCAAGTTTCAGTGCCCTCTTGTGTCCCTTCCAAAGCAACAGGAAAATGAATGCATAAACAAATGTTGCAACATTTTCATCATTATGGGATGCTGACCAAATATTGGTCCAACTTCCATCCAGGGTGTTCAACACTAGCAGTCTTTCTGAAAGCTAGAAGCATAGCAATATAGAATTTGACATCAGAAGAAGACAGAAGGTCCACTGAGTTGGCACGGGCTCATAATGTCGCAAGACATTATGCCGCATGGCAAAATCATGCTGCCAATACAGCAAGATTTCTGCCTTGAGGCATGTCTTTTTTTTGTGTGGGGCTCTGCCCCACACAACCCCTCAGTTATGGGAGGCTGTGCCCCTCCACCCCCCCCAATAAAGATTCTCAACTCTTGGGGGGGGGGGTGCGTTACCTCAGGGAGTGCACAAGTCCAAAAAAAATAATAGATTCTGGGACCAGGAATCAAACCCATTCCCAGATGCAGTGCCTGGGATCCTGCTGCTGTGGCTCAGTCCAGTGAGCCATGGCAGCTGCTCAGCAGAACCTACTCCCAGCAGAGGTCTTATACTCTGCCCTTGAGAGTGAGAATGGTGCAATACTGCGTACAGCAGTATAAAATATTTAAAATTACTAAAGTTATGAGGCGGCATAGAAAAATTTCAATATATGCCACATAACGTTGCCATTTTTACATATTTCAACCCCAAATTTTCAACATAGCCATCTTATGATCCCACCTCATGAACAAGGGTGGTGGAAATGTTCAAATTCTGCACAAAAGGTGATTTTGAAAAGCAACCACAAAATTATCTTTTGAGCCAGATTTGCACAATTCTACCACCATTGGTCATGAGGTGGGGTGCAAAAAAGCCATGGTGAAAATCTGGGGTAAAAATCTGCATAAATGGCAAACCTGTGCCTCAAAGTTCCAAAACACAATTGAAATATATTGAGCCAAACTTACCTTAGTTTCTCAGATTGCTCAGACAAGTCGCACAGAGGTTGTATATTCAGGCAGTCTTAGAAAAGGGTTGAAGATTTTCTGAGGTGGTGTTTCTATTGAGGATTCCTTGTCCTACTGTTCTGGTAACAAAATCCACACAACATACCCCAATAACTCAAGTATTTTTTCTTCCTGACTTTTATTTCAAAATCTGTCATTTTCATTTGTTCCTTTTTAAGACCTATTTGTATTTGATATGTAATACGTGTGTTTATTGTGGCTTCATCTTCAATATTAGATATGCAGGTCTCTGCTTGTTGTGTTCCTTTAGTTAATGCTGTTGTTTCCATTAAGTGTTTGCATCCCTACTGTTAGTTTTGCAACTTCTTTATTTCTTTTTGTGGTGATAGTTCCTTTTTGATCTGTATTATATCCTATAATACGTATTTTGCCCATCCTGGCACTTGGTTAGTTGATTCTTCTGCACTCTCAAAATCTACATCTGATTCTGTTCTGTCCGACATAGTTTCTGAGCGACTCAGAGCTGTATCATTTTTTATGTTTGCTTGCACACATGATCAAGAAACATGGCGCCATCATCCGAGTTTTCCAGAGGTGTGTCAACCTCTTCCAATTCAGTTTGCAGGCACGGTCACAATGCTCCAATCACTGCTCCAGCTGTCTATGACAGCTGAAAATGCAGTGGCATACAGTTGAAAGGGACAGCTCTGCTTGAGTGAGCAAAGCTCCCCCCCCCAACATGCACGCACGCATATTGCGTGCTGACGCGCTCCCCCAACCCCACGCACATACTGTATAGCCGACAGGGATGCACAATGCCCCGCCGGCTCCATGCCCCTCCAAAAAGTCTGGTGCCACGCTGGGAGCCCACCCAGCGCGGCACACGTCCGGCGGCCGGGGGGTGCGCAACTCTGTCCGGGCTCTAATCCCTCAAACAGCCTTACAGCTGCATGCTGGGAGCCCACCCCATCGTGGCACAAGCTCTGTGTGGCGGTGGGGTGCCCAACTCTGTTGGCTCCAACCCCCAAACAGCCTTACAGCTGCCACACTGGGAGCCCACCCCAGTGTGGCAAATGTCCCGCTCGCCTTAGTAATAAAACAAAAAGTGTAAATTAAAAACGGTCCCTCGAGTCTCTCTGCCCCCACCCGCACTCCACCCACTGTGCACCCTTCCTCCCCACACCCCCTCACCCCATACATACTCCGAGTCCGCGCATGATCTTCGGTGGACCGGGAACACGCCTGCACTCTTCAAAGCTGACCGTGAACTGAGGAAATGCCGGTAAGCTGTATAATGTAATAGATATGTTTTTTTCAACTTTGCTGCATATCTCGGGCATTTTTTGGAATTTTTGCACCAAATTTTCAACATGGGGTTTTTGAGACCCCTTCTCATGAGTGCTGTCACTGTCATGGCATTACTCGGGCTCAAAGGGTGATTTCGCAGTCACTGCATGAAATCACCTTTCCAGAATGAGTAACAAAATGACACTGCCAGTGTTCATAAGGTGGGCCTCAAAATTTTTGAAAATTTGGTGGAAAATTAAAAATGACTGTTTTATCAGCAAGTATGCTGTACAGTTCCTACTAATGCTCGTGAAGTTCATGAATTTTCAATATTTTCACCCAGATTTTCAATATTGCCATTTTACTACACCTTCTTATGAGCAGTACAGCTGTCATTTTTCACATCTCACCCAATACATGTTTTCGCCCATGTAGTGCACATTGGGGCAGTCGGTGTGCGAAATCAATGTACGGGACACATTAAGAAAATCACAGTGACACTGTTCATGAGCAGATGTCTTAAAATGGCTATGTTGAAAATTTGGTGAAAAAATTCATAAAAATGACTGTTTTACGTGTGTGCGATGCAGAGTTCCTACGCACACTGTAAGTTCTTTAAATTTCAATATTTTCACTCCAGATTTTCAACATTGCCATTTTACCACACTTCCTATGAACAGTACAGTTGTCATTTTTCACATCTCACCCACAACGATTTCTGCCTAGGTAGCGTATAATGGCACTGTCGGTGTGCTAAATCAATGTATGGGACACGTTAAGAAAATCACAGTGACACTGGTCATGAGCAGAGGTGTTAAAATGGCTATGTTGAAAATTTGGTGAAAAAATTCCCAAAAATGACTGTTTTAGGAGTGCACGTTGCGCAGTTCCTACGCACGCTGGCAACTTTGCAAATTTGTAATATTTGCACACCAGATTTTCAACAGTGCCATTTTACCACACTTCCTTATGAGCAGTACAGCTACCATTTTTCACACCTTGCCCAAAATGTGTTTTCTCACATGTAACGCACAATGGTACAGTCGGTGTGTGAAAACAATATTTGGGACAGATTAAGAAAATCACAGTGACACTGGTCATGCACAGAGGTCTTAAAATGGCTATGTTGAAAATCTGGTGACAAAACTCCATAAAATGACTGTATTACGAGTGAGCATTGCGCAGTTTCCACGCACCCTCGTAAGTTCATGAATTTATAACATTTTCAGTCCAGATTTTCACGAGTGGCATTTTTCCTCACCTCCTTATGAACAGTACAGCTGTCATTTTCCACAACATGGCCAAAAGTGTTTTCACACTTTCAGCACAGAAATGCGTGGTTGCTGTGGGAAATCATTCTTCGGGACAGATAAAGAAAATCACACTGACACTGTTTATGATCGGAGGTCCCAAAATGCCTGTGTTAACAATCTGCTGTAAAAAAATCCCCAAACTAGTTACATTACGGGTGTGCGTTGCACAGTTTCTACGCACGCTCGTGACTTCACCAGTTTTTTTAAGATTTTCACAGCAGATTTTCAACATTGCCATTTTTTACACCTCCCCATGAACAGTACCGCTGTCATTTTTCACATCCTGTTCGGAATGTGTTTTTGCACCTGTGGTGCCAACTGCCATAGTCGCTGCACAAAAGCAGTTTTCGGCTAACAAACTGATATTGCTACTGTTCATGAGGTGGGGGTCACAAAAAAAAATGTTGAAAATTTGGAGTGAAAATACCAACGAATGCCTGAGGCGTTAGGGTTTCTGACCATAACGCCCCACCCTGTAGAGAATGACAGGCATCAGGGGAGTGACTTGGGATTCTTGCCTGTCATGCTCATACCATTCCACCCCCACCCACACCCTACAGCCAGTGAGAGGCATCAAGTTGTGCCTTGGACTCTTCGGGCCCAAACTTCACCCCATTCTCCTATACCGCACCCATCTCACCATATTTCCTGATGGAATGGGGTGCGCAAGGGCCAAAGACTCCAAGGCACACCGTGACACTTGTCAGTGTCTGCAGGGTAGGGCGTGGTCGTTATGCCTGACGACCCAAAGACACACCCCAATGCCTGTCACTCTCTGCAGGGTGGTGGTGAGTTTGGCTTCAGTTCAATACCTCGCTGCCATTCCTATTATGCAGCTCTGTAACTTCTACACTACCAATGCCAATGCCAGCAAGCAAACATTCAGCATTGACAAATGCTTGTTTTTCTTTGTTTTCTTGTTTTTTCATTGCCTGGATACTGTTCTTGGTTAATATGCAGGTGTACAGCTCATTTGGATTTAGACATTATTCTTAAAACTTCTGAGTCCGAGGAGGAGGGAGGGGGGACTTTAGCATGGAGTTGATGTACTGTGAATGCAATGTGAATTATGATGTTTGTTCGTTCATGTTAAAGTTTCTTTGAAAAATTCAATAAACTCTGAATTAAAAAAAAAAAGCTTCTGGGCCCCAAAGCTTTGTATTCAAAGCTGAATCAGTGCTTTCTGAATTTTGCTTAGTGAGAACTGATTTTCAAACTCAGTTTGCTTAAGTTGTTTAACTTTGTCCACATCCTTTGTTTTAAAATTAGTTTTTCTGCTGTGATAATTTGTTTAGCCATGGAATGATTTTACTTTGTTTGGGAGAGATACTATTATTTGGGGATGTACCTGTTTGTGCTCTGTTTAGTAGGTCTATTTCTTTGGTCTTGCTGTCTTCAATTGTGAGGAGCTCTTTGTGAAATGAGACCTTTTTCAAAGCAGGTTCTGTCTCTCCTGGATGGGTTACTGAAGCAATAATCCATGACAGGGACTGGTAGTGCAGTGGTAGTGCTACTGTTCATGACGCCACTGATCTGAGTTCAGGATTGAGCATGGTCATCATGGGGCCAGCCGGGAAGGAGGAGAATCAAGCATCCCAGGAGACGCTGTCCCCCTCTGGGGGACAGCCAGCACTGCTACAATACTGCCTGGCTGGCAGTGCTGTTGAGAGTAGCTTGTGGGTGGGAGGATGTTGGGTGGTGCTGCAACATGCGTGCTTGTGTGTGTGCAGGTACACCTTTGCCACCAACATCCTAGGGGGCGGGACAAACAACAAGCAGAAAAAGTTTGGCCAGTAGGATGATGATTGTCCACATGGGCCTGGGTACCATATAGAGCAGAAAGCTGTCTTCTTGGCATAGGACCCTGCACCTTCCCCCCTTGAGTGGCAGAGGGCCCTGTAAATTAGTTGACAGATGCACTCTTTGCCCTATGCATCTGTATCTTTGGCCACATAGGCCACAGGGCCCTGTACATCCACAGCCCACCAGACTGCCCCATGAATTCTTTACATCTGTTGCTGCACCAAACTGCAAGGCTCACAATTTACAAGCCCTGCGCTTCTGCAGGTGGATGGAGTCTTCTCTTCATGCAGGGCAAGTTCTGCATCTGCTCATGCTGGTCCCACTATCTCAAAAACAAAGGAAATTATTTGCAAAAAATGTTGTTAATGCACCAGTTAGGATCACTTAACACATTAAAAGTAGAGAAATGTGGTGTTATGGTCTCCAACCTTAACTCACCCCCCCCCAGCACCAAAAGGAAAATAAATTAGGGTTTGGGGTCTCCAGAGTCTTGGTGAATCAGTGGTGAAGTCTTCCTTGGGGGTTGTCAACCCTAATGTTCCCCCCTCCCCCCAGACTGTAGCCTCCAATCCAAAGTACAAGATACAGCTCTAAGCCACTGCAGCATAATGAAACACTCTTCAAAGGTAGAGAAGTATGTCTCCCCACAGGTTGCCAACACAGTTTGTTGTAGCTTTCTTCATGCAGATCATGTGTGATGTTGTTTGGCAGGGGTTGAAAAATGACAGCTGTCACATTCATGAGGTGGTGTAAAAAGATGGTGATGTTGAAAATTTTGAGTCAAAATATTTGAAATTGCCAAAGTTACAGGCAAGCATGTAACATTTTCAACTTTTGTGTATACGCTTGCCATTTTTACATATTTCTTTTCAAAATTTTCAAGATACCCTTCTTTTCACCCCACCTTATGAATAAGGCAGGGGCTGAAAAGAGGCACACCAAAGGGACATTTTCTTTTTCACAGGAACAAAAAAAAAAAAAAGAAAAGACTACAAGGGACAGTTTTCACATTTTCAGAATGGGATGGGGATGGAAGGGGGTGCCACTAGACACCTGGGAAAGTATAAGGACTACCAGGACAGCCATGGGAGGGGTGGGGGTGCCACGAGACACCAGAGAAATATTTAAAACCTATGGGGAGGGCATGCGGAGGGTGGGGGTGCCACTGGACACCAGGAAAAAAAATATGGGAATGACAAATGGAGGGTAGGGGTGCCACTGGACACCAGGGGAAAAAAATATTATGGGGACAGGAATTGGAGGATGGGGGTGCTACTGGACACCAGGGGAAAAAAATATTATAGGGACAGGAATTGGAGGATGGGGGTGCTACTGGACACCAGGGGAGTCATAAATAATTATGGGGGGCAGTGATGTGAGGTTGAGGGTGTCACTAGACACCAGGGAAATAATTAATTATGGGGGTGGTGATCGGACGGTGGTGGGGAGCAACTAGACATCAGGGAGAAATATAAAATATATAATATTGAAAAAAATACAGAGAGGGCAATCAGAGGGTGGGGGGTCTCCACTAGACACCAGAAAAAAAATGCAGTTATTAGGTGAACATTGATCAGAGGGTTGGGGTGCCACTAGACACCAGGGGAAAGATGCTGGCAAACAAAAAAGGATTTTTCCCCTCATGAAAAGGGATCTTTTTCTGTGACTCATGATACAGACAATTTTTTTTTGTATCGTAAGTCACAAATAAAGATTTATAATCTAAAAAAATAAAATTTCTAGGGTGTTTCTCCAACAATTAAGTGCTGAATCCAGCTAAGGGGTCCCAATAAGCAAGCTACATGTGTTGGTCGTTCTCCACAATGTCATTACTTGAAAAATGGAAAACAAGATGCTGGCAAATGAAAAAGGATATTCCTCTCATGAAAAAGGATGATATCAAAATGAAATAAGATTCTTTTTTCATTTCATACAGCTATTTTGAAGTGCTTACTGAGCATGCTCAGAACCAAATTTTGAAAATTGCAAAATTGGAACAGATTTTTTTTTTTTTTACCAAACCAGAACAAGGCACATCTGTGGGCTAGCTGCTTTCTATCCTGAAAATTTCAGGCCAAAATTCCAAACTGTCTGGGCGCTACAGATGTCAGACGAAAACCCAGCAAAACCAATGGGAAAGCATGAAAATGTACTTTTTACACCATCTAGAACACAGACTCCACACATCTGACTGGAACAAAACTTGGCATATCCAGAGATACACCACATGAAACTGCACTTATAAAAATTCTTGCGAATCCATTGAATGGTTGTAAAGTTATTAAAGTGCAAAAACTGGGGTTTAACATTAAACTCTCTACTCAACTACCTTATATAGTGGCACTACTGCATACTATTGTATATATATATATATATATATATATATATATATATATATACAGACACACACACACACATGCATATATATATATATATATATACACACAGATACACAGTATAAATATGTGTCTACATAGTATAGATAATAAAATTCTAGTGATCTGATTGTCTGACAGCATCACGTGACTGTTCAGTTATCAGTGCACACATTAATGGTTCAGAATTAAATTATTGTTTATACTAAAATCAGTTAAGAACCTATTTTGTAAGAGGAAAAACACCCTTTGAGGTATCCTGGCATGCTGGGTGGTTGATGGCACTTGACATACACCTCATGCCACACAAAGCACCCACAGTGTTTGTATATCAGAGCATGCCTGGACAGTTAGGTGAGTGTTATTGCTTACATAAATGGCCCCTAAGTATTCCAGGCAAGCATATTAAAAAAATTAATAGAGCAATAAGAACACCTACCATACTTAGAACATCAAGGCCCAGATTGCCACTCCAGTTACACTGAGTACCCAGATCTACAAGGATCTTTATATCCACTCTTATATTCTCTGGAAACATGATGCAGTCTACAAATAAACTTTTATCATAAACTTAAATTACTTTCACAAGAAGCTAGATTATTTCATGGTCAATCGGAAATAAATAATTAAATTTACAGGAACATGCAGAACATTACCCTGTGGTAAGGGGGAAAATATTGCACAACATTCTAAATAAAACACAAATGTCCTCCCCTTCAGTTTATCACTGAAGACATCTACATTACATGGAGACTGGATCTTTGACCCTTACAGGTCACCTATAGCTGAAACTTCTTCAGGAGTTGGAAGTCCTGATGCTCTGTTTGTGACATCAGTCTGTATCTGTAGAAATGACTTTGATGTCACATGACAAGAAGGTATTATGACTTCAGCTCTAGAGTAATCATCAGCTGTAGAGGAACTGTAAATGACACAGCTCACATTTTCACATAATTACAAGTAACAGTAAAGAATGGAATGTCTGAAAATTCAAGGGATTTGGGAATGTACATGAGACAATTGCTGTTTTGACACCAACTGTGATTATTTTAGGGGAAGGAGAATGGCAAAACGTTCTGAGATTCTGAAAAGTTCTGATCAGCTGTGAGTAGTTCGGACAGTTATTCAAGCCTTATCAGAATGTTCAGATTTCTTTAGGTTTTTTTTTTGTTCTAAATACAAAAACTGATTTTAAAGAGCTAGTGTACTGATAAACTAATATTAATTATTAAAAGCAGTCAGCCATTACCTTTTATATCACAGGTACGTTTTCTTTTCCCTTTGTTTAATTAGAAGATTGTTTACCTAATGTTATTAGGTGTGATGTGTGAGACATCACTCTACCTGGAAGCTGGCATATCTATCAATATTCCCTGCACTACATCATCATCAGCACTGGGACCTCACTGACTGTGACATCACTGCTGCTTAAAAACAGCCACTCAGTGGCTGCCAAGTCATTAACCTGTGATGTCACTGTCAATGAGATCACAATGCCAGTGATGTAGTGGGGGGGGGGAGGTATAGGGATACATATGTCAGATGCCAGACTAAGAGCTGTTCCGCACATCCAGCACAATATTATCACATGGAAGACTTTCTAATGAGCAAAACAAAAAAGAAAAATACTTAGAAAAAAAAGTTACAACTGACTGCTTCTTACAATTTATGTCATTTACCTGTCTGTCTTTTTTGGCTTCACTAGCTCTTTAAATCAATTTCCACTCAAAAACTACAGCTAGGGAAAGGAAATACTACTATTGCAAACACATGTTAGAGTTGTACTAAATATAGACAGTATTGTATAGTTAGTGCCCCTTCTGCAACACCACTGTGATCAGGACCACATAATAGTTCATGCAACCCTGGCTAATTGGGTTCTTCCCCCACCCCAACCTTCTTTCTGGGTCTTATCATCACCCACAAACTTCCTTCATGATGAAAGCATGGTAGGGGAGTATACTGATCTCCAAAACCAATGTTTTAAATGTTGTCAGAACCTTTTCAGAACTTGAAAAAGATTCCAATAAGGTTATGTTACAACAACAACAAAAACAAACAAACAAAAAAGCAAACAAGCAGAGGTTCTGTACTTATCTGATCGGGTTCTCCCACCCCTAATTGTTTTTTGTTTGTTTGTTTTTTACCAGTGGTTTTCACTTCAGGCCGATGTTCCCATAGCTTGCAAAACAACCACACTGTCCATGCACAGGCTTAGAAATATGAAGCTACATTAGCTTAATAATGAACTGGGTAATCAAATTAAAAAGTGAAGCAGTTTCCATGTGTTTCATAATGTAGACTTCTGATAAAGACTGCCTATGATAACTACAATCTGAATACATTTCTAGCCATGGGTTAAATCACCCATCTGTTTGCTAGGATGCCAAACTTTCAGGGACTTGCTCACTTTGTTCTTGCTAAACAACTTTAAATCCATCACTTGAGTATGTATTTGACAATATGCATTGCAAACGTTTCATTTTAGAATTCATTTTTGTCACAAAAAATGTCAGTGCAGTACCTAGATGACTATATCTCTACCTGGCAGATGCTACAGTATAACAATGCCCCTTAATGATGAGACAGTGTTATTAACAATCAATCAATAAATAAATAAATAAACTTGGAAATTAACTGTTGGTAGTATTACTGAAACAGAACATTTTTAAAAACAAAACTTACTGAGATGAATACCCTAAACAAGAAAACGGAGGTGCAATTATCACCAACACGTTATCTGCATTATGTAATGCACATGATGTTGGTATATGGATCATTTTGCTAATATTTTAAACAGCTGAAATTGTTGGGCATCGATATGCTGTAACAGCAAAATTCTGCCTTGATTAAAGCATTACTGGTAGCTAAAGAACGTTTTCAGTTTGCTGCAATTATCCAGATGGTGGCACCTGCCACTTTAGGTGAAGAGAATATTACCGGCAATACTTTTTTTTCACAGCTGTACAATATGTGTTGAACTTGGGATATAATTAGAACTAAAAATGAGAGCAGCATCGTGCATCCTTACCATTGAGCTGTCTGTACACGATATCCTCCAGGAGAGAGAGTCTCTTCAGCACTGCCTCGTGGACAGGACGGGAGCCCTGGATGACGGACAAGTTGAACGGGTCTGCCCTAGAATGGACTCCGTAGATAAGGTCTCCAGTCTCTTCGGTGTGATGGGCCTGCACTTGGCCCAGAAGAGGAAGAAACCAGCCACAGCCACCAAGTTTAACACCAACAACACCTTCACTCTTCTCAGAGAAGCCATCAAACTCAGGATCTTTACACGCCCCAGTTTGGGAAGGAATGAGATGGCGAGTGGGCGAACTATCTGGAGTAATGACAACTCAGATTGGGCGTTGAAAGATGTATCACTCTCTACAGGTCTCTTCATGCACAAATCTATGTTCTCTAGACTTTTTATTATATAGAACGAATACAAGACTCGTCACTGCAGCTTTCAAAATCAGAAGGGAGGTATTACAAGCAAAACCGTTATTTGCAAATAAATTAAAATCCCAGAGCCTACAAATATGTTTTACCCACAATTTATAAAACACAACAGCTCTAGTTTATTTTGCAGGAATGGTTGGGACACAGAATACCTGATAAGTTACCTCTGGAAAAAATATTGAAGTTAACGCTGTCACTTGTACAATATATGAAAACTTGTTATTTAATACGGGTTACCATGCAAATATGCTAGTATATATTATTGTCCCATTAAGCCCAGTTGAATAATGCTATTTGCAGTGCAAATTATTTTACAGTTAGAAAGTCTATTTGTATGTTAAACTAATTTTATATATTGGGTCACATCTGATATTTAAACTTATTAAACTGTGAACTCATATATATTAATTACGCATATACCGTCACTTAATTTAACAATTTACACACACTCACAACACCGAATTCCAGCACGCAAAATACCCAAGCTATAATGAATATCTTTCATTCTCCGTTACAAAGCGAAAACAGCCGAGTACTAGTGCATGCCTCACAAGAGTAAACCAGGAGTAAACATTACTGACATTTCCATCTGCTCTATATGATATCCAACCACACAATGCCAAACACTGCTGATCAGAAAACTCAAGTAAACTCTTGGAAGAAGAGTATACCGGTATCTGCGATGCTACTCCTGAATCCTATTAATTGATATTTTAAAAGGTCAACTTTTGTCTTGCCGGCTTCCGCGGTCAGAAACGACTGCATCTGAGCTGATGTGAACCCCACCAGACCGACCATGAAAGGTAACCAATATGCCTTCACCTATCTCCTGGAGCCCAGGAAACGTATAAGTGCCAGTCCGGAATCGACAGCACGCGACGAAAATGACAATGCGGCAAACCTCTGGCTCACCCTCCCTATCCCTGACCTTCACGGTTACCCCCCAAAATCCGCCGCCTGCATGGGCTCTGCTGTGTCGTTCGTTTGCACACCCAGCTCAGCTCACATTTGGGTTGTCAGTGAAATCCAGCCCTACGACTTCCGTTTGCTACAATCTGCAACCTCACTGCAATGACAGAACCACTGAAACAAGCCATCTAGTTCTTATGTCGGTTCAAAGGAAGGCAGTCAGGCTTTAACGCCAGATTGGGGGTGCACCCTCCTGCATCTTTCCTCTCTGTTTGCCAGTTATTTCAGAGGCAGGCAAGCAAGCCAGCCTCTGATGTGGATGATGCATGCATCTTGGCTTCTTTTCTGGAGATGGCCGCCAGTAAAATCTGGACTGGATCGGAAGAGTGGCAGGCAGTTGTGAGAATAAAGGTTGAGATTAAACAGAGGGTCCTTGGGACATACTAATGCATTTCTTTTTCAAGTCGATTCCCCGTCCCAGTTTTCTCACACTGACGCAACATAAGTAGGCATGAGCACATCTGAGACTGTAGTGCCCACACAGCAGATATAAAACTGTAATTAGATGAAAAGGGGAATGGTCCAACAGTGTGAAGGAATTCAGGAAATGGCATTTTAATGGTATTTTTAGGTTATAAATAGTTTAAGATACAGAGGCCCATCATAATTCAGGGTACTCTATATCCAGGATATAAGGATCTCAAAATGAAGGCAAGTGGTTAAAGCAGCAGTGCATGTTATGTCACATTTTTTGACCTATACTTTTTTTATTCCATTTTAGATTGCCCCATACCTCCTATCTTAAATGATGCCCTTCTTTCTTCATTTTGAACCTATAACACTTTATTTTACATTTGAAATAGTGAAAAAGGGCTCCCTGTAATATGGTATTCCTTTTTGTAGATGACATCAACATTTTTTTTCCCTTTGGTAACTGGGTAAGACCGACTAGGCACAAGTGCCTGTTTTCTGGGGTGACCCAGGAGCACAGGAGGTGGGGGGTTAAGTGACTTGCTCAGAGTCAAACAGTATGAAAGTGGAGGTTGTGGCACTTAAGCCCTGGTCTGCAGGATATAGCAAGCTCATTCACAGTTTATTACTGTACCTGTAGGCTATATTGCCAGCCTAGAGGGTAAGCAGTAGGGTGGATACTCAGGAGGGGGTGGAGAAAATCAGCAGGGATATAGGAAAACTGAAGGAGTGGTCAAGGACATGGCAGTTGGGATTCAGTGCCAAAAAGTGCAAAATCGTGCATCTAGGTCACAAGAACCCCAGCGCTGAGTACAGGATGGGGGTATTGGCAGTCAGTAGACAGGAAAGGGACCTTCGGGTAATTATATCAAGGATCTTAAGGTGGCAGCACAGTGTTACAAGGTCATAGGCAGGGCTACTGGGACGCTGGGGTTGATAGGGAGAGGTATCACCAGCAAGAGGACGGAGGTGGTGCTGCTGTTGTATCTCTCCCTGGTACACCCCCACCTGGAGTACTGTGTTCAGTTCCAGAGACTGCACCCAAGAAAGGACATAGACAGGGTTGAGGCAGTTAAGAGGAGGGCAACCAAAATGGTGTAAGGGTTGCAAGGGAAGCCCTATGAAGAGACACTGCTGGATCCCAACATATAAACCCTGAGGAGAGGAAAGCAAGAGGTGACGTGAACAAAACCCACAAGTATCTCACAGGGGTGAATTGGGTACAGGAGGGGAGCCTTTTATAAATGAGGATGAGCCCAATGATGAGGGGGCACGTGATGAAGCTTGAAGGGAGGAGGTTCACGAGGGATGTGAGGAAATATTTATTCACTGCAGCAAACTGCCAGCTGAAGTGGTGGAGGCTAGAATGGTGGAGGGCTTCAAACATGCATGGGATAAACACAGGGGTATAGTAGAACAGAGGCAGGGAGAGGGAGGTTTGCCGGAGACCAATTAGGGTCTGTGGAGACAGAATAGGCTGGAAACACTTGGGCAGACTGAATGGGCCAAGTGGTCCTTTTCTGCTAAGACAGCACCAGACACTTAGATTTTATTGTTTAATGCAGGGGTCTGTGCCCCCCGCACCCTGTGGGTGGCTTTGCCCCTGCAGCCCCTTACTAAAGGATTCGCAACTCCAGGGAGGTGCAAAAGTTAAAAAAAAAAAACTGCAACCTGGCACAAAAAACAAGCTCACCCAGAACTGAACCTGACATCCTCCAACCCCAGCCTGCCACCAACCCACCATGCCACACAGCCAGCTTGGCAGCCCACCACCGCACTATGACCCACAAACCCTCCCTTCCTTTCCACCCATTGCACAGCATGGTCCACTCCCAACACCCCCACGCACATGTATAAGTAGTGACATCCTGTTGTTGTTGTTGCTCCCTGAAGAACTGGTGAGACTGAAATTGTTCTATCTGAATTGTGAATAATAGTTGGTTAAGAAGGGACTATTCCAGTCTGTGTTAGGACTGGATTGACTGTTTCCTGCTGAACTATATGATTGTTCTTGGGCTAAATCCTTCTGGTTTGGCTAATTTAGATAGTTTTATATTTTATTAGGTCCTTTTCTTCTGTGTCTACACTTACACAGAGGGTGGGGGGTTGGTTTTGTTTTTACAGGGTTTTTCTTTTGTGGTTGTGGTTAATTGGGTTATAGAGGAGGGGGTTTGATGTTAGTAGGGGGTATATGTTAAGGAAGAATTAGTGTATGAGCGGTTGAGTGGGGGAGATTTTTGTGTTAGGATAGATAAATATGTGTTGAGTGTTGTGTAAATTGGGGCAGGTTAGAATAGTGTACGGGTTGTCCCAGCTCTATGATCTGTGGCCCTTTATTACCCCCCTGGTATAGCTCACCGATGCCGGGAGGTGGGAATTGGAAGGAGATGTGTGGACAGAAGCTGGCAGGGAGCCCCGTACATGGGTGAGGGGAATAGGATAGAGGTGGTTGGGTGCAGAAGGAGCCCTGGGATGCAATGGGGTTTGGAAAGATGCTAGACAAAATTAATTCCTGTCCCCAGGGTTCCCATGAGATCAAGTGGGCAGGTAGCTAGAGGGCCTGCACTGTCCACCAATCCCCTGAGGGTGGTGCTATGCAATGCCAGGTTGATCAATAATAATACTGCAATTATTGCGGATCTGATTTCATCGGTCAACCTGGCTTGCATTATGGAAACTTGGTTGAGGGATGATGCTTGGCCAGTGCTGCAGGCCACCGTCCCCCCAGGTTATTCCGTTGTGCACTGCCCCAGAGTAGAACACAGGGGAGGAGGTGTGGCTATCTGTTTTAGAGCTGAGCTAGGCTTCACCGTGCACCCAGTGAGAACACCGGGTTCATTTGAATGTGTGGCCATTCTTGAGGGTCCGGGCACAGGCTGCAGAATTCTCTTGATATACCGTCCTCCTGGGGCAGTTGGAGAGTTCTTGCAGGAAGTGGGTGACTTCATGGTCAGTCAGACATTGGAGTCCTCCAGATGTTTAGTTCTGGGGACTTCAATGTCTGGCCAACGATGAGTCATCCAGGTGGAGTTATCACTTCCTTCAGCTGATGACATCACTGGGCCTGTAACAAACAGTTACTACTGTGACCCACCAGAGTGGACACATGCTGGACCTGGTCTTCTCACTGGGTCTTGAGATTGAGAATCTCAGGACTGATCGGGTCATTTGGTCTGATCATTGCACGGTGGAGTTCTTGCTCAGGGCACCCTCCGAGATCCCTCCCCCTGCAGAGATGGTGAGCTATTGTCCATTGAGGGGTTTGACCCCAGAGATTTTCTTTTGGCAGTGGCAAACCTATCTAGCGTGGACAGTGCATGCAGGGGAGGTGTGGGTGAGGCAGTTGATACCTATAATAGGGCAGTGACTGAGACACTCGACTCCCTTGAACCAATCTGTGTATGACCCAGATCTTCTCACTTGAGGTCCCCATGGTTTGATGGGGAGCTCAAGGCACTGAAGAACAAGGGTCAGAGGCTAGAGCATTGCTGGTGGGGGTCTGGCTTGGAGGCGGACAAACTGGTCCTGCATGCACACTACAGTGTTTACCAGGGGGCAATCAACCATAAGAAGGCAGTGTTCCTGTCCAGGGAGATTGCTGCCTAGAGAAACCGACCAGCGATGCTTTTTCGGACTGTGGACAGGTTATTACATCCTGCCTGTCTTCAGCCAAAAATAGCAGTTTCTGAAGCCTTGTGCAATGAGTTTACTCAGTTTTTCTCAGACAGGGTGTCCGCCATCAGGCAGGGAGTTCCACCAGTGGGCCGTACTATGGCCAACAGTGGTCGCCTGGATTGTCAACAAAACACTCCACCCAGTTGGGGGGAGTTTAAACTAATGGAGGTGGCTGATGTCATTGAGGTGATTTCAAAACTGAAGCACACATATTATAAACTGGACCAGGTGCCGACGTGTTTCTTAGTGGGATGTGCCGACGCTGTTGGTCCGGTGTTTGCCTTGATTGTCCGGTGCTCCTTGTCAGAGGGGGTTGTCCCAGATGCCTTGAAGGAGGCGCTGGTGAGACCTCTCCTGAAGAAGTCATGATTGGACCATGACATCAAGGTGAATTATCGACCGGTTTCCAACCTTTCATTTTTAGGAAAGGTTGTGGAGAAGATTGTGACGCATCAGTTGGGTGATCACCTTGTGGCATTTGATATCTATGAGCCACTCCAGCCAGGTTTTCGTGCAGAACATTCAACAGAAACTGCATTAGTTTGGGTGCACAATGATCTCCTCCGGGTGAGAGATCAAGGGGAAGGGACAATTCTTATTCTACTCAATCTCTCTTCAGCTTTTGGCACAGTGGACCATCGGGTGTTACTTGACCACCTGAGGGACTTCTGTGGACTCACTGGCACTGTCATTCACTGGTTCGAGTCCTTTTTGACAAACAGAAGACCGAGGGTGGTGATGGGGAATTTCTCCTCATCTTCTAGCCTTCTGTCTTGTGGAGTACCTCAGGGTTTGGTGTTGTCACCAATGTTGTTCGCCGTGTATATGCTACCCCTGGGAGAGATCATTAGGAAGCACAGCTTGGGGTTTCATTGTTATGCCGATGATACCCAGCTGTACTTATCCTTTACCCCTGGAACATTCAGTGCAGTGGATGTATTAAACAACTGTCTGGCAGAGATCAATGACTGGGTGGCCTCCATCTGATTGCGACTGAACCCCGATAAGATGGAGGTACTGGTGGTGGAGTCGAACAGGAGATGTGTGGGGTTGCCCCCGGGGCAGACTCTGGACTTGTTCTAGAGTCTGTCCCATTGATGGCTTCCTCTAAGGAGCGTAGTCTTGGTATGATATTTGACAGTGGTTTGACAATGGAATATCAGGTGTCTGCCATTGTCCAGGGGAGTTTTTTTCATCTGAGAAACATCGCCAGGATTAGGCACCTGATCCCGCCCCGGACCTACCCATCTTGGTACATGCATTTGTAACATCTAGTTTTGACTACTGTGATGTGCTCTACCACAGGTTCTCTGGAGGCACCCTCCATCGACTGCAGCTAGTGCAGAATGCAGCTGCCAGGCGCTGACAGGTCAGTCAAAATACTGCTACGGGAACTGCACTGGCTGCCAGTTCAATGAAGGGTGCTTTTCAAGGTGGACTTGCTCACCTATAAGATCCTACATGGACTGGGCCCTTGTTACCTGGCTGACCTTCTTACACCTGCTGCCTCAGTTTATCCCCTCCGGTCTTCCTCGAGGGGCCTCCTGATGATTCCCAGATTGAAAACAGCCGGCAAATGAGCTTTCAGTGTCGCCGGTCCTGTCATGTGGAATTCTCTCCCGCTATTGGTGAGGGAGGCCCCATCGGTGGAGACTTTTAAGACCCACCTGAAGTTTTATCTGTTTAGTCAGGCCTCCTCAGACTCTGTTTGATACTACTGTTATCAGTCCTTTTTAAAACTAAAGAGGGGTTTTATATAGTTATTGGGTTTGTATGATGGTATATTTTGTATTTATGTATGTGGAAATTAAATCTTTGTATTTTGTATGGCACCCAGAGCCTCTGGGTTTGGGCGCCAGAAAAATAAAATTTGCCTTGCCTAGTAGCAGAACCCCCTGTCCTGTCACCCTTCCTGCCCAGTAGCCCTGTGTAAAAGCGCTGTGATTGAGTTGCCCTTTTTTGGAAGTACTCAATCGCAGTCGACAAATACACAGGATATTGATTCTATGTTTCTATGTTTCTGTGAGTTGGACCAGGTTTTCATCAGTAGTCTCAGCTATTTTTGTGCACCAATTGTCTGATAAGGTCAGGGAGAGTATCTGATGCATGCTAGTTTATTTTGGTCACAACGAAATCAATGTTAAAACAATGATGAGTGTTCAAAAATAGGTAAGAATACTGATGAAAACTTGGTCCAGCTATATTAAAAGAAACACTCCTTTTATTATCTGAAATGTAAACAAAAGTGCTAAAGCAGATTCAAAATGAGAGGGCATGGTATTATACACGACAGTAGTTAAAGGGTAATCCAAAATGAAATTAAAAAAGTAAAGGTCACAATTTTCAATGCTTACATGCACTGCTGCATTGAAACATATTATCACCAAGTATCGTTAATTATACAATGGCTCCATAAATACTGGGTCCCGATTGGCTGGCTGGCATGATTTATGCATTGTAAATCGTGCTATCACCCAATGGTAAAAAGTGCCAGCCACCAGTCAGCTGCATCAAGAACCAGTCCTGAAATTCCTCCAACCCAAAAATCCCACTTAAATCACTTCAACTTCGCTCGCTGACTCCCTGCTGCTGAATACTCGCTCCCTGTCACATCCATCTCCATCACAAGTCACGCTCCCTCTATGAACCCCTGAGCATCGGCAATACGTTTCTGTATGAAATGACAAGCATTTGAGAAAAAAATAAAAAATGGGGTAATTTGTTTCAGCCATTGCCTCTCACTGACACCGAGCCTTCAGTCACAGATCCACTGCCCCCGATCAGCACCACTCCATCCCGGCAACCTACCACAACAAATGGATGTCTGTTCTGTTCCATTGACTGGTATGGCAATCAAACAGTACAACAAATATGAAACTTCTTGCCATTGCCACTCAGCACCCTGTAACTTCAGGTCCTCTCCAGTGTACCATGTCATCCTCATTTAATACGTTCGTTAACTGCCTGCTCCTCTGACTCTCACCCCCTACAGTTTCCATGTTCAGTGCTGCTGCTGATCCTCATCCCCAATTCTTCACCCTGTGATACAGAAGCAGCACTTCAGGAGCGATATGTGGACCAGTGCTCAACATTCCCACAAAGTTGTTAAATACCCCACATCTCACAGACTCTCTCGCTCTCTCTTTAAGAAAAAAATAAGTAAATCACAGCATATCACTGTCTGTGTATGCAGCTACTTTGCCATACAGGAGCAGCAACACTGCAGCCATACCAACAGTCCTAGCAACACAGGGCTATTTTTTCTGACGCAGTAACAAATGCACTGAAAATACATAAAAATACCCTCCAAAACATTTACATTTATTTATTTTTTCTGTCTCAAAAAATAGATGCCCACTGTATAATCACAATATACCCCTCGAGGGTGTGAGTAATGGCAGGATTTACCCACGCCTTTTGTGGTTTCCTCATTCGGTCTGCGGCCCCATGAGCAAACCACCACACCAAGCGTGAGTAAATCCTGCCATCACCCACACCCTCTCGTGGTATATTGCTTAAACAATTTCACATTGAGAGGCATTATGATCTAATGGTTAGAGCACAGGCTTGGGAACAAGTAGTCTGATGTTTGAGAAGCAGTTGTTTACTTCTAATAAATAGATAACTTACTTTATTTGTTGTATTTTGATATGTTAGTAATTACTTTCTACTTTTATTATAAAATATGTGTTAGTGCAGTGAAACAAGTGGCTTTTGACCTTTACTTTTCACACTGCTAGTAAAAAATAATTCAATAGAATTCTGGTATTGTGATGTCAGAAACTGTCAGATACTTAGGAGCCCAATGTATTTCAATGAGAAACTAATTCTATTTCTCTTTTTTCTTCCCAAAAGAAATAAATACTTCTTTCAGCAACAAACTTCGCCTTTCATATGTTCTCACTATTGTGGACCATCTGTATGATTTTACACTTATTTAAAATAATAATTGGATTCTCTTTTCTGCTTCCCAAGTAAAAATTTGCTTATGAAGCAAATGTCACCTACTGAATTATAATAATAGATCACACATTACCAAAAATCACAAATGTTTGTTAAATATACAATATTTTTTGCTAGAAAGTGTTATTTTTCCATGAAAATGCGACAACAGATTTGCAGTTTCCTATTGAAATCCACTGGCAGCCTTGCCATGAAAGAGTTTCTAACTTCATAATACAAGCATTCCATTGGATGTTTTTTTTAATAGCAGTTGGCATAATACAAATAAAATGAAGAAAAGGCAAGTAAAGAGCAAACTGAATAATTGTAGAAGCATCTGAAGGTCTCCAACCATCATTCTTTAAGATATACATTCTTACTAAGCAATTGCCCTTTAAAGCAGAACTGCAGTAACAATGTACAAAAACATGTGTTGTGCAGAGTGTATTGATTTGAGTGTGTAGTCCTGGCGTGTCCTTCCCTTTGGTTGCAATTAAATGTTTTTATCTATATTAGTCTGCTAGTGTTATGGTAGTTTTATGGCTCATTTGGATCTCCATCTTAGCAAGATTTATTGCTCTTCTTTTTTATACAGTGCCTCCTGTCTCATGTGACAGTGAGGCATCTGGGACCACTGCTTCAGCAAGTACTGGAGATAGGAGCCTGATGTTCTGGCCCACACTAACTCTAATTCAGTATTTTAGTTTTCTTTGTGTGTGTGTGTGTGTGTGTGTGTGTGTGTGTGTGTGTGTGCGTGCGTCAGGTCTAGCCAGCAGAAGTAAATGTTTTCATTTAATCAAACTGCACACAGCCATAAAAAGAACAAATCATCCCGGATCATCATTGCTATAACTATTGCTATAACTATTAAAGACCTTAACTGTTTTTGTACAGAATAACCCACTCAATTAGCCCTCAAGTATTTGCTAAACTGTAAATGTAGCTTTTAGGGCTCACTGGATAAGGAAACAAACTGAAAATCACAGATTTACAGTTGTAAAATTGACTCTAAACCAGTACTTGCTGAATCTACGGTCCTAGATACAGTACACAACTATCACATGGCACAGGAGGCATTGTAGGAAAAAGAAGAGCAATAAACCGTGCTAAGGTCAAGAGCCCCAGGGGCCATAAAATTACCATACAACTAGCAGGCTAATATAGAAAAACTCCTACTAGCAGACAAAGGGAAGGACACACTAGGACTACACACACAAATCAAAACACTCTGCACAACATACATTTGTTTTTTTTGCAAATTCTGACTGTAGTAATCATTTAAATAGGCACTAAGGTTTGATGGGGTGTTGGGTATGCTGGTTTTACTACATGCCCAGGGATGTAGTAATGCATGATGACACAGGTCGAGGGTCTTCAGCCCCTCAAAGTTTGATAACACCAGTACAACCAACACCCCAAAGTGTCTTATTGCACTTACAACATTTGTATTTGTATTTATTTGTTGTAACAGGAAAAGGCTCTGTTGAGCAATACTGATTTACAAGGAGGTTGTGGTTAGGACAGCAAAAATCAAAAATTCACAGTGACACTTATACAGAATATAGTGATATGATACACAGTGCAGTTGAATCATGCACAGTGATTAACAGAGTGAAAAAAACAGATTCAAATGTAAAAGGGAAGGAAAAGATCCAAAGTAAAATTGGGCTCCTGGGGTGCTGTAAGAGTAGGAGGAACAAAACCAAAAGGAAAATGGGGATCTACTGGGGTGCTGGGAGGGAAAGCTGAGAGTGTAAAGGATCCAAAGGACAAAGAGGAGTTTGTTGTAGTGCTGGGAGGGAGCACTGATCTGGGACAGGGAGGAAAAAATTCAAAACATCAGCCTCTGTTGCAAGCTGTGGGGAGGGAAGGCTAAGTTGGGAATAAGAGGAATCACTCCAGATGATGAACAGGGATTGTTGGGAGTGCTGGGAAGGAAAGCTTTTTTTTATTTTGAACATAGATTTTTACTTATGTTTCAAATACAGGAAAGAATGGCAACCATGTACAAAATTTCCATAACAAGAAAATACATTGCATATTGTTTCACAAAATAAATTATATAAGAGTCCATAATAAGGTATTCAGTATGTTGAATAAAAATAGTAATTCTAAAAAGTTCTCACTTGACATATGAAAGAAAGGGGCTTTATACTTTGGTAAATAAATCTGTTGATTTGTGATGATGTAACTGATTCTTTCATTGCTGGCTGTGGATCCCACCCAGTCTAGCCATTCTCTTACAGTTGGGGATTTTGGACTTCTCCAGTCTTTCAAACTAAGTCTTTTGAATGTTAAGGCTGCAGACAGTAACAATCTCTGGTGATTTTTTTTCCATATTCAGAAGCAAGGAAGTATCTCCCAGATAAAACCATCAGGAGAAAAGGGTATTGTTGTATCAAGTATTTGTTGACACTTGTCATGAATTTGTTTCCAAATATGAGGGGGAAAGGGGACCAGAGCTATGTATTCTTTTGATTCATTTACTCTTTTCTGAATATGCATCTGCTTCAGGTACAAGATGACTACCAAATCACCTGATAAAGTAGTATATGACAGCTTATGTCAGCCCGGATGGAGGGACTGATGTTCTCTTAAAAAAAGCTAACTGGAAGGATTGGGAGGAGGCAATAAAGCACAACCCCAGAGGGTAGTCCTACTTGGAGATGTTCCCATGTTGGACAAAGGATCCAAGTGCATGTCATAATGCTAGCAAGCAGGTGCTGAAGGATGGACACATACACACACACACACACACACACACACACACACACACATTCTCTCAAAGGGGGTTGGGACAGCACAGACCTGTCGCTCAAAGGAAATGAGACCCCTCTCACGGGATTAAGAAATAAATTGAGGGGTTGTAGGAAAGCTCTCTCTCTCTCTCTTTCGCTCTGTCTTGGACTTGGAACACCTAAAATGCCAGAGCCCTACAGCTAGAGATCTGGTAAGAAAGACAGCTTAAGAAATAGCATTTTCTTCAGACAGCAGCAGGTAAATGAATAGTTGTTTAAAGTGAGAATAGCTCAGATTCTTCAGCCTGCAATCTGATTTGTATAACTTCCATTTATTTTACTTTCTAGTAGACTGCAATCCTTTTGTCTGACTGTATATAAATCATAGAAACATAGAATTGGATGGCAGATAAAGACTGCTTGGCCCACCTAGTCTGCCCATTTCCCTACCTAACAGATAAGCTGCAGATCCTAGTTAACCAACAGCCTACTTCCTCCCACGTCCCACTAGAATTGCCTTATGTCTGTCCCATGCATTCTTGAATTCCCCCACTGTTTTTGACTCTATGACCTCCTCAGGAAGGCTGTTCCATGTATCCACAACCCTCTCTGTGAAGAAATACTTCCTCACATTACCTCTGAGCTGTCCCCCTCTGTCTTCAAATTGTGCCCCCTTGTTTTTGCACATCTCTTTTTCTGAAAGATGCTACCCTCTTGGACTTTGTTGATTCCCTTGAGGTATTTGAAGGTTTCTATCATGTCCCCCCCCCCTTTCCTTGAGGCTATACATCTTTAGTTCCTTTAGTCTTTTTTCATATCTCTTCTGATGCAGACCCTGCATCATTTTGGTTGCCCTCCTCTGGACAGCCTCCACCCCGTCTATGTCTTGGCAGAGATGGGGTCTCCAAAACTGTACACAGTACTCCAGATGTGGTCTTACCAACTGTACATACAGAGGGCCAACAACTTCCTGTTTTCTACTGGTGATGCCTCTCCCTATGCATCCCAGTGTCCCCCCAGCCCTCCTTACTGCCTTCTCACATTGCTGGTCCACCTTTAGGTCATCTGATATGACTACCCCAGGTCCCTTTCCATTTCTGTTGTTGTCAGTATCTCACCCCCCATTGTGTACTCTTCCCCTGGATTTATGTTTCCCAGGTGCATTACTTTGTAGTTCTTTGCATTGAATCTAAGCTGCCATACATTTGACCATTCCTCCAGCTTTGCCAAGTCCCTTTTCATCCTTTTCACCCCACTTTGTGTATCAACCCTGTTGCAAATCTTTGTGTCATCTGCAAAGAGACATACTTTCCCTTCCAGTCCCTCTGCAATGTCACTTATAAAGACATTAAAAAGGACTGGTCCCAGTACTGAACCCTGTGGTACCTCACTAGTAACCCTCCTTTCTTCACTGTGGACTCCATTTACTATTACCCGCTGTGTCCTGTTGTCCAACCAGTGTTTTACCCAGGCTACCACCCTAGGACCCACTCCCAGGCTGGCTAATTTGTTTATTAATCTTTTGTGCTGGACTATGTCAAATGCCTTGCTAAAGTCTAGGTAGGCCATGTCCACAGCCCCCCCCGGTCTACTGCTTTGGTCACCCAGTCAAAGAAATCAATTAGATTTGTCTGACATGACCTTCCTGCTGTGAATCCATGCTGCCTTGGGTCCTGTGCCCCACTGGCCTCTAGGTACTCAACAATTCTTTCCTTCAGAAGTGATTCCATCATTTTCCCTACCACTGAGGTCAAACTGACAGGTCTGTAGTTTCCTGCCTCTGTCTTGCTCCCACTTTTGTGAAGGGGAATCACATCAGCCCTCCTCCAGTCCTCAGGTACCATCCCATCCTCCCATGATTTATTAAAAAGGGTAGTCAGTGGAGTTACTAGTTCTTCCCTTAGTTCATTTAAAATCCTTGGGTGAATCCCATCAGGCCCCATTGCTTTATTCACCTTCAGTTTTAAGAGTTCTTTCAGAACCCTTTCTTCTGTGAAAGGACTAATATCAACCCCCTCATCCAGAGTGCTTCTATTGACCAGATTAGGTATTTCCCCCTGTTTTTCCATTGTGATTACTGAGCAGAAGTATTCATTCAGTATCCCTGAATTTTCACTGTCTCTCTCTGCCCAACCACCTTCCTCTTTGTTCAGCCTTAGTATCCCTGCCTTAGTCTTTCTTTGCTCCCTAATGTACCTATAAAAGGTTTTATCCCCCTTCTTAACTGAGTTGGCTATCTTTTCCTTGGTTTCAGCCTTTGCTATTCTGACTGCCTTACCCGCTTCCTTCTGCTTTAACTGGTACAGTTCTCTGTCCTGCTCCTTCTGTGTTTCCTTATACTTCCTGAATGCTATCTTTTTTCCCCCTACCTTCCCTGCCACTTCTTTTGAGAACCATAGTGTTTTTTTCTTTCATTTTGATTTGTTTATTTGCTTCACACAAAGACTTGCTGCCTCTGTGATGGCAATTTTGATGTTTCCCCATTGTTTCTCCACCCCACCTTCTTGCTTGTTTGCTAGTGCTTTTCTGAGGCACTCTCCCATTTTGACAAAATCAACCCTCCTGAAGTCCAGTACCTTCACTTTTGTGTGGCTTGACTCTACAGCTAAGTTTATCGTGAACCACACTGTTTGGTTGTCGCTTGTTCCCAGATGGCTATCCTCTCCAAGATCAGAGATCCTCTCTCCATCCCCATTTGAGAGTACCAGGTCTAAGATTGCTCTCTCCCAAGTGGGTTCCAAAACTAGCTGTCTGAGGCATGCCCCCTGTAGGGCATTGAGAATGGCCCTGCTCTTGGATGTGGCTGCAGCAAAGGTGCTCCAGTCAACATCTGGCATATTCAGGTCCCCCATGAGCAATATCTCCCCTTTCTCTGCCATCCCAAGGATGCCTTCTATCATTTCCTTGTCCATTTCCTCCTTCTGAGACAGAGGTCTGTATACAACCCCTGTGCAGATTGTGGAGCCATTTCCAGTCTCCAGGGTGACCCACAGTGCCTTCTCTCCTCCCTGTTTGCCCTTTAGTTATGTTGCTTTGGTCCCTTCCCTTACATAGAGAGCTACTCCTCCTCTTCTTCCCTCCCTGTCCCTCCTGTAGCTTGTGTGCCCTGGTATGTTGACATCCCACTCATGGTACTCTGTGTACCATGTTTCTGTGACTGCCACAATATCCAGGCATCCCTCTTCCATCAAGGCCACCATTTTAGGGAGCTTTTTACCTAGACTATGGGCATTGGTACTCATTACCCTCCATTTTTTATGGCTTTATTTCTTTTTGCCCCATCCCTGTCCCTATTGCCTTTGTCTTTTTTTCCATTTACCCCTGCCCTTCTCCCTATCGACTGCTCTATTTTGGTGTTTACCTGACTAATTAGCCTGATTTTGGGGGGGGACTAGGATTTCCCTTCTCCTCTTCAGTGCCTCCCCCCTTGGCTAGTTTAAATGCTTGCCACTGAAGCATTTAAACCTATCACCTAGGATCCTGGTTCCCCTCCAGGAGAGATGCAGACCATCACGCCTGTATAGGCCTGCATCTCTCGAGGTGGAGCCCCAGTCCCCAGTGAAGCCAAAGCTCTGAGCTCTGCACCAGCTTTTCAACCAGTCATTAAATCCCATGGTGCAGAGTGCCCTAGCCTCATCCATGCCATAGACAGGTAGCACTTCCAAGAAAGTTACCATTTGTGCTACTTGTCTAAGGCCCCTCCCCAACTTCACAAACTCCTGTTACACTGCTCTGATCCCATTCTCAGCCAGGTCATTCATCCCAATGTGGATAATGACATCCAGCTCCCTCCCCCTTGTTGCTGCTCCCACGATCCTGAGGATTCATTTCATGTCCCTCCAAGCCTTGGCGCTGGGCAGGCACCTTACCTCCCTTTCCCCTCCCTCCCCCAGTTCTATCCCTCTAACAATTGAGTCCCTCACCAGGAGTTGTTTCCTTCCCCTGTGGGGTCCTGGGCCACCCTTCTGTGGATCTCCATTGTGGAAGTTCACAGCATCCTCCTTGGTCTCCACTGCAGGTGCTTCCATAGAGGAACCATGCTTCGCTAGAGTGGCAAATGAATTGTGGAGAGGCACAACTGGAGGGATGCACCTCTGTTCCACCACCCTCACCCTCTCTGAGCCCACTGTGGTCCAACCACTCCTCTTTCTTGGCAACCTCTGAAGTAGTAGTGGTGGCCTGGGTGGTCCCTGGGTGGGGGAGCAGGTTTCCCGAATCCTTGCCAGGTCAGCATGGAGACAAACAACCTCCTCCCTCAGACCAGAGAGGTGTCTGAAATTAGTGCACAATGCAGTTTCCAGAATGTCTCCCAGTAGTCTGCTGCTCCACACCTAGTGCATTGCACCACTCCCCACATGTCTGTGTCCCTTCCAGTTATAGATGCTTTTTTTTGTTCTTGTTTTAGTGTGTGCAAGCTTGTGAGTGTCTCTACCCCCATTCAGTGTGCTGTGTTTTTAAGGATGTGAACAGGTGTATGTTGTTAGCAGTTTTGAGGAAGTGATGTCAGAACCCCTGCTATAAAGGAAGGTATGTGCTTGGGGCGGGTGGGGTGAGGGGAAGGGTGAGTGGGAGTAAACCTATGCTGTCCAGAAACAATCACCTACAACTCTTACCCTCCACTCCGGGGAGTGCCTTCCTTCCTTTCAGACACCTATTTCACAAAGGCTAAGTAACAGGTCTAGTCACAGCTGACTGCCAATATCTCCCAGCTACAGTTCCTCCCTGGCAAATGAAAGTTAAAACTAAGAAAAGTCCACCCCAAAAACAGAATCAATACTAGTTACTTACGAAGGTACAAAAAGTAATAATTCAGTTCAGTGTAGTCTAGAAAATAACCTCCTTGATTCAAGGAAGCTGTGGCTGCTTTCTCACTCTTCCTGTCTTCAATATGAGAAGGAGACTGCAACACCTCTGAGACAAAAAAAAAACATTTTCAGCAAAAAATAAATAAATAAAATAGGGGCAAACAGTAATTTTGCTTAGCCTAATGATAAAAAGTCACAAAAATTTAAGTACCACCTGTAATAATTTCACAGAAGATATACCCTGTAAGAAACACTTTGCTACAGAGAAAAATAAAGCAGTAACAGAAGATATACCTTGCAAAACACAATTTGAATCAGAAGATTACAGCAGTAATCTGTTAGCACACACCTGTAGGCACACCTTGTAATAATGCAGCAGAAGGTATACCCAGCAACAGCAATGTGAATCTGAGAAAAATAAAGCAATAAAATGTTAGCAACAAACAGTAACAATCCCTGTGAGTGCAAAATAAAAACAACAACACACAGTAAATCTGCCTAGCCAAAAGTCTTAATCCTTTCCCTTACTCTGGTAAGATTCTTAGTTCTGTCCTTTCAAGCAAGCTAAAAGGAAAGAGCTCAGGTGGAGCTCAGGTGAAGCTAGGTGCTTTGGCCAGCAAACCTAGCCTTCCACCTGTTGTAAATACTTGTAGTCTTGTAGTAAAGCTTCCATTTTTATAGAATGAGTGGCTGCTTGTTTTATTTAAAAGGGTAATTCTACTATTTCTGCTGGACTCTGTTTGCAGTCCATCTCGGAAGGCACACTTTACCCACAGTTATTGTGTTGACCTTCTTGACCTTGAGCAAAGGCAGAGGTAAGAAAAAGTTTCTATGGGTCCTGCTGGGAAAAACTCATGGTGGTGGCAGTGAACTTGAAGTCCCTGGTGAGGGATTTTTATCATATTGGTGGTAACAGTGGGATCAGTGTGGCAACTGGTACCAGTACAGTGCAGAGCAACATACAGTGTGCTTTCCAGTGAGGCAGGAACTCTGAAAGAGAGAGAGAGACAGCACACTGGTGATGGAATCCCAGCAGAAATATACCTTGACAGTCACAAAACAGGATTTCAAAAGGTTGCATTGTTTACTACTGTTTTTTTATTTCTAGACAGCTTAGTTCAGCATAGCTAGAGAATATGAACTCCTCAGGCTATGTCAGATTTCAGGTACAGTAGCTTTGTGAGCTGATCAGCAGTCAGTCACTGAGGACAGTGACCCAGGCAGAGAGACTGTGGTCGTAGTAGCTGAGCAAGGAGGGCACCTTGTGTCACAAGCTGGGGAAGCTGTGCAGTCCAATTAACTGCAGCTTGAGATCCTGAAGGCAGAGCTTGCACTGCAGGTTGCTGAACTGCAGAGGGCAAGGCTGGAGGCTGAAAGGGAGAAAATAAGGCTGGAGGTAGAGGAAAGATTCTCCAGCATGAGATCCTTATGCGAGATCAAAGAGAAAAGATTCACCAGCATGAGATCCTTATGTGAGAGAGAGAATGAGCAGACTGAGAGAGAGAATGAGCAGACTGAGAGAGAGAATGACAGCATGAGATCAAGATGGAAAACTGCACCAGCAGACACCATGACAACCTATAAGTAATGGCAAAAGGGGTTCAACCCACACAGCCATGATTAATTCTATGTAAAATCCTTAAGCTTTCAAAACTACAGAACCTTCAGAAGGGAAATGCATCAGAGTCACATAGTGCCTGATATGTCGCCTTCACCTTGCCATCGCAAATCCTAACAAAAGGTTTTCCTTTGTTTATAACAAGAGCTATAACCAACTAAATTCGCATTTTGAAAAATGAAGCCATGACTCTGGGCATCTGCATTACCATCGATGCTAATGCACATGCCCAGAGAAATGGCTTCTTTTCTCAAAATGTGAATTTAGCTGGTTATAGCTCTCATTTTAGGCAGTGAGGTGCTGTTTCAAAATCTAGAAAGTAAGTAGTACAATGCACATTATTTTATGCACAAGCTGCACATTTTTGCAAACTCATGCATGAAATAGTTTACCCAGAGCACAGTGTGGCATTACCTTTCAGGGACGTGCAGGAGCATCGGCCAACAGCTTCAGGGGGACTGTTCTCATTTTTACTTTTGTCAAAAAATATTAAAATCATATTTTTCAACAAATCAGGTGGTGGGCACGCATTTTATAACACCACTACTTTCATAAAGAGCACTTATGTAGTACATTTGAAAAACTATAGAAATTCTGACAGTGTCCCTTTAAATTTCATGTGCACCCAGGATGCATCTGGAAACAAGCTTCAGCTTAGTGTGCCTTTCCTGGCCTCAAATTATAAAATAAAATGAATAAAAATCTGCAGATTACCCCGGTGATTAGCAGCTTTTCCCAACCTGTGGTTATGTAGCGGCAGAAAGCATTCCTCACAGTCACTAGACTCAAATGGATAATTGTCACCTCCTACCCCAAGGCGATCAAAATGTTGATGGTGGGAGGAGGTTTAACTTAAGTGTATGGTGTATCTGCAGATTGCTCAGATATGTAGCAGCTCTTCAGGGCATGGGACTAGTTTATCTGCAGATTGCCCAGATATGTAGCATCTCTTCGGGGCCTGGGATTAGTGTATCTGCAGATTGCCCAGATATGTAGCAGTTTTTCAGGGCATGGGATTATGTAGCAGCAAAACTGTAGTTCCTCACAATCATAAAACTCCATGAATAAGTATCATCCCTATCTCCAAGGCCATTAAGGCTAATGGGAGGGGAAGGAGAAATTGGTCCATCAGCCACAGTGTCTGTGTGAGCCGCAGTGAACAAACATAGAACACTGATTTAGTTGCTCCAGTACCCATTTAAAAAAATCCTTTCTTAAGGAGGTACAGAGGGCCCACCTGGGATGTGGAGGGCCTTGGCTGGCTCATGCAAATGGGTCATTGCAACAATATACACAGCAAGGCATTGCAGAGACTGGGGTGCATGAGGATTGCAAACAACAAATCATATGCAATAATAATGCATTGATAAGATCCATAACTAAAATCTGGGTCAAGATAAGGATCAGGATAACACCCAGGACCAGTCCAAACACACAAGGGGACCTCTGATAAAAATTTGATGTGCCACCTCTAGGGCAATTGTTACTTGTCAGAAGAGGCCTTGAAGTGTTCCTTGAGCTTGGCCTTTGCAGACTGGAAACTGGGTGAGGAAGTAGGTGAGGTAGGAAGGTTATTCCATGTGTAGGCAAGTCTATATCTAATAGAAGCCTGCCTGAACTGTATCTATACCAAGGAATTTGTATATTTATTTATTCTATCAGGAAAAGGCTCCATTGAGCAAGCCCATTTACAAGAAGGTCCTGGGTAGGACAGCATGCAAATCTGATACCTTCTTCTGATCACTAGAAATAGGATGAATTGGACCATATCTTTACAGAGTGGCATGGTAAAGGACCATCAATGATATACCAATTTTTAGACACTCATGGAGTGGTCACCTTTGCTTCTCTACAGGCTGCATTCTTCCTCCCTAATAGCCACCACTATTGGTATCTCCAAGTGAGAATCTTTTTATCTCAGAAAAAAACTCCCAGAAATACATTCCCAAACCCTATGAAGGACTTCATGAGACTCCTATTGGAGGCTATTAAGGGACAGGAACAGACACATTTAATTGGCCAATTATATAAAACACTTAGAGATAAGTGGGCTGAATCAACAAGAGACATTCTGTTAGCCTGGAACCAAGAATTAAACACACAGATAACGTATGAGAAATGGCTAGAACCCATTAGTCCATCTCTGAAAATCACACAAGCACCGTATTGGTTCGAATTCATCTGGAAATGTAGAATTCATTTTTTAATACACCAGATAAGTTAGCCAGATTCTTACCTGGGAACTGGGGTCCCCGTTGGAGGTGCTGTGGAGAGTTAAGGGTGAATATTACACATATTTTTGGGGCTTGCACAAAGATTTCTCAATATTGGCAGGATGTGGCAGAAAGTCTAAAGCAACTGGTGGATAAAGAGCTCATGTTAACACACCAATTGGTATTGCTTTATTTGGGTGTGGATGAAGTGACTCCACCAAAAAGAGCAGGATATACCTTTATTTGGCAGCTGCAAATAAGGTGATTACATGCCTGTGGTGAACTACAGCCCCGCCAACACTTTCACAGTGGTATTCAGTGATGATTGAGGTTTACCACCTGGAAAGGATGATAGCCTATAGGGCAGGTAGGGTTAAACAATTTGAGCTAGAATGGAGACCTTGGGTCTTTTATATTACCCCATTAAATAAATAATTTATCCCCTGATTAAGTTACAGGGTCAACATATTTTTGAGAATGGAAAACCCTCTCTCATCAATGCTGTATTAAGTTATATATTTATAATCATAACCTCTTTCTCATATTAATTTTAGTATTGTATAAAGCTAATACTTGCTGATAATGTATGCTCTGAGGAGAAGTGTTTAATATTGTCCTGCTGTAAGAAATTGATAGCAAAAATAAAGAATATATATAAAAAAAGAAACAAATGGAATGAATTGGGGGAGGGGGCAAATAACTTACTGAGATATTCCAGTAGTCTGCCTGACCAATATTTGGCACCTAACAGAGCTGTATGGGGAGAGTGCCTCAGCATGGAAGGGGCCCAGTCCAGCTCCTTGTACATAGTACAATGGTGAGTATGGGGAGGACAGACAAAAACACATCTACAAAGGGCATTGAAAAGGGGGAAGCATAGATAGGGAAGTATTAGGGGCTCCAGAGAATGTCACATCCCCATAGCTGAGCAGTGGGAAAAGCAAGCATTCTACTAGTTTTCCTGGTGCTAAGAGGGAGATTATTGTTTGCCCTGTAAAGGCCTCCAAGTCTGGAGAAACACTCCCCCAAAATGTAGTTTATGTGGAGGGAGCAGTTGAGATGTTGGTCTAGGATTATCAAAGGTATTTTAGGAAGCTACAGAATCAATGGGGTCACCTGATAAAACATGTAGCTTTAATGTTACTGATAATGATAAAAAATAAAGTATAAACATGATATAAAATAATGATTAATGAAACTTAGCACTCATGGCCAAGACAAATAATTATACATTTTTCTGTTTTAATAATGACACATGCTTTTATTGACACACATTGTTCAGAGTGGGCTATGTTCTCAATGCTATTTAAGTTAAATCAGTTTAAATATACCATTCATTCAAGTAGGTGTATACACAGGGAGGTTTTATTAATTGTGTTTAATTAGCACTTGTATACCTTTAATTTAAACAGAAGTGTCCTGTAATAATTAGTTTGGAGCCATTTGAAAAACTTGTTTGCATATCTGGTTTTCTCCACTGAAATGGAGTTTGAGCTGTGCTACGTGCATTGGGTGGCAATTTTCATTTCTACTTAGCTGCATATATCAAATAGATAATTCAATAAAATACGGTTTAGAAAAACAATCCATGTTACTGTACAAGAGTTTTTAAAACAGCTACTCACTTAAAACTCTTTCACATTAGCTCTGCCAATCAAGGCAATTAGCAGGCATACATTCAGTACGACTGAAAGTACAAGATTTCAGAGCATGGGTAAAATGGAGACTATGTAAGCTTGAAGCAATAAAATATTACAGATTTACTTTGTGTCTCTGCTTGGGTAAGGAAGGCCTGAGGCCTGTCCTGGAGAGGGAGTTTAGTTTGTGTTGTCTTGGACCCTCTAGGGTACTCAGCAGAACCAGGAGGAAACCATTGCTACAGCACTAGTCTGCAAAAGTGAAATGTCCAGTATAGCCTGTACTTGGATTTCCGAAGCTGTGTTGTTCTTTTGCCCTCTCAGGGCAGTGTATTTAGCCCCTCTGTATCACTCCTTGGCATTTATTTTTATATGCTTTCAACTGTATATTGTGAAGGCAGCATGAAGTTCGAGACTTACATGCTGTTTGAAGTAAAGCTAGTGTTGAATTACCAGAACACCCCTAGGGCCTTGTATATAATTCTCTCTGCCCCTTTTCACAGCTGCTGTCTTCATCCCTTTATATATTACAACTCTGTAGATTTATTGACTCTATTTATTGAAATGCATGCATTTTGTATTCCCTTGTTGTTTCCCAGCCCTCCCTCTGCCAGGTCGCAGCTGGAAATGAGCCCATCATGGATTCTGCTTGCTTACCTGGTATAATATGTTACAAACAAACAAATAAATAAATAAAATATCATGTGTCTAATGCATTCATTGCATACCTATTCAATTCAAGGCAAAGTGGCATAGGAAACAGAAAGTCAAAATATTAAATTATGTACAATTTGTTCACAAAATAAATAATTAGGTTCACAAGTTTACAGGAAATAACATTATGTCAAGTTCTTAATTTCAGTAGCCGAAGCAGATGTAGGTGAGTCTATATCCTCATTCTTAGAGTTGCTTTCACATTAACTCCTCAGAAATGCTGAAATTTGACCAATCTCAAAGAGAATGTTGATTTTACCTTTGTGGATTATTTTGATCTTGGCTGATGCCAGCAACTGGCACTGGGCTCCAAATTCTAGTATCTCCTAACAATAAGGCAGAAAAAATGAACAGTGCCATTGTGTATCATTGGAGAAATTTAGATAGATATAAAATCTGAAACAATTATACACCAAGTGCTCTTTGATCCTTGCAAGTCTCATAATGAGGCCTCTGTCAGACTCAAAATCAAACAAAATCATAATGGTTTCTTTTATGTCAGAGCCTGGGCCATATCAGAAGTTGTCTGTTTAGAAGAAGGTGCAGCTGTGGGTTTACTTAAAGTGGTATTCTTTTGTTGTTTTTTTAACTCAAAAGTCTGTTGTTAAAATGGGTAGGTTATCGACTCGGAGACCAAACACCATAACAAAGGCATTTTTGATAATTTTGCAAAGGGTTTGAAAACAATTACTCAGGAAAATAGGTGAACGAAAAATGCACAGATTTTTATAATGAGCTTTGTTTTCCAGTTTTTGGGATACTGCATAATTTTCTTGGATCACATCAGCAGCTGTTGCTTCCACTGAGTGCAGCTTGTTTGATATCCTATTAATTATCTAGGTATTTTTTTTACTTGGTTTGTAATATCATTCCATGTCTCTGTACTTAATTAGCTTGTAACATTATCACAGTTCTCTCTGCTTCATTTGGCATTGTTTTACAAGAAGTCTTCTTTTGAATTCAAAGCACCAGAATGCATGTCATATTTCACAAACTAGGTTAAGATGTAGACTCCTTTAAGGATTCAGTTGTATGCTTTGTATGAGTACCTGTATGTCTGGCAGATGGTAAGGTTTGAGTAATTTCAGCAGGCTTTTCTATTTTAGGTTGTTTTTGTCCTGTCCCAACCTCCCCCAAATCACCAGTGCTCCCAAGTCTACCAATAGATGAAGCTTGTAGCTGTCTTGTTCTTGAGTTAGCTTGTTCAAAACTATAGGTGAGTCAAGAGGTGGTTGTGCTTGGGGGTCAGCTATGAGCTTAGATGAGCTGGGTAGCCTCCCAGCTCTTCCTGGTTCTCTGTGACAGTACTATAGATAGCTTGAATTGCTTCTTGAGTGGTCTAACATGAGGAGAAGCGAATCCTTCCTCCAAGGGTGAAGAAGTCAGTACTTTGCATTTTCAGACATGGGAACATTTGCAAGATTAATCGATGTGTAAGAAGAGTTTTTTGTTAGTAACAGTGATTTGGCAGTGGAACAAACAAACAGAATCAAGTCCTCAATGCTGGACTTCCATTTTTCTTTCTTTATCTTTTGGTCTGTGTTTATATTTGATATATTTATGTCAAATCTCAATAAAAACATTTTAAAAAAGGATATGATTGCTAGGCGGATTAAGAGTCCAATGAGGCAAGTTTACTAGACAGTAGTTTTTTTCCTGGAGGGCATGTCAAATCCCATTCAGCTGGAGCATTAACTACAGTACTTCAGGAGCAGATAAAGTACCAAACTTCTGCTTCAAATCTGTGTAAAGTGACAAAATGGTCATCAATCCACACTTTTGCAAAACTTTAGAAACTGAATGTTTTCAGCAAAGCTGAAGCAGTATTTACCAGGAGGATTATACTTCCATAGCAGTTCCTTTCTCCCACTCCTTCTGTATGATATTTATACTGCTTTTGACATTCCAGAATGGAGAATCATCTAAAGAGATACATCTGATAAAACAATATAGAAAAAATATTTTTAACACCAGCGAAATTTACCTTTCTGTGAGTAATGATCTGCATTCTCTAGACAACTCCACTAAAGAGGGGAGCCATTATAGAATGTTTACATAAGTCTTTTCTGGGGGGAAGGGGTACTTTGACTTGTTCATTCCTTCCTGAATGAGTGCACCACTGTCTGCATTCTTTTGGTATGTATGCCAGAAAAGGTTTCTAGAAAATGTATAAGGGCTATATTTATAAGATTATTTCTATTTATTGAAATTTCTATTATCGAATTTTCATGGCTTTAGAGCCCCTTTTAAAGCAAATTCTCAAAATGTTTCCTGTGGTAAAAATATTTTTACTTTCTGGTACAGGGGTGGTTTGGTGCTACTAAGCAAGATACATAACATGAGGCAGGGTTATTGGATGATTTAAATTCCCAGTCAGAATTCATTATGAGATACACTACCTCCCTAGATCAAGTGCATGAGCACTTGACAAATTACCTAAATTGTATTTGCATTATGAAGACACATAATCAGTTGTTTGGGAGTTCTTTTTGAGGATTTGGAGAAATTGCTTGAGGATTTTAAAGGGATTCTATATAAAATATGTAGCAATCAGAAAAGCATATCAGCTTCGGTGGTTGGACTTGAAACTGTGAAAGAGAGAATGCTAAGCTGATGAGTATTTGTCTAACAAAAACATCTGTAACAAAACATAGATTTAGATTGCTAAATAGGGAGAGGAAGAAATACAAACATTTTCTTCAAGGAAAAAGTGCAGATGTTACTGCCCAGTGGATGAAAATGTATAATGCTACAATGGAAAATGATGCCCAGGTCTTTTGGCTGATGTTGCCTTATGAGTGATAACAATAATTATAGATCAGAGATTGAGATATAAACAAAGCTTGAGAACCAGGTTGCTCTTTTTTCTGGTCCTTTTGTAGTAAATCTACTGAAAATGATCTCTCCTTTGATGACCTGGCCATTAATAGATTGAACATTCCACATACTGAAAAAAAGAAATTTATTTGGGAATGTTTTTACTTAAAACATAAAAAGGCTCCTAGGCTGGACCAAATTCCAGCCAAGGTGTATACCTGCATGTGAGAACACTGAAGTATTGATATGTGATGGGGTGGTGTTCAATATTTGTATTTGGGAAATACATATATTCCTCCTTCAAGGACAGGGTCAAAGATTGTCCCTATTTATAAAAAAAAGATTAGAAGGACCCTAAAACGCACAGATTCATCAGTTTACTGGACATAAACTCAAAATGTTTTGCCAGGGTTCTACTTGGAAGATGTATTGGACAATTAGAGAAAATATGAGGTTTATTCCCAATGCAGGCAGGTTTTAGAGCAGGAGTTTCTACATCTGGTAATTATTTTGTTTTATTATAGCTGCTAGAAGTATATGTAAAGTTCTAGAAGCAAAAATTATTCACAGCCTTTATTGACTTAGTGCTGCATTTGACTCTGTGTCAAGAAGTGTTCTATGGTATCAGATGTGGAACTAGGGTAGTGATAAAAATCTGACCAGCATCAGTATAGATTTTCACATGTCTACCTGGGCACAGGTCAGACTAGGTGCAAGGGAACCACTCTCTAGTGTGTTCCCAACAAAAAAGGGTGTGAGGCTGGGCTGCACCTTGCACCTGATGATCCATTACTTGACTCACCAAAATGTGGCTCAGCAGCCTTTCCAGCACTTGCATATGTGGATGACCTAGTCCTTTTCCCACTAGCAAAAACATGCCTTGCCAAGAAAATTGGATATTTTGAGAGGTCAAGCTCAAAATCTAGAGTTAAGTATAAATGTTACTAAGAGCAAGGATATTATTTTTGGCTTAAATGAGTCAGGCCTTCCCATTTGGAGAGCTGACATTTGAAACACTTAAAGATTATATTTATTTGGGAGTTACTTTTATTGCTAACTGCTGCTGGATAAATTATATTAAAGTATAACTGGATGACTTAAGCAATCACTTGCAGGCCTTAAAAGGTTATATTACAGATCTGGAGGGAATACTGTTCAGCCTCTTTGAATGGCTGCTAAGGCAAACTATAACATCTGGGCCCTGTATGCTGCTGAGGTCTGAGGAGGACTGGAAATAGAACAATTGGGAAAACCAGTCACCCAATTGTGAAGGTCTGTTTCATGGTATTAATAATGCCATGCCAGCCTCCTACATTAGAGCAGAGTTGAAATTAGTTAGTCTGTTTGCTATGGCAGATACATGCAAGATAAACTATTGGTTAATGAATATGCATATGAATAATTGTACGTTACCAAAAATGTGCTTATTAGAAAAATTAGTCTGATCAAAACTTAATTGTAGGAGCTCGGATTGGCTGAAACAATAATAGGATGCATTAAAGCTATATGGTTTAACCTCTTTGGAGATATGTGGAAAATAATGTAATGCTAAGTATTACATTTAAGAAATATATAATTGGGTGAATTATAGCATACAGTGTTATATTGTTCATATGTTGGCTACCAGATTCTCGCCATGTTTAATTACAAATGATTGTATTTATGGTTTGAGATTTTACTTGGATGCCATTTTTGACTGTAACAAAAGGAGGATATATTCCATTTACTGATTAGTGACCATCCATAGAAATGTGCTAACAACTGATTTAATAGAAATTCAGTCCTAAGGCTAAATTCTGTAATTGTATGGCAAGGGGTTTGGGGGACCTTTTCATGTGATTCTTCAATGCCCTGCATATTCAAAAGCCAGGAAATTGTGGCTAGAGCCAATTCTGAATTCTCTGTAAGGGAGCAATAATGAATCAGTTTTAACATTGCCATTTACAGTGCAGGATGATTATATCATATTGCATGTATCAAATTATTTCTGTGCACTTAAAAGAATACAAATAAAAATTCAAAACTGTATGGATGTGTAGAGCTTTCTGGACCACATGTAATAATTTTTCTTAAACACCTTTGTACTATTGTTCATTATATGTATTGCTATGTATGTCAGTCTCTTGATGTATTAAAATGTTTGCATTCTTGACTTGCTGATTATTTATTTTGTAATGATCTTTTAATTAGGATCAAACAATTAAGCAATAAACCATGACAGGGAGTGGGTATATGGGTGGAATTGCTACGCCTGGTGTGGTTCGGTCACGAGGCACAGCCAAGTGACTTAACCACATCAGAAGTGGTAAATTCACCCATATACCCACTCCCTGGAGTGGTATATTGCTATTATACAATGTCTCAGGTCTTTTGTTTTGTGAGAAAATAAAAAAAATATATATTTTTTGTATTTTAAAATTATGTGTTTTAAATGTTATTACTCTGTCAGAAAAAAAATAGTTCTTTGCTGGTGGGGAAACTGAGACTGTTGTTAGCGTACCCATTTGAATGACTGTGTGAGACATCATGAGTGCTGCAGACTGGCAAAACGCGCAAAGTTAAACTGCATAAAAAATGCATAATTTCATATTTTGTTCTGTGATTTTGCTTCGCGCCTCGAAGTATCTAGTAGTTCATCGTGCACCCAAATGGCTCTGTAGTCCTGCCCTGTTTGAAATCGTTGATTGGAGTTGCTGGGGTCAATGTCATAATTTGACTGGCTGAACCATTTGTCTTTGTGAGAGCCCACATAGTGGAGGTGATTTGAAATAGAAGTGTTGATTTCGGAGCCCGGCTATCGAAAGATGTGCCTTCTTGAAAATAATCATGGTTTGCCTAGTTGTAGGATGAACTGTGACCAGAGGCTAAGGAGATAATAATACAGGGGGTAAAGAGGTACATCTTTTTAAGCACAAGTTAAAGTACATTAGGTCACTTTGGGCAGGATTTTGTTAGTGTTCAGGGCTTTAGAGTCAGGTTAGTGAGTAGGTAATTTCACCGTCAGTCCTTGTGTTTGCTAGTGGTGTGTTTGGCATGATTGGAGGGATTTGTCAGGGAGTTCCTGCTGTGGCTGACTGGTTGCTAGCACCTTTTCCAGTGGGTACACTGAAGGATTTATCACGGTGAAAAGGTGCCAACCAATCAATCAGAATGCAGCATTTTGTATTTTGTTTTGTGCCCATTGTATAATAAGCAATTTTACTTGAAGTCAGAAGTACTGGGCAGGGACAGTAGATGATTGCTACTTCTGGCCAGAACCATACTAAGAACCATACTAAGAAAAGAGAAAGCAGAAGGCTGTGAGGCCCATGGTGCTTCATACCTTACATATAGTAATTTAAGAGCTTACCTGATCTCATATAACTGTCCAGTCTATTTTTGAACTCCTCCAAGATCTTATTGTCTTTTCTAGTCTGACTAGGATAAATATCAGCATAAAGAATCATCTAAAGAACAACATTGGAACTCACAGAAAAGACAATTTTGGTGAGCATTGACATTAATTGGTCTATTTTGTGATTTATGAGAGTGTTTCCTGTCTCTTCAGTTTTCATATTGTGACACCATTTTGTTTTATTTGATTTTACTGCAACCCAGTGCTTGCAGATTTTAGTTAAAGGGGGACAATGGCTGGCCCAGTGGGGAAGAGAGCTGAGGCACTGAATGCCTTCGTTACTACCTCTATGTCAGTGATCTGGGTTTGGGAATGGACCAGGGTTACTCAGGGGCCAGTTAGGGGAAGAAGGATTAAGTGACTACTGACAGCTGTCTTCCTTCAGGGAGGGGGGGAGAGCAAAAGTCACTGCTCAGTTGCCACCTAGTGTTGGCTGGTTGGCATGGCAGTGACTGCCTCCTAATTGGCTGGGGGCAGACGCTGAGTGTGAGTAGCATTTTCATAATGTACACAAATGTCATGGCATGTCATTGGCCTGGGATGGGGAAGAAACTGGATGAAAAAAGGAAAATGTGCCCCATCGCCCTGTAAGATGGTGAACCAGAGCCCTCATACCTTTTTCTGCATAGATCCCTGCTGGTTAGTTGGGGGGGCAGTGGCAGTTGGGGTTGGGGACACCAGAATACCTGAAGGTAAGGTGAAGGCAGCAATCTGGTGGCCAAGAAGCCTGATAAAAAAATAAGGGGAATACTAATGAACTGTGTCCATCATAGTTTGAAAGCCTATGCAAAGGTCTTTTAAATAAGGTAGTGGGTTTACATGTAGCTGGGAGAAGTCCAGAGATGATTAAGTCTACTCTATACTGCTACTTCATTGCCACCATTGTTTTAACTTCTTTTTCTGTCCAGTCGCCACACTCCTGAAACCCCCTCACACATCCCCTGATGGTTTCTCCCATGTGGCCTGAGACCCTACCATCCTGAATCCCTCCCAGTGCTCTGAACCCCCCAATGCCTTACCTGCAGTCGATCCCTTGACTTGCAACCCCCCAGGGTGGGGCCCCTTCCACTACATGGCACTTTTTCAAATCTAGTTATACTACAGGCAGGGTGAGGGTTAAAGAATATCGGGGACTCAGGTGGGCAGGGTCCATTGGAGGGCATGGGACACTGGTGCATCATTGTCCTCCCAGAGCACAGGGTTTCTCCTTGTTTGTGATCAAGACTTCGCTGGAGGTATGGATGTGCAATGATGTCCAGCACAAGACAGGCACACTCCCACTCCAACCCTTGGACATCTGCCGTTGCCTCCTCCCCATCCCAATGTGGTCCTGGCTGTTGCACCCCCAGCCACTGCTGGGAGTCGCTGGAAACCAGGAACCACAACTTACCCCAACCAGGTGATAAGAGCTGTCCTTTGGATGCTCAGTCCTCTCCCTCCCTTGGCCAAGCCCCAGCAACCCAAGCTCACTCCTAACTCCAGGTCGGGTCGCTGGTGCAGTAAAAGGTAAAGTGCTAGGTGCTTCAGCTGTCTGCACCACTGGACCATTGCCACCAGTTTTAGAATCTTGAAATATCACTGAGGTGGAAGTGGTGCCTAATCATATTGTGACTAAACACAGCTTCCCCTCAGTGACATAGGAAGATTCTAAAAGTCATGGCAATCAACCATCAATAGGGGCAGACATAATCATTGATATCTCTGAATGTCTGCCAGCTATAGGAAAGCCCTAGACTTTGTTTAAAAGTGCTTTTCAAGGACTTTCAATCTACAAAATAAACCATTCACAAATATTCTCCATTAATACAGAGTTACTTAACATGACATCACAACAAACACCTTATTACAACATGGGGTCATTGAACAAGTATCTTCATCTCTTAACCAATGCTAATATATTACATTTAAGTAGCTCAATTCACTGGGGCAACACCATATGAAGCAAAATCAGCATAGGTTTGTATTTCAGCTCTCTTTCAGTACATTTATCAACAGTACAGTAAATTATGTTGCATGACCACATATTAAACTGTTATTTGTGCCTTATATTGCATTAGCATACAAAATTATCTGGGCTGGATTTTCCAATATTTTTGACTACATTCTTACTTTAGCCACTTTTTATCACTGCCCTGGGTACTGTACATTACTTAACATTCATTAATCTCTAAATTTGTTTCCCACATTTGACAATGAGTAGTTGAGTACCCCTTCACCCTGATTTTTTTTCTCCCAAATCAGCCCTCTATTCTTGTTTACAGGTAATGTCATAGAGTGAAAGAACCTTTTGCACACATCTTCACATCTGCTAGGGTTTGCAGTCCCCATTTAACCTTAACCTTTTCAAGCAATGTTCCACTATGGACAATTGTGAGATAATTTTATTTAAATTATAGGGAATCTACTGTTAAATTAAAATATGTTTGGTTATAAATTAAAAATTCCATTTTCAGTATGTGTTTACTATAGTTTTTAAAATTAAAATATGTTTGGCTATAAATTAAAAATTCCATTTTCAATATATGTTTACTATAGTTTTTATGAATACAAAGTAATTTTGTTTAATCAAAATCCTGTTTTCCAGTGAGAAATAAATTTCAGTAATTAGCAGAGGTTCCAATGTTTTTAGATGTTGTTTAATGTTGACAAACAGATTAAGTAAACAGCAACTGCTTCACTATACAAATAGGTGATAGGTAAGAAATAACTCCTTACTTGAACAACTTAAATTTTGCCTGCAAGATCATTTTAAGTTTCATTAAAAACTAATAAGCATCTTGCTGCAGTGTCAGTAAAAATGATGTAGAAATTATGCACCATCATCATAAGAAGAAAGAGCTATACTCAGCTGGGTAGAACTATAAATTCCACCATGTTCACAATTTACACTTGTAATTAGTCTCCTCACAGCTTCAACAACAAATATCTCTTGCGGATGCATTGGCTTCAGTAAACAGAGAGAGAGAGAGAGAGAGAGAGAGGGAGAGAAAGAGAGAGAGAGAGAGGAGATAGAGAAAGACAGATGGCAGAATTCGCTTTGTACTGGTAACATGACAAGCTAACCCACTTTCATTCCTGTAACTCAGGAGTACCACATTACCTCTTACTTCACTGATACTAGCTTTCCAATAGCCCTACATTCAATAAGTAGAAAAAATTATGTGTTCCCTTTCAGCAATTCTGCAAGCCATTCCACCTAACAGTACTCTGTAGCGCTGATAGTCCCATCCCATTTTGTAGAGCCATACTCTCATAACCTACACTCCTCAGAGACTATGTGCCATTCCATGTCTTTGGGATTTACACGGGCTGCCAGCTAGATGTTAACATGACATCATTGAGCTGATTTTGACATATAAGACCCACTACAGGTTGGAACAATCCTACTTTTGTTAGATCTTCCCACTCCATTTACCCCAGTAGGTTCCCTTAGCTCTTCTAACTCGATCATAGTCAGATGCTGCAATTGCTTGACCCACATTATATAAAGGTGTGAACAATGCTGACAGAAAACTATGCTCACTGTCCCATGGCAGAGAAAAATATGCTCATATTTTTGTATGTAGGCCTTCATTTTTTTCTTAAACACTGCACTCCCGATGCCCACCACACATTCATCTAGACACCTATTGGTTACATTGGGAATAAAATAGGAAGCAGTGAGATTCATGGGATTTCTTAGACAGTGCACTCTTCCAAATAGCCTTTACCTCTGTGTCACCAAATAGTGAGGCAATTCACACTGTCAGCATCAATATCATCATAAAACAAATGGGGCATGATATTCAAATTCTAGCACTGATGCTAACGTGGTTTGTCCCAGTTCTACCCAGCTTTGTGGCTTGCATTGAGGGCCATTTTCAGAGGCCCTGTCAGCATACCCTAAACCAGGATGCACCCAGGCACTAAAATGCCACTGTGCCCATGCAAATGAGGGGGGCCCCTCCTGCATATGAATGCAACAGCATATTCAAAGGTTTGCAGCAGTGGTAAACAGCCTCCAAAGTAGTACCATTTACTGCTACTGAAAACAACTTAACTGAGCACAAAGCCCCCACCCCCAAACCGCTGAAGGCAGGGCAACTGTATTGCTGTCACCTACCCCCATTCACCCATCATATAGATGAACAGGCAGTCCCTGGTGACTAGCAGCACCCCCAGGTCACACATTCCTTCATATGTAGCCATATCCTTGTGTCTAGTGGTTCCACCATCCCCCAATCTCCCATCATACAGCCATACAGGCAGTCTCTGATGGCTAGTAGTACCTTCCACTCCTTGATCACCCATTCCTTCATATGTAGCCATGTCCTTGGTGTCTAGTAGTTCCCCTCACATTCCGATTTCCCATCATACAACTGTACAGGCAGTCCCTGATGGCTAGTGACACCCCCACCTCCTGGTCACCCATTCCTTCATATGTAGCCATGTCCTTGGTGTCTAGTAGTTCCCCTCACATTCCGATTTCCCATCATACAACTGTACAGGCAGTCCCTGATGGCTAGTGACACCCCCACCTCCTGGTCACCCATTCCTTCATATGTTGCCATATCCCTGGTGCCCAGTGGTTCTCCTCACATTCCGATTTCCCATCATACAACTGTACAGGCAGTCCCTGATGGCTAGTGACACCCCCACCTCCTGGTCACCCATTCCTTCATATGTTGCCATATCCCTGGTGCCCAGTGGTTCCCCTCACATTCCGATTTCCCATCATACAACTGTACAGGCAGTCCCTGATGGCTAGTGACACCCCCACCTCCTGGTCACCCATTCCTTCATATGTTGCCATATCCCTGGTGCCCAGTGGTTCCCCTCACATTCCGATTTCCCATCATACAACTGTACAGGCAGTCCCTGATGGCTAGTGACACCCCCACCTCCTGGTCACCCATTCCTTCATATGTAGCCATGTCCTTGGTGTCTAGTAGTTCCCCTCACATTCCGATTTCCCATCATACAACTGTACAGGCAGTCCCTGATGGCTAGTGACACCCCCACCTCCTGGTCACCCATTCCTTCATATGTAGCCATGTCCTTGGTGTCTAGTAGTTCCCCTCACATTCCGATTTCCCATCATACAACTGTACAGGCAGTCCCTGATGGCTAGTGACACCCCCACCTCCTGGTCACCCATTCCTTCATATGTTGCCATATCCCTGGTGCCCAGTGGTTCTCCCCACTCCCAGTCTCCCATCATAGTTATACAGGCAGTCCCTGGTGGCTAGGTGCACCTCCACCCTCCGATCACTCTTATGTTTATGTCACATTATCCTTGGTGTCCAATGGTTCCCCCACCTGTCGATCACCCATTGACAGATGTGTGTGTATCATTCATGGTTCAGTGTCCCCCCAGCCACCTTGCCCACTCACAAAACACCATGCATCACAGTCTCCTTCTTACTGGTGTGATCGGCAATGTCCTGTGGGATCCAAATATGGTGACCAGCATAGCTGTCCTCTCACCTCCTTGGCTGGCCACCATATGAGCTGTAAGGCATGTGTGCAGTATAAAGACTGTATGCACATACTGTATGCATGCCTCAGGCAGCTCACATGGCGACTGGCCAGCAAGTGAGAGGAAGGCTATGCTGGTTGCCATATCAGGATCTGTGGGATGTTGCTGGTCCCACTGGTAAGAGGGGATGTGTGATGTGTGGTGGTATCTGAGTGGGCAGGGTGGGTGTGGGGACACTGGACCACCAGTGACTCTGTACACATCTATCAGTGAGTTATCAGGGGTGAGGGGAACCACTGGACACCATTGATAATATGACTAAGCAGGAACTGGTGATCGGGGGGGTGGCAGTCCCACTGGCCACCAGAGATTGCCTGTACAGCTGTATGATGGGAGATCAAGAGGTTAGGGGAACCACTGAGCACCAAGGATATGGCTATATATATAGGAACGGGTGACTGTGGAGTGGCTTTGCCACTAGCCACCAGGGACTGTCTTTATGATAGGGGTGGGGGAACCATTGGATACCAGGGATACAGCTACATATGAAGGAACAGGGAGTGTGGGGTGCCACTAGCCACCAGGGATAACATGACATAAGCAGGAATGGATAACTGGGGCATGGGGGATGTCACAGGACACCAGGGACATCATAGGATACACTGCAGGATGTCACACACCATGCAAATAAGCCCATAATGGGCATACAGATGGGCCGTTAGCACCATGCATGCCCAATGGGTTCATTTCATGTTGTTGCCAAATACAACTCGCAGGGGTTCCGGCACAATCCATTCAGGGGGAGCACTATTCCCTGTGGGCTATATACAACTCTGGCTATGTCTGGGTAGCACAGTTACACATAGCAGTCTCCTGACATGGTTCGATATTCAGTCGGATAGTGCCAGTCCACAGTCCTACTGAATATAGCCACCACCAGATTGGACACAAGCATGGCATTAGCCTTTGCACTGCTCTTGCATGTCCCTTTGAATATCCATCCCATAATGTCTACAATACTTGGAATACCCTGTTTAATCTTTCATATATCACTGGTTTCTGACACACCTTCTTACTTTATGTTGGCGTCCCCTTTCAAAAAGGACTATGTGGCTATCTTGTAACCATCAGCAAGGAATAAAGTGGATACTGAGACAGTATTGGACTTCAGGGCAAGCCTGAACAAATTTCATTATAGTAAAACCCCAGTTATCTGAACCTCAATTATCCGAAACTCTCAGTCATCTGAAACTGTGGTGTGTCTCCCAGCTTAATAGACTTAAATGTAAAGTAAAATAAAACCCCATTTATCTAAACAATTTTATTGTCCCCCAGCACATTCGGATACATGAGGTTATACTACATATCAAGGGAATCGCAGGGTATTCTAGGTAGTAGAGTGGGTGGCATTTCCCTATCAGTTAGAACATTTTGCACAACATTCTTACAAATCCCTACTTATGAGGCAAATTTGGGTGGGTGAAACTGAATTGGTTTAGAGTCCCTTCCAGCCTTCCAGTAAATTGCTATGTTACTTCTCCTTCCATAGCAACAAAAGACAGACTACATATCTTTTCAAAGAGGAGAATCTTTGCTGCTGCCTCCTCATTTGCCATAAGAAATGCTGCCTACTGATCCCTTGCATTTAGCTGTTTCTGTCTGAACTGAGTGCACTATTCGAGTGTGTTTTTGTATGTGATGCGGGCTATGCCAGTTTTCCTTGGTAGCATCAAGCCCCTTTCTTTGCACAGTCCAGGAAGTGCTGCTACTGGCTGGAAAGGTTTCATGATCTGAAGAATTATAAGCTTCTCAAGCTAGTTTAAACTGGAAATCTCTTCTTGAATGGTGTCAAGTCTGCATTCTAGTCAAGCTAGACCTCATGATGCAATTTGCTATGTTATATCTCCTCTCTGTGCCTGTTATCTCTGCAGTTGTTCCATTTTACTTTTCCTGACTCATTCAAAAACATGCAGAGTTTAGCCTTTTTGATAATTCTCTACTTTTCTGTAGCATTCTTCCTACTTCCTTTATTTTCAAGTAATATTACTGCTGCTACCTTTATTTCTTCTCAGCCTTTACTAGTATAATGCTCTCCATTTCCAAACACCAAGTGGCAAAAAGAAATATGATAATACTGTATAATTTACAACTCATGTTCTTTCACTCTAATTAAAGAATTCTGTACTGGTCTTTTCACATGCATATAGTAGTAACTCAAATTACTATATAATTTCATGTTTTTTAAAGGATATATGCATAATGGGGCCTATACATTAGGCACATGGTATGGATAACAGGTTCATACCCAGGCTGCACAACTCCACACCCATGGACAGATGCATGGTGGCTGGAATGCAGAGATGTACACTACTGCATGGTGCCTGTCCATGCCCCCCCCCCAGTGCACTACTGCACAGAGGTGGATCAGAGGACATAGGCAGGCATCCAGTCAGATGCCCATCCTGGTCATCTAGTGTATTCTTTGCACCATGCAGAGCTGGGGCTTCTGGGAAGGCAGTGGATGTTCATTTCTCAATGATGGGTGAGTGCCCAAATAGCTGCCTCCAGCCCTCCTGTCAGCCCAAAAGGGCTGGAACAGCCCAGTGGGGGGGAGGATTCCTTGTCCCACCGTGTCTGGCAGAGATAAACTGAGGGGGCATGCAAAAAATATGCCAGGGTCCCGCTGTCATAACCTGTGTCTCCCTTGCCCAGCATGCTACACTTTCATGAATGGCACAGAGTGCAGGTATGTCTCCAGACATGCCCCCGAACTGGTCGTATACATAGCTGTGTGACCAGCTAGGGGATTCAGAGTGGAAGGGATACTCGTCCTTTTCATGCATGTCACCAGGGTTCCACAGGACCCTTAATGGACAGCTCAGAAACTTAGGGATGCCCACACACCATGGATCTACCCCACATAGGCAACCCACTCCCTAATACCCATAGAGCTCCTCTATGGTTCAATCCCCTCAATAAAGAAGCACTTTCCTCTGCTACAATTGGACCCTTTATAAGGAATCTCAGACTTTACCTCACCTGTTCCATTCAATGTGACTGTTTCTCCGAATAGAGTTTGCTCTAAACACCACCCAGCTCGCTCTTATCCCGCAGCCTGCCCTTTCCCTAGTTACATTCTCTCTCTGGTACCTGCCCTTCCTCGTGACCCCTTTCCTGCTCCCCTTCTCCACCGGTACAAGACATCTTCCCCCTTCCACCCACTGACAGTGGCCCATTAGCCTGCCTACTTCCTCTTCCCCCCCAACCCATCTCATGCCTAAATTCTTATTTGCTTCTTAAATGCTCTGGCCCAGATATTCAAACTGCGCCCAAAAAGTGCGCAACAGCAGGAGCAAGTGCAAGTCCACTGCACCCATGCGCAAGAAGCACGATATTCAAAAACTGCACAGGCCAAGATGCACCTACGGCAGACGACTGAATATTGCACCACCTGCACCATAGCGTAACCAGAGATGTGAAGTTGCGCAAATCTGATGCGCCATAGCACAACAAGGGATGCTCAGTGGCGCAGTCCAGATGTGCCATAGCACAACCAGGGATGCCCCGTGGAGCAGTGCAGCAATGCAACAGCACAACCAAGGATGCAGGGGCCCACCACCCATGCCACAGATGGGCAGAGGAGCACACAGCAGAACAGACATCATCCCCCACACCCCATGCACTGCACAACTGGGGGAGAGCTGGAATAACCTCCAGCCCATGGATACCAGCAACCAACCCACAGCCAGGCCATGGTGCCCCAGCACACCTCCTGGCAAGCTGTGACTGGCACACAAGTAGGGCTGACCACCCTGTGCCACACCATCCCACCAATGCAGAGCACACCCTGCACCATGATCACCATACACCCTTCCCAGGAGTAGCACCCAACAGTGCAGGACACCCCCTGCATGCCACCACCCCCACTGTGACAATGCAACCCTGTGCACCACAGAGGCCATGCAGAGCAGCCCACCATGTGCACCCTGCTGTGGGTGGCAGCAGACAGCAATGCAACAATAGCATACACAGTGCCACCCTGCACATCCCCCCCGAGGTACAGCTGAGAGACTGACCATGCGTTGCCACATGAGGTACCCCACATGCGACAGGGCATGCCCCGGACCCCACCACCAGCGGTACAGCACCCTGCACACCCTCCCAAGGACACATCCCATCCCAGCACTGGCCACAACAGCCAGCACAGTCACGCACAGTGTTGCATGGAAGCATGCACCACACAGGATGCAACACAGTGCATGGACAAACACCCACCCATACCCAAGGGCACACCAACACAGGGACACAGTAGTGGGTCAACCAAGCCACTGGCATGTGGCCATGGCTGACGTGTACACACAGCCAGCACCCCTACATTGCACAGGTGTGCCAGCCACCCTGCTCAGGCACCATGAAGCTGTATGCCACCAGCATGCTGCCAGAGCACAAGTGACAGACACTGGAGCACATCCCCTGCAACAGACACAGGCGACAGCATGGAGGGGGGACAACAACAGCGGAGGCCACAGTGCCACCGGAGGCAGACGTGCACAATACTGGTGATGGCAGGCAACCTGGCATTGTGCTGGGTGTAGTTGTTATCCAGCATGGACAGCCACCACTGACACCAGCAGACCGTGCATATCACAGACATGCAAGGGTGTCAGCTGCACAGGCCATGGACCATCTGACAGGGGTGCCATGCACACAGTGCATGCACTGTGGACCACTGCACACAGGCATCTAGTGCACAGAGAACAACACACAAACCACAGACAGTGACTGATCCCTCTGCCCACACCATAGGTGGTTCCCTACTGGATACACACGCCCATGCGTGCACCACCCCTGACGCCATGCACACCACTGCAGCTGAGCACCTGTAGCCCACTGCAAATTAGAGACCACTACACTTGTCATAACAAAACAAATGTATTTAAAACAGGTAATACAAAAACTATATACAACTATGTACAATGGGGGGAAGGACCACATACCAGGTGGGGGTGGGTAAGGGGCAGGGGTGAACATATGGGAGAGGGAAGAAGGGGTGTGAGGGTGGGTCCGGGGGGAAGGTGTAATTAGGGGCATGGATGGTTTAGCATCTGTCCTGGTCTTCCCCCACGTGGCACCGATGTCTCCTCTGCCTCCTCACCCCGTGGCAGTCCATGCATTGCAGGAGCTCCAGGGTCACCCTTGCCACCTGTAGCAGCTCCTGCAGTCCATGTTCCAGTGCCTGGAGTCACTGTCCACCTAGGACGAGGGAGCAGAGTCAATAAGTGTGACTGTCCAGCCCCCTGCAGCCCACCCATTGTGCATGGCATACAGCCATGTGCCACGCCCCTGTGATGGTGTGTGACCACCCACAGTGATCGTGTCCACAAGACCTGCCTACCCAGGCAGCCACAGCCATGTGGATCACTGCACACACCCACCGCCCATGTCCTGCAGCACCACCGTGGCCGTACAGTGACTTGGCTATGGCGTGTGAAGGCAGTGGCACAGCCATGTGCCCGGTGCATGCATGGACCACCATTGACGCACTCCCAGACATGCAGTGCCACTGGACAGTGCTGACTGTAACAAGTTGTGTGCATGGCAGTGGTGTCAATGGATGGTGGCCATGCCCCGCTGCCCGCCCAGTTATACAGCATGCAATAGTAATCATGGATGCAAGGCACTCACCATCATCAGGCTGGTCCCCGCGCCGCTGCAGACCTTCACCCCTCCCATCCTGCTGGTTCTCTAGGCGACGCCTCCTCTCCCTTGCCTGCCTGCACTCTTCTGGGCCTAAGGTGAAAACATGGGGAGAGGAACATCAGTACAATCTGGTAGCAAAGCCCCCCGGCCCCATGTGTGTGCAATCCCACATGGCCATACCCATCCACCCCACACCCCGATACCACCACCATGGCCAACACTGGATGCCCCCCCCCATGTGCTGGACACATGCAACTGTGATGCACATATGGACGATAACAGTGTATGGATGGGGCACCTACCTGGCCATGGCACCGTGCCCCTCCTGGCACATGCCCGCAGGCGGGCAAGCAGGTCTGGGTCCCTGCGCCTGAGGTCCCCGTACCAGTGGTGACACTGCTCCGCCGTGCGCCCGATACTAGTAGCCTCCTCCAGTGCATTAGCCACCTCCTGCCAAACTGCACTCCTGGCCCTGTCCAGGGGTGCATCACCATATAGAGCCCCAGCATGTGGCTCTACAATGACCACCAGGTTTGCAAGCTCCACCTGGCTCCACATCACTGCCCTTCTCCATGCCATCTCAGCAAAGAGTTGGATTCAAAATGGCGCTTGGCAGCACGGTCCTGCCACGTGCAGATGCTGCACGGTACAGCGCTGCCATTCCCTATCACACTGTCACTGAACAGCACGATAGTGGTGCACCCATGCCTGACGCATGGCACCTAGGGTGCAAAGGTCAAGCACAGGGTCAAGGGTCTCTAGCGCACGGACAGCCACAGCGCGATTGGAACCCAATGTGTGCAGCACGATTGGGTGCCTGTGTGCCACCTCAACGGCACCCCAGTGCAACACCGCCATATATGTGAACAGCGCAGTACAGCCACTGGCACAATGGTGGCCATTCCCTGCATTGCCTTCTGCACACAGCACGTCAGCAGCACGGCAGGTGCCTGTGTCATCACCCTGGGCATGTGCAGTTAGGTGTGTACTGCGCATGTCACAGAACTGCGCCCTTGGCTCAGCACGTTCAACACAACTGCGCAAAACGCAACAGTGAGATATTCAGCCGGCATATGCAAATCAGCTAATCAGCCATACAATGGCGCAGTCACTGCATTTGCATCCACTTAAAAATGCACCTCACCTCATTTGCATGCATTGTGCTATAAAACTGCGACACGGGCTGCACTGGCCGTAGTCGGTTACTGCAGTCTATTGTGGTGAGTTGCATGCTGTTTGGAAGTGCAGACTGTGGTGTTTGGGACATGCATGGGACTGCACAGTCACAGGTAACACCTGTCATTCTCACAGGAGGAATAATGACCGATCGTGAGGTGGAGGAAGAGGAACAGAGATGTGGGAGGAAGAGGAGGCCGAACTTCACCAAGGCAGAAATATATGCCCTGTTTGAGGCCTACCTCGACCAGGAGCCACTGCTCAGCAGATGCTAGGGAACACCACAGGCCCATGCTGCTGCATGGGAAGAGGTGGCGCGTGCTGTCAACCTGCATGGCAGCCACCAGCGGTCCATGCAGGAGTGCAAAAAGAAGATGGGCACGGACGGCGGAGAATTAAGGAGAAGGTGGCTGCCATCAGGGCAGCACGGTCTGCGACTAGTGGGGGACAGCCAGAGGTGCAACTCCTGACCCCACAAGAAGAGCGGGTTGCTGGCAGCATGCAGCGTTGCACCATCGAGGGTGTTCCGGGTGGTGGATTCCAGATGGGTGGTAGCCTGTCACTGCATGGTAGGTCCTGGTCTGTCAATGGGGGGGGGGACTGGGTAGGTCACATACATTAATGCTGCTGTTTTTCCCTTACAGCTCCTGAGCATCTACATGGGTCAGTGGTGGTGGGCTTCTCCACTGAGGGCGGTAGCATGTTGATGGAGGAGGGCCCGTCCACCTCCACAGTCATACGAGGGTCAGGGTGACAGTGGACCCACCTGGACATCTGGATTGATGTTGGTGGAGCAGGTGTGGAGGAGGCCCTGCCCGTGTCCCAGCGTGCCAGCGTCCATGGATGCCAGCATGCTGAGACTCGGGCTGGAGCCAGATCCGTCACCAGTGATGATAGAGCTAACCTCATGGGCAGTGATACGTGTGGGCCACAGGATGGCCACACAACAGGTGACATCACAGGCATGGCTGTGGGTGGTGCCACCGTGGAGGCCTGCGTGACATCACAGTCCCAGCCTGTGCCTGTCTGCACCAGTGGGGCAGCACTGGTGTGTGTCCAGGACAGTGGGGCTGTTGCAGCCACTGCGGTGGCATCATTGAGCCCTGGAGAGCAGCAGCTGGAGGGGCAGTATCAGCAGTCGGCCAATGGCCATGGGGGTAAAGTGTCAGGGGGCCGCGTCAGTGCACCACCTGTGGACATACCCAGGCCTGGCCCTGGTGTGCAGCACCCACCCTCAATGGGTGCTGACCATCAGGGCTGCGAACACCATGAGGGACAGCATGCCGATCAGGCAGATGACCTCTTAGATAAGCACACCCACATACTCCAAGCATCAGTCAATCAGCAGATGCGGCTTGTGATGGCGGTGGATGCACTCAGTGTGGCTCTGCGCCAGGCAGAGGAGTGGCACAGCAGAGACACTGCTCTGCTCCTGGCAGGGATGGACCGGTTGCGGGAGGATGTGACCACTGCCATTGACAGGCAGACACAGGTAATCACAGCTGTCATGGCCACAATGGGCACACAGTTATTTGCCCATGTGTTGCAGACACCACGGAGTGCAATGTCCACCCCCGTTCCCAGCATCGTGCGACACCCTCCTTGTCGACACCGGGTTCAGCTGTGGGCATCCCGAGCACACCTGGCACAGGCATGTTCGGTGTGCTGCAGACCCCTGCACGAGCATGGTCGTGTTCACGCAGTGGAACCCCTGGGGGACCGTTGGTACCACCCCATGAGGCCATTGGTCAGCCTGTCACTGCTGGTGGGTCTCGGTGGGGCTACCCATGCATCCGTGGTGGCTGTGGCACTGTGACACATGACTGACCTGTCTCCCAGCATGTCTGATGCTGCCCTGTGTGCATTGTGTTGTTCAGCATGCAATGCACGGGTGGGGTACCCAGCCCTGCACGCATACACACATTCCATCTGCACACCCTTCCAGCTACTGTCCACTGTGGTGTGTGCATGATGATGCCTGCGTTGCGCTGTCTGCCACTGTGTAATGGTGCCCAGCATCTGACACACACACAATGACAGGCACTGAGCGTGATGGTCTGTGGATGTGTGTGTGGCTAGGGGTGGCGGTCGGGGTCGGCGTGCCTCCTACCCTTTGTGCATGTCTTGTGAGGTGTGTGTGTGTGTGACCACATGCCGTGTTAGACCTTGCCCATCCCTGGCGGTGTGTGTGGTTCCATGCTCGGCCACTTCCCTTGATGACATGCACCCCTGGTGTTTGTCCATGCGTGTTTGTGGATTGTGCCTTTGCCACTGGTGGTTGCACATGGCCTCATGACTTACCTGGGTTGGCTGAAGTGCTCCTCTGTGATGGTGTCCCGGTGCAGCTGTGCCAGCCGGATCAGTAGGGGGTCCCATCGCCCGGGGGGGGCTGCCCATCACCATCTTCACCAGCGTCCTCATCTTTCCCATCGCTGTCCCCCTCTTCAACCCGTACGGCTATCCCACAGTCATTGGCCATGTTGTGCAGGATGCAACAGGCCAGGAATAGCCTGCAGGCCTTTGAGGAGCTGTACTGTAGGGCACCGCCAGATGAGTCCAGGCAATGGAAACGTGTCTTCAGCATCCTGAACACCCGCTCGATGACATTGCGTATGGTGGCATGTGCCTCATTGTAGCATTGCTGCGATGGGGTCGCGGACCACCAGTATGGTGTGAGCAGCCAGGGATGGAGTGGGTATCCACTGTCACTTGTGTGTAGAGAGTGAAAGTTAGTTTGGTGGTCAGCGTCGCCCTGTCTTGGGCCATCTAGGCCAATACCCATGTCACCTCTGACTATGCCCCTCCCAAGCTCCATGTCTTTCCGCGTAGTTTGCATACTCATCCACTAAGTGGCCAGTGGGGATGTCCCCAATCTCGAATCTGTGGCACAGTGCTGACTGGTGCCAGATGAAGGCATCATGTGCTCCCCCAAGGTGCGTGGCACAGACATTGATTATGCGCCCCCTGGCATCACACACCACCTGGCAGTTGATGCTTGCATACTCCTTCCGATTAATGTATGCAGCCCTTTTGGGGCCAGGTGGTGTGCGGATGGCCACATGGGTGCAGTCTATTGCCCCTAGCATGCCAGGCATACGTGCTACCCTGTGGTACTCCTGTATGTTTGCTGTGCGCTCCGCCGGTGTGCTGGGGAAATGGATGTACTCCGCATCATGTGGCAGCAGTGCACTGAGGAACTGGGTGTGGTGGCGTGACGCGGCCGACTGGGTTATGCCTGTTGTGTCCCCTGTTGGTCTCTGGAAGGTACCCTTGGTGAGAAGGCACATGCAAGCTGTCACTTTTGTCTCCACTGACAGAGCATGGCTCCATCGTGTGGGTGCCTGCATCACATCACTGCACAGCTCACAGAGCCACCTCAGAATTGCCCAGTTCAGGTGGTACCGGCCCACGATCTCAGTATCGGTGTACAGCTCGAAGCTGGTGTGGGCTCAGTACTGCCTCTTGGGGGTATACGCTGATGGGCCTTCCATGGCCTTGCCCCTGCTGCCTGCCTTCTCACCCCTCATAACTGCCTCCATCTGGATGGTGGCACTGGCCTATCACCCTTGCTTGTGTCCCCCCGGCAGCTGTTTCTGTGTTCCCCCCACTGTCCTGGCTGCTACTTCCCCTGCACCGGGAACACCTAACTGTGGTGGCCTCAGTGCTGTGTGGCACTTCCCCCTTCTGCACTGCACTGTGGCTGTGGCTCCCCATACCTTCCCTGTTCCTGTGGGTTCCAGGTGCTCTGTCTCTGTCGTGCCCTGTGTGTGTGTGTGTGTTACCTGTGTGGCTGGCTATGGTTCAGCAACATGTGCATTCCCTGTAGCGTTCTTGCGCCTCTCTCTTGTTCCTTTTTATTTTGGCTCATTTCTGCTATCGCGCAACTTCCGCTTGCTCCCCTATTGCATAAGCGTGTTGTTGAAATATGTACTGGCGCCATTTGTGCATGGTTCCTCCCCCTTCAATTGCATATGCATTCATTATCATTGCACTCTTGAGCAGCGTGATTTGGGGGGCGCATCTGCCTCCCACTGAATATCGCAGAATGGTGCATTTTTGGACTTGCGCTGACGCAACCCTTTTGAATATCTGGGCCACTATCTCTTATTGTTACCTCAGGCAGCTGCCTACTCAAGTTGCTCGCTGTATGCATATTACCTCAAAGTGTGTTGGAACTGTATCATTTTGGTATATTGTGCATTCTTTGGCAACCTCTGTATGCAAGTTGCCCCTCATCCTCTGATGTGGAACCTTTGTAAACAAGCAGTTTCTGCTCAAATGTATTTGTAATCCTAGAATTTAATAAGATAAGCCACTATATGAACACATGTTTCCCCCAGAACACATCTGGGAAAGAGTAATTTGCTCAGTATGCCTCCCTGGTAAAATGTTTAAATAAATAAATGAAAAAAAAAACTATGCAAAACTGTGGAATAATGTATAAAGGCAATTTATAATGAGATATTTGTTGCAAACCCAGGGTTAAGAACGTAGCTTGATTGGTTTGTAAGATCATCACAAACAAGTGCATGTAAAAGAGAAAATGAGTTTACACAGTCCCTATGTTTTATTTTTACACAACAACAGGGCTTTTAATGTTTAAACAAGTATTACAAAACAACATTTACAGGCCGCAACAGGTCTGAGAACCACAGATGAACTGGGGAATTTGGCTGGAGCACATCTGATGTTGATGTTGTGGGGGAAGGTGTGAGAAAAAGGGAAGGAAATAAAATGAAGGAAAAATGCATCAGACATTGTTTTAACATTACAGATGTCACATTATACATGGGTAAACCATCACAATGGGATTTGCATTGTCATTCCCATGTAGAACAGCTAGTTATAGTTTCTGAAACTAATTAGCATCACTGTGACAAAAATTATGTATTTTTTGACATGACAGTAAAACAGAAACTTCCATTTGGCCAGATACTGGTAAACAGAGTTCTTGTTTCTCCAGCACGGTAAGGCAGAAACAATAAGCTGTAGCCTGGTGAGGTGAAAAGTTGGTGTCCAAAAGACATGGTCAATGAGAGTTATAAAATACCTTCCATAAGCAGATGGTGATGACATCACCATACTGTAGCAGATTGGGTTTGGATAGTGGATGAATTTTAGTTAAGTCTTTTATTTGGAGTCTCTTGAATGGAGGTTGTTTTGCTGTGCTGTTGAGAACTAAAAATACTCAATATATGTAGTTAAAGCATATATCCTTGTACAAAAAAAGGTGTTCTATAAATACTCATTGCATGAATAAACTGAGCGTATTTTTTTATAACAACTTTATTGAAGAAATATGAAACAGTAACAATAAGAACTATCATATTATAGGGATTGACTGATAACTCATTTGATAAAAACAGTTATCAGTACCACTAAACAGATTCCTTCTAATGACGTGTAGACAGGCAACAAGAACTGCAGGTTATCAGCACTGTCATTATGTAGGTGCTGCTATCAGCCCAGTCTACATGTCACTGATAACATCAATGCCGAACTACATTCAGTAATAATGCTGCCGGTAATGTTTCAGCAGCAGTAAAGCACAAATTAAAGTACAAACTTGTAACGCACAACACAGAAGCACAAATGAAACTGCCAAGCACAGCAGAGAACTAGCAAAATAACCACAGAAATACACAACCAAACAACGCAATGAAGTCAACCCCTATAATATAAAATGAATAAGTGATGCTGCAGCATCTGATAGCGGTTTATATCAACACTCATGGCAAGTGAGCTCGGGGATTAAGCACTCATGGCTCCTTCACAGACCACTCATCAATGCTTGAGCTCACTACTACTATTAGTAAAACTGCTATCAAATGCTGCAGCATCACGTATCCCCTTATTTTAAGTAGTAATGAGCAAATGTAAGAATAATGTGCCACCAAAAGTAACACTAACACAAACTCCTATAAAGACACACTATAAAGTGAGGTGTGAAGAAAATACGGTAATACATCACAAGCGATGGACATACAGTAGGCTATTACAGTATAATGAGCTAAAAAAGCAAAAAAAATGAGATCATGATAAAACACTAAAATACTGTGAACCATCAAACATAAAACAAGCTCAAAAGCAGGTCATGGTCTGAAAAAAAAATCATAAGCAGAAAATGCAGAACCCCAGGAAAAGCTGATGTCCCATAAGAGAAAATCAAAAACTTCTTTGGAAAATAAGTAAGAAAGGAGGACCAACTCAAGGGATGAAAGCTGAATCTGATTGGAGTTTATAAAGAACCCACCACCTTCAGATCTCCTCAAAAATTGGCTTATGATTTAAAGAACCAAAACTAAACCGTTCATATCTATAAATAGTGTCCACAGTAGCTATCCACTGTGTGACTTTGGGGCGGAGGGGGGCTGCAGTTTGAGCCACAATCTAATAATGATTTTTTTGGCACACAGCAAAAGGATCAATAACAACCTGAGCTGTCAGCCCCTTACATTAACAGGAGGGATATGTTATGTATCTATGTAATGTATATTATTGTTTTTTTTTTTGTCTCGTAAACAGGGTTTTATTCCCTATATGACATGTGCTTATCCTGTATAAAAATGAACATTCTATCTATCTATCTATCTATCTATCTATCTATCTATCTATCTATCTAATAATGTCAGTGATGGGATAACAGTAGTGCTAAATCAAACAAAGAGGCAATCACTTGAGAAACAGACGACCAATATGAGGACAAACAAGGACATGCCCAAAGCACATGCACATGGTCTGCCCACAGCTCACCACAAGCCCTCCAACAAGCACCAGCCTGAGAACCTAGATAGAAAACAGAATGCACCGGGATCTTGAAGAATTGTATCCTGCATTTCCAAGTGAATTCTTTAAGATATGGGGCCATAGGAATCTTATACATAGCTAAACAATATTCTCCCACTCAGCAAAGTCACAGGAGAGTTGCATATCAGTTGACCATTAGGTAAAAATAGAAAACATGGACTGTTTAGAAAAAGAACGAATGGAAGAATAAATAGTACTAATTAAATGATCTTGGGGTGCGCCATTTTGATGAGAGAGACTGTCAGTAAACAGGTAAGCACTGATAAGATATCAGGAAGGTACCTGCCTGAAGGAGGTAGAGATTGTAAATATGTTCAAAGTTGCTAATATTGATAATAATCCAGTCTAGATAGGCTATAAGTAGTTTGAAGATAGGTGAAGGAACTAATTCCCCCAATATCTAGCACCTGATGTAGATAATGAAGACTGAACTGGGCCCACCAACGTAAGGAAGAATTAGAGGTGTTTAAAGTGTTTTGTCAATTCCAAGCCAAAGCCAACAAGTATTGACTCTCATCCCTCAATAAATTCCTCTGAATTTCATGCCAGATTTGTAACACCTCGACAGTAAATCGTTTGAAATTAGAAAATGGTAAGTGGCCTGAAATTAAAGAATAAAGGATGTGGCCAACATGATGAAGGTCATTTAATGTAAACTCTACATCCTTCCAGTGGGTCTGGTACAAAGTCGCAGTTCAGAGACAAAGTATGCACGGCTGTCAAACCATAGCGTACAAACGAATGTTTGGAAGATTAATCCCCCCTTGAGTAGGGGGAAGATACAATAAAGAAATCTGAAGTCTAGGTTTATGCCCTTTCCAAATAAAAGGAAGATTTAAATGGTGCCATTCATGAAAATAACATCTAGAAGGATGAAGGAGTAGTGTCTGAAGAAAAAATAAAATTCGCTGGAGACCATTAAGTCTAATAACATCAACCCACTGAAAAAAAGAAACATTAAAGGATGACCAGTGTTTGAGATCTGCTATTATGCTAGCGGTTAGTGGCTCGTAGTTTAACAACTCAAGATGTTCTGGGGCCTTAGTAATCGACACTCCCAAAGATTTCAAAAAATTTAAGTTCCAACAAACCGGTAATAATTCCAAGATGGAGGGAGATGGAGAATAAGTACAAGTTAAGACTTCGGGTTTACTTTTATTTAAATGAATTCTAGCCAACCACTCAAAAGTGTCTAGGAGAACAAAGACCACAGGTAATGATGTAGAAGGGTCCAAAAGGGTTAAAAGGACATCATCAGCAAATAATGCGATCTTATGGTCCTGGCCCCACAAAGGAAGGCCTTTAATAATAGACAAATGTCTAATACAGGAAACAAGTGGCTCAATATAAAGAGCAAAGAGCAATGGAGAGAAGGGACATCCTTCACGGGTGCCCCTCGCTAAAGAAAATGAAGTGGAAAGGGATCTATTGACCTTAACAAAAGCCTGGGGTGAATGATATAACTGTTGCAACACAGTAATACAATTTAAGGGAAAGTTGAAAGCCCACAGTGTTAACCAAATAAAAGATCATGACACATGGTCAATGGCCTTCTCCTTGTCCAAGCTTGCCAGGATCAGAGGCATTGAACATTGACAAACATAGTCTAAAGGCAACAGAATATGATGGACATTATCATGGGTTTAGCAGCTATGCATGAAACCCACCTGGTCCTGATCCAGCAGGGCGGGGAGAAGACCCTTGAGCCCTTGTGCCCAAATAGACATAACAAATGTGTAATCCGTATTCAAAAGAGAAATAGGAAGGTATGAAGCAGGAAAAGTAGGATCCTTTTCTAGTTTTAATAAAGGGGTAATGACCACATAGCACCAAGAGGGGGGTAGAGCTCGCCCGTCCCGGAGAGAATGAAAAAGATGAAATAGAAGCAGAGTCAAAGAATCTCAAATGGAGGAAACTTCATAGCATTCTGAGGGAAACTCATCCAATCCGGGCACGTAACAGTTTTAGCCACTTGAATGGAAGCGTGCAGTTCAGCCACAGAGATAGGGGAAAGTAAAAGCTGGGCTTGCTCAAGAGAAAGAGAGGGGAGATGAGCTTGTGATAAAAAGGCATGAACCTGCTGATCCAAAGGGGGGGGGTAGGGGTCTCTGGAGGATAAAGAGAAGAATAATAAGATTAAACAATTGACATAATCTCATCTCCCTGATAGGCAGGGACACCAGAATCAAAGTAACGCAACCTAGTAACTGTAGCCATAGCTCAATGAGTCTGAAGCCGATGAGCTAGATACCATGCCCCATGAGAGGCCCCCCTTCACAGTGTGGCTGCCACAGGTAAAAAGAGACTCTGTTACACCTTCTGGTCCAGAAGCTGCTGAAGTGGAGCCTGAATTTCAAAGCATTTTGGATGGATGGTAGTATCCCCCCTGCATCTGAGCAGTTTGTAAAAGATGAAGAGTATTGTCTAGTTGTTGAATCTTGCCCTCACGGGTTCTATGAATGGCTGATGCATGGGTGATGATAGTGCCATGAAAGAATGCCATAAGAGTATCCCAAAGGATTCTAGGGGGTAAAGTCCCATCATCATTTTCCTGTAGAAATTGAGAGATCTGTCGAGTTAACTTATCAAGTAGAGCCTGATCCCACAAAAGTCCCCAATGTAATCTCCAAAGAGTACGGTGGAGAGGTTTACCAAGGAAAAAAGAAAGTAAGAGGACAGTATGGTCCAAAAGATGAAAAGGGCCATAATCAATAGCATAAATGGAATCAATATGCTCCAGGGTAGTAAAAAAATAATATAATCGAGTGTAACTACCATACCGAGGTGCATAATGTGTATAAGCCCGAGAAGGCAGTATAGCGCAGTGGTCTAAGGCTCTGAGCTGCAAATTTGGTGACATCCAGCAGACCAGACCTGGGTTTGAATCCCACAGCTTCCACTTGCATACTGTATGACCCTGAGCAAGTCACTTAACCTCTTTGTGCTCCCAGGTTGCTCCTGTAAAAAAGCTTTCAGCTTAGTGTGCTATACCTGGTTAAACAACATAAAAAAGAAGGGTGAAGAAAATCCAAGATGTTGAAGAGTTTTACAAAATATTTATGAGCCGATGAAAAACGATGTGCCTTAGGATAGGATGAGTCTAAATCTGGGTATAGAGTAAGATTCAAGTCTCTCCCCAGAGAAGTTGCCCCTGGAGATGATCTAACAACAACAACAACAAAAAATGAAGCAAATACCTGCTGTTCTGTACCAGGGGGAAAATACAGTACATGTTATTGAACATCAGAGGGTGATCATACAGAGTGCCAGTTACAATAACATCTCCCGGCCCCGTCACTAACACTAGTGTGAAGCTTGAAAGGAAGCCAACACTGACATAATATTAAAACTCCCTTCCTACGTCCTGATTAATATGAGGAATGAAACATGTGCTCAGAGCCAAACTTTGAGAATTTAAGATGTTTGTCCAGAGACAGGGGGGTTTCTTGCAAGAAAAGGAGATCAGCACCTTGCTGATGAAAATACTGAAGAAGGCGTAAACGTTTAGAGGTTATGAATTCCATTCACATTATAGGATATATCTCTGGAAAGAGGAACCATAACTCACCCCAAAAACAAAACACTGACAGAATCAGCCTTCTGAAGATGATGAAGGTGAAGGTAACCAAAAGCCCCCTCAATGCCAAAGAGACAATGCCCTGCCCTGAACACTGATATGACACCTTAAATCCAGTGAGAAAGGGAGAATGCAAACTCAGCATGTAAATGTCGAAGAAACTGAATAAAATATTACAATAGTATCCAAGAATGACAAAATAAAATGAAAAACCCCAAAACTGAACAATTACTGCGCACCAAAAGATAACGAAGACTACCCCCAGAGAGGATGCCAGAGAAACATGCATAATTTTTGCCCACCTATTTTGCTTTCCTTTTAGACAGCTTAACTTATTAGACTGTAATGATGAATGTGAGGTCTCCCACTGTGAAACTGTCTGGAATACTATGTTATGTACTTTTCCCTGTCTGGCTTATGCATATAGCTGATCTCCTTGAATCTGTATTTGTTTCCCCTGTGTCGCTGAAATGCTTACCTTAAATCTACTCTCCTGATTTCAGGTATTATGTGTCTATCTCCATTGTAATGTGTTTGACCTAAGTCTGCATTTTGTACCTGCCTCCATTGTAATGTTTTCTGCCTATGTCTGTAACTCTTCTGGGTGGTGCCTGAAAATAGGCAATTTCATTGTCTAGAGCACTTACCCAGTAATCAAAAACTAAATAAATAAATAAAGGCAACCAAAACAAAAGGGGTCTGTAACAATGTGAAACAGGTGACCAAAGAAAACTGGGTAGCCCACCAACAAGGTGAGCATAAAATCCCTCTACTAACCAGCACAAAAAGAAGTAGAAACAGGGGATAGGTAAACTTCCAAGGTGGGGAGCCAGAAATACAGCACAGCTCCTGGGTAACATTAAGTGATACTTTAATGCTACAGGGGGTAAGATACAGAAAAGGCAAAGGGTTCCCAGGTTCACAAAGAACCAAAAACCACTGAGAGATGCACACAGTTTCTAAAAAGCAAAGCGAAGTCAGCCTTCAACCTGATAAAAGAGCGTTGAAAAGTAACAAATAAAAATGGACAAAGGGGCCAGCTCAAGTTGCAATATAAAGCCAAGGTCAAAAGCAAGATATCAACAGACAAAAAAAGGGGGGGGGATAATAATGAGTTTAATATCCCAGGCCAAATCAAGTTTGGCAGAACTAAAACATAGGTTAAGGCAGGCATTAACCATCTCCCTGTTCCACCACAGGCAATCCAAGCTGAAGAAACTGAAACCATTACCCAGAAATGATCTTCCCGCTCTGAAGAGAAATTTCCACCATAAATTCCACAAGTGACAAGGTGAAGAGCCTATATATGTGTGTGGCTAATATAAACCATAGAAACACAGAAACATAGAATTTGACTGCAGATAAGGACCGCTTGGCCCACCTAGTCTGCCCATTTTACAACCTAACAAATAAGCTGCAGATCCTAGTTAACCAACAGCTTACTTCCTCATTTAATATTCCTCTTACCGCCCCCCATCTCACGGAGACCACTGAATGTAACAAAACTTTTGTATGAAGAAACACCCTTAAAAAGAAAGAAAAAACAAGTGAAGGGCATAGTAATGCAAATAAAACCATAAAAGGGAACCAGAGGAGATGGCTGCAGTCAGCCCCATACAATATAATTAAAAAGAGAACTGCAAAATTACCATAGAAATAAAGCATGATTTAAATTTGAAATATCAAAACCTCCATAGTGAACTTATTTAATCTCATCCAAGAAAGAACTTTAAAAAATGACCTTCACAGCCGGCCCGGTGGTGCTGATGGTTGAGGTGCTGGATGCCACAGCCCACGCCACGCCGGCATCCCAGGTTCAGAAACAAGCTTGGGTCACTGTGGGTCAGTAGGAGAGGAAGAGGGAGAGGATTAAGCATCCCACAACAGCTGTCCTCTCCTGGGGGAGGATGGTCCATCGTCCCACTCCTTGTCTACCCCTGGTGGAGGATAGAGGGCAGTGCCAGATAACAGGAGACGCAAGAACATGGCATTGGGGCATGTGCCCGCCTCCATGCACATGCCTTTCTGGCCTCAGGGGAAGGGACACAGAAAAGGGAAAAATTGACTGCCTGCTTAATGAAGCCCCTGCAGTACTCCAGCTCTGCGGCCTCACAGCGCTCTCAGGCTCACTCCAGATATCACTCGGGAGGGGGGGAGGATGGCCCTCTCTCCTTCTGCCCCACCATGGGGGGTATTCCGTGAGGGATAAAGGGTCTGGAGCACTGGGGTGGCATAGTGACTGGAGACTGGTAGAAGACTGTGACATGCCACCAGGTCAAAGGATGAAAAAAAAAAAAAGACCCCAAACCCAATATGTACCCACAGTTGACACACCCCCACCCAAAGAAACAAAATAGCAATAAGATATCAAAAAAGACTGATGGTCGTATCCCATCCAAAGTATGCTGCATCAAGAAATAAACTATATTTTTATATACAGGCCCAGATATTCAAAGGTTGCATGGTGCAACAGTGTTACCATCATAGCCCGACTGATGCGCCTAAGTGCGATATTAAGCAGGAATTGCGCCTGGCACAAATCCCGATGCGCACGGAGCGCATCAGTAATATACAGGCGCGGGTAGGGGCGTGCCCATGCTACTCTGCACATCCCGATATTCAGCCCGGGATGTGCTGAGCCATGCATGCACAACCCCTACTTGCCACACGAGTTGATCCAAAAAAAAGGAGCAACAGCCGGCCACTCCACAGGTGAGCTGCCGCGTGCGAAGGTGCAACACGACAGCTGCCACCTGTGGTGGCCACCAACTCGCTGCACCTCCGTGGTGGCGCCCCCCCCATGCCTGATCTCAGGCATTGGTATGAAAAAATAGAATCCTATATCCCTGGTGGTCCAGTGGACAGCTGTCAGCCGATCATGGGCTTAAGTAAAATAAAACAGAATCCAATAACCCTGGTGGTCCAGTGGGCCACTGTCAGCCCAATCGCGGGCTTAAGTAAAATAAAACAGAATCCAATAACCTTGGTGGTCCAGTGGACAGCTGTCAGCCTGATTGTGGGCTTAAGTAAAATAAAACAGAATCCAATAACCCTGGTGGTCCAGTGGACTGCTGTCAGCCCAATTGCGGGCTTAAGTAAAATAAAACAGAATCCAATAACCTTGGTGGTCCAGTGGACAGCTGTCAGCCTGATCACGGGCTTAAGTAAAATAAAACAGAATCCAATAACCCTGGTGGTCCAGTGGACAGCTGTCAGCCTGATCGCGGGCTTAAGTAAAATAAAACAGAATCCAGTAACCCTGGTGGTCCAGTGGACCGCTGTCAGCCCGATCGTGGGCTTAAGTAAATTAATAAAGATTCCTATATCCCTGGTGGTCCAGTGGACCCCCTCCCCACCATACTGATCCCCACAGCCTCCCCCGGTCCAGCGGTGGTGGCAGCACCCACCGCCTGCCGCCCCGCCGCCCGCCGCCTGACACCATTGGTAAGACTGACGCCCATTGGTCCACAGCATGAGCCAATGGGTGCAACCTCACCGCATTGCACATTCCAGATATGTTTTCACATACTTTATTATTTTTCAAATGCCCGTGATCAGGCTGTGGGGCACATTGCTGCGCTGCAGGGGGCGTCGGTCCCCACCAACTGCTGCCTGGCAGGGTGCCAGGCACAAGTTGCCAGGGATTGGTGCACTTGCATGCAAATGGGGCCATAATTCCATACAAATGGCCCCATTTGTGCCTTGCATACATTATTATGCCATTTGCATGTGCACTTTTGAATATCGCGGTTGTTGCCTAGCATAATGGAACTTGCGCTAGCGCATCCCCCTGCTCCACTCTGGCCACTTGCGCTGGCACAGTGCCACTGTGCCATGTGCACTGTGGGTGGCCAGGGTGCGATATTCAATGATGCTGAGCCATGGCGCAGCTCTGTTCAATATCGCCCAGTCAACGCCCCTGCGCAGCCAAGTTGCGCTGCACCCAGGCTTGCGCCACAGCCTGGCGCAGTTTGAATATCTGGGCCACAGTATATATTTTTTATGTTTTTACCCTGTTTTTTCTCCTAAACCTGGGACCCTGGCAGACACATATATACACGTGCGTGGAAGCACACGCTGGGCACCGGCTCAGCTACTTTTTATTCCTGCCACCCCCACCCACCTGCACTTCCCACTGGACCTCCACCCAGTGGGAGCAGAACTACAGGGGGTGCAGGCAACCACCCCAGGAGAGTAGAACTGCATTTCAGCTGCTCAATCCCACTCTGCCCCCCATGCCAGCTCCCCGATGACCCAAGGTCATAGCCGAACCCAGGCCACCGGCATAGTGCGAGGTAAGGCATCCGGTACCTCAGCATTCAGCACCACCAGGCCGGCAGTAACAAACTATTTTGTCAGTGTGGGTAATCGCGTTCCACCTCCCAGGTCTCCCAGGTACAAGAGGCATAAGACAGAATGAAGGGAGATGGCCCTAGACAACCCCACATCAAAAAGGATACTAAATAAAGGCAAACTGTAAGATTTCAGGCCATTCAGCTCTATTGCCAGACCGTGGAATGGATCTGAAAAAAAGCAATAAGGGTTATGAATGAAAGTCCCAAACCCAAAATACTGATCATAAACGTCAGTAGACATCCCCACACGAAACTAGGTAAATCTATATAGGAAATGGAAAGAAAACAGAAAATAATAGAGGAAGAAACAAAAAGAACAAGAAAAATAGCCTATGGAACAAAAAGGATTCCCTTAAGAAAGGTGGCAAAAAAGAACAGAAGCAATTACCACTAGCAATCAGCACATAAAAGAAAATACCACAATGAAGAACGAAGAACAAAGAAAGAAAAAAATCCAAGAGTAGATAGATAGAACACAGACTTTGAATCACTAAGGAGAACACTACAGATGACTAGAGAGATTAAGCAGCATCTGACAGAAAGCTGATATAAAGAAACCGCCAAAAAACAAATACTGTAGGCAGGAAAAAAACAGAAAGAAACGGTGTGAGAGGAAGGAAACACCAAAGCCAGACAAAACAGTAAGAGCCATTGAGCAAAGAAAGAGGTCACCCACCTCACAGTGAAAAGACCGAAAAGAAAAGTAGAGAAAACTGATAAACTAAAGAACTGCCCCCCAAACTAGGATTAATATGAAGAAACAAAAACAGACTCAGAAGCCCAACACCAGTCTGGACTAAATCCCCAAAGCCCTCACAAAACCAGCTAAGGCAAAAGTACCACTAAAACACTACAATGAAAAGTGGCTTGGGTTGGGAGCAAGTTCAAGACCCACCTGGACATCCACAAAAAATGATTAATCGACTAATCTGGCCATAAATGCTCAGAAAAGACAAAGTCCATATACTGTAAGTAAAAGAAAGCATCAAACATAGAAGCCAGGCAGAACTGACTGGAAAGCAATAACCAGTATCACTTAGATGGTTCTTCCCAATGAAAAGCCTGAAGCATCGCCTTGATTTCCTGAAGAGGGTCTTCCGTTCGGCATTTCTTACTATGTGGTGAAATTCGAACCCAAGTATCCCACTGTAGAGCTGTCTTATCCTGAGCTTCGATATCCATAGGTTCAACAGTGTGGTTCAGATTTCTGGCCCGAAGCTCTTGCAAGACTGAATAAGGATCTTCAAAGGTTTTTTGGCCATTGGGTAAATGAATACGCAGGCGGGCCAGATACAGGGTAGAAAGTCGAATGTTATTCTGCTTCAAGACCTACAAAATAGGAGCATATGTGCAACGTTTCATGGCAAGGGCTACTGAATAATCATTATCAAAGAAAAGCCTCTGGTTCATAGATACATAGATACATAGAATGTGCCGGCAGATGGGGACCACAAGGTCCATCTAGTCTGCCCATGTGTTTTCCTACCCCCCTACTTGGAATCACTTGTTAACTTACTGACATATCTGTCCCATGCTGTTTTAAACTGCTTGACTGTCTTTGCCAGCACCTCCCCCTTGTATATTATAGCCCCCTTACTCCAAGTCCACAATAAAATTGCCTGCTCATCAGCAAAATTGTAGAAGTGGATCACAATGAGATGTGGATGGGTAAGAGGAGCCGAAGATTTCAAGGCAAGAGCTCTATGAGCCAGTTCTTATAGGTAAAAGACAGAGATCAGCAATGTCCAAAATTGAGGACAAAAAACTGCAGAAATGAAACAACATCTCTGGTGCCCTCTTCACCCTCCGGCAAACCATAGATGTGAAGATTATTCCACCAGGAGTGATTTTTCAAGTCTTTGCAGCACTCAGAAAAAGATTGGCAATCTTGTAAAAAGTGAAATAACCCCTTCCATCCTGTCCACCCTAGTATTGGTGACAGTAACTTGCTGTGTCAGGTCCCCCACTTTGGTTTCTAGAGCTGCCACTTTTGAATTAAGTTCCATATAAAGACAGTGAACCTCAGTTCAAAACTCATGCAATTCCTGAATGATAGCTGCATTGGAGGGTTCAGGCTGCGCCAAATCCCCACTCATTGCCATCACCTGTGGAGATGAGTCCCCGAGTGATGCAGCAGTCCTTTTAACAGATACATCCCAGTCCGGCTGCAAAGGTTTAGGATTCTTATCCTTGCCCACAAGCTCCAAAGGTCCTGCCAGGCAAATGGCAAATGTAAGAGAAATAAGGCTGAAAATCCAAAAGTGCCAGAGGTTTAACCACGGGAGAAGGCAGAGCTCCTGGTTTAACCTGCCACACCACTCATTGATGTCACCAGAAGCCCAAACCGAGCATATTTTTAATAGTAACTAAGTTCTTATCTTTTTTGCCACAAGGCAGAGGTTACAGAACAATTCAGCAATGGTGTTCATTGACAAGGTAAAGGTGTGCCCTTATGTAAGTTCTGATCTACAGTTGCATAGAGTGGTTGCTGGTGACAGCAACTATCCATGGACTGACACATTCAGCACACTGGTGAGCATGTGAGCCGTGTGGACTCTTCAAACAAAGAAAAAAAAAGGCCCACTTAGGTGAGGCTATGTGACCAAAGAATAAGCATGTCACAATCACATAGAACCAGTTTTATGAAACTAGTTATGTTCTTTTAGCATGATGGAGCAGTGAGGACAGGGATGGGGTAAGGTGAGGTGAGGTGGTGGTGGTGCAAGAGTGTTTGTTCCTGATCCTCCTAGCCAGACCTGAGGAGTTTCTGGGAATGCAAGATGGATCCTCTGAGGGGACAAACATGCATTATCCCTGTATAGTGGATGAACAGTCAGTGTTGAGGGACTGTTGGCACCCACATGACAGTCATGCTGCCTAGTCTGTGGTACAGGTTGCATGCCTTGGGGTGCTTACCTGGGGTTTCTGGACTGTTCTGGCTGGCTGGACATCTAAGCCCAGAGTTGCTGCCTCCTTCCCTTTGGACTGCTCTGGATGGCAGTCCATGCAGTTGAGTGATGGTTTACTGTTAGGCAGAAACCCACCCCCACTGGCACATTGGGAACTGTAGATCCTCACCAACCTCCTCTTGACAGTTGCCACAGGTTCCCTACTTGTGACTGATGACATCAAGGATCCTGTGGGTGTCACCACCAGTATTAATAGCCTTCTGAATGCCCAGCCAGAGGTGGGCCATTTACCCACAAAGGTAAGGATAGCTCCAGTTCAGTACACAGTGGCATATTTCTGTGTTCTGTGCTACTCCCTCTTCTTCTACACCCTGTACTCCTTCTGCTACTTCCTGCTGCCTCTTACTCTTCTAAATAAGGCTCAACTACCTGTATAGGGTCCCCCATCTCTGTGTTCTGTTCCCTATCTTCTACTCCCTGCTATGTCCCTCCACTTCTCGCTCTTCTGAATGAGGCTCAAACTCCCTATCTAGAGTCCCCCTATCTCTGTGTTCTGTGCTACTCCCTCCATCTTCCATTTCTCCCCCTTCACATCCAGTGTGGTCCTTATCACCCTCTCCCTCCTCAACTTCCTGATTACACTTAGCGCCCTCCTGCCTATCACCCTCCGCTCCCTACTTCCTACCCACCTCCTTCCCCACCCCTCTCTCACCTCTCCTTCCTCCTGCCTCCCAACTCTCTCCCATTCCTATAGCTCCCTGGCCCTTCTCTCCTTCTGTCCCCCTGCCTCCATCTAGCTTCTCTTAGGTCCCTGCTTCCAACCTTCCCCTCTCACACCCTCACTCCCCCCCCTCCACCATGCAGATTGGTTTCCATCCTTGTAAAGCTCCTTATCTCAGTGTTGCTATTGGTGGCAAGAGATATTGAGCCCAATCCTGGCCTGGCCCTCTTCTCCCCCTCCTGCCTTCCCAAAGGGTTGAGAGTCGCACATCTCAACACCAGGAGCCTCCTTCCTAAGGCTGACCTTCTACAATCGTTCATGGTTAACCTCCAACCAGACATGTTAATCATCTCGGAATTGTGGCTCTCCTCTAAGATTCCAAACAATGCCATCTCCAACCCTGGGTACTACCTCACCCAGCAGGATCATACCAGTAGGGGTGAGGGTATTGCCATTTATCTTTCCTCCTCCATCCAATTCATCCCTATACTCTCTATCTCTTCGTCATCTGCCTATGAACTATTACTTCTAAAACTCTCACTCCCTTTTTCCCTCCCCATCTTTGTAGATGGTGTCTACTGCTGCCCAGGCCTCTCCATCTCCTCTATCACTGATCTCCTTACCACTATCTCCACCCATGCTTCTTCAGGTGAATTGCTTGTACTTGGGGACTTTAATTTAAACTGGCTGTCCCTGTCTCTCACTTAAATTCACCATGACACCACGTCACTTGATCTCTCACAACTGATCTCTCTGACTCCACCCGACTCAACCATAACTTCCTCAAACATACCCTGCTGGACTGGGTACTCACTTCCCACCCTCACCATATTGTTGCTGCTGGCACCCTCCAGGACACCCTCAGTGATCACCACTTGGTCTACTGAGTTTGTAAAATTCATCACCCCAAAGCCCCTTCCAAACTCCTCCGGATCCAGTCCTTCAGGTCTTTGGACCTGTCCTCCTTCCTTGAGGAATTGGCTGCAACTGACTGGTCGCCCATCTCCACCTCCAGCACCATTGATTCTGTCCTAGATTATTTCAATTCCAAATTCCTGTCCATCTGGTATCGAGATCCCCCCCCTCAGGAAAACCAGGGTCAGAGTCTCCCACCTACCCTGGATCTCAGACGAACTGCTGGCCTGCCTAAGTGCACGGGATCTCTTATGGAAAACTCGCAAGTCCACAGGCTCCCCTGTGGACTTACTCAAATACCAAGCCCTTCACAATGCCTGCACCAGAGCCACTAGGCTTGCTAAAGCTGAATACTTTTCCTCTAGCTTTCAGAACAACATTAGCCACTCCTCAAAGTTCTGGAAAGTCATCCACACATTATTCTCCCCCACAGTCCAGTCCTCTGCCCCAGTTCTCAAGGTGAGAGGTTCTACCATTTCTGACTCCCTCTTGGTGGCTACTGAGTTTAATACTTTCTTCACCTCATGCACCTCCTCCCTTCTCTCCTCCTTCCCCTGTCCTCTCCCCCTCCTCCCACCTCCCACCCTCCCTTACTCCACCCCCATTCTCCTTTTCTCCTATCTCACCTGCTGATACCATCAAGGATCTACTAGAACTCAACCCTCACAAGTGTAAGAGCCCAGATGGGCTCAACCCTAAGCTCCTTCATCTCTCTGCCCCCACCATCACCTGCCCAATCTCCTCCCTTCCAAACCTCTCATTTGCCCTTGCCTCTGTCCCCGAATCCTGGAAACATGCCACAGTCATACTACTCCCCAAAGATGGTGACTCCTCCAGTCCAGGCAGCTATTGCCCTATCTCCCTATTCCCCACCCCTGCCAAATTCCAAGAGCATTTGGTGCTATCTCAGCTCTCCTCCTTCTTTGACTCTTTCTCCTTCTTCACACCTTTCCAGTCTGGGTTCTGTAAATCCCACTACACCGCTACCTTCCTCCTCCAGCTAACTGACTGCATTCTCTCAGGCATGAATCAGGGTCATATCACCTCAGCCATCTTTGTTGACCCTGCCAAGGCCTTCAACACTGTTACCCACCCCTTCTCCTCATCAAGCTTGCAGCAGAAGGGTTTTCCATCTCTGCCACTAATTGGTTCCACTCATACCTTGAGGGTAGGACTCAATCAATTAGAAAAGGCAACTTACTGTCCCCACCTCCCAATCTGCACTGGTGTCCCCCAAGGTTCTGTCCTCAGACCAATTCTCTTTTTGGTCTTCTTAAATGACTTTCTTGCTGCCTGCATCTCAGCATCCATACACATGTACCCTGACTACACAGTCCTATTTGCCTCAGGCTCCTCCCCTGCTAATCTGCTGACCAGAATTCATCTCGACTTATACAACATTCAGCTCTGGTTCCAATCTAATCAGTTGGCCCTTAACGGCAAGAAAATGGTCTTCATGACCTTTGGCACCAGGCAAAAACTCTCTAGGCTTACTGCTCTCCCATCCTTCCGCACCCTGGACGAGTCCACCATTGAGGATGTGACCTCCTTTAAGTACCTCGGGGTCTTGCTTGACAGCCACCTTGACTTTTCTGAACCTGTGGATGCCACCCACAAAAAAACTACACCCCAAACTAGGTGCACTGTATCAAAACCATGGTTGCATCCCTTTACTAGCCCGTAGAGCTGTTCTTCAGAAAATGATTCTCCCTGTTTTCTACTATGGTGACATAGTCTACAGCATTGTTTCCAAATCCACCCTATCTAGATTGGACAGCCTTTTTCACTCCTGTGAATTTGATCTGGACAGTCCGCCCCACTCCCACCACTGCTCTCTCTCTCTACACCTCCCTCTCCTTTCCCTCCCTTGAAGCCAAATGCCTAGCACACTGCTCCTCCTTTATAGCCAGATACTAGTTTGACTCTTTCCCCTCTTATCTCACTTTTCTTCTCTCCCCACCCCAAAACCTCTTACACCTGTTGCAGTTCTAACCTTCACTCCCTTGCTTTCCCCTCCAGGATACCCTTAGCAGGCCAGGCTGCTTTCTCCTACCACTTCCCTAAGCTCCCTGTTCTTACCCATCCAGTCTGCCTCTTCCCTTCACTCTCTGTTCTCTCTTCTGGTTAACTTCACCTCTCCAATCTGTAACTGCAACTGATCCCCACACCATCTCCTCTGCTTCCCTCTACTCACCTACTTCTCTCCCCGTCTCTCTCTTGCCTTGCCTTTTATTCCCCCATCCTCATGTACTCACTCACTCACTTCCACCCTCTCTTCTATTTTCTTGCTCCCCCCTCCCCTCATCCTTGTTTCTCCCTATCTCTACCTGCTCACCCATTCCCACTCTCTCTTTCATTCATTTGCATCCCCCTGTCCCCTTATCCTTGCTTCTCCCTATCTCCATATTATTGCTGCACCACTCTTCCCAGGTCAAACTGCACAATGCACATTAAACTTGCATTGTCTTAATCCTCTGCTGCTCCCATGCTCAGCTTGTATAATAACTGTTAGGCCTAATCATTAATGCTTGTTATACTAAGTTGTAATTTGTACTTGTACCACGTGTACATTTTTTTGTTACCTTTTTGCCTCCTCTTCCCCTTCCCCCCAGGATGCATCTGGAAACAAGTTATATGCAGCACAGTATGTCCTTCCTAGTGAAACTTTTAAAAATCAATCAATAACTAAATAAATAAATATTTGCACTTCATTTCAGTCATTCCTATGGCCATCTGTTGTTAATGGAAGCTGGTTCTCCATGGTATTGAGACATAACTGACAGCTCGGTGGCTCAAACCTATACCCCTGACCAGTCCCTACAGTACCTTGATACAGTGGTCTATGGCTTATTAGTCATAGAAACATAGAAACATAGACTTTGATGACAGATAAGGACCACTTGAGCCGACCGCTTGGCCCACCTAGTCTGCCCATTTCCCTACCTACAGGATAAGCTGCAGATCCTAGTTAACCAATAACCTATTTCTTCTTGCTCCCCCACAAGAACTGCCTTATGTCTGTCCCATATATTCTTGAATTCTCCCACAGTGTTAGACTCCACAGCCTCCTCAGGAAGGCTGTTCCGTACGTCCACCACCCTCTCTGTGAAAAAATACTTCCTCACAATTGCCCCTGGACCGACCCCCTCTATCTTCAAATTGCGTCCCGTTGTTCTTGCACATCTCATTTTCTGAAAGATGCTACCCTCTTGAACTTTGCTGATTCCACTGAGGTACTTAAACGTTTCTATCATGTCCCCATCTCCCTCCTTTCCTCAAGGGTATACATATTAAGCTCCTTTAGTCTCTCCTCGTATGGCTTCTCTTGCAGACCCTGCACCATTTTAGTTGCCCTCCATCCTGTCTATGTCCTTGTGGAGATGGGGTCTCCAGAACTAGATGCAGTACTCCAGATGGGGTCTCACCAACTGTCTGTACTGAGGGATAACAACTTCCTGTTTTCTTCTGGTGATGCCTCTCCCTATACATCCCAGTATACCCCAGCCCTCCCTACTGCCATCTCATATTGCTTGCTAACCTTAAGGTCATCTGATTACACAATGGGTGTAGTCCCCATAGCTGTTAGGCCCTGCTGCTGCTGCTTTGCACACACCATAGTGTATCATGCACAGTCCCAGTGTGTGGTGGCAGGGTGGCAAATGCATATGACTTTTTGCATTGGGTTCCTGAGGCAGGGTACAGCCAGGCACCCGCTGTCTTTGTATATATGTCTACTAGTTCACAATGCTCCATGCAATTTTATAACAGTCCTATGACATCTTCTTTGATTGTGTTTGCCAGCCAGGAGAAGAATTCAAGCCTCATGCAGTGCTGCACTACCTTCATGTCTCCATTCTGCCTAGTAAAAGCAGCTTTTCAAATGGGGCCCACTTTACTGTTTGTTTCCTAACTGTATGGTATGAATCCCCCAAACTTATAACATTCAAATGTTCAAACCCAATGTGAATTCAAAAATATTAAATCTGATATATTTTTTCTTTTGTTTTAGCTGATATATGATCTGGCACATTTACTTTAACTTAGAACAGAGTAGACTAGAGCTTGCTAAAATATAATACATTGCATGCATATTGTACTTCAAAGTGCTCACATATCAATAAATGTCATTATCAGTAGCACAAGGACTGTATGCATTGAAGTTACAGCCCTGAGGTGTGAACCAGATTCATGCAGAGCACTAGGCAACTTCATTAGCGTCCACTTTGTGAGTGTGTGTTTTTTTTTTTTATGTGATATGAGCTATGCCAGTTTTCTTTGGCAGCACCAAGCCCCTTTCTTTGAATAGTCCAGAAGTGCTAATGCTGCTTGGAAAGATTTCATGATCTGAAGAATTATAAGCTTCCTAAACTAGTTTAAACTGGAAATCACTTCTTGAATGATGCCAAGTAAGAAAGCAGACTGTTGATTAAGACATTTAGGGATTCTCATCCCTGACTTTGTTGGGGCAAATAGAGTGTGTTTGAATGAACATTCTGCCCCAGGTGCCCTTCCACTTTGCGTCACTGCCTATTGTGTTACCCCAAGAATTCTGCAATAAACTCAGTAAACTGATGTTTAATTTTATTTAGAATTACACTAAGCCCCAACTTAAATGGCCAAAACTATGTGCCCCTAAACAGTAAGGTAGGATGGGACTCCCTAATTTTAAAAAACTATTACTATGTGTCATGCCTGGCAGATGTTCCAGAGTTACTTATCAAACACCCCAGTAACAGTTGGCCTGACATGGAGGTTACCTTCCCTCTCACAATACCTCTACCTTCCCTCTTTGTTATTCTCCAGACATTGAACGTGGTTTGGGAGCTTACTAACCCATGGATGAAAACAACAATGCAGAGCTGGTTCCAAATTATTAGGAATAAAGCCCTCCCTAACTCGATATCTGTGCTTAAACTGATAGTGTAATGTCCATTTTTCCTCCTAGCCAAGGAAGATCCAGCTTTTAAACAATGGAGGGAGAGAGGATACATCTTGACCAATTCTACAGAGACTCAGAATTTTGTACCTTTACGGATCTTCAATCTGCATATCATCTCCCTACAGCTCATTTCTTTCAATATTTACAAATTTGAACATTCCTTACTAACCTCCCAGCCAAGGTTTTGATGGCAGAACCACCATCAGAGTTTCATAAATGTATTGCCTCAGCCAGAACTTCCCCCACAAGATGAGGCTACATATCCAGAACATATTCTTTATCAAAAATACAACGAACCATCAGGTATTAGCAATACAGCAAAAATGGCATTCTGAAGTCCAAATGACCCTCACAAAAAAAGACGGGGCCTACGTAAACCAAGAAACACACAAAACTACATTTGCAGCAGTCTGGAAGGAATTTAGATGGGAAATAATCTCTAGATGTTTCTGTGCACCTCAAATTACGTGCCATTTTAACCCCACATTTATGTATCTGTGTTGGAAACAATGTCAGCAGATTTGTCATCACACCCATGTGTTTTGGCCATGACCGAAAATGGCACAATTTTGAAGGGTTGTTTCCTCAAGCATTCAAAAATATTTTTCCCTTCAATGTGGACCTAGAACTGAAACACATTATCCTGGGAATAATACCTAAGAGCTAAAAGAGCAGACTGGCCAACTGGTTATACAATATCTATACTGCCGCTGCTTGTAAATGCATCACTGCCAAATGTCTCACTCCAAATTGTCTTTGAAAGCAGACTGGATTGTGAAGTATAAGGAAGTGAAATATATGATGCTATTAACCGCTTGCTTACATTTACAAACAGAGAGATACAAGAGTATTTGGCTCCTCTTTATGATCTTTATAGACCAGGAGGAAGGGATCTCTATTTTAGAGCAACCTCATAGCCATTAGATAATGCCTATTAATGCATGACCCATGGATGTAAAGATGGTTGACATTATATCCAATATTTTTATTTATAGTCTATAAATCCCTCTGTAGCTTATGCAGTTTGCCTCCACATCTCAGACATTATTTTCTTTCTATACCCCAATGGGTATACCCAATGCTGCACTTTTCACCCTCTCCCCACTCTTCCTACATTCCCCCCCCCCTTCCCTCTCCCTATGACTCTGGCACTTCTTATCTGTTGTCTGTTTTCTCTGACAAATGCTGCTGGCTGCCTTGTTACAATGCTGCCCTTGAATTGTATTAATCTGTACTCTGTTTGCAATGTTCACATTGTTGTAATGTCTGTCTTGATGTTCCCCATAATTTGTATTTCTCTGACGTGGAACTTTTGTAAAAGAGCCAAGGCTCAAAGGTATTTGTAATCCTAGACTTGATAAATAAAATAAAATAAAAAAATAGAATGCCTAGTCCTAAACAGCTGTGGAAATGTCTCAGTCCCAGCAGGTCCAGTAACCCACCAGAACCCTCTTTTAGGTTGGGTTACTATTATCTTCAAATTACATATTTTTGTGTGTGTGTGTGTGTGTGCATGCATGCGTGTGTGTGTGTGTGTGTGTGTGTGTGTGTGTTTCAGGGCTGGGATCAGGCAGGTCCCTGCACTTTGAATCACTGTACTCTGTTGTTTGCTAAGTACTGTTTTAAGGATGTCTGAAAACCAACATATCAAGTTCAAGCATTTCAACTTTTCTTGACAACTGTATATGTATGCTATATCTTTTGGGCTCCATTTGGGGCCTTAATAAAAAGAAAGTTTAAACAAACACAAGTCAGTTAGGAAATCCCATGTTCCTTTTGAAAACTTCCAGGGGATCCTACTTGGTAATGAAAAAATAAGGGCTTGGTTTGTCCCATCTGTTGGATGGCATCTTCAACAGTGCAAAACTCCTCCAGTACCATGTTGCAATGTCAGCTTTTGGATATAAGCCTAAGTCCCAGGTGTCAGACGTAAACCCACACTCAAGGCCCATAGTCAAGTGGGCAACCTACTGAGCCTCTTTGACACCAACAACATTTTCATTCATAATTTTCTTTTGCCAGTTACTAACATTTCTCTAGAAATCACTCTGCCTGAAAACTATCCTTTCTATCATAAAACTGATAACAGGCAACATGGTACACATTGAAAAACTAAGTCAAATCATAGAAAATATGAACATGTATTCATATGAAAATGCTAGCAGATAAAGGCCTTTATGGTCTATCTAGTCTGCTCGAGGTTGCAGCTCAGCTGTGAGATTTCAGTAGAGTGGCCCCCAGTCCCCTTCCCCCCTGCCCCAAAATTTCCTCTCTCCCTCCACGTCCACCATCCCCCTTCCTCAGTGTGATTTTTAAGATAAGCATATCCTTTCCACTTTTAAAGCCTTCCACAGCATTGGCTGAAACCAGCTCCTCCAATAGCTTATTCTATCCCGAGATTACCCTTTTGGTGAAGAAAGGCCTCCTTGCATCTTTTTCAACCCCCCCCCAATTTTTGCTGATGTCCCCTTGTTGTCCCTACACCCTTTATGTTAAACAAGCCCTCAATGCTGACTTTGTTTATGCCCTTAAGGTACTTAAAGGTTTCTATCATGCCCCCCCATCTCTCCTTCAGTGTTTACATGCTGAGTTCTTCTAGTCTCTCTGTCTTGATAGAGCTTGTGTTGTAGGTCCTACACTGCACTCCCTCCATCACGTTGATGTGCTTTTTTTAGGTGAGGATGCCAGAACTGGACCCCGTACTCCATTAGCGCTCTCACCAGTGATCTGTACAGGAGCATTATGACATTACAAACCAGTTGTTGATACTAACAGTTTTCTTTGCTTGTTTTCCATGATCAGAGGATGTACTAGGTAAGCACGTACTGCTATTTCTTATTACCTTTCATATAATTGTATACCTATGTATCTTTGTTAGTGTATTAGTTCCCAGAAAAATGTTCATTTTGTTTTGTGTTAGCTTCCGAGCATTATCATACTAACAAATGGTACATGTCTTCCCTCATTAAACACACCTCAAATAGTCACATCATAATACAATTATAATACAGTTTCTCCATTTTTTATATCCATTTTCCTCAAAGCATTCTATAAGTCAAAAGGGAAAGTACATTTTTTTCTTGAAATAAATATATGTAGGAGGCAGTATAGCACAGTGGTTTAAGGCTCTGAGCTGCAAACCTAGAGGCCTGGGTTTGAATCCTACAGTCCCCACTTGCATACTGTGTGACACTGAGCAAATCACTTAACTTCCTTGTGCTCCCAGGTCACACCTGTAAACAAGCTTTCAGCTTAGTGTGTCTCTCCTGATTAAAAAAAATATTTAGATAAATGAAGAATGAATGGAAAGAATTCATTTTTTTAGAATGTCTTTCATACACAATGCACCCCAAACTACTTTGCAAGCCATGAACAGTGACATCAGCCATTAGCCAAATGAAGGGTCACTGAGTGAGACTGTGGGAGGTTATGAACAGAATAGGAAACATAAGCAAAGAGTGAAAGAGAGATGCCGTCCTCCCTTGGGAATCTATTTTTTCCTGCTTTGTAAATATTAACTTTGTTATCTTCCACATCCTTGCCCAGAATGCTATTGCACATTATCAGGAATGTTCACTTGTACTTGCCACAGAAGCTGTTGTGTTTACAGGTGTGTTACTGGCTCCTAAAGCTGTAAAGTATTCACTTTGAATTGATTCTGTCACTGCATTTGTTATGATATTGTTAGGGACAAAAGCACAATCTGAACAGCCAATTTATCACACTGTGATTTATTTTTTCACTTTCAAAGCCATTTCAAATTCCAAATTCCAACATTTTGAGACTCAGAGGACCCGATTCCAAAAGGGTCCCACCAGACACAAGATACTTGCGTCAAACAGCAATGATGCAAGTTGCACTTTGTGTTTTTCTTTTTTGTGGCATTCCCTATTCTGGTACATGGTTGGCACCAGTAACAGAAACCGCTGTGCCAAAGGGGCACTGCACCATCCTTGCGACCTGAATCTGGGTTCGCCAGGCTGCAAGGGGACTTGCGTCATGGTAGCGCTTCAACATCCACTGATTTTTAATTCCAAAAGCCCTACTATGCCGGTAGGACAGGGGTCATATTAGACCAGCCAGGGGCTGATCTAAAGCCATTCCAGCAATGTCTCTTATGGAGGGGAGCTGGCAGGGTGCTCTGTATGTGGGGTCCAGGGTTAGTAGGGACAGGGGTGTATGTCTGGGGTATTGGGGAGCAAGTGTATGCTGGGGAATTGATCAGGCACCCAGTGAGGGTGACAGTCTTATGGCACTGAATACACTGGTAGGTGGCTAGCACTGACAAGGCATCCTGCCGGGTGCCCAATCATCCCCCTGACATACACACAAACACTCCAATACCCCTATGGTACTCTTATGTGCCACTTCTGCCCCTGGGGCACTCTGGGCATTGCAGTCCATTTTGCGCCTGGTGGGATGGGGAGGGCAGATTCATCCATCAGGTCCTGCAGGTGCACCAAGCATTTGGCACTAGCCTGCACTTATGTCATTTTCTGGGTGTTGTGGCACAGGGAACCCTGGTATTCTGGAATTGGGTGCATGGCCCCTGATGCACCGGGAGTGTGCCACAGTTCTAGATCACCAGAACTTTGCGGTGATCTAAGAGTTCTATTGGAATCAGGCCCAGGGTCTCTTCCTTAGGGAGTTAAATGGCTATTGAATCAATATAAACATAAAACAATTTTGTAATATGTCATAAACATAAAGCTAACTCCATTTTTTAATTTCAAATAAATATAAAGAATGAGAGGATCAATCTCATTAATTATCTATTGTTTACACAGAATTAGAGGGTCTTTCCCATTCCATATGTTTTTATCTGCTTATATGGATACTTTATGGTGAGGTGACAGACAAGTAAAACTGTATTAAACTTTTGTTTTTAATGTCTGTTCTACACTATCTTATTCAAAGTAAGTTTTCTTAACTCGCTCATGTACAATCAATTTAATAAATAGACTTTAGTGCCTCTAGTCTCCTTTCTTGTTACTTCTACTGGCTAGGGTTTTCTAAAAAACAATAAATTCATTTTATATGTTGTCAGTTTAATTTGTTCACAATAAAATATGAATATGTCTAAGTTCTGAAAAATATACATCTTGCATTAATTCAAAAGACACTTCCAAAAAGAGTGTGCTTTCCAGTTTCTGTTCTCACCAAAAATTATCCTGTTGCACTTACTCTGGTTTTCAAATGAGAACCTTGGACAAAGGTACAAAAATGGCCCCTTCTTAAGTTATTCTCACTTTTCAAATGTCAGACTGATAACACTGCACATGCTTGTTCCTTCAGTGACCAATGCTTTTTGCTAAAGTTGCATGCAGTTACTACCGCCATTACCGGGGATGCCAGTCCATCTTCCTGCTTCCTTCTTCTCTTGAGAAGGATAGCGCTCACATGCCAGGCAGTGCATGATGCCAGAATTTGTGTAGTTTCATCCAACTATGTCCCAAATGACAAAAGCGGACAGTCACAACCCACGCCAACCCCAAACAAAACCCATGTGTTAATATAATCAGTTTCAGTATTTCTAAAAATCTTCATATTAGAGTCAGGTAAAATAAGGCTAGTAAGAGCTATTCATCAGTACAGGAGATAAAGAGGGTTGCCCTTTAAAAGGGTAGACCACATTGTCCTAGGCCCTACTAATAAGTATGGAAGCTCAGGAAGGCAGAAAACAGGGTGGGGGGGTGTGGGGGGGTGGGGAGGCTACAAGGGATCAACTGGTCACAATAGGTGAAGGGGTACAAGGTCACAGAAGGGGAGGAGGATGAGAGAGGTGGGGAGCAGTGAGGTGGATGACAAGGATTGGGCACAGGTACAAGGGGAGGGGCCTAAGGAGACCCCCTTTTAAGCAACTGCACAGCCTCAGGGAGCTCACAATTTGCTCAGAGAAAGTTTCCCACCCACCCACCTGGAAGAAAGAGGAGGGTCCCTGTGGTAGGTGGAGCACAGTGGCGGGTCACAATAGGGGCTGCCGAAGGTGGACGGCAGTTAGAAAAGGGGAAAAAGGATGAGAAGGATAGGAAAGAAGGGAAAAAAAGGGAGGACATGTAAAGAGCACAGCTTTGGAGAAACAGGAGGCAGGGGTACGATGTGTACAGTCGTATCCCTTGACAGTGGGAGAGGAACAGAGAAGAAGTAAAGCCCCCCCACAGGTGTACATCTGGGGGGGCAGAAGAAGAAAAGTAGAAATTAAGAAAGGGTTAAATTAAGAAAGTATCAGAAGGAAAGTAATGAAATGTATATTACTGTATATATATTAATTCATATAGGTATAATTGAATGTAAGAAGTGTATAAGTTGATGCCAATGTATACGGAACAAGATTGCACAAATAAGTAAAGTATAGCCAAACTGAGCATCCATACCTAAGTTGTCTGTGTCCTTATTTGGAGGGGCTCTGGGGATAATTACTCATGAGATTAAGGTAGAGAATGGCTAGAAAAGCCTTTGTCAGGGCAGAGTGATGTGATGCAGAGATGGGACTAGAACCCACAACCTCACATTACATACAAGATCATCACTAATCCTATGGACCTATTTGCATGGTTACTACAGGAAATGAAAGAATATGATGTAGTCTCCATTTACAAATAACCTATAAAATATCAAAGTTCAGAAATTAAATAATGCCACATAGTTTATATAGTTTCATAGTAATGCCCCACTCGTTTTCCTCATTGAGTCTGTGCCTTTTGTTTGTATTATTAAATCTGTTGATCCACTATGCTTCCATTCTTGATAAAGTTTTATCCCAATCCCCCCAACTGGGTGCCTAACAAAATCAATTGCTGCAAATCAGTGTGGAGATCTGATGGTGACCCTGTAAAAAATGTCTAGCAAGTGTTGATTTTTTTGTCTTCCAACTTGATACCACTTCTATGCTCACTTATCCTCTACTAGAGTGATCTAATAGTTTTTCCAATGTATATTGAGCTACACGGGCATGTTATACAATAGACCACATGGTCTGAATCACATGTTGAGAAATGTTTCATTTCTAACTTTTCATTTTTGCTCAGGTTGTTTATTTCCTTCATTTTTATGGGATTCGAGCAATGACTACAAAGTCCACAGCTGAAAAAAATAATAGGTTTGCTTCTCAGACAGGTGTGGTGGTTTCCAGTGTTGTGTCTTAACAACGCGGTTCCTCATGCTATCTATCTTCTTTGCTGCCACCCAAGGATTAGTCTGGAAGGTATCCCTATCATCTGGTATACTTTGTAAAATTGGCCAGTGTTGATATGATGTGTTTTTGATTGTTTCAAACTGGTCAGAAAAGGTAGTGATAATCACTATACGGTTATCTTGGTTGGTGCTTGAAATATTGCCATGTGTAGTTTGCCTCCTGTCTATTTGTGCTGCTTTAGTTTTAACCGCTTGCAAAATGTTTTCATCATAACCTCTTTTTTTTAATCTATTCAGCAAGATCTCACTGTTGAGCTCATGTTTCCTTTCTGACCCACAGTTTTACTTATAACATGGAAGGTGACTATATGGGATGCTTTGAATTAACTTTGGGGTGGTAACCTGAAGCATGTAGCAAGGTATTTCTTTCTGTGGGTTTGCGGTAGAGGTTTGTGGTGAATGTCCCATCCTCTTTCACCACTAGCAGGTCCAGGTGTGGGATTTCGATATTACTGTGGTCCATAGGAAAGGAAAAATAGTCTGTGCAGTTGAAAAGGCCTCCAGATTCTCAACTATAGTCCCAGATTAAAAAAAAAATTAAGTCAATAAAGAAACTTTGTTGTTTGGGACCTCTACATTACAGTGGCTCTCTAGCTAACTCCGCAACCATCATCAGCTTGTCTCTTTCAATTAGGCCCTCTCCACCCCTGCCTCTATTAACTCCAGTGTTCCTCAAGGTTCCAGCCATGTTGCTCTTCTCAATCTTTGTCAATCACATTCCCAGCACCCCCTCCCACTGTCATACCCTTCTATATGCTGACGACCTGATGCTATACACTGGATCCAGATCCCTAGCTGATATTACCTCCAAACTCACCTCAGACTTCCAAAAAGTCCCCAAACCTGGCTCACCCAAAACTTCTTTGTCCTAAACGCTGGCAAAATCCAGGCCATGATCTTTGAGTCCTCCCATAAAGTCCATACCTGTGCCTCTGGTCTTGTCATCCCAGTGTCTCAATGTCTCCCTTGTCTCTGTGACAAACTGTTTTAAATACCTAGAAGTTACATTCCACCCTGCTCTGGACTTCTCACAGCATATCCACAATAGCTGTAAATATGTTAATAACAAACTTGGCCTTGCATACAGAATCTGCTATGCCCTTAATCCTGCAGTCAGAGTTGCCATCGATCGCCAGCCTATGGTATGCAATTCCTCCTTTTGCCAGGCCAACTTTGGCTGCTTCCTCAAATGGAACATAGCTTATAATAATGTGTGCAGGTTTTCCCTGTCTGTGCCTCAACTCGCTGACCGCTTGTTTGCTCTGTGCTGATCTAAACTGGTCCCCCCCTCCTTCCCAGTATCTCTACATACACTGCTGCATGATAGATAGCATTATTAGGTCCTCTAAACCTGCCTTACTGGCCTCTATGTTTACCTCCGATGACTCATTCTACCTCCTGCTCCCCAAATACCAGGCCCTCCTGACCATTCCCAAATGCTCCCCTAAAATGGATGAGCAGGCATTTGCGCACTTCACCCCTAGAGCCTGAAACTCCCTCCCCTCTCACCTTAGGACCTTCCAGTCTCACCTGACCTTCGAGAGAGAGAGTTACTCAATTATCTCAGCTCTTCTGATAAATGTTCCTGTTCCAGAATCCCTTAATTCTCAATCTGTGCTCACCAGTTTCCCACTCTTTCCACCAATGCCGTACACTTTCTTCCTTCTCTTCTTCTGTACCTCCAGCTCCTCTGCCAAAGTCTGGTATGGCTTTCCCTGCATAATTTGATGTGAGTACTATGAAGCAATCCCTCCATATTGCATTTCTAGGCACCAAATAATGGTCTGGGAAACCACTGGGGTACCTCAGTGACATATTTACCCCTTCTTGCAATCCCTCATACTCCTTAAGGTCATAGATTGAAAAAAGGCTACATATTCCTAGATGTAGACTCTCTGTGGGACAAGCTTCCATCAGATATAAACTTCCCCATATATGGAGCAGTCTTCCCATCTCCCTCACTTCCATTACCAGTTTTCAGTCTGTGAAGGCTAATCTTAAGGAGCATTGCAAACCCTTTGTCCTGACAAACTGCCCTAGAGGTATTCCCAAACTTTATTAGGGGCTTGGTCCTGGTTAGTTTATACTGCTCTGACTGTATTCTGAGTAACTTTAATAGGGGCTTGGTCCTGGTTAGTTTATACTTGCTCTGACTATATTCTGAGTAACTTTAATAGGGGCTTGGTCCTTGTTAGTTTTCTCCTACTCTGACCATGTTCTGAGTTGGACCTTCTGTACCCGTGGTACCTAAATCAGATTTGATTACATGCATACACTCTGTAAAGTGGTACCATTGTATATATCTGTTCCTGTACATTGGATGACTTTGTATATACATTGGCTTGTACTGGATTTGTTGCATTTCCTGATTCTTTCCTGCACCCCAGTCACAACTGAAAATGAGCTCTTATTGGACTCTGTTTGCTTACCTGGTAAACTATGTTACAAACAAACAAGTCTTTCCTAACAATGGAGCCTATGCTCACAAGGCAGGATTACGGCCGGTGCATATCCACCCGAAGAGCTCCGCACCTGTGGACAAGTGCGTGCTGCCGGTATCCCCCAATGGCTGCGACCTGTCCACAGGCAGGCCCCCCCCCCAGTGCTCAGCATTCTGTGAGGTGGCCAGGTGCGGAGTTGCAGACCTGGGCAGGCATCCAAACATGTGCCTGTTCTGGGACCAGCAGTAGATCCCTTGTGCGGTGGGGGGTGCATTGGCTGTGCTCCCCCACAGATGTCCACATGGCCAGTGGCCATGGAGGTGAGAGGTGGTAGTGCCACAGGCTGTGTGGTGCCCCCGATTGGACAGAGTAGTACAGAGGTGGTGCCACAGGTATGTGGGGTGTGTGTGTGGGGAGTGTTTGCGCCAGCCCACCACACCACCCAGTGTGCAGGAAGCCACAGATGCAGGTGGGAAAGGGGGGGTACATATGATCCTGGGGCCAGTGCCCCATATGTATATGTGTGTGTGTGTGTGTGTGAGGGAGGTTGGCATGCACCAGGATGGTGGGAACTCAGCTGAGAGTTGGTTCGGCAGTGCTGGGCGGCCACTTGATGTGTCAGCGGTGGTCCCCTTGGTGTGGGAGGAATGCATGGGGCACATAGGGAACTTACGGCAGGGGTTCCCTGACTTACTGGCTGCCCCCTACGTGCCCCAGTGCACAGCACTGCATGGCTTTGTGCATGACGTGTAGTGCTGGTATGCCTCCCGCCTGTCCCTTATGTGTTGCGGTCTGCGAAGGTGGGGGTAGGGTGCATGGGAGCTGCACACACACCCTTCATGCATCCCGCACAGGTGGTGCAATGGTTGTGGAGTATCTCCATGTCTCACATACGTGGCATGGAGGTGCTCCGTGAATTCGAGTATAGGGCCCATAGTTTGCTTAAGTATTTATACAGAACTGTGCATATTTTTGATGATGCAATTATGTCTCTGATGTTGTGAGCTGTCTAGGATGTGACCCACATCCTCCACATTAGAAATGTAGGAACACAGAAAAATAGATTTTGACAGCAGATAAGGACCACTTGGCCCACCTAGTCTGCCCATATCCCTTCCTACTGGATAAGCTGCAGATCCTAGTTAACCAACAGCCTATTTCTTCCTACTCCCCCCACAAAAATTGCCTTATGTCTGTCCCATGCATTCTTGAATTCCCCCATTATTTTTGACCCCACAACCTCCTCAGGAAGGCTGTTTCATGCATCCACCACCCTCTCTATAAAAAAAATACTTCCTCACATTACCCCTAAGCAGCCCCCCCATCTTCAAATTGTGTCCCCTTGTTCTTACACATCTCTTTTTCTGAAAGATGCTACCCTCTTGGACTTTGTTGATTTCCTTGAAGTACTTAAACGTTTCTATCATGTCCCCCCTCTCCCTCCTTTCCTCAAGGGTATACATATTAAGCTCCTTTAGTCTCACCTCATATGGCTTCTGTTGCAGACCCTGCACCATTTTAGTTGCCTTCCTCTGGACTGTCTCCATCCTGTCTATGTCCTTGCGGAGATGGGGTCTCCAGAACTGGATGCAGTACTCCAGATGGGGTCTCACCAACTGTCTGTAAAGAGGGATAACAACTTCCTGTTTTCTACTGGTGATGCCTCTCCCTATACATCCCAGCATCCTCCAGCCAACTGCCTTCTCACTTTGCTTGCTAACCTTTAGGTCATCTAATATGATTACCTCCAGGTGCCTTTCCATTTTTGTTGTTGTTAATACAGCCCCCATTGTGTACTCTTCCCCTGGGTTTTTTGTTTCCCAGGTGCATTACTTTGCATTTATTTGCATTGAATCCAAGCTGCCATACTTCTGACCATTCTTCCAACCTTGCCAAGTCCCTTCTAATGCTTTCCACTCCCCCTTGTGTATCACCCTGTTGCAGATCTTTGTGTTGTCTGCAAAGAGGCATACTTTTCCTTCCAGTCCCTCTGCAATGTCACCTATAAAGACATTAAAAAGGACCAGACCCAGAATTGAACCCTGTGGTACCCCATTAGTAACCCCCTTTCTTTAGTGTGGACTCTATTTACTATTACCTTCTGTGTCCTGTTGTCCACCCAATGTTTTACCCAGGCTACCACCCTGGGACCCACTCCCAGGGAGGCTAATTTGTTTATTAATCTTTTGTGTGGGACTATGTCAAATGTCATGTTAAAGTCTAGGTTGGACATGTCCACAGCCCATCCCTGGTCTACTACCTTGGTCACCCAGTCAAAGAAATTGATTAGATTAATCTGACATGACCTTCCCGCTGTGAATCCATGCTGCCTTGGGTCCTGTGCCCCAACTGGTCTCTAGGTACTCAACAATTCTTTCCTTCAAAAGTGATTCCATCATTTTACCTACCACTGAGGTCAAACTGACAGGTCTGTAGTTTCCTGCCTCTGTCTGGCTCTCACTTTTGTGATGGGGAATCACATCCGCCTTCCTCCAGTCCTCAGGTGCCACGCCATCCTCCCATGATTTGTTAAAAAGGGTAGTCAGTGGTGTCACTAGTTCTCTCCTTATTCTTTTAGAATTCTGGGGTGAATTCCATCAGGCCCCATTACTTTGTCCACCTTCAGTTTTAGGAGTTCTTTCAGAACCCTTTTTTCTGTGAAAGGACTGGGAAAGACCCCCCTATCCAGAGTGCTTCTATTGATTGGATTAGGTACCTCCCCCTCCTCTTCTTTTGTAAATACTGATCAGAAGTATTCATTCAGTATCCCTGCTTTTTCACTGTCCCTTTCTGCTCACTCACCGTCCCCTTTATTCAGCCTCACTATCCCTCCCTTTGTCTTTCTACACTCCCTAATGTACCTATAAAAGGTTTTATTCCCCTTCTTAACCGAGTTGGCTATCTTTTCCTTGGTTTGGGCCTTTGCTATTCTGACTGCCTTACCCACTTCCTTCTGCTTTAATGGGTACAGTTCTCTGTCTTGCTCCTTCTGTGTTTCCTTATACTTCCTAAATGCTGTCTTTTTCTCCCTAACCTTCCCTGCCACCTCTTTTGAGAACCATAGTGTTTTTTTCTTTCATTTTGATTGATTTGCTTCACACAAAGGTTTCTTGCCTCTGTGATGACAGTTTTGATGTTTTCCCATTGTTGCTTCACCCCTCATTCTTGCCTATTTGCTAGTGCTTTTCTGAAGCACTCTCCAGTTTGGCAAAGTCAGCCCTCCTGAAGTCCAGTACCCTCACTTTTGTATGGCTTGACTCTGCAGCTGAGTTTATCATGAACCACACTATTTGGTGGTCACTTGTTCCCAGATGTCTACCCACTTCTAGATCTGAGATCCTCTCTCCATCCTCATTTGAGAGTACTAGGTCTAAGATTGCTCCCTCCCAAGTGGGTTCCAACACTAGCTGTCTGAGGCATGTCCCCTGTAGGGCATTGAGAATGGCCCTGCTGTTGGATGTGGCCGCAGCAAAGGTGCCCCAGTTAATGTCTGACATATTCAGGTCCCCCATCAATGATATCTCCCCTTTCTCTGCCATCCTAAGGATGCCTTCTACCATTTCCTTGTCCATTTACTCCTCTTGAGATGGGGGTCTGTATACAACCCCTGTGCGGATTGTGGTGCCATTTCCAGTCTCCAGGCTGACAAACAGTGCCTCCTCTCCTCCCTGTTTACCCTTTTGTTCCATTGCTTTGATCCCCTCCCTTACATAGAGAGCTACTCTTCCTCCTCCTCCTCCTCGTCTACCCTCCTTGTCTCTCCTGTAGATTGTGTACCCTGGTATATTAACATCCCAGTCATGGTTCTCTGTGTACCATGTTTCTGTGACTGCCATGGTATCCAGGCATCCCTCTTCCATCAATGCCACCAGTTCAGGGAGCTTGTTACCTAGACTGTGGGCATTGGTACTCATTACCCTCCATTTTTTGATGGTCTTACCCCTTTTTGCCCCATCTCTGTCCTTACTGCCATTGCCTTTTTCTCCATTTACACCTGCCCTTCTCCCTATCAATGTCTCTACCTTGATGTTTACCTCACTAACTACCCTGATTGTTTTGGAGGGGGCTAGGATGTCTCTGCTCCTTTTCAGTGCCTTTAGGAAGAACCAGGCAAACAGACAGGTGTCCTTGGTAAAGGTGGTATTAACCATATGCAACTCTTGCAAAAAAAACTTTACTTGCCAAAGGAATGAAAGGGGGACTTCCTTAAGTCACTTGGACATCAGTTAGAATTGGAGTGAAGGATGTCCAAATTTGAATCCGATATACTTTTCTTGATGATGACTAGACTGCTGTTAAAGCACAGAGCTCTGGCTTTCCACCATTGTTCACATTTGCTAATCACTGTAACCTGTTATGTAATATGTTATTGTTATATGGTACCTGCACATGCTATGACCTACATCTGTACTACTTGTGTATCCTACTTGTCCTGTAACTCCCGGGTCGCCCCTGAAAAAGGGACCTCCGGGGCCCAGTGGGCCTACCCGGTCATCAAAATTCAATACATAAATAAATAAGAGTATTTCTCACTGATCATAACTAAGTGAAAGAATTAGCCACTTTCACCTATTAGGACCATGGAAAATTTACTCTACCCAGACTGTCTTTGTCCAGTAAGCAAATGTTTTCTTAGTAATTTCTTCCAAGACAAAGTTTCAAAAACTACAGTAGAGTTCTCTCCAACATTGCAAGTCCTCAAACTTGTTTGTCTGCCTATTAAGGGGACAGGGTCAGGGCAGGTTTGGGATGAGTTTGTGCCAGAAATATAACGCAGTGAACTTGAAACACTATCTACCATATGTCCTGACCCTACCCGGTTTATATCAACAGCTTAAGAGGAACTAGCCTCTGTCTCCACTGCTACCTGGTTTGACAGATTTTTGTTTCCTGTTTCAAACAGTAGTGCTTAAAAAATAGCAGGCAAGATATTTCAGTAATTTTTACAAGTAGTTCCATATTACTTTTTATTTCTGAAGTGTTTTTCTCCTTCTTCGTGCTCAATACATGGTTTGTTACCTGATAGTACTGGGTATGATGTGAAAAGCAGTGTTTTACCTGGAAGCAGACATATTTAAGTTTATTTTTCCCAATATATTTATTTATTTATTTATGTATGTATGTATTTATTTATTTATTAAGCATCAGTTTACAACCTTTGAGCCAGAGGCTCGTTTACAAAGGTACCTCGTCACAGAGAGGACAATACAGTGATAACAACTTGGTACAGAGAAACAGTGTACAGTTTTTTTTGAGGATACAGGAGGACAAATGAGATCAACAATTTACAACATACAGGATTGGTGAAGTTAATATATTATCAGCACGTGATCTTATTCATTGTTACATTATACATTAGGGACATTATAGACACTGCTTCCTGATTGGCAACATGTGTCAAAAGTTATCAAACAGGCAGCAGGAGATTGAGTCTTCTTGGTTACTAATGATGTCACAGTCAGTGATGTCACTATGCAGATGATGTATAGTACTGGGAGGAATAAAACTGGCTATGCTGACCTCGACTTAGAGTGCTGTTCCACACATCACACCTAATAATGTCACGTAGACAATCTTTTTATTTAGCAAAACACACAAAATACTTCAGATACAAGAAATGATAACTAACTACATCAGAAAGTTACTATTAATTTCAAGTAATGTACTAGATCTTTCAAGAAGGCTGGTGTTACACCTCACTTGAAAAAGTCAAATTTATTCTCATATAGCCAAGGCCATTGATTTTCAGCTTTTGCCATAATACCCGGTAAAATTCCAGAATTTAGACTGCCTGCACACTGGAAAAACAAAGACTTTCACAGAATTTGGCATTTTAGACCAGATCAGTAAATCTGCAGAACTTGCATTTTTCTTATATTTGTTTCCTGTACTATTTTCAATTTCCTTCATTTTGATTTTCTGTATATTTAGCCTGCTTTTATTCTGATTATTTATACACATAAACTAAAAGAATTACAGTAGAATCCCAATAAAATCTGGAAATTTGACTTACAATTACTAGTGCAGTTTCTGGAATTTCAAGTCATGAAAATGGAATGTCATTATTTTAATCACTGTAAATCAGTTGCCTTGTATATAGCCCATATAATTATTAGCCTATCTCTAGTATTTCCTTTCCATGGAAGGCTGTAGAGAAAGGTGTAGCTTTTCAGTTCAGCTCATACTTAGAGGCAACAAACATATACAAGCCCTTTTACAGAGAAAAACTTGCACATTGCACCTACAGTAGTTGTTTATCACAACCAAATTCTACCTGCATTTGAGGATGGTCAGAACCAGGGCAAAGGTAAGTTGAGTGACGTTATACATCAATATATTGATACACCTGTTCATAAGTTACCATCTAGGGATATTGCAGCATAAATGCACATTAGGCATTTTAACTTCAAGTGATTTAATTGCTTTTGGACACTTGTGCGGTATACATATTAACCATTTACTATGTACTGTGTGCAGAAGTTCTGATGAAGTCATGACAGCAAGTGTCACCTCATGCATGTACACACTTGTGTGTTTTCCCTCATTACCTGCCTTTGGCCTCAGAGTAGAAGTGGAAACAATATGAAGAAACATTGGTGAAATGTTGGTGTTAGAAGGAATGCAAAAACAATGAAGGTGTCTACAGAGCTGGATTAATGTTGCTATGATTGTCATTTCTTGAACACAGTAAAAGGTTAATATGAATAAAAGTGTCACAAAGCAATTAAATTACTTGAAATTAAAAGTGCCCCAGATTTGTTTATGTTGCATTATCCCTAGCTGGGAACATGTGGAAAGGTGTGCCACAGAGTTGTGTAGACCATACCAGGTCAATATGTCATAGATATAATGCTGCAAGGCAAAACCGTGCATGAATGAACAGCTACAGGGTACACAATGCCACGTACACAAATAGTGTGGTGCGGTAACAGTGACCCTGTAGCTGTTTTCTGGAAAGCTCTGCTGCAGAGGGTAAGAGCTCTGCTGGAAGGGCTGCCTAACAGCTGCCATGACTCAGAGAGTAGAGCCATTGGTGCTGGAGGACAATGGAGCATCTGTGGACTGGGGTTCTATTCCCGGTCCCAGATTAGGTTTGTTAATTTTTTTTTCTTGTAATTTTCCTATCCCTGAGTTGCCCCCCCACAAGAGGTTATTTTAATGGGGGGGGGGTTGGGGTGCATAGCTCCCATAATGGGGAGGGTGTAGGGGGTGAAGTCCCCTGCAGAAAACAAGTATTATACTGTATTTATTATTAGTCACTGTTTTGACAGAGCAGTATAGTGCCACGCTATTTTTGTATTTGACAACATGACTGTATGCCATGTGGACTGTAGAATGCCACCAATGGAATTCATATGGAATGGAAATTCCACTTTTGTAATGCTTTTCAGAATTTCTTTTTTGAATTCCACAGATTTCTGAAAATCATTTCTATCTAAATTGAAGAATAACTTTCCGTTGATTAGGTCAACCATGGAATAATTTTCTGAAGATTGCATAAAAGGAGTCTGCAGTTTATGTTAACCATTATAAACCACAGAGTACTAGTCTGCAAAATACATTCTGTTTTCAAACTTTCAGAATTCCGCTACTGACATAATTTCATGGAATTCAGTCTGAAATGCCACAGAATTCCATTTCATCAGAATTTAAAAATTCTGCCCAGCACTAGTGATGCATATCATCACTTGGCAAATATGCAAGCCCTTCCAAGCTGTTTTCAGACTCCCAAATTAGCACAACTATTTAGTTAAAGTGATAAATGATCTCCTTTTAGCCAGAGATAAAGGCCATGTGGGAATTACATTTTGTGATCTTTGTGAGGTGCAGGACCTATTGTGACCATACCTTTAACCCCCCCCCTTTAAATTTTAAGAAAACTTCCCCCTTCTGTTCAACGCCTATGTATCTGACATACGGACAGGAATCAGGAGTGAGATGAGTCTCTTTGCAGATGACTCGAAACTGGGGCGGTGGTGGATGGGGAGGGAGGTGGCCTACAGGGGACCTGGAGGCTCTGGAAAGATGGTCTAGAAAGTGGAAGCTGAGGTTCAATGCAGAGGAAATGGGTACTCCACCTGGGGCCAGAAACCCAGGTCAAGTGTACACCCTGGGGAAATGCTACAAGTCTCGATGGCTGAGAGGGACCTGGGGGTGGTAGTGGATGTCAAGATGAACAACTCGGAGACTTGTGGGAGGGCAGCAGCCAAGGCCAACAGGATGCTGGGATGCATCGCAGGGGATCACCTCCAGAAGGAGGGAGTGATACTCCCTCTGTATAACTTGCTTGAGGCCGCACCTTGAGTACTGCGTGCAGTTTTGGAGCCACACTTAAAGCGGGACATTAACCTCCTGGAAGGGTCCAGAGGAGGCAACCAAAATGATTTGGGGCTTGGGGACAGGACCTATGAGGAGAGGCTCGAAGAGCTAAATATGTACACATTGGAAGACAGAAGGGACTGGGGGACATGATAGAGGTCTTTAGGTACATGAAGAGGGTAAATAGGGGAGGAACAGTCAGGGTGCTTGAAGGAAGGAGGATGGGACCACTAGAGGTATGGCTGGAAGCTGGAGGGGGGAAGATTCAGGGGAGAAAGGAGGAGGTGCTACTTCACTGAGAGGGTGGTGGAGCCATGGAATGCACTGCCTAGGGGGCTGGTGGAGGCAGAGACAGTGGAGGGGTTCAAGAGGGGGTGGGACAGGTACAGGGGAAGGGTTCTGGAAGCAAAATCCAATGCAGCAAGAATATCCGGAACTGGGAAGGGAGAAGCCAGAGAAGGCGAGGGGGACAGCAAGATCAGCTCCCAGGGTGGGGGCTGACCAAATGAGCAGACATGAAAGACCATTAGGCCTATTCTGCTGGCATTTTAGTATGTTAGTATGTAAAACACAGTAGTACTTGATTACAGGAAATCACTACAGAGCTATGAGGGCCAAGACATGGTGGACCCTCTGGTAATTCCAACATTGGATAAAGGCAAGTTGTCCCCAGATCCCCCCAAGAAAGACATCGGACCAGTATGTGTGGGTGCTCAGAACTGGCAATTAATTTACTTAAATTATTTTGGTTTCAATCCACAAATCCATATATACATACACTTTGAACATGATCCACATAAACATTAGGTAATTCAAATCCATTTAAGTCATGCCATCATTTGAGTTGTTACAATTACTGTCAATACATTCTTTTGTCTTCTCTTATCTTCTTCTTCTCCCCACAGATGTACATCCTGGGGGGGATGGCCTCTCTTCTTTCTCTTCTGCCCAAGGGGTGTGAGCATGCACACCATACCCCTGCTTCTTGTAGTGTTGTCTTAAGTCCTATTTATTATTGATCCCCCCTTTCCCCCATGCTTTGTTCCCCCTCCCCAATTTTCCATTAGTCCACCTCCTGCTTGTGATGGATGGTGGACTTCCCCCCCTTTCTTAATCAATTCTTTCCCATATCCAGGGCATAGTTGTATCCGCAATTTCAGAGTTAAGCATTGCCAGGCCCAGACCGGAGAGGTGTACCCCATCCCACCTATAAAAATCCACCACCTGTTCTGTCACACCCCTGCATATGACCTTAACCCCCCCCCATCTACTCAAACAATCTGCCTACCCTGGCATTCATGCATTTCCTGGCATTGTCCATGGCCTTGTGCTTTTTGGCCTGTCTCCATATCCTCCTTGGAATTATGTCCGACCACACCAGAGTAACCTCTGGCAGCCATCCTCATATCTTATTAATGCCCTCTTAAATGTGATAATATATATCCAGTCAGGGTCTAGTCCCCAGGTAATTTCCCCCCAAATGGATAATTAAGAGGTCTGGGTGGCTGTGGTCTTTTCTCATTTCCCTCAGTAGCTGAGCCCATCCCATGCCCCAAAGGCCTCTCCAGGTCAGCCTGATCTGATTAAGGTCCAAATATAACTGCTTCCCCTGAGCCTCCTGGATGCCCACTGCTCAGCCCAATGAATGGAGGAGTGATAGCAAATCCAAGCCTCCAACCTTCTTCATCCTGGATACTCCATAAACATAGAAAGAGCTAGATACCCCTGCACCTCAATTATTCTCCCCTTCCAGCCCCTCCCTCCCTCCCCACTTATGAAACCATAACACACTTACTTGGATGGAGAAAAAGAAACACCATTATTCCATTTGTTTCACATCACAGACATATCTTTTTAAACAGTTGGAAGCCCACCTCCCTTTTTGCTTGATGTCCCCGGTTGTGCTGTCCTGGGCTGCCAATACAGATGCTGCCCCAATGCAGAATGAATGTGAGGAATATCCACTCAGATCATCCCCTATGAAAGCCATCCCCTTTTTAAGTACCATTACTACCTGTGAAATCGTGACTGGGGTCCCATCCCCATGTAAAAACATCAAAGGGTTTTTGTCCCATGGTCAATCTGCTGCATACACGTGCAGGGCCCCCACTGGACATATGGCCCCATTCTTGTGCCTCTGCAGCAGTACCCTGTGCCCTTTTCCCATCTGGTTAGTTTTTGATCACCTTAGCAGCACCGAGAAACCTTCCTCAGCCTAAACCATGTCTTCCCACTGTAAACCTGCGGAACTATCTGTTTTCCCATATCCTATCACCTCACTGACCCTAAACACCCCACTGTACATGGTGGCATATACTGCCCGAAATAAGATCGCCTCACTGCTAGATGTACATACCCTATGTAACACCCCTAGGAGCTGTTCTACCAGCACCTCTGTAAGCGGTCTTCTACAGTCCTGTATCTTCTCTGTGCCCCGACTCCAACCTTGCATTATCCACCTGATGACATTGTGCTTCACAGGATCCCCCCCTTCATGTACGTACCTGTCCTATGGACGCCAGATGCACCCCCATGGTCATGTGGGCCATCTTATTTCTCCACCCTGACACTATAAACTGCGTTACCTGGTCACCTGACACAGCCCCACTTACCTCGCAGTCATTTTGTGCTTGAAAGGTTTGTAATGCCCTCCAGGAGGTTTTGTATGCTTTTAGGGTCCTAGGGGACCAGGAGTTGCAAAACAACCATACGGCTCTATCAATCCAATCTTCCAGATGTAGTCTGGGATTGCCGTCAGGCCCGGTTCTACTTGTGGAGTGATGGCTCGAAACTTGTCCATCTGCAGGCGGGAGAGGCAATCAGCTATCACATTATCTACTCCATCAATGTGCTTAGCCCTAAATGACATATTCAGCACTAGCCCCCTTCAGACCAGTTGTCTAAGAACCCTCATGACCATTTTGGACATTGCCCTCTATCTGTTGAGCACATCCACAACTGCCCTGTTGTCGCTCCAAAAGGTGACCTTCTGGTTCCTAAGTACTTCCTCCATACCTCCATCGCTACCCAGATTGGGAACATCTCCAGGAATGTGATATCCCATGTCACCCCCACCTGTGCCCATGTGCTTGGCCATGCCACTGCAAACCATTTTCCCCCTAAGTAAGCCCCCATCCCAATGCCTGCAGCTGCATCCGTATACAGCTGTAGGTCTGTGTTGAAAACCCATTCTTCTTGCCAGAAGGTCCTCCAGTTGTAGCCACTCAAAAAGGTCTCCCACACCTGAAGGTCTTCCTTAGTTCCTGTTGCTATGTCTACCCTGTGATGAGGTCTAGAGGCACCATGCATCACCCTAGCCAGATGTCATGTAAACGTGCACCCTGGAGGTATGGCCATACATGCAAAATTCAAATGCCCAACAATTGCTGTACCTGCTGAAGCTGTACCATGCACCAGGTCTTGACCTCCTGTAGCAGGGTTCTCAACTAGTTTACCTTATTCTCAGGCAGCCTAAAAAGCTCCCCCATAGTATCTGTCTCAATGCCTAGGAATTCCATTGTCTGATTGAACCCCTCCATCTTATCAGGAGATAACGGCACCATGAGCTCCTTGCACATGGCCTTGAAGTTCTTCAACATTTCCTCTATCTGTTGCCTCCCTTCCCCATCACAAGAAAATCATCCTGGTAATGAATCTCTGACCTGTACCCATATCTTGTCTGGAAGGTCCATTGCAGCCATATGCTGAACAACTAGAACGTTGCACATGCCACTGAGCAACCCATGGGCATAGCCTTATGAAAATAATAACTATCCCCAATCTGGAAGCCCAATAGGTCCCAATCCTCTGGCCTTATCAGCAGCAGGCAGAATGCCACCTCAATGTCCGTCTTTGCCAGCCATACCCTCCGCACTGCCCTAATCAACCTAACTGCTTTCTCCAAGGTGCCATAAGACACCTTACTATCCTTCTCCTTGTTATAATCATTGACCGAATCACTGTCTGGATAGGATAGGTGATGTATCACATTGAATTCCCCCGGTTGCTTCTTGAGTACTAGCCCTAAGGGGGGATATCCTCAAGTCTGGTAGTGGTGGATGACTGAATGGGCCTTCCACCCTTCCTGCTGATATCTCCTTCTGAATTTTCTGTCCCAACATCCTTTCTCTATCCTGTATTGATTTCAAGTTCCTTGTCTTGATCATTTTCCTGTCCCCTTGAAAATGCAAGCTGAAACCCCTCTGAAAACCACCTATTAGTGTGTGGGCTGCCTCTGTATCCAGGTAATGCCTCGCCCAGTCTGCCAAAATGTCAGTTTTAATAGGGGTTGCAGTCAGTCAAAATGTTCTAACTATACTGCCCTCAACTATCTTGGTGGCCACTGTAGAAAGCCTACCCTTATCCCCCACCCGCTCCTCTGCCCTTGGCCCCCCTCCACTACTGCTGTCCTCTATGTCCCATCTGGTTGCTCCGGAAGGACTGATTGTATCCTGCATTATGATTACCATTCCCTTTTCCCAGCTGTACCTGCATTTTGATGCTGGTGGTTACCCCACACTTTGAGCAGGTGTAACGAAAATGGCAATATGGCCAGGAGCAGAAAGCCTGGTTATAGCCCCAGCAGCACTTTCGCCCTGCCCCTGTCTTCTTGTCTCCTTCAATCTCCCCACTTGTTGTGCCTGTGCAAATCTCTAACCACAGGTCAGTCTGCCTAGTATCCCATTTGACATCTCCAAAATGAACCATTCTCTTCCTAAATTTTTCATCATACTTCAGCCAGCTATATCCCCCTTTCTTATAAGTGCTTTTGATAATAAGGGAATAAGTTAAAAAAGGAGTGGGCAGCTCCGGCTTCTTTTCTATAACTATCATTGTGTAATAGGTTAAACACATCGACCAGTTATCCCAATTCTTCCCTTTCATTGTCTTCTACTCCTCCTCTCCTTTCCCTAACAGCACCACCGCTGCCACCATGTCCTTCTTTTCAAAGCTCTCTTTTTCTTCGTATTTTTCCATGTCATCTACGTTGGCCAAGACGAATATGTCCACATATTTACCCTTCCATATCTTTTCTTTTGTGGCCAATTAGACGTGATCCCCTATACAGACTCCTGGCACCCCTATCTCAGACCCGAGCACCTTGTCACCACTTGCTCCCCCACTGTCTCGCAGTCTCCCCTTATCTTTGTTCCTAATTTCCCCAGTGCTTTTTCTAGCTGACCCAAACCTGTGTCCCTCATAGCTTTTAGCATTTGTTCAACATACTCCCTTGTGCTGCTTTCCAGCATGATTTATTTATTGCCTGACTGGGAGTCCAACTGTGGGTTAGGCCCTGTGGGCAGAGCTGGCTGGCTGGTGTCTGTAGCTGGCGCCAGAGCCTGAGGTTCCACCGGGGCAGTGGGAGTCGGTACCAGGGTGACTGGTGTGCTTGGTGAAGGCAAGGGTGCCGGGAATGCTGTCAGAGGGGGCATCGGAGCAGCTGGAGGGACCGGATTGGCTGGCACTGAGTCAACTGGGATGAGATCCATGGCCTGGTTGCCGTTGGTGCCTGAGGTGCTTTCTTGCTATCCTTTCCTTCTTGCTTTTTGGCCCCTTTCCATTTTTTGTCCTTGGCTGGACTGGGTGGGTCCACAGCCTCCAACAACCTATTCGCCTTGCTCACCAGCTCCATAATTGCCTGGTAACACTCTGTCTTGCTTGACATATTCCTCCTGAGAGCCATACTACAATTGGGTACCTGTAGAAACACAAACACATGTTAAATATCTGGTACCAATGATGGCTTATTCTGAGGCCCCTTCTTCCCATCCATGCCCCCTCTCCGGTGAGGCCCAGCATCCCCAAGCTTTTGATGTTAAGGTCCCATGCTCTTCCCCCCATGCCACATGGCTCCCCCCCTTTTTTTGACATAAAAAAGGGGGGGGGTCCAGTCCATGCCTAGGCATCCTTGGTCTCGCTGCCCCACACTGGTTCCCCCTGATTAACCCCTTAGCACAGCTTGCCATGCCCATACGTAGCTCGAGTGACCGGTCTAAGAGGCTGTGCTCCCGCCGCCTGACCGCGTGGTGATGACGTCAGATGCCATCCGCCACACGGTCTATATCTTGGGCCCCATATGATCTGCCCCTGTTAAGTCTCTAGGTTACTCACGGTCTTCTTTGCCCTCAAACTGCCCCCCAATTGCTCTAGAAAATCTCCTGTGTCCTTCTCCTTTGGGTCCTCCACTGTATAGACCTGAGTCAACACACAAAACCAACATTTCTTCATTTGTTTTTTTGTTTGTTTTTTTAAACTGTAGCCAACACTGTAGCCAATGCTCCCTGGCCTTCCTCCCCTTGCTCTGACTGGCCCAGATAGTAGGCCATGTTCTTTTTGCCCGACCATGTGGCAATGACATCAGACGCCATATGCCACATGGTCTCCTTCTGGGCCCTAGCTGGTCGGCCCCTTTGTTCATATGCTAGGCCTGTCATGGCCTTCCTTGTCTCCAAAATGTCCAAATAATACTCTACCCTCTGAAAAACCTTGCTTCTCTTCTTTTTTTGTGGTCTTTCACTGCTTAGCCGGAGTCGTCCGGCCGTGCAGTGATGACGTCAGACGCCATTGCTGTGGGCCCATTTACGGGTCCCCGCTGGCCTCTCGAGCCTCTCCCGCACCATTCTCCCCTGCCCCATTGGCAGGCCTCTGCCTCAATGACAGTGCAAAACTTTTATCCCCAGCAGAGTCGGGCTGTCTCTCGCCTCATGGCAAACCCTTCACTCGGTGTACCCACTCACAGAGCAACTAGGAGCCTACCAGGCCCTCCATCGCTCAGCTAACTAGGACTGCTACTTTTCTGATACCAAACCAGGTTCTCCTCTCCAAAACCATGCACATATCCAAACCAGTGGCTTTTCCACGCAGTCCCAAATTGGACATCCTCACCTAAGCACACTTCCACATTCTCATTTTAAAACTCTTCATGCTAACTGACATCGCATACCTACTGTGGCTGGCTCAATGCTATTGGCATTCACCCTAGCTGACCACCTTGCTTCACAAACCTCTCCTTTTCACTTTTTTTTAAATAAACACTTACCTCTCAGTAGGAAACTCCTGTAATACTCACTTGCAGATGGTCCCAATCAACATTTCCTGTTTACCAATTACATTTTCTATTATTACTGAATAACTCACTATTAATTAATTGTTCCTAGCTAACTCTAAATAACTATCACTATAAATGGCCACTGACCAAACCAAACAAGTACTCAGAAAATTGTCACGACTGACGTACCTTTTAGGGAAATTCTCTTCCAGCAAAATTTGTGAGCTCCCAGGCCTGTGCATGGCTTTAAATACCCTGGTTGCTCGCTCCTCTCTCTCCCTCTCCTTATCCCACCAATCACTTATTCCCACCTCACCATCGCTCTGACATCATAACTCCTCCCACCTTCTGACCTCACTTACCCCCCCTTTCCCTTCTCCCCCCCTTGCCATTCAGCCTACTTGACACACCCACCACCTTCTCTTGGTCTGGGCCTGTGGACAATGGGGTCTGCCCCTTCAATTGGGCAACCGTCTTTATCTATTTTAATACTTCTTACTTTCTCTGCATCATTTGAAGCATCATACCATTATGCTTTATTGTATCATCTGGAGAACTATAGGGTGCTGACAGAAATAGTACTTTCTTGATTTCAGTTGTTCCACTCTGACAGGGAATCTCTTGTCACTGTAGAACATGTAACTACTGCACTGTCTTTACTTGATTATGGAGTGCCTCAGCATTCTTATTTATCTGCAAAGCCATTCACTGACACATGCCACCATTAGGAAAGATCAGATGGAGAGATCATGTGGGGGTTTACTGTGGATTTTATGACACACAGCAAACCAAAATGTACAGCAGTTATGATTAAAAATAATAGTTCAGAGGCTACAGTTTAAAATGAGACATACCAAATGTCAAGTTCCTAACTTTAAAGCCACTGTCATTTCATTTAATTTCATATCATTTAATTTATTAGCAAAATAACAACTGAGCAAGCTCATTTGCAACTCTGACCCAATTTTCATAACACTAGTTACATCTAATAAAAAAACTGACAACAATAATGAAGGAAGGCTGGCCGCCCGGTATGGCCGGTTAGTTTCAGCTGTAGCCAAGCGATCTGGGTTCAGGAATGAGCCCAGGAGCTGGAGGGATGGTTGGGGAGGAAGACTTGAGCGTCCCTGGGACTGCTCGTTCTCTCGAGGAGGAAACCCAGAGCTTGTCTTGTCACAGCCCAGGTGGGACCCAAGTACAGCAAGCCGACGCCTCAACAGAGGCGGCGTGCCAGACATTGGCGCTTCAGCACCTTGATGTTCGGGGACCTGGCACACCGAGAGAACATCAGGAAAAATAACCGCACAGCCTCCCAGTAGACGGAGCACCAGGCCCCTACCTTCAATGCCCCTACCGGCCCTGAAGACGGCTTTCTGACGAAATATAGAGATGCACTGGGGTGTAAGGGCTCCCACCCCATACCCGCCTGGGGGGTACAACCATGGCTCCATGGGGGATAGACTGCACCGGTCACCAGGTAGGTGAGCAAGGGCTGATAAGGCCGTAGGTGTCTCCCGAAGAGGGGAGAGCTGCTAGGAGGGGGAGAATAAAGAGAAAGTACAAAAAAAAAAAAATAATCGAAGGAACAAATAACAATAAACAACACATACAAAATAAAAACATGTTAAAACACAAAGTGAGAAATCATTTAAAAATAGTTGCTGTACAAGTAAATAAACATATTCATTAATTAATGCATAATAATTAATCAAGATAAAGATAGTCAGGTTATCACATTCATAAGAGATTTACAATATGTGCTGGTAAAAATTGACTGTGGTATCATTTGTATAACAGGACAAACATACTTCATGTCATGTGCCAACTGGATCAAATGCCATAATTAATAATTGTGCAGTTTATTTATTTTTTATACAGGGATTTGTTTTACCATGAGCAGCATGCTGAGCTAGGAATACCTAATTTGTAGCTGCATCCTGGGTGAGAGGTTACAGTGAGATTATAAGATAGAGTAATAAATATATAAAATATTAAAGGATACCTAAACAACATTTTGACAACAAACTATTCAAAAATCTGACCTCAATTGGGACTAAAGGAAATACTGCTGAATTTGTTAATGCTAAAACTACATTTATATAAGTTACCTAAATGTGGTTCCAAAGTGTTTGAAAAATATAAAATCAGCCTTCCAATTTCAAAAAAACTGCCTTACCGGCTTCTTAAAATGGCCGCCAAATGTGTTAAGTGATGACTGTCACAATCGCGCTCAGCCGGTCAGCCCTCTGCTCCCAAAGTGCCAACCTCTGATCGTATGATTTGTGTATAGTGAACAGACAAGGTAACCCTCTTGTCTGTTATGTGGGTTCAAGTCACCTTAGTCTCAAGCTTTGGAAGGATTCAAACTGTTAACCTCTTGTTAGCTAACCCAATTATCAGGCTCAGATAATTCTGTCTTCAGGGGGCCAGATATCTTTGCCTACGGGTACCCAACCAGGTCTTTCAAATGAACCCTTAGAACTCTATGCAAGACTTTTCGAGAACTCTATCCATTTCCCAGTTTGGTATACAATAAGCCCACACACAGTGTACTTATAACCTTTAAAAGCTCCACTTAAATAAAAAGAAATGTCATGGCACTCCAGCAGTTTCATTTGCAAAAAAAATATATTTACTTTAAAAATATCAAAACAGAGCAATAATTACAGAACAAATGTATATCCCAACGCATACAGCCTTAAAACAAACAGGTAAAAATGCAGTTCATAACTTCAGACTAATCTCATCTAAATGCTTACTTTCTTCAGTGCTGTTAGGGTCTCTTTCCCCTCAGTCAGAAATATTTTCTTATGTCTCTGTCAGGTTCTTTCAGCACTTAAAACACAGTTCTGAGCCGGCCTTCTCATGAGGTCACTAACTCCGCCTTAGTGTATCAAACTCTATATTTTACAATACAGGGTCTCCAAATAAAATATTGAAAAAAAACATATGAGATGACCTCACTGATTTTCCTCTCCACAGATTAACTGGTCAGAACTGGTTTTGGCTCTGCTACACATACAGTACATCTCAAAAGTTTCTTTGATCTAAGTCACTGTATGCAAAACAACAGTGTATTTGCCTCTTTAATCCCATCTGGACCTTGGAATCTACACCTCAGGTCTCTCTGATGTAATTCAAGGGTTCAGACATCAAACCTCTTCAATGTCCATGCTGGCCTCTCTCGACACACCTTCCCACAAGTCCTTCCTGGCAAATATGCAAGTCAAAGGATCTCCCTTAGGGCATTATGAATGGCTAATCTTATTTCCTGGGATGAAAGCAAATTGACAAGGTAATTGCACCCCAGATCTCTGCAGTTTAAAATACCTCCTGTCCTTTGAACTTATCCCTGGAGGGTCTTGATGTGTCAGTTCCAGTAAGACAGCCTTTTCCTTGAACTGACCCTTCCCTTCACATATTTTATATGTAATAACAAAAATTAATACAGCACTCAAGCACTTAGAGCTGGCTGTCTATGTCACAATGACATCATCGGAGCCAAAGTTAGAGAGCTATATGGCTCTCTACAGTGTTAACTAGTTCTTTTGTCCCTTTGTATAGAATTGTTTAACCAAAATTGTCAAAACCATGTACATTATTTAGATTAATATGTATGTTAGGCTATGGTTCTGTTCATTTTGTTTACTTAAATGTGTTGAAATTGTGTTTTAATCCAACTGACTTTCTCTTTGGCAAACCACAGTGTAGTACATATCCTGAATAACTTGGTGGTCTAGTGGTTATGGAGGATCCAGGATGCTACAATGGGGAGAGGGAGGGGGTGATGGGACTGTGTGCATACCTGATATGCACATTTTAACATTTTTATGAAACCTTTATATTTTTTGCTATTATGCTTTTCTAGTATGTTTTTGACTGAAATTACAAATGCAATCCATATTTTTGAATGTAAACATTTGTACAATCAATAAATCAGACTTCTTCAACAAAGTGAAAGGCAGCAGCAGCAAGTGAGTACTTTACAATGGTAGGGTACAGCAGCACCCTTCACCACCCCATAGAGCCACCACTTGTTTGTAGCAAAGTTCTTCTGTAGCCCAATGCCAGAGTTCATACTTTCTTGGAAATCAAAAATATGCTTGTCTTGTCTTCTCTTCTTTATCCATGGGAAATAATAACAAAAAGAGTCAGTATTTATATAGTGCTTTCATACACATTGTATCCCAAAGTGCTTTACAAGCAATGCTAGACTGGTAGCGAAGTGAATAAATGTGTAGCAGCAGCCAATTCACACATTAATACCCACACACAGCCTAGGACAATTGCAGGTACTGTTTTTTGGGGAAGGGGAATGTTGGCTAGGACAATTGGTTCAGATAGTGATCATGGTGCTGGCAGCCCAACATCTTATTTCTCGCAGTGATCTGCTCATATTTCTCCCCTTCTGTCTTCCCCCTTCCCTGAATACAGCAGTACCTTGCAGGAGTGGCCTTTTCAGTCCCCCTCTGGTATCCATTCTCACTACTTCTCCCTACACCAAAAACTGGTGAGCTTATCACCCTTGTGCATCATGAATGTAGGTAGTACAGTCCCCAAGTTTATTGACATATCAAAAATAAACACATCTTTCCGGTAAGTCAGGTTAATAGCAGCAGGGAACAAGGGGAATTATAAGCTTTCCTATCCTTAACAGATCTAGGCTACCTTTGATTAGGCACTATTAAATGATGGGTGTGCACATCATTATGCACGTCATTTAATAGTACCCAATCATAGGTGGATTAAATCTTATATGAGTAGGAATGCCTAAGTTCCCCTTGTGCCCTGCTGCTATCAGCATAGCTTACCAGAAGATCATGTTTATTATTAATATATAAAAATGACATGGGTGACTGTACTAACTGCATTCATGCTGCAGAAGGGTAACAAGGTCACCAGTTTTTGGTGTGGGGAGCAGAAGAGATGAATGAATGCCAGAGAGGGACTGAAGAGGCCATTCCAGCAGGGTACAGCTATATTCAGGTTAGGGGAAGACAAGAAGGGGGATGTTTAGCAGATCATTGTGAGATCTGAAATGTAAGGCTGCCAGCACCATGATCACTACCTGACTGTGAATGAGAGCAGCCAGCGATGTCAAATACTCAATGGCAGGGCTGCACTTAAAGTGTCACTTGAATTCAGTGTAGGGAGATTACCCTCAGGTGGGGGGGAGGTTGAGGTTTGTTAGGACAGTATTGAGGGAGCTGTGTATAGATCATTCAAGATTTAGAAGAGTGGTAGCCAACCAGCTCGCATTGTGGAGTAGGGCACTAAAAAGTACTGGAGAAGATTTGCAGGGAACTTTTCTGTGGAGTTCTGCAGATCACAGGTAAAGGAGTAGACTGACACTGGAAGTCTGGTAGATTCGCTCAAGGCATCAGTATGCCTCTCCTGCTAATAATATTGTTATCCATAGTAAGTACAGCCCTTATGAGGGCATGAACAGCAGTTTTTCTGGTGAATCCTGAGGCTTATTGCTTGGCCCTCCACGAAGACCTAATTGTTGGTTAATAAGGCGGGACAAAAACACAACAGGGGAACTATACATACTGCCTTTACTGTGCAGAAGAGTGGTGATCCACTCAATGTTTACTGTAGGAGCAGAAGTCAAACATTGAAAAAGTGGACTTAAGTGTGATTTGGGAGGTATTTTTTAATAGTGCCAGCTGATGATTCATATCGGTGAAGGTATGCAAAACTCTCTGAGGTGTACGATTACAGTCTGAGGTGTGATAATTCTCTTCATGAGAATGCAAGCTCATATGCAGCCCCAGGCAGTACTAAGGACACGGTATGGATGGTGGGGTGTTCAACAGAAACTAGGCTAGGTGCAGGGGGTTCACTTGGAAAAAGAATACAAGAGAAGCTTTTTTTGTGGATTAACAAGAATGCATGAGCTTTGGAACTGGACCAGACCGGTACTTAGCTGTGTGACCCTAAGCAACTCACTTAACTTCCTTGTGCTGACAGGCCACATCTGTAAACAAGGTTTCAGCATAGTGTCTCTCTCTCTCTCTCCCGGTTAACACAAAAAAAAATTCAGGGCATCACATAACCACTAGATCATCAGGTATTTGAAGTGCTGCACTGTTCTGCAGTTTGTCAAAGAGAAAGTCAGCTAGATTGCAAAACATTTTCAGCAAGTTAAAATAAATAAAATGAACAAAATCATAGCCTAACATGTGTACTGATCAAAATAATTCACGTTAACACATGGTGTTGATCATTCTGGTAAAACAATTCAAAATAGAGGGAAAGAAGAACTAGTTAGCCTATAGGAATCTATATTGGTCTCTGGCTCTGGCTCTGATGATGTCATAGTGACTCATCACTTAACAGGCAGACATCTTAGGGAGAAGACAATGCTGTTTTTGTAAGAGAAAGGCTGATGTTTACATTTTTCAAAAGCTATTAAATTGAATTTATGTTATTTACGTAAATGCAGTTTTAGCATAAATGTAAACAGTAGCCTTTACGTTACCTCAGAATGAAGCCAGATTTTGGAGTCTGCAGTTTTAAAAAACTGCTTGTTTAGGTTTCCTTTAAGACATAGTACATTAGCATGACATGGTGTGGCTGGAGGGGGGTATGGAAAAGTAGCAGTGGCATTACTAATGGCATCATTAGTTTGAAGCTTCATCATATTTATACAACAGAATAGTACTGTAATAATGCCACATCCCAGGAGTTCTGTTTATAGCTTGCAACATTATGCATTTTAAACTTTTTATGGTTTAAACATATAGGTTTAGAGACTGATTCTAAAGCGTGATTTACCAAACTCCCTGCTCCAAGCATTAAACATGGTCAAGTTATGGGCAGCCAAAAGAAAACATGCTATACTGTGTTAACTCTGAAAGCAAAAGCAGTCATGTTCTCCAATTCATAAACACAGAGTAGAAATATATATATATATATATATATATATATATATATACATATCCTATGCTTACTGCTAAAACACATTGCCATATTGCATGGAAGGCAGGCCAAAACAGGATCACTTTTTATGTAACAGAACAAAGACTATAATGACCATGTTTGGCTCATCTCAGTGATCCCCTTTTCTGATTTTAAAAGTACTCATTCAATAGTCACCACCAAATTAGCTTAGTTCAGTTTGGTTAGGTTTAATTTAGTTTTGTTTTGTTTGGAAGGAAATTCCATTGGGATAAAAGATTCTATTTTCGAGGGCACCCCAGGCTTCAGCAAAGCACAACGCTGAATACTATACATGTTTCATAACATATAAATACACGTCAATTACAATCGATTCAATATTGCAACAAAAATATGTGGAAATTTCAATAAGCTATAAAAAACAATACAACAATTTCCTTGGTTTTGGTGCCATAGCAGCCATAGGCAAATTGTTCCATTAAAAACATAATCAAACATGTCCTTGGGTTTTTAAAATTGCACATTCCTTTCACATGACCCTTTAAACTATTCCACATTGAAAGCTGATAGTTCCTAACTTTAATAATGGTTAACATGCGGGCAGCCAGAGATCACATCCTGTCGTTCTTCATGTTACAGCAGATAACTACAAATATCTTAGTTCATGGGGATACTGGTCAAAAAACAATGTATTTCATGTACTAACTGTCTACGGGAATCATTTAATGGTGCTATACAATAGGTCAAAACCCTCTTAATGTGAATACAAATCAAAACATGCATTAAATGGAAGCATAGGTCAATACAACCATAGTTTATGGGGAACAGTAAAAGGAAAAAAAATAATGTACCGCATTTTAGTGGTCTAATGCCATATAATGAAGGTATCCTTCCATCATGTACAAAACATTTATCAACAGCTGGTACTGTTGTATGTACATGCTGACTTTTTAGCCTTTATATTTTATTTTATTTTTATTTTTTAGGACACGTACCCATGGATTAGCAATTTTTGAAACCTCAAACTTTCAGCTTTTAAATCTTAGCTATTTTTGAGAAGTCATGGAAAGAAAAAGCATCTTAAATAAGGACATTTTAACCATGTTGCATGTGTCAAACTTTAAAGATACTGAATTCATTTCATCACAACTGAAGGCTTCAGATAACTGTCCTGATTATATATGCCATATCTTTGATTCCCAGTTTTAATGATGACCTAAGTAACCTGACTACTGTATGACGGTGTTTCCTTCTCAATGTCATGGTATTGAAAACTGAAACTAGATATATTTATCTACATATGTCATGCACACCCAAACACTCCCACAGACCTGGGGGGTGTGACAATGGCAGTCTAGTTCACTTATTTTATTATGGTGCCACCAGCCTAGTCACAACTCTTTGGGGGCTCTTTTTGTCTCACAACGTCCCTTTTCATGCCGCACAAGGTCAGCTTGTCACACATGACAAAACATTTTGAACATAGGAATCCCCTTAGTCACTCCAGGTAACCTCTTTCTACTCGATACCGTGTCGCATCCTCTCCTGTTATCCACCCTCGACCTAATAGGCTTTGCACTGGACCTGTTACCTGGTGCACCAGCTATCTCTCAGCCCGCTCCCAACGTGTGAAAGTTAGTAGAACTCTCTCCGGTACCTGCCCTATTCGCTCTGGAGTTCCCCAGGGCTCTATTCTTGGACCCCTACTATTCTCCCTCTTCCTCAACTCCCTACCCAGCAGTTGTGCGGGTAAGATCCTTCTCTATGCTGATGACGCTGTACTCATTGCCTCTCACAGTAACCCCTTGTTGCTTCAGAACTCTCTCTCCAACTAGCTTTTGACTCTGCAGCGACCTGGTTCACTGAGCACCGACTTGTTATCAATCTAAAGAAAACAAAAACAATGCTCTTCTCCCACCCCCAAAATAAGTACAGCAAGTTTCCCCTCGCCATCCACTCCACCCTCAATATCCCCACTGAACCTGTGCAGTCCTATAAATATCTTGGAATAACCTTTGACCCTGCACTTTCGTTCCATGGACATATATCGGCCCTAAATTCTGCCGCCAACTCGCGGCTGGGCATTCTCTACCAGCACAAGAAATGCCTCCCTCCAGCTGCCCTCCGCCTGGCCATCACCTCCTCTGTCATATCTCTCATCGACTATGGCCTTCCAGTCTATGGTTCAGCTGATCAGACAGCCCTCAGCAAGGTTCGCCTTACGCTTAACAAGGCCTGCAGACTTATCACCAGTGCACCCAGACTCACTCACACATGTCTGCTGTTCACTTTGGCAACCCTACTCAACCTGGATGAGCGGCTCATGTATCAGACCTGCCAGCTCACCTTTAAAGCCCTTCATGGCCTATCCCCCACGGGCCTATCCGACTCAATTCACCGAACTACCCCGACCCTGATCACTCGCAGCTCATCCAAAACAACTTTAGTCATTCCAAGAGCCAGGACTTCTTAAGGGCAGAGGGCGTTCCCCTACCGAGCACCCTCCTGGTATAACTCCCTCCCTGCCGGTATCTCAGACTCACCCACCTTAGCAAGCTTTAAGCTCAGGCTCAGAAACCACCTGCTCATCTCACGCAAATGCAACTGCCGCTAAAAAAAAAAAAAAAAACCCTTTACAAAGCTCACTGGCGGCACCCCCTTTTCCTTTTCTACTAACCCCTCCCCTCCCTTCCTTTCTCCCCTGTCCCTCTCCCCTTCTACATCTACCCTTCCCTACCTGCACCCCCCCAACCCCAAGTCTTTGCACACTTTGCCAGGTTGTTCATTGGTATTGAAGCATATTGTAACCCTGAATTGTAACTATCTTGTTTCTGTAATATCTGTTGTCCCTTGTACTGCTGTCTGATGTCCTCTATGTGACAAGGTACCTTTGTAAATGAGCCTCTGGCTCAAAGGTTTCTAAACTGATGTTTAACTAAATAAATAAATAACTCTGTATCAGACAAGGTTTGCTTATTAAGTTGGGTAGAGGCCTCTCCAGAAACAGATCACAGACTTTTCCAAATAAAAATGGGTTATGTTTGCTTATTGAACCACGGTCATCACAGATTTGTATTAAATATACAGTATTTATTTATTTTATTTTTATTTTATTGAGGATTCAGAAAATACCTTTGAGTCAAAGACTCCTTTTCAAAGGTTCCACATCAATACAGGTAAAACATGGCACAGAACAAAGGCAGAGATGGAACACAAGCATTCTTTCATGATACAAGAATTACAGTAAATTGATTAACATTTAGGTAGATAGATTCATGCATGAGACTAAAGAACAGAATACATAGAAAAGCTCCAAAGGAGCTAGTTCTGAGATATTTAATATTTACACTAAATGTACAAGATGTACAGCAAACTAAATGGCATACAAAAAGACCAAGACATTTAACAAATAATTTTAAACAGAAATAATTACAAGCAGAAAGATCCTCTATACGCTCACTTAGAGTTCTGCTACCTTAACCCATGGGCCTTTTCAGGAATTACAGACTGGGTGCTAGACTGGCCTTATGATCCAAAGGTCTAGTACTCCACTTTTATGTGATGGTCTCTACTCTAGTATCTGGCTTCCAGGTAAATCTGACTTCCATAGCAGTGACTCTGTGTGACATACATTGCAGGATCACCCCATCTCCACATCAATTGGAGGGCTCAGTTCTCACCTTATTGGAACATTCTATGCCTTCCCCACAAGACTCCCAGTTGTTTCAGACTGTCCTGATTTTGGCCATTGGCCATTTCTTTAAAAACACTCATTGAGAGACCAGGAACAAACACAGCATGGATCTTCATTGTGAGCTGGTGTGAAGTTAGACATGACTCCATTGTATGCTCATGCTTGATCTCTGCATTCAAGACCACTTAAGTAGATAAAAGCACTTAATCCCCTCTTGAAAACTGTCAAGATGACCTTCAAATGGGTCTTACAGTTAATCTTAGACAAATCAATAAAAAAAAAACAGCAATGTTCTTCTTACATCTTGTTACAGCTATATGTTGTTAAATCATAGTTACAACAGTTTGCTTATTTGCTGTTAGGGAAAGGAACTATGAACATCATCTACTTGCAAATTATTTATTTTATTTTGTTATTTTAATTGTTAAGAAGCACACTCCAACAATGTGTCAGAGTCTTACACAGTAATTCAAAACTCAATTAAAAATACAAGGAAAAGGAAATTTCTGAAATACATTAAAGAATCACAAAATAACATTATGATGTAAATTTCATACCAAATCCTTATAGAACAGATGGAAAATTCACAAATAATAAAGCACATTCTGTTTTTTGAATGAATGTTTACTCCAGTACCTCCTCTTATATTAAGATACAGACTCAGTTAAACCTGTTCTTAACCTTTCAAAACATTATAGCATATAGGAGTTGTAAATACAGTACATAATATAGCATTACCTTGTGAAATAAGAAAGATAAAAAAAAAGTTAATGCAATGACTTCTAAATGCAAAAAGAAATAGAACCTTCATGTTCCCATGAAGTGTTTTTCTCAGCTAATAAGGACTGAAGGAAAATCTACCCTTGATTGTAAGAACCTTACAGCATCAGCACTGCTTTATAATACAGCAATACTCCTACACTATGTGGCCTCATTTGAATTACAGGTATTGGAAATAATTTTGCTTTCAAAAAATGTGAAAATACATATCCTAAATGATCCAGAATACACTAGAATTTCTGTATCACTGACTGTGTTTTGCTGTTTATTACTAGGAGATGAGTTAGTACTACGGTTTACTGTATGACAGGGAGCGTTGGAAAAGCACCAGGTGCATCTGGATCAGTGCACTCACACACTACAGATAAATTGGTTCAACAACACCTGGGTCTAGAAGAAGGTCATGGCTTTTTTATTACCTACAAACTAATGCATTCTATCATCAAACATAAAGTACAAACATACACAGAGCAATGCCTGTCATTTGATCAAAATACATGTGAAAAGGCAATAAAATAAATCTTATTTCTATTAATTGGCTGATATCCAGGTTCCATAGGACTTGGTGAAGGTAATGGTCCATTGACAGGCAAGCAAGACCCTCACCCCCTGCATTAAGATTATAACTGCACATCACAAGGGGATAAGAGCCTCAACTGCAGAACACCATCTTCATCAGCAGTTCCTACTGAGTCTGGACAGTTTTAACAAAAACCTTACCCACATGTCCCTCCACACAACATGCAAAAAAGCAGTGTACTCAGGTCACCACTATCCCATGCTTACTGGTACAGTACATTGCACTTCTGCACATCCTTATACTGTACCACTGCATACATCTTCATAAGGAAATCACCAAAATATAACACACTGCCAGGACATTCTTAAACATAACTTACATACTATGACTCCCAGAGCCTCAATTAACTCCACTGTGGAAGTAGTTGACTTCCAAAAGTAAGGTAATAATTTCCAAAATCCCAGAGGGGTTTGCATTTAATTCCTGAAAGAAAAAAAATAAGATGAAACTTAGATGACATCCAATTTTTCATGATTGGAAGACATAAATGGGTAGATATTTGTTAAAAAAAGTTATTGTATCAATGACAGAGTACTCTGACTTCAAATACAACTGAAACAACTTCCAAATTCCCATGTAGTCTTTGAGGTCTACAGAAAAAAGTTAACTGAGCTTCAGGTAGCATTTCTCCTTTTCTAGATGTGGGGATGAGAACATAGTACCATAGTAATGTATGGTTGAAGAGACTCAAGGTCCCTCAAGAATGCACCCCCTCTCCATAAGCAGGGACCAAGTATGCTGTGCAAGCATACTAATTTATAAGGAGTCACCACCAACCCTACTACACAGGGCTCCCTGTCATTCTCTTGGCAAGAAGAAATATGTCCAGGATTACCTTGAAGGCATGTTCTGTCTTTATTGCCACTGTCTCCATTGGTTGACTGTTCTGTAGGTTCACCCATACTGCAGCAAGAAGTGCCTCCAACCGTTACCCTCAAATGTGTCACCTCTGGCATGTTCCCACGAACTGCTTGGGTACACCAGATCAAACATCTGTCTGTTTGACCTTGTTAATGCAGGAAACACAGAAAGATAAGGACAGCTGAAGAATAAAAGTCCATAAATTCTGCCCTGATGCCCTACAATGTATTTCTCCAAATTAGTCTTCAGATACCCTTAGGGATGTAAACGACGGAGCATGTTCCCCCTCATCCTCCTTTTCTTCAGGGGAACAATTTAAGGGCCAGCACTCTCTCCTCATCTCTTTTGCCTCTATACACCTGATAATTTGATGGTCCTGCCTTGCAGTCTTTTTACTGCTCCATGTGCCTAGAAATAGATCCATGCAGGATGTCTAATTCCACTGGGCAGAATTCAGGCAGAATGACAGTTCCACTTCTGCAATGCTTTTAAGAATGTTTTGATTAAATCTATGGAATTCCAAAAGAGGCTTTAATATAAACCATGGATAATTTTTCTAATGGGGGTTAATTTTCCTCACCTTGTGGAAAACTAATCTGTAATTTACATAGACTGAAAAGCATTAATGTGCAGGTAATGTAAACCCCAAACTATTGAATTGCAGGTGTAATAAAAAGCCACAGACTGCTTTTGTAATGTTTGGATCCTGCTTATGATGGAATTCAGTGAAATTAACTGGAATTTTCTGAAATTCTGCAGAATTCTGTTGGATGTGGAATTTGAGGATTCTGCACAGGTCTACCTATTATGACACACATTATGACAGACTGGGGCCTGAATGGTAGCTAATGAACATAATGATGTCAGAAATGGCAATGACAAAAATGGTGACAGAATTTGGTGACTGAAAATATGGTGATTGGGGGGTTCCCTCCTGCCTGAGGTGCATCCTTCTGGAGTTGGAATATTTAGTAATGGAGGTGTGGGGGCAAAGCCCCCCACAAGGAGGGTACAGTGGTGAAGCCCCACAAAGATGCACATATTGCCCCCCAAAGATGCACATATTGCCATAAGTGCAGTTGCCCAAGTCCATTCGCTGTTCTCACGTGTTGCCGTTCCGTTTTCGCTATCAACATATGGAACTGGCCTGACCAGGGTCTTGAAAATTGCCAGGACTGCTTCCCCTAATCTGCTAGTCATCTCTTTTTATGCACCCAAACATACCTCCTACCTTCTTGCCAGCCACTGCACATTTCTTGTCATACTTTAGTCCCCTGTCTATCACTCCCAGGTTTTTCCTCTTCCACTGTAGAAAGAGGAGTTTCACATAAAGTGTAGCTATTCCTTTTGGGGTTTTTTTCTCCCCAAGTGCAGCAGCTTACATTTGGCTGCACCAAAGCTAAGATTAGAGGAGTCTGACCATTCATTCATGTCCTACTGATGTTTGTCCATATCTTTATGGAAGTCAGCAATGTGGTCAGCTAAGTGTCATCAATGCAGTCAAGCAACTTTCTGGAGACTCCAGCTTCCAGATCATTGGTGAAAATGTTGAACAGCTGTGACCTCAGCACCAGTCATTCAGAAACAACTCCATGTATCTGTCTCCACTCAGAATAGAGCCCATCCCTCTTGTATAACCCACTGCTTACTGCTGCCAAAATACAGTAGGTAGCAATTCACCTTGTGTGTGCTTCATGTATACCACACTGATGTACTGTACTTTGACCAGAAACTTATTGTGTGCTGCTGTGTCAAAGGCCTTGATGAAGTCCAGATAGACAATGTCCATGACCCTATCCCTGTCGACCTCCCTGGTCACCCAACTGAAGTAGGTAATCAGGCAAGTTAGGCCCAATGTACCAAAAACAGCAAAACACAAGTCTGCAACCAAAATGTTGGGTTTATATCACAGCACCTTGTGATTCTTCCATTGTGACTTTTCTGTGCAGGATAATACATAACTTTCTATATCACATCTCCCACTAAAGTCTCAGCCCTTATCACTATCATCCTCGCACTTCATCCTCGCTTGCTGAGTGGGGTAGGACAGATAGCATGCAAAGACAGGCTCATTGTATCCCATATATTACGACTGCAACATATTCAACCATCCACTCTTTTTTTTATTCATCACCTTTATTTCTTGCTGTCAGTCAATATCCATTGTATCAAGATTCCCTGTGGGGGCAGACAATACCTTATGCCAGGATCAAGTGCTCTTATCACAAGTATTGGTGGTCTATCTTGTAGAATACTATGGGAACTCAATGTAATCCAATGGTAGTTACTCCAGTTTGTAAAGCAGTAAACAGCAAAATATCACCCAGAGCACTTGATGCTGGTGGATGTCAATGTATCTAAAGTTACATTATCCTTTATGACTGATTTTGACTAAGTGTTCCTTATGAATCCCATGTTATTTAAAAACAAACTGAAAACTCATCTTTACTAAATGGCTTTTGAAGTCACTTAGTTAATCTGTTCAGTGCCTTGACATTTTTTAAAGGCACTATAGAAATCTCATATTATTATTATTACTGGCCTAACATCTCCAAAACAACTACATTTCATAACCCTCCACTAATTGCTGGAGGGTTATGTTTGGTAAAAAATCCGAAAAACTGGTTTTATCAGCATCTAACATTTTATGCAATTATAGCACATAAAACTGAGAGCAAGAGCAGACACACATGTGCTACAGAACAACAGAATACCTAAAACCTTAGTGCTTGAATTCATTTCTGCAAGAAATTAACTTAGTGGCCAGCCAATTGGCATGGCAGTAGGGCTTCTCCTTATGGTGCTGGTGACCTGGGTTTGGGAACGAGTTTGTGTTATTAGGTGCTCACCTGGGGAGGAGAACTGAGCATCCCAGGTGATAATGTTCTCCTCCAGGAGGTAGAGCAGCTGACTCTGCTGTGATACTGCTCCTTAGGTAACCACAGGTAGCAGTGCAGTTGGGAGAAACTAGGTGTGGGAGAATGCCAGGTGGTGCCACACTGTGCATGTTTACATGGATATGCCTGCCTACCCTTACCAGCAACATCCTGATGAATGGGACCAGAACAAGGAAAAAGCCCAGGCAGGCAGGCAGGATGACATTGGATTCCCATACACCCCACACTGGTGCCCAATGATCCTTTTCCCATTGGATGCAGAAAGCCCCACCACTCCCATAGGGGATAACTGGTAGTGGAAGTGGAAGTCTGGGAGAAGCCACATGACAGGGCTGCATGGGACAGCAGAGGCAGGCATAGATAGGCAAAGGAGGAGAGAAAGAGATTAGTGAAAAAAAAATAACTATGTGTGTTTGCCCTATAGACCTGATTTAAATCTGTCAGGTCAAATTAACCCAATCTAATCATCCTAAATTGAATTGCACTTGGCCACCCACATATCAACTTCCTCAAGCATGCATTTACAAGGGACAAAGGAAATAAAAGAAAGGACTTTTGGTTTATACAATGCTTTTTCACGTACACTGTATCCCAATGCACTTTGCAAGCAGTAAACAGTAAGCAAAAATGCTGTTAGAGTCACACAGGGAGGCATGATGAAATAGAGACAGAGAGAGATTTATGGGACAAAAGAAAGGAATTAAAAGCACAGAGACGTTAAGGTACTTTCTTATGGTAGCACATCATGCAAACTGATCTGGTGATATTCAGACTTGGGTCTTCAGGTTCACAGAGTTGTGGAGGTATGTAGACTGACAAATTCTTCTGACAAAATTCTGGCAGAATTGCCATTCCCCTTCCTGTATATTCTGTAAAAAGTTTAGAAAAATTCTGCCAAATTCTGCCAATAAATAAACTGCATAATTTTAAAGTAAACTACAGATTGTTTTTTATTAATGTAAATGTGAACTGTGCATGTTTCCCATAGTATTACTAACATACAGAATAGACTAGATATCCATTTGTACCGTGTAACTTTATTTAAACTGGAATATTTTACTTAGGTAAATGTAAAGTGGATATCGGTAATGGATATTAAAATCTGCTGATGACTCTAAGCTGGGACATATTTTCAACTCAATAGAAGAGGCCAAGAACTCAAAAGAGGAGCTACATGATATATCTGTATGGGCAGCCAATGTAAAAAATGAGTTTCAACCTTGGTATATGTACCATAGATCATTTTGGTGGAACAAATAGAAGGTTAAAATATTTTTTAGATGGTTTGGAAATAAGAGCATCTGACAGTGAGTATGACCATGGGTTTGTTGGCTCATTTAATTTTGAACATGCAGAACATTGTGAAAAGACAATTAAAAAATGCAACCAAATTATTGACTATATTAGGAAAAATCTCAGACGCAGATAGGGAGGGGATGTTCCACTTTATAGATCACTGATCTGGCCTCACATAGTGTATTATGGGTATTTCTGGTCACTACAAGGTAGATCAGATGTACAGTACTGAGGATTAAGAGAATGTAACTCTGAGCAACTACAATGATTTGGGCCTTTTTTGGACTAGAATTTAAAAGACTGGGAGGAGAATAGAAATGAAAATCTTCGGGTGAACCTGCAACTAAATTTTAAGGACAACAGTTTTAATTCATAAATCTAAGCTGAAGGGTGAACACTTTAAATTAGAGATGGAGGGTCTTCTTTACCTAGATGGAGGTGTCAATATGGAACAGCCTGCCAAAAGAAACAATAGGCCTTGCAATGCAGACAGTGTTTGAAAAGAACTTAGACTATTTGCTAAATACTTTTTATATTTACTTTGCTCACGATCCCTAACATTATAGCTATATCATTTTTTAAATGCATATAAATGTCCATACTTAAAAAAATCCCTTTTGTGGATTTAGCCCTATATCAGTAAACTCTTTACAATCTGGAAGAAGGAAAGAAGATGTTTTTGGTACACAAGGAAATACAAACAGCACAAAGAAGGATTAGAGACAGATTACAGAGATGTTAAACACAGGGAGGTGGAATGACTTGCTGATGGTCACGTAGTGAGTAAATGGCATTACTAGGATTAAAATCTGCACATTTGAGATCAGAGCCCTGCCCCCCTAAGCACTAGACCAAACTACCTACAGTATATGAGTCCAAAAATGGGAGCACATCCCCAATATTGTTTGGCAAGCCCTATCCCAAAAGAATCTGGCACCAGAAGCCCATCCCTAGTGCTAGTGTTGGATGACCACTTCCCCTTGACATACAAGACCAGCACCAGGAGTCCATCCATGGAGCCAGCACTTATCTGGTCTACACAAAGAGCAAATATACTCCACCTGTATTCCACCCACCATGCAATCTCAATCCAGCTCAGCTCTACACTCCCCAGGCTGACAAATATGATCCGTCACCTCTATGGTCTATTAAGGTGGTGACAAACCGACACCCTTTCTGCTCCTTAATGTCAGTGATTCATGAGGTTGTTTATGGGCTCTCAGTGCTTGACTAATCTTGGGGAGAGGGGATAGTTGTCAGCACCAGCTGTGTTGGATTTCCATTGTGGGTGAGATTTTTGTGTGGGTGTCTTTGCGTCTGTCAATGTCTTAATTTAAAAAAATAAGTGTAGATGTGTCTCAGTATTCTTACAGTAGCAGCACATTCTCAAATTAAATGTGTCCTTAAGAATACAGTACTACCATATATACATAATAGGGCCATTCTGGGCATGTGGTACGTTACTTCTAATCAGACCCACTGAATCACTTCTGAGTAATCATAATTATAATAATATTGTTTGTTTAATATGTAATTAAAGTAACATATACAGTACAAGTAACACATACAATACAATTTGTTTCAAAATAGTTGTTTTCATAAAGAACTTCACAATATCATTTACAGATTAATGGGAAGAAAATATTTAAATTGAAATGATGAACAGGCAGCTGTCCTATTGATGCAGTGGCCTCATTAGTGTTCACAACACTGGTGTACCAGGTTTGGGAACATACCTGGGGTGCTGTAGAGCCAGTAGGGGGATGGAGGCATGAACTTCCTTAGGGACACTCTCCTCTCTAAGAGATTGTGGGTCACTGTCTGTGCTGCTACACAGTCATCTGCGTAACCATGGTTGGTAGTGACTTGGTAGTACCATGGAATGGAGGACATCAGCTATGGTCTGCATCAGCATAATATATGTGCACATGGTTGGAGGTCCTAGCTTGCTAGCATCCTGAGCACCAGGATAAATAAGGTAAGAAGAGTTTGGCACAATGGGTATACCATGATGATAGCAACTGCATATGGGCGACTGTCAAAATGGTGACCCATATGATGGCACTATCATCATGGGTGACTATAGGGGGATGGCGAATGTTGTGACCATGAGGTGGGATGGGCAACAGGAAAGGAAGGTGGGTGACAGGACATGGAGGGATGGGGAACAGGGATGTGACCCTATGATGAGCCTACTTCCACCCAGCCAACTGTGTGGTGTGGTGGGTGGAGTGGTTGGCTCCGAAGGAGCAGGTCCTGGGTTGGGGGCTGTGAGCGGGTGTAACTTTTGCACTTCCCACAGCTGTGGGACTTAAATTTTTTTTTGAACCAGGCTGTGCCCCCTCCCCGACATACACCCCCCCTGGAGTTGACAGTCTTTAGTTAGAGAGGTGTGGGGAGGGCACAGCCCCCCGCATGCATAGTTTCCCAGTCGCCTTTTTCTGCATATCTCCAAAAATGTTTTCGGCGATAATGCAGGTCTCGATTATAGCGATCATCTTTGTGCACTCACTATTATCACATAGAACCACACAATGCAGGATGAGGCAAGGCACTCTCAGGCCCCACTGCAAGTCCTGGGGCCTCCCACCAAAGATTCTCTCAGTAAGGTAAGAGTCTGAGGGCCATGCCATGGGGGGCATCCAATGGAAGAAGGGATGAACACAGCAGAAGTTGTTTGATGGGGCTGGGAGGCTGCCCATGGAAGGAGCAGCACATATGGTAAAGAGGGTCAAACTACAGTATATTAAAAAAAAGATGAACAGCAAATATAAAAGCAGTGGATAATTTGATAAATAAAATGGTTAAACTAGTGGTGAAACTAAAAGTTTATAATGAATAGATCATAGATAATACAGTGATGTAGAATAGGGAACAGAAAATAAATATGATTTGAGAGATTTCATGAGTGGAGTGGGGTCAGTTTGTAAAAGGTTAATAGGTAGGCTATTCCTTACACGAGGAGCAATAGAACTGAATTAATGACCTTCAGCAGAAGCAAGGGAGAAAGTAAGGCTAAGGAAGAGTAAAATAAAGATGTATTGAGAAATTAAGACAGATATAAAGGAGCTGGTCCATGAAAAATATGGAAGACAGCGACAGCAAGCTATGGGGATAACCAATGAGTTACTGGGGACTGGAAGGGATCAGAGGACACAGACCTGAAAAGGGTATATCCCTGAATGATGGATGTGGACAGGAAGGAAAACCTGTATGGGAAATAAAAAAGAAAATTGGTGCAGCATTTATTTTGCCTCCATATCTTTTGGGGTTACACTTTGTGTGTTCTCTGGCACAGAGTCACGAGGAGAACTTGTGCTGTCACATTTCCACACGTATGGTTTGTGTAAGATCAGATTTCTAGATTCAGTCTTATTGTACTTTTTGGTGGTTTGCACAGGTTATGGTGGTAATTTCAGGAGCAATTTCCTTGGAGCATTAGTAGCAGAACTTTTTCATTTTTCCTTGTTCATTTTCTTTTTCTTTTGACAAAGACATCATTTTATCGTGTTTACCGCCGACTCCAGTACTGCTGTCTGGCCTGTATGACTTAATTTTGAGCTACTTTCCACTTACAATGCTTATATGGTATAATGGTGAAGAACAAAGCACATCAGGTAGGCACACATGCTCACTTAACAGACTTTACAAGAGCCAGGGCATGGATATGCTAAGAAGTCTGTGGGAGCAGTGTACGTGGACCTCTGGAAAGCATTCAGTATGTTAGACCATAAAATCCTACAAAACAAATTAAAAAGAATAGGAGTTAATGAATAGATAAACAAGTGGTTTGAGTCATATTTGACAAACTTAAACAATTAGTTTTCACAAACAACACTTTGTCTGAAACGGGATATTTCTCCGGGGGTCTCATACAGTTCAATTTTGAGTCTCCTCTTGTTTATAATTTATGTTAACAACCTCCCTGGACAAATACTCCACTCCACAATAAAATTATTTGCTGATGACACAGTATTAATGTCAAGAGCAACAGACCATGCTGGAATGTGAAAAACTCTCCAATTTGACTTTAACATTTTACAAAAATGGTTCATTAATGACAAAATCGCTGTTAGTGAGAAGAAATCTCAAACACTGCTTTTTAACAAAAACAACAAAAAAAAAAGCAGCAAAAAAAAAAAAGCCACAACGAAAGTTAACAAAGAGCAGTACTTAAACACAGGAACACCAGAGGGGTTAGAAATCAAGGCTGCAAAGAACTACAAGTCTCTGGGGTAGAAGCTGATGATTCACAATCCTTTGATACACACATAAAAACAATTGCTTAAAAAGTAAATAGTTGATTGGGGGCCTTGCACAGCAATGTCTACATAATTCCAAAACAAGCCAGGGCTACTTTAATCACACAACTACTTCTATTCGTATTAGAATATGGGAGTGTAGTATATGAATATGCCAACAAATATCTTCTGGATAAAATGGATGTCACCTTTAACAAACTTGTAAGATTTGTGTTCAGGTGTCCGTATGAAACTCATCACTATGAAATGCTGAGTGAGTTAAACTGGGAGTCCTCACAGAAAAGAAAAGAAACACTTATGACTACAGTAGTATACAAAATGATTAATGGAATTGTTCCAGTATATAAAGAGACAGTGACAATGACATCACACAAATGCAATATTCTATGAGAGAAATTAACAACAGATTAAATATTTCAGAATTAAAAACTAATTAAAAAATTACCCAGGAACATTCTATTTCAAAAACATGGAATGAACTAACCCCAGGAACCAGGGCAAGCAAAACCCTAAACAGTTTCAAACATGCTGTAAATAAGGAATATGTGGATAGTTGTAACTGTGCATGAATTTCTGCAAATAAGTCTAGCCGCCATGCAAGAAATTAAAACATTTAGTTAATTTCACATTTTATAATAGCTTAAAGTAACTTTGTAATAAACTTTCTCAGCCATGAATTATAAAAACCATAAATGTTACCTTTTTCTATTGAATCCATTGTTTTCTGGCAAGTCGACTGAGCATATGTCTAAAATTGTCTGTGTTAAGCTAAGAAGCCGAGCATTATCTTAGCTTAATTTATGCTTAATCTTATACATCCCTTGCTGTCTTGTTGTTGTATGGTTTAATTATTTAGACCTGTCTATTGTAATGTGCGCCTTATTACTGTCAATCATTATATGTTGTAACCTATATTTGCACTGTAAACAGGACAACTTTGAAAACAGGCCATTTGGACTTAAAGTTTTTATCTTGTCAAAATAAAGATTTTACTACTACTACTACTGCTTACAAGGCTATACAGTGGTGCGCCTGATACCATAATTCAGGCTGGCTCACCCAGAACTTGTAAATTATGTTTTTTTTATGTTGTTCCTGTGGACCCCCCCGAAATCAGCTCACACACACATACATACCAATTTTCATTAGTTCACCACTGGCTTTTTATTGGGTAGCTTTGCATCATCAAATTCTCATTTTACATTTCATAAATATACATCCTTGACAGTACAATTTTTTAAACTCATCACCATAACTCTGTATAATTTTCTTTCCACTACCGTCCTTGGGGTGGCCCCCTTTATTTACAAAACAATGTTAATTTACACCTATATTTTACTTTTGGCCCGGGTGTACTGACCCGGTGCCTCACCTTCTGGTACCTTCTGTCTAGGTTCAGGTGTCTCACCTGCTTCCCAGCCCTGCTCCCCCGGGGTGACCACCCATGGGGATCCCTCCCTGTCCAGCTGCACCTTATTCCAGTTGGGCCACCCTTTATTTCCATTATCCCTTTGGGGTCAACCCTGGTCAGACCCCTAGGGCTTCCCTGGTTACAAACTAGGTGAACAAACCCCAGAGATCCTGCCAGGACTCAGTAGCCTCACGAATGTCCCCATTTAGCATAGTGGTTCCTACCTCGGACATATGTACTCCATCCATCCTATACATACCCAGAGTATCATAGGTGATTAGACTATGCTTGATGTACATCCCCCTGATCTCTGGTCCAGGCTGCCATCTTCCTGTTAACCTTCTTTTGGGCTTTCTCAAGGGTGAGTGCCTTCTTAGCCTGCCTCCAATTTCTCCTGGGTACTATCTCCGACCAAGCCAGCTTAACCTGTGGCTACCATCCCCTTATGGTCATCAAGTATTTCAGGACAGTCCATACCAAAACCACCCATGGTGTGTTTCCCAAATTGTTACCCCCCGCATGTATAATAATTAAGTCCGGTGTGGGCCATGCCTGACTCTGTTCCTTGACAAGCGGTAGTAATTGCCTCCATTGCAGTCCCCTTCATCCTTGCCACTTTATCAGTGTTCTGTCCACCTTCTGTCTCAACTGGGAACTGCCCCTTGTCCTCCTTTCCCACCGCTCCACCCAGTGAATAAAAGAGTGTCCAACAATCCACACCACCCTGCACTGTCTACCACCTGGAAGCAAAAAACAAGATAGTCAGGTTGTCATTTTCTAATGCATCTCTTGTATGCCTGTGACTTTCACCTGCCTACCTATTGCACCACAACCTGTGAGCCCCCCTTGGGAGGCCACTTCAGATGCTGCCCCGATCCTGAAAGAGTGTGATGCAAACACCCTTGGATCTTCACCTGTAAAAACCATGCCCTTTTTTAAAACTGCAGTGACCTGTGGGGCAGTGGCTGGTTCCCTGTTCTCATGTAGGAAAAAACTCCCATCCACACATGGCCTTATTGCTGTGTACTCCCTTATGGTGTCCACAATCCCTTTTCCCTGCTCTCTAGCCGGTTCCAAAACCACCCTCACCCCTTTTCCCCTCGGGTCTATATTGGATCGTCTGAGCCATATCCAAACTGTTCCTGATGACCAGGACATGTCCTACTCCAGCAGGCCACCCAGTTTTTCCCCCTTTCCTTTGGCCACCACCTCACTAACCCAGAATGCACCTCTGCATAGTGTGGAAAATGGCTGAGAAAAGCTCAGCCTCATACGCTGATGAGGACACTCTGCCCAGACTACCCAGCAACTTCCTGAATAAATCCCTACAAATCGTCCTGTGCCAATCCATCCATTGCCCCTTCAGCCTTGCCCACCCCTGCTTCATCTGGTGGACTGCTGGGGCATTAGTGGGTGACCCCCACCCCCTCATCTGACATACCATATCTACTCCTGCCAGGTGGATGCCAATGGTTGTGCCTGATATGCCCGCCTCCTACCTGTCCACCATATATCTAATGATACAGCTATTTTCTGGTGACAGTAGTATTAGCTGTCCCAGAGGCCTGCATAGCACTTAAACTGTGTAACTTGAGCTATTTTTAAACAGCACTGTAATTCTTGCTGCAATCTTTGAGCCCTGTGCACCTCGTGACCAGGAAGAGGAGCTGTAGATTTACCTGGGCTTCCCAGAACTACAACTCACACATTTAATTACTTTCTTTGCTCCTACTCAACTAGTTGCTATGTTATATTTACAAGAACTATGCATGAGTGGTTCTTATTTGTTTTAAACTGTTTATTTGGAACCTTGTACCACAGTTTGCTCCCGCGACCTCGGACAGCACTTCCAGGTCAGATTAGGCTATTTCAACACGCCCTGTAGTGAGCGGGGTGAGCTTGAGTGGGGCAAGCGCACATCATCACGCTCGAAGATGCATGCAAAGACACGCACATCTAAGCGTGTGTTTTGCGTGTCTGGCACTGTAAGCGGTTGGTTGGGTGTGAGTGTCCTATCCCCATTCATTATTGTCATTGTTGGTGTCTAATACCTGGGTAATTAGTAAACTGTACTGAGCTCTCTTTAACAATAAGTGTTCCATGCAACTAATGAATTATCTGTCTGCTACAACACCTGCAACTATGAACAACGAAGTAGTCACCCCCATTGTGTCTTGTGGACATGCATACACTCCTACCTCTAGTACTATCATGACTTTGGATGACGAAATTGGTATTCAATGTACGCTTTGCTGTATGTATCAGCCGGTCCAAGCACTACCCTGCCCCAATCTTGTTTACATTTGTGATAAATGCACCACAAATAAGAAACTAAATGAGGAGATAGCAACGTTTGGAGCTAGGCTACTACGTTTAGAAAATAGCCAAGTGGAAATGCTTCAACATTTCAATGAGACACACAGATCTCACCCCCAAGTTGGGCCTATTCTTAATGACAGCATGTGCATATTTAGCCAACCCAATTCTGTTATACAGTACTTAGAAGGCATTACACCAGCATCTAACCTCAAAAACTCATCAATATCAGCTAAGGAAGTGGGGAAGAGAAGAGGATGGGGACATCAAAGAAATAGAGCAAAACACTAAATGGGCACTAGTGCCCAGATCTAGGGCTAGCAAAAAGGGCCGTGAAGCTGAACAGTTTCATATTCCGACCCAGAACTCATTTTCAGCACTTTCCATGCCTACAACTTCTAACTCAGTGGAAGTAGATCCTGAAGAAGATGCTCAGCTTGCCTCTGTTACAGGGACTGACACCCTGACCCCTCTTCCTTGACTGTTACAGAGCATCATCCAAAAACTCTCACGCAGATCCCAAATAACTTATTTAAGAAAAATACTCCACCAATAACAAACTCAAAGGGATCAAATGGGTACTCCCCCCAAAACCCATCACCACCCCGTCTTCTTCAAGGCAGCCTGTAATACCTATGGACACAATTGATATTTCCACTCCTAGGAACCATGCTCATCAAGTCTATGTATTGGGTGATTCCATAATTAAAGATCTTGATAGGGCCATTTGTAACCCCAATAAAGCAAATCAAACTTGCTCCAGGTTTCAGGGAGCAAAAATATCAAATATCTCTGAAATGGCAAACAACATTCTCTCCAATGCTGGGCACAACTCGCTTGTCATAATACATTCAGGAACCAATAACATAAGCTGTAGAAACCCCTCTCAACTTATGAAAGATTATGTTGCTCTAAACAATCTACTTGTGGAAAAGGGGTGCACTGTATGCTTGTCGGAAATACTCCCAGTGCCCAGAGCAACAAATACCATTACTGCCAATATTAAAGCAACAAATGAATGGTTGAGGAAGTGGTGTCTCAAACAAAATATACACTGCATTCCACATTGGGAAAATTTCTGTGGTAGGGACTCAGTCTTCTGCTGGGATGACCTCCATCTCAGTAGAAGAGGGAGTGCCCTACTGGGAGAGACCATAGCTTCTGTTATTGATGGTCATTTACCCTAAACTGCTCGGGGGAGAATGGGCATGTTCTCAATTCTCTAACAGCGAATAATGTTCTCCATATTAGTAGGCACTGTAATATTCTATCCTTCAATGCAAGATCCCTAAATAACTTAAATAAGTCAGAATTAGAACTCGGATGTACCCAGTTAGATCTTGGTATTATAACTGTCACCGAGACATGGTGGGATTCATCCTTGGCATGGTCTACAGAGATACCAAATTTTAAAGTCTACCATAAAGATAGATAAGACAGGTTGGGGGGGAGTATGTCTATATATTAGAGAAGATATTCCATCATATGAAATCCCAATATCAACTAATACTGGATCATTACGGGTTTCAATCCAATTTAAAGGCCACCCAAAACTCACCATAGGTGTATGTTATAGACCTCCATCTGCCAATCTGTTCTATACTTCTGACTTGACTTATACTATAATGGATATGGTTAATAAGAGCGATACTCTAATTTTGGGGGATTTTAATTTGCCGGGTTTAAATTGGGAGTAATTTTCTGGTAAAACAGAACAAGAAAAATTATTTATAACAGTATATATGGATGATGGCCTTGAACAGTTAGTGGACCAGCCCACCAAGAGGTGCAACATACTTGACTTAGTTATTACTAATACAGAGAACAAAATCTCTGATATAAATATTTCAGCACCTAAAGGAAGTAGTGATCATAACTCGATTTATTTTAGTATAAATATTAATATTCCTAAACTCTCTAATAAAACGACCTGTAAGAATTATAATAATGCTAACTTTGATTTAATAAATACCAAAATTTCTGACATTAATTGGGAGGAAAAATTCAAGGACAAGTCTGTAAATAGTGCATGGAATGAACTGAAGCATTTTATATACTTTCTGGAAAGTCACTACATACCGATCAAAACTGAATATAATAAAAAAGGCAACATTCCTACTTGGTTCAGTAAATCTACTAACAAACTAATCAAAGGAAAAGAGTGTCTATTTAGGAAACTAAAGAAAAGTAATAACCCACTTATCATGCACAAATATAAAACTGCTGTTTCCTTACTAAAAAAAGCAAACAGGCTAAATTGACATTAGAATTTAATTTGGCCCACTCTAGAACCAACCACAAAACCCTCTTTTCCTACATCAATATTAAAAATGGTAATACAAGAATAATAGGTCCACTTCTGGTTAATGGAATCCCCATTAAAACAGATCTGGCAACAGCTAACCATTTCAATAGGTACTTCTGTTCTGTCTTTAATTCAACAGATCCCAACCCCATGATATTCAAAAATATATTCCCTATTCCTCTCTTTAATTCTGCTGTGATTTTAAATGCATTATCGTCATTAAAAAATTCTCATTCCCAGGACCCGACAAAATTAGTCCCAGGTTTTTATTAGAAACAGCTAAATTATTGGCCTTACCCCTTACATTGCTTTTCAATAAATCATTAGGTGAGAATGATATTCCAGATGATTGGCTTAGTGCTACAGTAATCCCCATTCATAAAAAACGTAATAAATCAAATGTCCAGAACTATAGGCCTATTAGTTTGACGTTCGTAATAGGGAAAGTTATGGAGCGAGTAGTCAAGTCTTAGTTTGAAAAAGGAATGCATCAACTCAGCATCCAGGATATAACCCAACATGGTTTTAAAACAGGTCATTCATGTACTACCAACCTAATTTAATTTCATAATAACATAAGTAAGTACCTGGATAATAAAATACCGTCTGATGTCATATTACTTGACTATAGCAAAGCCTTTGATAAACTATCTCATTCTATATTAATTAGCAAACTTCAAAAACTTGGCTTCTCATCATTTTCAGTCAACTGGACAACAAGGTGGTTGCAAAATAGGACTCAGAGAGTAAACATTAATGGTGCCTTCTCAGATATCGGTCGAGTTGCTAGCAGTGTCCCTCAGCAGTCTGTGCTGGGGCCTACACTATTTAACATTTTTATAAATGACATGAAAGTCTCTTCAAATAATCATCTCTCTAAATTTGCAGATGACACAAATTTAGGTGGAAGGGTCGATACCGTATCAGGTATAAGGTCATTAGAACTTGACCTCCAACTTATCGAATCCTGGGCTCAGACCAAGTCTATGATTTTTAACATCGAAAAATGTACAGTTCTCCACTTTGGCAACAAAAATCCACAAATCAATTACTATTTATATAATAACCAGCTAAAATCAACAGCTTGTGAAAGAGATCTAGGTATTATAATTAACAATAAATTGACATCAAATGACCATTGTAACAAAGTGGCAAGAACAGCAAACATTATTTTAAAACAAATCAAAAGAACATTTATTAGTAAGTCAGAGCATTGTCTAGCGCCATTGTATAGGGCCTATGTTAGACCACATATAGACTACGGATCTCCATTCTGGAGTCCTTATTTAAAGGGCGACATAAGTCATTTGGAGCAAATTCAGAGACGGCTTACTAAAATGATTCCTTGACTCAAAACGTGTACTTATGAAACACGACTCAGGGAGACAGGACTTTATCCCCTCAACATGAGAAGACACAGGGGGGGACATTCTTCTTACCTTTAAGTTACTTAAATCACCTACTTGAATGAAACAATGTGGTCTTACTTTAGCTAATAAATGTATGGTTGGAAGACTTCATAACCAGCAGCTCGTAGTGGACTGGGATAACACCAATAAAGGCGATAACTTTTTCCCCATAAGAGCAGCCAAATGTTGGAACTCATTAACACAGGAACTGATTAACATAACACATTTTGATACATTTAAATCTCAGTTAGATATATGGATAAAACCTTTATATTCAACATGAGCCACTATTATGGGGGACAATCACGATGGGTCTTTTGCCTTCTTTTGTCCCGGATAATCCAGTAAATCCAGTAACTCTGTAATTCAATAACTGGGCCACTTATCTGTAGCCCCACCCTCCCCCAGAACTCCTGGAAACTCCTCCATGCCTCATCATAAGCCTTCAGTATGTTGGGTGCCCAGGCATTCCAGAAAAGGAGTTGGGCTTATTCCATCCAATCTCCCACAGCTGAGCAGGCACCAGTGTTTTCCGGGCAGCCGCCCGAGGGGCCAGTGACTGGAACCTGTCCAACTGCAAATGGGAGATAATGTCAGATATGTCATTTTTTAACCCTTCCACATGTTGTGCTCTGAAAGACATGTTCAGCCTCAGCCCCTCCCATACCATTTTCCTAGCCACGCTCAGTACTGCCTCTGTTGTCCCAGACTGCTTGTTGATGACTGAGACTACTGCCATATTATCACATCGGAACAGCACCCTCTTGTTCCTGAAATCCTCTCCTCATACCACCATTGCCACCCATATAGGGAATGCCTCCAAGAATGTAATGTCCTTGGTTAGCCCCAGTGCCACCCAGCTGTCCAGCCATCTCTCTGCCATCCATTTTCCCTGGAAATATGCACCCATGCCTGCTCCCCTCCACTTCGTCCGTGTATAGTTCTAATTCAGTGTTGCCATCCCACTGCCCTTGCCAAAAAGTGACCCCATTGTGCCTATCCAGAAAAGTCTCCCAAGCAGGAAGATCCTCCCGTTCCCCTGCAGTGATGTCTACCATGTGGTGAGGCAATCTGGCTCTGGTCATAGGCCTGGCAAGCCTCCTAGTGAAAATCCAACCTGGTGCCACCGCCTTGCAGGTGAAATTCATGGGACCTAATATCTGATGCACCACCTTCAACTGTACCCTCTGCTTCCCTTTTATTCTTTTTATGAGGTCCAGAAGCACAGCCACTTTCACAGCCAGAAACCGGAAACACTGTTCCTCCACATCTAGTTCAATGCCCAAGAACTCTATCCTCCTGCAGGACTTTCTGTCTTATCCCCAGCTAGGGGGAACCCTAGCTCTTTGCATAGGGCCTCAAACTTCTTGAGCATGCCCGGTTGTCTCTATCCTGCCCTCCCCTATGAACAAAAAAAGCATCCGGGTAGTGGACGACTGCCATCTTCTGATGCTGATCTGTGAAAACCCACTGCAGCCAGGTGCTAAACACCTTGAATGTGGTGCAGGTGACTGAACACCCCATGGGCATGGCCTTGTCAAAATAAAAACACCCTTGAAATTGGAAATCCAGGAGTTCCTAATCCTCCTGGCATTCCGGCAGCAAATGGAAGGCTGACTCTATGTCAGTCTTCGTGGCCATGCGCCTTGCTTCGCATGTATGGCCTCCATTGCCCGATCCAGCGTGGCGTACAAAACAGTGCTCCTTTCAGGCGTGACGAAGTCATTGACGGAATCACCTTTGGGGTATGATAGGTGGTGGATTAACCAGTATCCCTCAGGTGTCTTTTTTGGGACTATGCCTAAAGGTGACATCCTGAATCTGGGAAAAGGGGGAACTTTGAACAGCCGCATGACTCGGCCCGCCTCCACCTCCTTTTTTATATTCCTCTCCATTGTCTCCTCCTTCCCTTTTATGGATGGCAAGTTTTTGGCTATCATGTTTCTCCTGTCGCCTGTGAAATATATATGGGAACCACCCTCAAAACCCTCTCTCAGAATATCCCCGGCCATCTGGTTGGAGTAATTAGCAGTCCAAATCCTTAGTATGTCTAATCTTATTGGGGACGCTGAGTTACTGAACATGTCCCCATGACCTCTTCTCCCTTGGAGGTCCCTACTTCCCCCCCAAAACCCCCTTTCCCATCCCACTTTGCCATCTGTACTTATGGCCTTGTCCCCATAATCCCCTCTCCACCCCCCAGCCCTGGCACCTCAAAAAAACTGCCCTTGCGCCTGGTGGCCCTTTCTCTCTCCTTGCATTCTGCAATGTGTAACAAGGTGGGGACCCCCACATCACAAACCTATGTGTTTGAATTTGCAGCTGGGCCATGTGCAGTTTACCTTGTTGTAAGCCCAACATGCTTTCGCATTTAGTGGCCCTGTCCCTTTCCTCCCTTCGTTAGTGTTCTCACCCTGTGCTGACAGGGTCCTTATCCAGAGTTTGGACAGAGTGGTGTCCCATCTAATGTCACCATGCAATGCCATCCTCTGTCTGAATTTCTCATCATATATGAGCCACCCATACCCACTCTTGACCCTATAGGTGTCCCTTATGATGGCCGAGTAGGTCAGCAATGGTATAGACAGCTTGGGTTTCTTTTGGAGCATAATGGCACTGAAATGCATGAAACCCTCCATCCATGCTCCAAAAGGCTTACCGTTATAGCTGACCTCCTTGTTTGTCTTGCCCACAATGGCCAGTGCTACCACCATCTTTAAGTTGCCCACTGATTCTTTCTGCTCATTTTTCTTCGCCATGTCCTTGTCTATCAATGTGAACATGTAAATATACTCCCCCTTCCAAATTTTCTCCTTGAGGGTCTGGGAGACGTGATCCCCCAGTGTCATACCCGGTGGCCATCCATGTCCCCCTTTGCTTGTCCCCTTCCCCATTCCCATCCCTTGCCCTTCCTTGTCTTCCCCTTTCTTCTCTGCTTTCAGAGCCTGCCACACCTTGTCTACTTCCTTCCACCCTTTTCCCCCTTCTCTTCTATCAAACCTGACAAATATTCTTTGAAGCTACCCTCAACTGACAGATCCACAGGCGGCACCTTACCCTCCTCCTGCTGAGGTTCACCCTTGTCCTCAGGGTTGCCTCTGGTCGCCTTCTTTTTTGGTGGTTCTTTCTGCTGCAGTGGCTTCTTCCTCTTGTCCGCCTGCCTCTCCTTATCCTATACCTCTCTTGATTCTTTAATTATGGCCTGTAACTGGTCCATCAGGTACATGGCCTTCTATACCAATGTCTCGCTGGTCTTAGGTTTTGAGGTCAGTGCCTGTTTGGAAGCCATCCTGCAACTGAGATGACATTAGTTAGGTAACCTCCCAAAATCCAATCCCCTTCTGACCACATGGTCACCCCACAAACAGCCAGGCCTGAAGCCCCAACATGAGTGGTCTCCCCCTTCCCCCAGCTGGTGGACACTGGCTGAGGTAGAAAAACAAAATGCATAATACGCTCCCTGTTGCTGGCCCACAGTCCCCCCTAACTTTCATTTGCTATTATCAACTGCTGCCAAAAGAGGGATGAGATACACTGCCCGGTGGCTCACTTTTTTTTTTTAACATTTTTTTACTCCCATATGCTTGAGGAAGGAAGTACTAGCTATATTTTACCCAAGCCTCTAAGTTGTTGCAAAATAAAAACTTCCTGATTCATACTTGTGGGTATTTGGCCTGTAATGTCTCAATACAGTCAACAAAATATTTGCAAATGGTCTCTGTATAGTAATTTCCAAAATAAAATCCACTGAAATCTTTAGTTCACTATAAAATGCTGCATAGGAAGCATGTCAGAAAATAGTTATGGATTCCTTCTTATTTTGTACACCAAAGTACTGTATCTTGTCCTTGAGACCATTTTGTCTGTGTGTCCTAAACTGTATATATTTTTTTTTAAACCAAAGAACAGCCAATGCTGCCATCTTCCTGGCATGATGCAAACAGTCTCCGAATTCGGCCTGACCATGTGGCACATGCCTTGTGAGCCCACTAAAACCCTGCTCCCAGACAAAAGACCCGCCTGTAGCCATCCATCACAAACATCTGAAAATCTGAACTCGCCCTTTTGCCCTCCACATCATATAACCTATTATACGTATATATTTCTTTTTCGTAACCGTAACTGTTCCCCTCCAAGTGGCCCTCCTACTGCAAAACTGACTGTGCCCAAGCACTCCAGATGTGAGCTCTGCCTGGGGGACCTCTCTGGGCCTGGAGACGCCATCTCTGATGGAGAAAACAATGCAAAAAAAAAATGTTTGTTTTTTTTTGCAAGGTACGACCAAAACCAGGTCGCTGCACCTACCCTCAGAGCACCTGAACAACCTGGCCCTGTTGCCTGAGTGCCTAGCTCCCAGTCATATTGTGGCTGGGGCCCCCGTCTCCCCTGGACCACCCATGTGGGCAATGGCGTTCCTCTGCCGCACGCCAGACTGGAAACAGCTCGCCTCACATGTGGATAGCTGCGTGGCCCGCGAGTCGGGACACCAGGAGAAAAACCCACAGATCCATTTAAATACTAGCCCCCGCCTGTGGGAAACACCACAAAAATGGCCCTGAAGAGGGCACCATGGCAGGAAACTGCCAACCAAATTCCTGACCCAGAACGGGCTGCTAATCCTCCTGAATGATTTTTTTTTTGTACTTCTGTTTCACAATGTACCAAAAACTGCCAAAAAATCAAGAGAAACTCTTACCTTTAGACATTTATTTTGCCCCAAACCATATAGGTACTTACATAAAATGATCCTGTGCATCCACTTAACAAATAAAACCTCTCAACACAGACAGACAGACACCCTTCTGTAGAAAAAACAGCAATTTATTGTTAAATGTCATTAGTCCCTTTGAAACATAATAACAATAGAAGAAAACTTGCATCTGTGCCAAACCCTGTGTTGTAGGCCCCAAGGCCATGCAGCCAGGCCATCCCTTACCATCAGGCCTGACTAGGCTACTTACCTTTGATCAAAGTCCAAATCTACCCACAAAAAAAATTGCCTGTGGCCTGTACAGCAGCAACTCTGTGAAAATTTCTGAGGAAAACTACTGCAGAAAATAGGGAGATCCTTCTCTCTGCAGCACCTTATCTACCGCCCATGACTCCTCCCCTGTCTGCGTCCTTACCAATGTCCCTCTGCCCCCTCGCCACCTTAGCCCCTCCCCCTCTGTGACCTCACCTCATGACCTCGTCCCCCCTTCCCCTTGTTTACTGACCTGCTTTCTCTCCTTGGCTCCCCTCCCCAATCTCTCCCATGCTAAACCTAACCTGGGCCCTGCTGATTCCAGGGGGCCAGTGACAACTCAGGCTGCCCTTGAATGGGGCAACCCATTTTATACTGTATTCATAAATGGGCACTTGGCACACTCCATTTCATGGCAATATTTAAATTGATGTGTTGATGAACAGGATGTTTAAATGAATTTACCTTTATTATAAAATTTTCTGGAACCACTCCTCTGATGAAGTGGCTTTTGCCAAGAAACATGGGGGTGTATCAAGCATCCATTTATAAACTGAAAATAAAACAAAAAACACTTATGTTTTATTAGCTCTGGGTTAGTAGGCCTGAATAATTGTCTCAAGCATCATACAGCTCTCCTATGAACAGGCTCCTTCCCACATAAGTGTATCTTTGCTTCTCCCTAGGGGAAGGAGATTTCCCTGCAGCACTCTCTGTTATATAGTGGTGTGAAAAAAGCATGCTGGAAGGGGGAACACAGATCCAGTCGAAAGTAGAGGTGGGCGAGCCAGGGCAGGCGTGAGCCTGGTTCAAGCTTAGTGCTTGGCTCAGCTCGGCTTGACCTCTATAGGCAATTGAGAGTCAAGGTCAAGCTGAGCAAGTTATAGTCAAAGTAAGCATTTTTGCTGGCCTGAGCAGTTAGTGTAGTGTCTGAAACATTCAACTTCTATGTACAGAACAGCTTGCAGTAGCCAGGGCTTGGCTCATGTTTTGGATCATAGAGTCAAGCTGGACTTCTGGCTTGACTCTGGCTTAGTGCTAGGTGAAAAATTCCTGGCGTGTCCACTTCTGCTTTAAAGACTTCACATTCCAGGATATGCACGTGGCCATTTTACAAGGCTTATGCAATGGTGTGGAAAAGAACACATACCCACTTAAAAGGTTTTTACCCAGACCAGGACATGCACATGTCTACAGGAAATGGTCCCTTACAGTAGTGGTGAGGAATGAGCATGTTTGGGCACACCAGTGATTCCACACAAAGAACACACCCAGAGGCAGTGGATAAACATAAGACAAATGCATACTTGTTAAATTATTCTTTATATACTGTATAATGTTCCTTAATGCTCTCTATCTCCTCCTGCTTCTGGCCACCACCACTCTTGAGTTTTCTTTAATCCTTATTCTTTCCATTCCCATTTTATCGTCTTGTTTTTCTGCTGAAAACATAATATTTTTTACATTAATAGTAATATTTCACCCTGTTTTTAAATGGGTTTTAATGTCAGCTGCAGAGAGCTGAACAGATATGTGACCATGCTGACCGTTCAACCTGACTGGGCCAGTTCCATGTGCATAAGTGTAGCCCCACTCATTCTTGTTCCTCAAGGTATATCGTTTCTTGTATCATATGGCACATTGGGGAGCTGCGTTATGTATCCGACTGCTAAAGTATCTTCTTAGCAGTCAAAAATAAAAGATCTGAATTGGGGCAGTGGCAGGCCTAGGTCAGACCTTTGAAGAAATCTACACTAAGCCACAGGGGATACTGCCCCCTTCCCCCATAGAGTCAAACTATTCTAAATGAGGGGGGATGGCAGATCTGTCAGAACTTGTCTGCCCTCCCCTAGTTCTTCTCAGTGCCTTGGTTGATAATTAAGGCAGATGAGCAGCATGTCATCGTGTGAGATTGCCTGCTTCATTCTGGGCAAATGCATGACCTCATATGCTCTTTCATGGCATTTCCCAAGTCCCAAGTGGCCTTCGTTAATCTTTAGCAGCATTTCCTTGAGAAGACTTTTTTAGAATCACTATCTTACTTCCCTGGAAAATGACATCACCTATTACAAAAAGTGCATACAGATAGCTCCTTGCAGTCTAGAATAGCTAGAAAGCATTTGCTTTGGAACAGACATTCTGTATAGTTTTGCAAAGTATTGTGACAGTCTCTACCAAACTAATACCAAGATCTACCTAAAAGCCACCACTGCTAAGTAGGTTTTTAAGTTTCTGAGGCTGCTGAGAGGAGAGAAGGCCATGGTTTAAGTGACAAGCCTGAGCCCTGATTCTTGAAATTAACTGCCCCTGCCATAGTGGTGCCACTTATGAAAATGTATAACCTCGCCTTCGTAACTGATCAAGTAACCAAACTGTAGAAACTGGCACTTGTAGTGGATGATAATAAAAGGGGGTTTCCATGTGATACTGACAATTACAGGCCTCCATTGGTCCTGTCCTGCCTGGCTAAGCTATATGTGAAAATTGAAAATCAACATATCTCCAGCTACCTTGCAGACAACCAACTTATCACAGCTTGCCTGCATGGATTTATACAATATCATAGCACAACTGCACTGAACAGGTTCAAAAAGTACAGTACTGTGGTATGTGAACTGAACATGCTACTACTAATGTATTTGTGAATCTGACCAAGGCCTTCGACCTTGTGAATTATTGCCTGCATATTCAAGAGCACCATGTTGTCAATGTGATGCATCTGAAGTTATCTGGATCAGTTAGTTTGATTTTTGTACATCTCTCCAAACCATACACATGCTCTCAAGCCTCATTCCCACAGCAAGGCATCATGGGTATGCAAATCATTGTGCAAGTCAGGATGACAAGGCATTGCCAGAGCAGACATCACCTTTTAAACAGGCATATATATATGACCCAGTATAGGCTGAGAATGACAAAGTGCATTTTCTGCCTCTCTGGTGTGCTCACTTCATGGGCTCAATGTTTGATGAGCCACTAGACTGGTTCGGTGCATGATACGCTGATCCCTGGCTGTGTCAAACTCTGGCTGCACCATTGACCATGTACCCAATTTCAGTACAAAGGGGGTCCCTGCACCAAAGTCCTGAGAGTTGTCGCAGTTGGAGTGTTGTGGCAAAGATTTGGCACACCGGAGAGTTTTGACGGAGGGTCCCATCAAGCCCCTCCCCCACCTGGTGCAACACCAATCTAGACCACAATGTTGGGGGGGAGCCTGAGAGATCATAGGACAGAGCAGAGGGACCTGTGGGGGTGCCTTAGTGAGCAGCAGGGGCACATCAGCTGTGGCAGGTTACTGTCAGGAGGACTAAACCCTCACTCTCAGGTTCTTGGCAGTAATGGGAATGTAAATCTTGTTAATTACTACCAAAAGGAAAATCACAGTTGCCCTAAGCAGTTCTTACCATTAGGAACTGGGAGCCAATGCTATGCGTTCCCTATACCTTGAGGAATCTTTGCATCTCCAGGTCTCCGAGGTAAAAGACGTAATGTCTTACATTATATACCAAAGATAATTACCATAGTTACTGTAAGATAGAAACATTTCTAGTTACAGAGATAAGCCCTATTAACTAAATTAGAGGTGGCTCCACAGTCCTAGATAACATACAATTTTGTTATAGTCATCACTTTGTGGGAACAAAGAAAGTACAGTTTGTGTACATAGCTGTGTAGTAATACAAATCATCAGAAGATGGCAATGTCGACTCATATATCATAACACTACAAGGACACAAGTGTCCTAACATCTTGTAAGTGAGAAATACGTGTGTATATTAGAAAATAAAGCATATAGCAATCATGTGCATACATATCCTGACATCTACTCTTGTACGGTAGATATCCTTAGCCCTATACGTTAGTATAACACATACATAAATGCTAGCTGTCTGCGGCGTACCTCTGGGGTATCAATTAGGGTGCAGGGACCTTGTGTAACATTGCACAGGTGGCACCAGGCAGATGTGTCCGGGATGGTTGGACATAGCCACTAGGTGCTCCCTGATTCTTAAGCACAGACCCTGTCCTGGACCCTCAGGCGACACCAGCCCTGGCAGCTGCCCCACAGTTTACACAGCCCCAACAGTCTGTCTGCTGCCTCTAATTTAGCCAATTTCCTACCACTCTTACTACATCCTGTATTGCACCCAGATCCTTCATCTTCTTCAGCAATCTTCAATGAGGCACCAAGTGAAAAGCCTTGATGAAACTGAATTAAAGTAAATACATGGTGTGGCCTTATCCAATACCCTCATCATCCAGTCAAGGAAAAGTATCAGGTTGGTCTGACTAGTCCTCCCTACCATGAACCCATGGTGTTTACTATTCCAGAGTCCGTTGCTCTCCAGGTAGTCCACCAGATCTTCTTTGAACAGTGACTCCATCAGTTTACCCACAACAGATATAAGACTGATGGAGCCACTGGAGTCACTAGTCAGGTAACTGGATCAGTGACTACCTGAATGTAACCCCTAGGTGGTGCTATCCCAAGGGCTACTACCCCTGCCTGCTCGGCTAGTAGCAGGTTAAGGGGCCTGAGTTCTGAAACGGGCACCTCCACCTGGAGGTCAGGGTTGGTAGTGGTCAAGCTAACCTGGGCACAGCCCTCCGGGACACTGTAACCCCCCTTTTTCCTTACCAGTGGCCGGAACAATACACAATAATCACTTTCACAATACCCCTGATACACCACACAAGTACCCACACTGTTTGCACTTACCACCAGGGCTTTCCTCTGGCCGAGCCCTGGGAACCCCCTTTAAAACAAGGTTATACACAGCAAATAACAGCATTACTGTACTCTTGCACAAACTCGAACCACAGTCAGGGTAAATGCAAAAAAGAGTTAGATCTGATTTATTTAAGAGACTTGAACAAGTGCCTTCTCTGATCGCCTTCATCCCTAGAGAGGACAGAGAGAAAATGTATTTTCTGTGTCCCAAATAGAAATGCCTTATATTGCTCTGTAGCATTCTAGAGAATGGAATCTGTGTGGGGTAACAGAGAGGTCTATTTATAAATAGCCTGGGGCCGGGCATAATCAGGTTAATTTGCTTAAAGGCTGTATCAATTAAACAGTTATGCATGCACTTCAGGGTCCATAAACAGTCACAGACTCTGGGTACCCAGATGGAGAATGGTGGGCTAGTCAGGAATGTTGCAGCTGGTTGGGGCCCTATGATGGAAGAAAACAACATGCACAACACACACTATTTGTAATCCGGAGCTGGAGGGCTCAGTTCGTGAAAAGAAAACAACAAGACACTCAGATGACACACTTTTAGATTAGGCTGTGGTTGCAGGGAGCTACCCTGATGATTACTCACAATAGTCAAGACTGGACACAGGCTGGATGAAAATTGAAACAGCAGGTGGTTAATCTGGAGTGCCAGGAGAAGCAGGGCCCACACAAATCGCCGAGGCATTGTTCCTGTTCAAGCGTGGAGCAGGGGGCTGATCCCAGGCAGGTCTGTCATTGATGGCTTTCTCTGTGCAGCGGGTAGTTTGGCCTGGCCAGTGTGGCAAGGCCCTGGCCAAATGGAGACAAATTCAGATACAGTCCATTTTGGGCTGGATACAGCTTCCAGCAAGCAGAACACAGTTCACACAGTGGGGAAACAAATCACGGCCCACTAAAACTCACAGCACATTTACATATAAGGAAATTCTACTGTACCAGGCAAATCGCTCTCCGGTCATGATCGCAAAGTCTTTGCACAAACCGGGGATTCAAAAGCAGCTGGAAATCCTGACAGGCTGATCGCATTCAGCAAATCTTCGGTCTTCTTCAGGTATGAGCCTGGTAAAAAATCAGTGGCTTACTTCGTTCTCACAAACTTGGATTTAGTCTGAAATAATTATCTTCTCTCCCTCTCAGGGGCAGCAGGCAGACATGCAAGCCACAACTCAGGCCTTTCCACAGTTCTCCCACACGAAACTACTCAGACGGCTGCTTGACTGTCTCAAGCAGTTGTTTTTTCAGCTCCCAACTTAAATCTGACTCAACTGCCAGCAAGCCTGGGACTTTCCCCAGAATCCAAAAGGTTCAGTTGGCTGATCTGTCTGTCAGTCACAACAAAGGCTCCCCCTTCAGGTGCAAAAAAGGTGCCAAAAGCCCAAAACTACAATTCCTACAGATTTTGACTCCAGACAGCTCCTGTAGTCTGGATCCATTTTAGGTGCCACCAGTACTGAGTGGTCCAATTTGGCAGTCCAGGACCAAGATAGTGGAGATAAACAAAACAATCCTTGCTGCAAAGAAGGCAGGTTAGACAAACTACATTATCATTATCACACTAAATGATTTTCAACAAATAGTTACATCTTTCAACAGAGCTCCCTCTCAGATTACTTTTGACTGAAATCCAGGCAGCTCTTAAAGAGACAGTACACAGAGGCTATACATGCACTCTTTGGCAATCACATTTAAGCTGCTAAAACGCAGGACACCAGCCTGGCATTGAGCATTTAGAAAAGCTCAAGAAAGACTTTTCAGGAACCCCCATTTGTAGGGGGGTTACATGTATAACTGAGAAAAGATGGTTAAACTTCATAGAGTCATGTCTGCTCCCCTTTTTATTATTTGATGCTTACTTCTTGCGTTAGCCACACTATTAAAAGTATATATAATAGCCTAGATAGTCAAACTGCACCAAGAAAGGGTGCAAGGATCATGATGGGAAGTGGGACACTGTGATTGGGATACTGGGACTGGGGTATCAGGTTTTTTACATCGATCGGGGATTGGGACGGGAGAGGGGACATTGTGATTGGGATACTGGGGCTGCAGTATCAATTTGTGTACATCAATCAGGGATCAGGATGGGGGGGCCGCTACACTATGGAATCTGGGGCTGGTGTTTAACGTTTATTCTATGGCATGGGGATCGGGACAGGAGGGGGACCACTGAACTACCAAGATGATGCTAAGATATATTTATGTTTATGGGGCAATCATGGATTGGGGTTGGGAGGGGGTACCACTAGACTACCAGGGAGTTTATTGTAATTATTTCTGTTTGGGGGATTGCGGTTCAGGGATTGGGGGGGGGAGCTAGCCACCCAGGGGCTGGCAGCTGTGTGCTGTACAGTGCTGTGCAGTACAGCAGCCCTCCTGTGGGTGGCTACCAGTTAGGCATGTTTCTTCCATGCCTAACTTTGTGCGACACATCTCCAAGATGTGCCGTCAGCTGCGCCGCACATCTTGGCTCAATATTGCAGTGTGCCACACATTCATGGGAACGCCCCCTCCGGATGTGCCTCATACATTATCTTTGCACTGCAGTGCATCTGGAATTGCGTGGTGCATCCCTGCCTTTTCAATATGGCCATGGGGCACATTTCAGGGATGTGCCGGCGCAACTCAATGGTGCCGGGCACATCTCCTTTGAATATCCTGGCCTATATAAACTGCTATTTCTCAGAGGTAGATATTAGTGTTGTAGGAGGGCACATTTTGTTTTCAGCTCCTGTAACAACTCATATATCAGTTGAGGTTGTGCTACTTTTAGGCACTTGTTATGTATCATAGCAACAAAACAACTCAAGGTTAGAAGGAACACTAGGTGCTTGCTTCACACCCCTCTATGACCTCCCCCCAAGCAAGGATGCAAGAAAAAAAGCATTTCTGATAATGAATAATATTATTCTTCTTCACTCTCACATAAGTTTTCAGACTATCCCATAACAGGACCTAATACAGTTCATGGGTATCTTTCAGAAGATAGATAGATAGATAGATAGACGACAGATGGACGGATGGACAAACAGATATGGCAAGTATTTAATTAAATATAGAAAGTGAGACCAAACCTGGTGACACAGCAAAGAAACACAGGTTTACAGTGCTTCCCACTGTAGCGCACCAGACTGTGAGTGTCCCAGGTTCAATCCCCTCCCACTACTGGGTTTACCCATTATAAGTAAATACAGAAAAACTATACAGGACTACAGTGGTAGCACTGTAATTTGCACCATGACATAATAGAAAAAGAAATCATCTCAGTAAGGCTTAATAATGCACATTACATTTTAACAAGTCTATATTACAGCTGCAGAAAAATAAGGAAATGAAACAGCAGTGTCCAGTAGTCACAAAGATGTAGCGTCAAGTATAGGTTTAAGAAAGCACTTCTATGCAAAAATCAAGGCTTCCTCAGGGGAAGAAATACTCTGAGCTGCCCCATTTATCTGAGTGCTTACTATAACAGGGAGTCTTAAAGCTTATTTAATATTCTTGTTTTGCAAATACTTTTTCACAGGGTTAAAGTGCCTTCTGTGATCCCTTCATCCCTAGAGAGGACAGAGAGAAAATGTATTTTCTGTGTCCCAAATAGAAATGCCTTATATTGCTCTGCAGCATTCTAGAGAATGGAATCTGTGTGGGGTAACAGAGAGGTGTATTTATAAATAGCCTGGGGCCAGATTTTCAAAAGTGGAAAAAATTGTACTGGTACAGCAAAACCCTTGTACAATTGCAAAATTTTTCACAAGTGTAATTTTCAAAAAAGGCTGATGTTTTGTGACATTTTTCACATTTTACAGCAGGTGCACATATCATTTTGTGCAGCTGTGCAAAAATGCTACACAAGGTAATAGCATTTTCGATTGTTTGAGAATTTTGATCCACGCCAGGCAGTTGTGCATGGGGACTGAGCCCCTGGACCATGCCAGGTCCATTGAAAATCAGGACTGCAGTTTTCAAGGAAGTTGTGAATTTGCAGCCAAAGATCTGGGATCCAGTTTTTAAAGGTTTAGAAAATGCACACTTGCAGAGGACAATGCTGCACGAGGGAGGTACCCTTGTGCAACTGCAAGTTCTTCTACCTACACTCCATTTTTAAAGAGGTTGCCTGTTTGTGACCATTTATGTGGTTTACAGCAGCAGTCACACATTGTCAATGCACATCTGCATCAAACTGCTATGTCTGGTACTGCCAGGTGTACCATTCTACTGCACTACTGCCTGACAGGAAATTGTTGCCCATGCACATGGAAAGCTAAAAAGAAAACAACTTTGCCACTGTGGGGATTTTTACCCACTCTGATGAATTACACATTCAAACTTTGTCCATGGGACAGGCCATGCTCTTTGAAAATCAGGCCCTGTTTCTCATTTAGTATTCAGCTTAAAGGAGAACACCAGTAAACTGGGTAAAGATAGCTTCCCTTACCTTGTCCCTGCCCTTTCCTCTCAATGTATGTTTATTGTTTTGCTCACGTTGCCTTCTCGTTTATTTTTCCTTGTTTTGATTTCTTTTCAAGATTCTGGCTGTCGCCAGGTTGTGCAGGTTTGTCTTCTGGCTAGAAAGGCAGCAAAGTTATTATTCGCTGAAGAAGCTGTTGCAGAGTCAGAGAACTTCACACTTCTGGAAGTTTCACAAAGTTCCATGGAATCTAACCATCTTCGCTGATGATTTTTTCGTTTTTTAAATTAATGTTGTAAAAAGAAAGAAAGACACCCACCCCACCCTCTGGGCCATATATACCCACACTTTTGCCATTACACCACACAGTTTTAAAGCATACCCTTCAAACCATCCCTCTGCTAGACCCCCGCCTCCCTCCTCCCCATTTATCTAGCAAAGTTTTAATATTAATATACCAACCATTCATTGCCTATACAATCAAATGTCTCCCTACCTCCCCACCCCTTCTCACCAAACCATGACAGAACCTCCCCCACTCTTCATCATCCTCATTCAGACAAAACCCGTCTTCCCCTTAAAGCTCACAAACCCCAGTTACAATCATATACCTGAAAAAAGGAAAATGCCTCTTGATCAACCCAATCCCTTCCCCACTTGAAAAATCAGTGTCCCCCACCCATCCCACCCAACCATAACAGAAAGCCACTACCCTTCGTTACCTTCTTTAGAATACCCCCCTTCAACCCAAAGCCTCAAAACCTCAGCTGCAGTCATATACCTGGAAAAACATCCACCATCGGTCAATCCAATCCCTTTACCTCATCCACAAAGATCAAGTGTCCCCCCACGTACTCACAACCCGGCCCACCAAACCATAATAGATCCTTTTCTATCCTCTTTCAAATAAGCCCCATCTATCTCCTAAAGCTCCCAAACCCGTTTCAGTGATATATTACAGTGGCATGGTAGAGCCACTATAGTTATGGTTGAGCAGGGGTTAAGCCTCAAAGTTTGCACTTTAGTAGCTTCACAACCATTCAATGGATTTGCACAAAATTTTGCATGTGTGGTCTTGGGGGAGGTGGGATAGATCTCTTGATGTGCCAAGTTTTGGTCTGGTTAGATGTGTGGATTCTAATATGCAAAAAAGTGAATAAATTGTTTTTTTTTTGCTGTTTTTTGTCATCACCTAGTGTCTAGGTGGTATGGGATTTTGGTCAGAAATTTTCAGGGTAGAAAGGGCTTGGGCCACAGTAGTTTCACTGGATTGGTGAAGAAATATTAAACTATTCCAAAGTTACTAAATTTTAGAATTTCAGTTCTGAGCATGCTCAGTACAGTCTTTTGGATAGCTGCTTGAAACAAAAAAAGAAATTGGTCCATATGAAAAATGATCCTTTTTTTGTGTGGGGTAATCCTTTTTCATGAGGAAAAAATCATTTTTTTCATATTGCTGACATCTTGTTTCCATTTTTTTCAAAAACTTTTTGTATCCTGTACACACACAACACATGTATCTTGCTAATTGGGACCCCATTAGGTGGCTTCTGCACTTACTTAGAAAAATTACCCCGAATTGTGTGTGTTTTTTTTAATTTTAAAATCCTTTTTCATGACTTGATTACCTTTTTCTGTATGGCCATACGACAAAGAAATTCCACATATGAAAAAAGATCCCTTCATATGAAAAAATAATTTGGACTTAGGTTTTTTTTTTCTGATTCTTTTTTCATAGGAAGACATCCTATTTCATATGAAAAAGGATCCCTTCATACGAAAAAAGAATCTGAGAAAAAAAGCCCAGATTCTTTTTTCATATGCAGGGATCCTTTTTCATGTTGTTTTTTTTCATTCTTATGAAAAAGATTTTGGACTTTGTTTTTTTTAAGTTCTTTTTTCGTATGAAGGAGTTATTATTTGTATGTTTTGTTTTTCATTCATATAAAAAGGATGCCCTCATATGAAAAAAAGATGCTGGACTTAGTTTTTTTCTGATTCTTTTTTTGTATGAAGGGATCCTTTTTCATATGTTTTTTCCATTCCTACAAAAAAAGATGCCTTTGTATGAAAAAAGATTTTGGACTTCTATTTTGCCAATTCTTTTTTCATAGAAAGGGATCCTTTTTTGTATTGGTTTTTCATTCATACAAAAAAGGATGCCTGCATTCGAAGAAAGATTTTGGGCTTAGTTTGTTTGCTGATTCTTATCTTAGGAATCCTTTGTCATGTGGCTCTTTCATTTGATACGAAAAAGTATCCCTTCATAGGAAAAAAGATTTTGGACTTAGTTTTTTTTTCCCACATTTCAACTTCAACAATCCATAACTTCCTTGATATTTTCAGTTAAGGGACAATCTATATATCAAAACAAAAGTCTTAATGAGTAAGACAAGAATAATACACATTACCCCCCCAAACAATCTAGGGGCATATAAAAAGAAAAAATGTAAAACATGAAAATTCCCACTGAGTAATATTGAAAGTTGAACAAGCTATACAGCCAAGCAAATAAATTGCCTTTTGGCAGAAGTGGGAGCACAGTACCTGGAGGGTCCTGCACTTCCACACCAACATGAATGTATGCATCTATGCAGGGATGGAAGCTCAAGGCCCAGAGGGCCCTGTGCTTCCACAGGCAAATGGATATGTTCATGTAGTTCCCAAACGGACATGCATGAATGAGGATACGATTGTACTATCTCAAAAAGTAAGGAAATTTATTGCAAAGAACTTTGTTAATGCATTGGTTAGGGAAAAGAGACAAAAGTATGAAAATGTGGTGTTAGGGTTTCCAATTCTAACACCACACCCCCACCCTGCAGGCAGGACAGGAAAAACCATTACAGTTTCACCTCTTCTGAGTCTTCACATATCAGTTGTGAAGTGTACCTTGGGGTTCTTAATCCTGGCGCACTCCATTCCCATATACTCTACACTTCTCAGCTTATTTACTGATAGAATAGGGTGAGCATTAGAGTTGAGAACCCCAAGGTACACCTCATGCCTGATTTGTGAAGACCCCTAAGAGGAGAAACAGTAATCTTTTTTCCTGTGGCTGCCTGCAGGGTGTGGTGTGTGTGTGTGTGTGTGTGTGTGTGTGTGTGTGTGTGTGTATATATATATATATATATATATATAAGAGAGAGAGATACACACACACACCTAAAACAGCTGTACCCCATTAGAGTGAGTGTCTTGACTTTTCTGTGCTGAGACCCAAATGAATGATAAGTTATGTATGTCATAGAAGTAATACCTGAGGGGAAGGGTTTACATATTGACATTAAAGCTTAGCTGGGTGAATGGTGGGAGGGGGAGGTCAGAGCCAAGTGAGGGTTGGGTGGGGGATATACTTTAAACTCTGTGGCATGGGGTAGGTAAATACAGACCAGAGGGTAGGGTGGGAATTGTCTTTATTTATATTTTTTTAAAAGAGCTGCTTTGTGTAGTTCTTCACTGGCAAAGTGTTACTATGCCTAGACATCTCTGGACAGGGAAAGAACTATGCAAAGTTACACTTTGCACTGTGTGAAGCTGGGAAACTGTGAAGAATTTTGCAAAGTGAAGTTCCTATACTTCACACACCACCATGCTCTGCATTTAAATAATTCCACCATGACAGCAGCCATCAGCCTACACTGCCATGCATAGCTGCAGTACAGCACTCTAGTACATGCACTACGAACATGCAAACATATGAATTTGCCAGCAGATAAAGGCCTCATGGTCTATCGAGACTGCTCGAGTCTGCAGCTAGCAATCCTTATACTGCAGCTGCCCCTCCCTCCCCTCCCTTGACCATCCCTCTTACCCTATCCCATCCCCTTTTGAAGCAGTCAACTATTCAACAGGATACCACGTCTGCAGGCAACGTGTTCCACCCAAACACCACTTTCTCCATAAAAAAGTGTCTTCTCATTTCCCTCCTGAACCTTCTCCCCTCCAATCTGAGATCATGACCTCAAGTGTCCCTACCCCCCCTTAACTTGAATAGTCCCTCCGTGCCTGTCTTGTTTATTCCCTTCATGTACTTTAAGGTTTCATTCGAATCCCCCTGTCTCTCCTCTCCTCCAGTGAGTACATGTTCAACTTCCTCAATCTGTTCACGTAGGGTATATCCCCTAGTCCCTGGATCATCTTTGTTGCCCTGTGCTGCACCCCCTCCAGTAGTTTAATGTCCCTCTTCAGGTATGGGTGTCAGTACTGCAGGCAGTATTCCAGGTGTGGCCTAACCCGTGACCTATACAGTGGCAGGATCACCTCCCCTCTCCTTGAAGATATACCCCTGGCAATACAACCCAGCATTTTTTTGGCCTTTGCAGCTACCTTCCTGCATTGAGCTGAGTTGTTCATTGAGCCCATTATAATCACCCCAGAACCTCCTCCTCCTCCTCTGTCATGGCTAGCTGAACACCCCCCCCCACCAGCTGGTAGCTCCTTCTTGTTTTTTTTGCCCCAAAATGTAGCACCTTGCACTTTTTGATATTGAACCCCCAACTGCCAGGTGTCAGACCAGGTGTCCAATTTTGACAGATCATCCTGCAACCCATGCCACCCTCCTAGGTAATCCACTACTGCTCCCATCTTGGTGTAATTTGCAAACAAACTGATCTTGCTTTTGATGCCCATTGAGATGTCTGATATGAACAACCCAAACAACACCAGTCCCAGCACTGAGCCCTGCGGTACTCTGCTTGTCACTACCCTCAGAGATGAGAGCTCCCGTCCCACCACCACCCTCTGCTGCCTTCCCTGTAACCAATTTACTACCCATCCCACCATTTTCACCCCTGCACCTGTACCTGTCAGCTTACTACCCAGCCTCCCATGTGGCACTGAGTAAAATGCTTTACTGAAGTCCAGAAACAGGACATCCACTGCATGGCCTTTGTCCAACTGTCTAGCTACCCAGTCATAGTAATCCACCAGGTTGATCTGACAGTATCTGCCTGTGACAAACCCATGTTGCCCAACATCCGGGCAGCCCATCGGTCTCCAGAAGGAACACCAGTCTCTCCTTCAGGATTGTCTCCATCAGTTTTCCCACAATGGATGTGAGGCTTACCAGCCTGTAGTTTACCAGTTCATCTTTGGGACCACTCTTATGGAGGGGTACCACGTGAGCCATCCTCCAGTCCTGAGGTACACTTTCTGAGACCAGGGAGGCATTGAACAGGACTGCACTGTTGTTATCCCATATAGATGATTTTGTTCTTCATGTCTGTAAGGGTGCACAGTTCCCATTTGCAGCACATGCTATGAAGTATTAACTTATATAGCAGTCACTGTAAGTATCAATGCCTTGTGCCTCAATATTTTTTTCATCGGTATGCAGTGCTGACAGTGGGATGCTTGTGCTTACAGTTCACAACAGGGACTAACTGGCAAGTGGTGTCAGAGGTGCTTGCTGGGCATAGTGACTGTTTTCCACTGTGGGTGTGTTGTGGGTGTGCTGGGCCGAAGATACTGTTTAGCATTTGTCTGGGTGAGGGTAGGGTGTCTGCTGCACATAATCATAATGGAAAGCAATGAGTGGTATATGGTGGGGCCCTATGCCACAATTGGTGTGGCAGAACACTAGGCATTGTCATACATGGGTCATGTGGTGTGGACATCTAGATATACATAGGCAAGAAAATCCTGGTGTCCTGATTGTCTGAGACTTGGTTATAACATTGCCTTCAGAGAGCATTAACAGTGGCCAAAAACAAGTCTCTGCCAACCGGAGAAACTCACAAGTCACATACAGAATTCATAAGCCACTTAGTTCCTGATTTCCATCACAAGCATGGCTGCAGCCTTTACTTATATATAAAAACCTTCAACTAGGCCCTAAAAAAAAGTCCATTAAATTAAATAAAGTAAGTAAATATTTTCACTTGAGCCCCTCCTTACACACACATACAACATTTAAAAAAACAAGTATTACTCAGAGTTTCCATTGCTGGTATTTCTTTGATGACCTTGCAAAATCCCCTTCTAACATATCAGTTTGCCAGAGAACTCCATGCTCTTTACCTGGCAACAGAAAATTGAGATTCTGGCTCCACCAGAGACCTATGTGTAGAGATGTGCGAAATTCAGAAATTTTGTTACACAAAATATTTCACAAAATGTTTCACAGATGCAAAATGCAAATTTTGCCCATTGAACATGAAATTTCGCCCACGGAACAGCAAAATTCCACCATCGAGTGGGCCAAATTTTGCCATTTTGGGCAAAATTGCTAATTTCATGGCACAATTCTGCATTTTGCAGATGAAATTTTGCAGTTTTGCACCTGATGAAAAATTTTGTGGAACGGTGAAATTTTACAAAATGTTTCACATGGCGAAATTGCCGATTTCTCAGCAATTTTACTGGTGAAATTTAATTTTACAACATCTCTACCTGTGTGTGTGTGTGTGTGTGTGTGTGTGTGTGTGTGTGTGTGTGTGTGTGTATGTATGCCAGTGCAACTCAGAAGAATTTTGAATTCATGTGTTCCATGTTACCATTCTATGTGTGTGTGGTGGGGTAGAGGCACCTTTTACTACTGGAATAAGGCAGAGCTTTGAATTTTTCTATTCCATGGTAAACAATCACACAATATATTCAGTGTGAAAAAAGTCAGATGACTGACAGGTGAAAAATATCTGTAGAGGGGCTATTTTACATAATTTAGCAACATTTCATTATATTTTTTGTGGCTTTGAAAACTATTACAGTGTTTTTAAAAGTTGTCTATGGGCCAATTTTATATAAGCAATAAGGCACTCCGAGGACGTTAGTGATACTAGGTTTCCCCCACAGTCAGGGGGCTGAAGGTACTCAGCTTCACATCATGCCTCATTAAACCCCCTGACCATGGGTGAAACCTAGTGCCACCAACACCCCATCATACCTTATTGCTTAAATAACACCTGCAGCATGTGCAGGCAGGCACTGCTGCCTCGCACCCCACCTGGATAAACGAAAAATATTGATTTCATGATTTTAGCCTCCTCCCCTTCTCTCCTATCAGTGCTGCTGTTTTTGATAGTATGCAGTTGGTTGAAATATATGAAAAAAAATCTCTTCACCGGACCTACACACACAAGTTTGTTTCTTTTTTTTTTTGCTGGTTTCCATTTATCAGTAAGAGTAGGTTTCAACCCTATAGGTAACAGCACTATAAAAAAACATTCTCCCATCTCAGAGACTCTGGTGTTACTCAACTGCCCACTGTAGCATGTACCACCCCTTGAGAGAAGTTCTATGCTTATAACTGCCCCCACCCCAGGTGGGCCTCAGTCTCTGAGGGCTGCTTTTCTTTTATAAACTTCTCAGCGTAGGATGTCTCACTCTCTGAAGGCTGTTTCTTTTTTATTAACTGCCCACAGCGGTAGGTATCAGAAGGGCTTTTTTTCCCTTTGCAGTCCAGCAGCAGTAAACATTGTGTTTTTTTTTTCCATAATAATGTTAATTTCATTCAAAGACAATAACAACATATGAAGTTCATTATAAGAGAGTCTGACATTTAACATTCACATTCTATTATTAACATAGTATATTGTGCTTAGGGAAGCAATCAAGGTTACTGTAAACATATGAATAGTTAGAAAAGGAAATTTCCTAAAACTCAGTCACCTAAGTAAGAACAGAATCTTGCAAGCTCTTATTTAAATGTCCTGTTTCTATACTGTTTTGTTAAGGAGTAACTAATCCTTTCATTATTAACCATAAAACACTGTGGCTTCTGAGTGTGATAGAATATGGGTGAGTGGCCATTCTGGCTGGGGCTCTCAGCTGGCCTCCCATTCCATCAGAGCAACTCAGTTGACAGGCTATTGAAGGATAATCCCTCGGTAAGCAGGCCATCCCAGCAGGGCCACTCACTTGTCTGTCTTTTCCAGCAAGGCCATTCATTTGGCAGGCCATTCCAACTGAGGCTCTCAGATGTCACCATTTTATCAGAGCCACTTACTTGGCAGGCCATTCCAGCTTGGGAACTGCACTATTCTCTATTGATTGAGTTCTCTTACAAATATAGTCCCACACATGGCAGTAACAAAATAAATTTGAGGTCAATTCCTGCTGCGACATTAATTTGGATTTACTGGGCCCGATTCTCATAGCCTCCTTCATGGCGCAAGGGGCCTGCGCCATAATGAATGTCACATGGTTCACCTTGCACTGAAAGATGCCGGTGGGAGCTATTCACGAAGGCAGCCTGCATCAAACGTAGGCTGCCTGCCCCAAACAGGTCTAGTGCCACTCTTGCGCCCATGGACGGGCTGCGACATGGCGCAGGGGTGCATGCAGCAGATGCAAGCTGCCACAGCCCCCAAGTGGGATTCCCAGAACACCACCGGTGGGAGAATTTCTAAGTACCCTTAAACCAGGCAATGCTGGTCTAATGGTACTTAGAACAAAATCTGCTGAAGCAGTGTAGCCCGTGGGGCACAGTGCTATGGGCACCCAACACACACACCAAGCCCTGACATGCCCGTCCTGTCTTTATGACATATAGGCAATCCCAGTGGTCTAGTGAACCCTCTCGCTGCCCCGATATGCCCGTTACCCCATTGTAATAAATATTGTACCTGGTGCTCTAGCAGTCCCTCCCCCACCCTGATATGGTCAGTAGTCACTGTCATAATCATATAAAACCTGGTGATCTTGTGGTCCCACCTCCCACACCCCGCATGTGCCACTTACCACTCCAACCCGCATTCTGTCAGCACCAGAACACTCACCACTCACCACCACAGCCAGCACCAAATGAACTGTCATGAGCTCATGTAGTATAATACAATATGTGCAATGTGCATGTATGGTGTTATAATACAAATGGACTGTTGACGGGTCAGACAGGGCCGGCTGTGGTGGTGAGTAGAGTGGTGTTCCAGTACCAGCTCGGGGTATGGGTTGGGAGGGGGTTGGGTGGGCATGACATGCTAGGGTGTGGTGGTGGGGTGGGACCACCAGAGCACTAGGGTTTTATATGATTATGACAGTGACTACTGGCCATATCGGGTTGGGGGGAGGGACCACTAGACCACCAGGTACAATATTTATTACAATGGGGCAATGGGCATATCGGGGCAGTGAGAGGGTCCACTAGACAACCAGGGTATAATTATATTTCAATGGAATAACAGGCATGTGGTACAGCACCACTCATGGGGGACACGGCTGCTTGCCCTGTCCATAGGGGCTTCTGTTGAATCTCTCTTGTGCGCTGGGCGTTTGTTGCACAGGAGAGGTTGCTACATGTGTGACACTTAGGCGCCAGGACTCATCCTGTACCAGAATCTGGTGCAGGGTCCCTGGTGCATGGGGCTTCGGAACACAGCTTGCGCCGGATGCAGTCCCGTTTGAGAATTAGGCCCATGTATATAGTTGTTCTTCTGTCTATGTTTCAATTGTAACTGTTTACCTCTGAAAAGTACTGCAATATATGTTACAAACCTTTGTTACCATTTTATTGGCAATACATTGTATTTGTAGCCAGTATCTATTGACTAAAAATAACTGATGTTCCAATTGCAACTGTGTCATGTAACACTTATTTTACTAATCATACTGTAGCAGTGCTGATCATAATTTACACTGTATTGCTCATCAACAGCAAATTATTATCCACAATTTTAAGTGTGTCAAAACATGTGGGAAAGCAAGGCACATTCTATCAGATTTGCCTTCTTGCAAAGGAGGCTTTGTTAGGCTTCCTGCCCCCTGAAGTCCAGTCAATACTGTCCCCTCACTGCACCACTCGCCTCACCAGGAGTTCTGTAAACCAAGCCTTCTCTGTTCCTCACTGCTGGACCTCACAAGGACAGTGATCTTTCAAAGCTAGGACCCCAAACTGATTAAATTCACTTCCTGTGGATATCACCAACGTCTCAAACCTTACCCCCTTTAAACACAGTCTTCGACAATATTTGGTGGCCAGTGCCAGCTGTGATTGTTTGTAGTAAAATACTTGTCATGCTCCTCTGCCTCCCATGTTTTGTGTCTTGCCTTCCTCTACCATTGCACTCCCTGATTTTCCCCCGAAACCTTATCTCTCTCAACCTCCCCTAACCCCCTCATGGCCCTGAATTCAAAACTGCCCGAACTAGTTCTATCCCTTCTCTCTCCCTCTCTCTCTCTCTCTCTCTCCTCTCTCTCTCTCCCTCTCTGTCTCACGTACATTTCTCCATCTCTCCTCTCTCCCTCTCTCCTCTCTCTGCACTCTCCTTCGCCTTCTCCTCCTCCCTCCCTGCCACAAACACCCAGCACTATATCACCCCATATCCCTCCCCTTCACATACCCCTACCCTCCTCCATTTCCCTGAACTATGCCAGTTTCTCCTATTACTGTGTCCTCACCCTAAACTTACTCTGTTCCTTTCTCACTCTTTGGTGTACTTATTGCCTTGCAAACCTCTCCAAGCTTATTATCTACATTAAATGGACCTCAGTCGCATCCTTAATTCATTTCTCATTTGTTTTTAGACAAAGCCTCTGGTTGCTTACCCAGTGTTACTGTATCTGTAAAACCTTACCTGCTGCTTAACTTGAATGTTCATCTTAAAATATTGTAATGTTCTACCTGTTATTAATGTTACTTGTTTTTGTCATAATTTGTCCTGTTGTCCATGACGTGGAACCTTTGTAAAAGAGCCATGTTGGCTCAAAGGTGTAATCTGAAACCTAAATAAATTAATAAAAACACTTGGATGGTGTCATTTTTAATATTATGCATAATCAACTCCCTTTGTCTTTTGCCCCCTTCTTCAGCCTGCTTGAAGCGCCTACTGCTAAAGGTCTACTAAATATGCTCTGTTGTCCATCCCTAACACATGCACACAATTAGTAGATATAGCAATTTCAAATGAAATCTTACAATGGTTAACTAGTAATTATTTGCAAGTGCTTTTTGTGTTGTGCCATTTTAGCTGTTCTGTTAAGTCCATGCACCAACCACTACTTGGGTAGTGCACACTACATATGTATTTATTATTGCTTAGTTGTCTGAAGTGTCATTAACATTGGCATCCAGGGCACAACATCCATGACATGCACACCATTCACTGGGAGACATTCTATGAGTTATACACCCATTCAGAACAGGATATCATTGCAATACCACCAACAGCTTAATCTGATCCCATTTCAGTTGGTTTGTATCTGTATTCCCTCTGTCCTCGGACAATGCTGAAAGTAGAAAGTATTGTCTAGCCCTCTTTTTTCGGTCAATAAAAACAAAATAAATTGTTATGCAATTGGTTCTCTGCTACTGTTGAACCATGCTCTGTTGCAAATGTGAATAGCAGATGCACCATCGCTCACTCTTTTCTTTATATTAAATATTGTTTTTATTACCTTTTCAACCAAATTAAGTACAATCAACTTCCCAAGCAAGTGGTCTTCAACACTAAAATTACAAATTCCATCATGTTAAGGCAATGTACATTATACAGTTGTGTATTGTGCCATCATGGTCCATCACCCTGGGGACAGTAAGATATGGATCACACATCTGAAAATAAATGAAAATTGGGTGTTTCAGACAATGTAGATTGTAAATTTATGCCTCAGTGGGTTTTTTTGGTCACACTGTTTTTAAGTGTCAGTTTCAATGCAACTGCTGGGTAGGTAATCATTAATGACGTGCAACAGTGGTTATTACACTATAGTTACATGTTTGTTGCATGTAACTACATTGCAATTGCATTGCAGTTACAGTATAGTTAAACTGTGACTACAGTGTAGTTAAAGAAACTTAAAGTGCTACCTGTTTCTTATTTTGGAGGGTTGTGCTTTTGCTGCCAGTCATCAATTCTACTGATAGGGTGCTGCAGTATCTATTATGTGCATAAGGGTAAGGGATCATGCTGGGAGGAATTACAGTCTATCTGCCCAGCTACTCATACATCTGTTTCCAGATGGATTTTTTTATTATTGCTTGTCTCTCAGAAACAGGCCAAGATAATCAGCCCATGCACTGTGCTGATCATGGGTTTGTCCTTTAAAAGAAATTTTTTATAGGTGGGCCAGAGGATTTTGATTGTGCAGGTTGTTGTCAGGGCAAGAAATCCACAGCATGATCCTGAATTTTCATTGCATAAGGGCACAGCATGGGGCAATGTTAACCATTTCATCCACACATTTTATGCCTGTGCCACAGTAACTAGTGTTGGAATGAATCTTGAATGTTTGGAGCACACAACACCCTTGGCACAAACACCTGTGCATCAGTCCCATACAGTACTTCACACACAGACTTGGCTGCACTGCACACAGCACGCCATGCAGCAAGACTGGTACCAAGCTCATACACATGGACTGTCCAGAGCCATGTACTGAGTGACACTGTCTGTTTGACTGGGGGGTTGGGGTTGCAGACTTGATCCTGACTGACATGGCCTGGATCAGGGTAGAGGTGCTGTTGCAGTACACTGTATACTGAATGACACTGACCGTGAGTGTGTGGTGGGGCTGTATAATGGCTACTGACTGACTCCTGAAACCATCATTGGGTTCCTTTTTTGCTACCTCACATGCACAAACCTATTCACTCATGGTACACAGGTACAACCAGAACTGCTGCTCTTTTCTGTAGAATTGGCACTCCAGTATGTGCTAGGGCATAGTGTGAGGCTGAACATTTGGTTGCTCCTGGTTTGTGAACATAGGGTGGGATAGTCAGAAGGGTTGCACATGGCGCAACACAGTTGCGCCATGTGCAACCCACTGATGTTCCCCGGCATGATATTCAAAAGGGGAAGTGTGTGGCACAAATCCCAATGCACCGAGATGCATCAGTAATGTATGCGGTGCAAGTGGGGGGGCATGCCCATGCATACCCCCGCACATCCCGATATTCAACCCACGATGTGCAGAGCCCATGCAGGGGCAACCCCTACATGCGCTGCATACTGTTGTTCCAAAAAATAAAGGAGCAACACTTGGCCACCCACAGGTGAGCTGCTGTATTGCAGGGTGCAACACGGCAGCTGCCAGCTGTGGGTGGCCACCTGAGCTCCGGCGGCACCCTCTGGTGGGTAGCGCGCCCCCAAGCCTGATCGCGGGCATATGTTTTATAATTTAATCAGCCTATATCCCTGGTGGTCCAGTGGACCGCTGGCAGCCTGATCGTGGGCATATGTATTATATTTAAATAGTCCTATATCCCTGGTGGTCCAGTGGACCGCTTGCAGCCTGATCGCGGGCAGAAGTCTAAAAAAAGAATAAATCCATGGTCCAGCGGTAACCCCCTCCCCACCCTCCTCTGAGCACCACCACCCCGCTCCCCAGTCAGCGCGGCGGCAGCTCCCCACCGTAAGCTGCCCAGCCGCCGCCGACTGACTGCATACAGAACAGCTGTATGCCCATTGGTCCACAGAAGGCAATAATGGGCGGTAGACCATACTGTACTATTTAGTCCAGATATGTGAATGAATCCATTCACATATCTTGACTGTGTAGTATAGTACAGTCTGCATGCCCATTGGCCCATGGTGGACTCAACAGGCATACAGCTGTACTGCACGCAGTCATTGGTGGGCAGCTGTGGCTTGTGGGTGGGAAGCTTGTAGGGGAGCAGGGTGGCAGGGGCCCAGTGGGAGGGTGGGAGGGGTACCGCTGGACCACCAGGGATGGGATTTATTCCTTCCTTAGACTTCAATGCATCAGGCTGCGAGTAGTCCACTGGACCACCAGGGATATAGGACGATTTAAATATAATACATATGCCTGTGATCGGGCTGCCAGCGGTCCACTAGACCACCAGGGATATAGGACGTTTGATATTCAGTACATATGCCCATGATCGGGCAGTGGGGCACTTTGCCACCTGTGCAGGGAGCATCAGACCCTGACGGCTGCATCCTCACAGGGCACCAGGTGCAAGTTGCTGGGGATGGGTGCACCTGCATGTAAATGGGGTCATAATGACATGCAAATGGTCCCATTTGTGCCATGGTTGCACTATGGCCCCATTTGTATGTGCACCTTTGAATATTGCAGTTGATGCGCCTAGCTCAATGGCACTTGTGCTGGCGCATCCTCCTGCCCCTCTCTGGCCACTTGCGCTGGTGCAGTGCCACTGCACCATGCTCAATATGGGTGGCCACAGAGTGATATTCAATGGTGCTGAGCCATGGCGCAGCACCGTTGAATATCACCCTGTCAGCGCCCTTACACATCCCAGTTGCGCTGCACCCAGGCTTGCGCCACAGCCTGGCACAGTCTGAATATCCCACTCTCAGTGTACATTAATCTCAAGGGAACTCTTGCACATCTTAATGTTTTTTGAGCAACCTGCCAGGCCTACTATTCAAGTCACCCATCTCAGAACAAAGTCTGACATCAGTTAGATCTGAGTCTAATTTTTTGCCCTACAGTGTAGCTTCTGATACTGTGGCATTATGCTCCCACCTGTTGCCAGCTCTAAAAAGCATCACTCTTAATGTCCTAATCAAAATTCCTCAATGTCCGCTTGTCCTTTAATCTCACAATTCTGATTCCTCAAACCCCAAGAACCATTGCTACCTCCTCCTATTCGTTACTCCACTTCTCCTAAATACAAGAACTGAATAACTCCTAAATTAATGGAAGCCCTCCACCAATTTGGAATCCTTTTCTCTGCCTCTGGAACAAAGAAACAATTGTTTGAGCTGTACTGTACAGCTATACAAGTTAAATCTTCCTGACCCTTTTATCCCACAGGTCTTCCTCTATAATTTCCTATGGATAGCTCAAAATACTTATGATAGAGCTTAGGACCTCTATGTCTCAGAAACCAAAGTTGAGTCCACAGAAGCTCATCTGCCTTCTGATGCTTTGGCACTTGAACTGTGGCCATACACGTCCAGGGCTCCCCATAACTCTTTCTCAATGTTGTCTCATCTTCAAGCCATTTCAACTTCCCTGGCTAATTTGTTATCATAATTTTCCTCTTAATGTTACAGCAAGAGTTCCAGTCACGGGTTTATTTGCTTCACAAATGCACCTTTATCAGTGGCATCTCCAAGTCCTGTCCTGTTAGTTTCTAAATATAATCAGAAGGGCATTATTAATGCAAAGAATATAAATTTAGTTGCACTGTTGGTTTCTACTCATGACAGCATCGACAATAATATTATATCCTGCGGCAATGTTTCAGTCATCATAAAAGCCAGATACACTGATTTATTAAAGAAATTAATAGTTCCCAATTCATGGCTTCCTTTAGCATTTTCAGGGATGTTATTTGCTGTGCAAATCCATCAAGAAAAGTATAACTCGATATGTTCCTATACCTCGTCATCTGGCTAGCCATTATGAGGGAACTAAATTCTAGGATTACCATAAGGAATTCTTGCAAAAGCAGCAGCATATTTTCTCCAGTTTCTCATCAAACTTAACTGGGCTGCAATAGATTGCAAGTTATTCTGATGGCTCTTTGCTTCTCATTGGGCTCTCTATTATACAACCTGTAGCTCAATGTACTACCAGGTATCAAGGCATTATTATGCCCCCTGCTTTGTCCACTTATTCAGACACTCAATAAAAAGTATTCTTGTCTCCCAGAAGATTTTCCAACTGCCTAGGGTGGAAAATCAAGTCTACCTCAGGTTGAGCTACTAGCAATAACTTTAACACAGCAGGTTGTAACTGCAGTTCTTGTCATCTTCTCTATGTGTGCAGCAACACTGCTGGAAACCATACACAATCTATCTGTCATCATTCAAAGTTCTGGTCCAATGAATGGCCATCATGTGTTAATATGCATTGTCTAGAACAGCCTCTTTCTCACCATCCAGACCAAAACTCCTGCTCCACTCTGGAATACAGTCTTTACCATTTCCACCATCATTTGTGCCAATTTACAATCTGCTTGCAGTGAACCTTACATAACCTAATTTCTCCTTTGAGCCAAGGTAAAGAAGGGATTCATCCTTGGACCCTTCTTCAGCCTTCCAGCTCCTGTTTTTTTGTGTCAGCCCTATTGGCATAGCCACTTATAAATTGGTGCTACAGAAACACCTCATCATTGATCTCTCCACTCATTGTCACTCAGCAGCCCACAGAATTAATTTATTCATTCTGGCAGAACAATATTCTCTTTTACTGCCATATTAATAAAGTCATTTCTGTCATTAAACAGGCAGGGCCTGATGTGTGGCTATCCAAAGCAGACATCACAGATACCTTTGAAATCATGCCACTATACTCAACCTGTAGCATCTCTGTGGCATCAACTGGTAGCCCCTACTTGTTTCTCATTCAACTGAAGGACTAGTCCTAAAATATCCAATATCCTCTTTAAAGCCTTATTCTGGGTTCTACTTTGTGTTTGCCCTCCATCTCCTAGATGATTTTCTTCACATTGACTACCTCTCAGCTCCACTGACCAAGGGTATAGGCATTCTCAAAGATCATCTCTTCTACTTCATAGAGTTCCATTATCACCAGACAAGACCCACGATCCCCACTACCTTGCTAGAGTCCTTGGGATGTATTCTGAACTCAAAGAAAATGGATGCAAGTTTACCTCATTCCAAATGCCAGAAAACATCTGGCATACTTTCCTCCACCCTCCACAGAAATACCTGCTTCAAATGAGATTTACACCCTACATAGTTATCTCAATTATCTATGTAAATTATTTCTCAAGGTAGCTCCTTCATAGCCTATCTTCTTCAGCAACTCACACCACTCAAAATTCTGCATCAGTTTTTTACCATTGCAGAAGCAGCTAAGTCAGATTTCTAAATGTGGTCTACCTTCATCCTTTATTGGAGTGGCATTTCTGTTTTCTACTTTGATGAACCTCCTGCTCAAGCTCCACAAGTTTTAACCAAGGCTTCACCTTCTCATTGTTATGGAGTCATTTCCACATCCTGATTGTGGCCCCATGGGCTTCAGGATTTCTATTCCTTCCTCGTGGAACATCCACATCTGCCTTATTTATGCACCAGGTGAATATGTCACCGTAGTTACAGTGCAGAAAAATCAGGAAATGAAGGAAATTGAAACTTGTATTTCTCTTTTTTCCAGCATGGTAGCCCTCATTGTTTTTCCCTGAGCTCTACCATTGCTTTCACTGTCTTTCATGCATGGTTTTTGACCACAGTGTTTTTGTTTTAGCTTTTATAACCTAATGCCCCTTATTTGAAGTTTATTTGCAAAGCAGCAGCTACTTTGGGGCATTTTTGGTCTTCTAAAATTATAACAATTTTTACAGAAACTTTAAGAACAGCATATATAATAAAGGCAGCTCTCCAGTTCCATCTATAATAACCTTCTTAAGAAGTCTATATTGGCTTTTGCTACAATTCCATTTTCAAACTTGAGCAGTTCACATTCCAGGTGTAGCTCATTCTAATGTTGATTCCCTTTCCCATTTTTTAATTCCAGGACTTCTGGAACTCAAATCTCAAAGCTGACCTACTCATGACATCTCCTCCATCATTTCAAGACCTTATGAGTTAAATATCTTCATTCAAAAAACACAAGATTCAAACCACTCTCTATGCCAGAAATTGTGGCTACATGCTGCTCTCATCTTGATAAAAATGTTATTTTAAGACACGGGAGAGATACAGATCTCCACCAATTTCAGAATGACTAAGTGATGTTGCTATTAAAGAGTTACAACAGACCTGCCTATATTAGTACGAAATGGACTGACACTATTTATGTGTTATGGTACCCATGTCTACATTCTAATTGCTGTAAACATCCTAATGCACCATGCAAAAACTGTTAACATGATATATAGAGAGAGTTTCTGTCACACCATTTGAGGTCCTTGTTGTTTTATGGTGTTATAAATGCATTTTCTATTAATAGTTTGTACTAGTATAATTTCTTTTTTCTATTATACATGGTAGTATTATTAAGTCTTTAATAAAATATTAATTATAAAAAAATGCAAGACTCTTTTTGGCACTTCATAGCACCTTCTACCAAATCAGCATACCTCGTAGCATGGAAACATTTTTTAATTGTGCATTTCAGAATGCTTCCCAGTTTCTTGGCTCCTCAGACACTGCCTTGGCATTTCTCTCATTTTGTCACAGTGCCCTACATTTCAAGTATGCAGCAGTCAAGCAACACTTTGCTGGCATGCAATATATTAGCCAGATGTACACCGATGCTGGCCAAGCTGCAACAAAGTGTTCTGAGTTACTGCATGACAAATGGGACTAAATGCCACTGAAATTGCTGCCTTGTTTCCTGCAGCATGCTACACTTGTGCATTGTTTTGTGGCCAGTACATTGCATATACACCTGTACTTTCAACAAAATAATCAATGAAAGCATTTTTGCAAGGCCTATGGTGCAGTCAACATTTGCCTTCAATCAATTGAAAGGCTTTCCCTCTGGCAATGATTAAAGACTGATCTACTTTCTCTGCTCGGGTCTTCTGTCATCACATTCTGATTTACTGCTTGAAACAGCTTTTCTCCAGGCTAACTGTAGATTTCTCTGGCTTGAAGAGCTTTGCTCCTCATCACTGGTATTTGACCTTTCTAAACATTTGAAGGCATCTGATGTCATCTAAATCTTTCCACATCTCTATGTCCTTATCTAACTTCATCCAAAACTGACAGACTGTAAAGAGGGGGTGTAAATGTCATATTATGCTTAAAACAACAAACTATACCCTATTGCTACTTTTGGTGCTTGTCTTTCCCCTCTCCAGTCTATTCCCCAAATTACTGCCTTTAGATCAGATTGAAGAAGGAAATGTAATGTCTTCTCAATGGATCATATCCCCAATTCAAAAACTACTGTCCTTCATAGGTTTCAGTTCATCAGATTTCTAAGGACACTCCTTCAGAAACATGCAGCTTCCATGGCCTCAAAGAAGAACATGTTGTATTAGTGCTGTCAGGGACACTCAAACTCCTGCTGAATTCAAATTAGGCTTTATCTATTACACCCAATTAAACTGCTATCAATAACATGCCAATGTACATTGGCTCTCGGCCATTTTCTCAGGGCCCATTGTGGTCTTTAAATCTTCTAATCTTAGTTTCCCAGTTAGGAATGTACCTGTGTCCCTTAAAAATATACTTTAGTTTTGAAAAAGAAGTTAGTTATGTTGAAACGTCAGCTGACCTTAGCATGTGCCTTGATCATAAAATTTTCACCCCGTAAGTCACCCGTACTAAACGGCTTGCAAATGGATATCTAAAGAATTGATTTGTGCTATATGGGAGGGTTTTAATTGATTCCACTAATAAAAGCCTACATCAGATAAGGAATCCTATTTTTATCTGACTGAGCTGCTCAAACTGCTAGCAATGCTATTTATCAGCTCTGGCTCTTACTGTAACATGTTTGTGCAATATGTGGGCCAAAAACAGGGAATCAAGTTATGCAACAACTCTGCTTTTCCAAAAACCAAAATGGCTACAGTACAAACATTATTTTCATAAAATACAAATAAAACCTACTTAAAGTATGTAAAGAAACCAAAAAAGCAGTGCATGCACCAGAGGGGGTTGAAAAATGTACTGATAAAGGTGGAATGTGGAGTCACCTCCTCTACGTATCAACCCCCAGTATGGAGACCTCTTCATGGGGAACTACACTCCTTGTTCTATTAAAGTATATAAAGCAGGCATTTATTTCTCATTGTCAAATAAATGGACCAACAAGGTATCCAAAGCTCATTAAACAACAGGTGTGTGGGTTAAAATGACAAGATAATATATGAACATATGGACCAACGATTTCAGGAAACTAAGACCATTAGCCCAAGTTCTTTCCCCTACCAGCACAGTAGGACTACCCAGTCCCCCCATTTTCTGCAAAGGTACCTATCAAGTCTGAGTTTTTGTTAGATACTTGATCTCTGTGGTTCTTTCTCCCTCTCCCCATTTCTTTCCACTAAGATTCTTTTATGACTATCCCATGAATCCTTGACCCCACCCACTGTTTTTGCCACCACCGCATTGGCTGGTAGGCTGTTCCAGGAATCCACTACGCTTCCTGTGAAGAAGTACTTCCTTGCATCTCTTCTGAATCTATTGCCTCAAACCTTGTAGCCTGACCCCTGGTTTTTGTTCACAATTTTTTTCTAAAAAAAATACTTTCCTCCTGTACCTTATTTACTCTCCTGAGGTATTTAAAGGCCTCTTTCATATCCCCCTTTCCCTATTCTCATCCATAGCATACATATTGAGTCCCTTTAGTCTCTCCTCATAGGGCTTTTGAAGCAGAACTTGCACCCTTTTAGTTGTCCTTCTCTGGACCGCCTCCACTCTGTATATGTCCTTCAAGAGATGTGTCTTCCAGAACTCTACACAGTATTCTAGGTGAAGTCTTATAATTGTTTATGAAGCAGTATAGCACAGTGGTTAAGGACACTGAGCTGCAAACCTGGAGACCTGAGTCTGAATCCCATCAGCCCCTACTTGCATACTGTGTGACCCTGAGCAAGTTACTTACTTTCCTTGTGCTCCCAGGTTACACCTGGAAACAAGCTTCAGCTTAGTGTGCCTTTCCTGGTTAAACAATTTCCCCTTTCCCTTATCAGCAGTCTATACAGAGGCAGCACCGCCTCCCTTCTTCAGCTGGTGATACCCCTCCCTTTGCACCTCAGCCACCTTTATGTCATAGAGGTTACTGTATCACCCCCAGGTCTTTCCCTTGCTTAGTGGTTGTCAGTAACACTTCCCCCATGTTGTACTCTGACCTTGGGTTTCAGTGCCCCAAGTGCACTATTTTGTGTGTCTATACATTGAAACCCAGCTGCCATACCCTTGACTGCTCCTCAAGTTTTCTCAGGCCTCTGTTTATTTTTTCCACCCCCTGCCCCAGAGTGGCTACCCTATTTTCAGATTTTGGAGTCATCTGCAAAGAGGAAAACCTTCCCCTCCAGCTCATCTGCAATGTCAGACTGGTCTCAGCACTGTTCCCAGAGGCACCCCTCTGGACACTCTCCCCTCCTCAGTGTGAACTCCATTTATCACCACCCTCAGTCACTTATCCCCTAACCTGTTTCTTACCTTGTTTATCACCTTTGGACCTATTTCTGGCCTACCCAAATTGCTTAATAACCTATATGGAACAGTGTTGAGTGCTTTACTGGAAGCTAGGTAGGCTACATCCACCACTCCAACCTGATCTAATTCCTTGGTCACCCAATCAAAGAAATCTATCAGATTCATTTGTCATGACCTCCCACCCATGAATCTATGTTGTCTTAAGTCTTGCAACCCATTCGATTCAATATATTCCACTGTCCTCTCCTTCAGAGGAGGCAGTATAGCACTGTGGTTTAGGGCACTGAACTGCAAGCCTGGAGACTGAGATTTGAATCCCACAGCCCCCACTTATATACTGTGTGACCCTGAACAAGTCACTTAACTTTCTTGTGCTCCTAGGTCACACCTAGAAACAAGCTTCAGCTTAGTGTGCCTTTCCTGGTTAAAAAATTTCCCCTACCCCTTTCTCTTTCCTTTCAGCAGTGATTCCATTAACTTCACTACCACCAATGTCAGGCTGACTGGTCTATAATTGCCAGCCTCTCCCTGCTACCACTTTTGTGACATGGGAGTATGTCTGCCCTCTTACAGTTCTCTGGAACCACCCCTGCTTCCAGTGAGCTGTTAAATAGGACTAACAGAGGGGCAGACAGTACCTCCCTCAGCTCCCTCAATACCCTAGAATGTACCCCATCTGGTCTCATTGCTTTGCCCACTTTCAGATTTGTGTGTCCCTTTATGAGTCTCTTCTATGACAAAGGGCTGGTGTCCGTCTCCCTTCCTTTATAGCTCCTGTTTCTTTTTTGTGGCCCCTCCCCTTCTTCTTCCACTGTGAACACTGAACAAAAGCATTAGTTCAGGATGTCTGCCTTTTCCTGGTCTCCCTCTGCACTGTCTCCTACCCCCTTTTTAACCTTATAATCCCTTCCCTGGTCTTCCCCTTTTCACGTACAGTATATACCTAAAAAATGTCTTGTCCCCATTCATTACCTCTTGGGCTATTCTCTCTGCAGTTCATGCCTTCGCACTCCTTACTGCTTTCCCTACTTCTCTCTGTTTCCCCTGATACAACTCCCTGTCCTTCTCCCTCTGCATCACCTCATATCTTCTGAGTGTCACCCTTTTAGTCCTTACCTTTTCAGGCATCCATTTCGAGAACCATAGTGGTTTCCTTCTTCATGACCCAAACATGAACAGAAAAAAGGGGGAGTCTGTAGAACACAGCCATTTTACTTGCCATTACTGCCCATATGATTAATGTCATTCTGGGCCATAGTTGCTTTACTGCATGTAGAAATGCAGCCCATTTAGCTCCAGGAATATGTTTCAAGGAGGCAATCTACCAAACGTCTCCCTTCTGCCTTCCTTAGCCTGAATAATGCCCTACATTTGAACACATGAACATGTATCCTGCTTTGTAATAGTCTAGTGGGACAACCAACTGTGAACACACTCAAAATTCAGGAGGCAATGTCAATTGTTCATCTTCATTTCCCCTGTCAGTATCCCCTAGCACACAAAATGTGTCCTAATTTATTGTGCATAATTCCCCTGCGCTGCAGGCAAGGAAATCACATAAATCAAATGTTTTATGGATAGAATAGTTACTTTAATTAGCCTCATCCAGTCAACGTCTGTGATTGAAGCTACTAATTAAGGAAGGAAGTTTTGTTGTCTATTGTTTGTAAAGGAAGATCTTTATCTGAGCAAGAGTTCAATTTTTTTTTGGGGGGGGGGGCTACTTGAATGGTAAGCCCAGGACCTCCTCCACAACATAAAAGGTTCTGTTTTTAAGCCCATCACTACAACTGCAAAATGGTCAGTAAAGGTTGTTACTTTTATGTATAAAAAATAAACATGTACTTGAAATGGATTTGGGAAAGCACAATAAATGATGTAGCAATAATAGGGTTTCAGTTGATAGTGCATTGTCCAATCCTTTGTATTATGAAAGGTTTACATATTTCTTTCAGATTGGGCATTATCGGTGTTGTTTTATGTATTTATTTCGATTTTGTTGACTGGGTAAGTGCACTAGACAAATTCTGCCTATTTTCAGGCACGACCTAGGGGAGGGGGATACAGATGAATGCTAACTGACCTTGAACCAGATTAAGCTGTTGGTGGTATTTTTAGTGAATGAAGGGAAATTTGGTCAGGGCACCAGAGAATTCCCCTACTCTTTTCAAGAAGTGCCATGGGATCTTTAACATCCACCTGCACTACCACCAGTAGGGTTACCACCTTTTAAAAAGCCCAAAGTGGGACATTTCTTACCGAAATATGCTTTTTCGCAGGACAGTACATATCCTCGACCAATGCAACAGACTTATTTTCTCTATATAATCAGAATTAAGGCTAAGTATTATAGCTTCTTAGTTGTGTCTGGTGTTTCTTATCATTTTAAGGTATTTTATTTAAGGTATTATAGTTATCTGCAACATTTAGTGGAAAGCTAGAAAATACTTTTTCTGCCACAAAGTCAGGACATGTAGTATTTTTCATGTTTTTTTGCAGGACGCAGCTGCTCAAATCAGGACTGTCCTGTGAAAATCAGAACAGGTGGTAACCCTAACCACCAGAACAGGCAGTTGTTTATAGGTTTATATGTGTAGTGTGGGGTATCTCTAATGGAAAAATAACAGAATCTCTTGCTCTTTGGGTGAGAGGGCTGCCACATGAAACTGACTGGTTCTTTTTGCACAAACAGCATGAGGGGACATTATTTTTTCATAAGAGACACCCAAACTACACATATAAACATGTCAGTCAAGCTTCCTAGTGAGATTTATAATACCTTTAAAATGTTTGACTTATTTAAAGCAAAACAAACGTAACACTTTTCACCCATACTGCTGAATTGGAATCTTGCACTTGTCCTCCCACACAAGACACCAAAGACACCAGCTGAATACAGGATGAGACGTTCTGCTTGGCTAAGATCACATAAGTTATTTATGATAGCATAAATGGCGGAGATGATTGGCATATCATCTGAAACCTTAATGGACAGTATCTGCCCAGGCCTAGAAAATAAAGCCTGGTAAAAATGTGGATTTTTTTTCTTATTTGGATTGTTTCTGGTTTTGGGTGTCATTCTTCCAATCTTACCCACCTGACTTTTTACCTGTCATGCTCAGAAATGGGGAGTAACATGTCACTCACTTTGGCCCATTTGAATTTGACATCCACAGCTGTTTCTTCCTTTTATGGGCAAACTGGAAGGACCAATGGTCTTTTCCTGCCATCAACGTCTGTGTTTCTGTGGCAGGCAGCAACACTGGCTCCATGTTGGATACTAGCCACAGGGTGCGCCCTCTCAGCTCAGATGCCTCTCTTATCTACAGTATGCTGCCAACAGCTGGGAAAGGAAATCCTGGACTTTCTCATCTTTTTTTTGCCTCCTTGGATTCATATGTGTGATCGAGTGAAGGGCTAGGATTTACAGTTACTGACATACAAAGTATGATAAAAATGGAAATGTTGTAGATTTGTTTGTGAATGAGCTACAGATCACGTGGCTCAACCTGTATACTCTGACATCCTTGAGTAGGTCCACTCCTTTTAGAGCAGCAATAATAATATTATTATTAATATTTCACACCAGCTCATACATATTTTACAGCTCTCTCTGTTCACACCTTAGTTCATTTGCCTGCTGCCTTCAGATTCAAAGCAGACTCAAGACTGCTCCTCCAGCCTGCTCTTAAGAAAAAATACACAACACCTTCTTCAAAACCCTGTCTCACTCTTGGTTCTCAAAACCTTGTCTCACTTGTAGCTCTCCTTTCATGTTGCTGTGAAAACTCACACCTTCCCAGCCAGACTTTGAGAAGTGCAGTTTAAAGTAGACTGTTGGGTCAGTTGGGCACAGTTTCCATCTCGCCCTAAAAAAAAGTAGCAATATTTTTACACATACACATAGTCATGAAATGTTTATGGACTTTTGTAGGCTAGTCCATCTAACTATCAATCGGATAAAACTTCTTAGTTCAAAAAAAGTTAGCTTGATGTCCTGGTTTCTTGGACAGTATACATCTTGGTGTTCCAGGTCATGTTTCTAAACACCTAAACTTTTTTCTTGTCTTTGATAAATGATACAGAATCATTGCTGTGGAGTAAATACTGACAAATATAAGAATGTCTTCTCTACCCCTCTCCTGCCCTCACTAACCCCCAACCTGCCCTCCCTCACCCTGAATTTCATCTAAAGCTGGTGTCACAAAAAGAGGTACCCGCTCTCCTCAAGAAAATAAAATCAGGAGGATCTGAAGGCCCAGATAGCCTGGAACCTAGGGTACTGAGGGCAGCTGCCCCCGTCATTGCATCCCCAGTAACCATGCTGATCAACAGGTCCTTCTTTGATGGAGTGATTCCAGCTAATTTGCAGTGACAGCTATCTCATCGTATATGCAGATGATGCTGTTCTATATAAGAGATCAAAAGATGCTAAGGGCCAGATTTTCAAAGGCCAGAGAATGATGCAGGGTGCTTGCATCCAAAACAACTGACACAAGGAGCAGGATGCATCAGACCTTGCACCAGTTCTGATTTTCAAGTTGTGCTTGTGTCAAAAACAGGTCTGCATGCACCAGAGTGGCTTGCCCCATGCTTGCACCAAAAAAATGCCTGCGCCAAGTTGGAAGGGATGCCTGCATCACCGAAATGATGCACCATCCCCTTATTTGGGATTTTCAAAGAATGCCAGTCCTGTCTTTGTGCCTAAGATGCATGTCGCTGTTAGACCAGCCAGAGCTGGTCTAAGGGACACTAGAGCATATAAAAAGACTCACTGCAGGTGGTCAAACCTGACTATGCTACTCTTAAGGGCCAGTATTCTCCTGCAGGACTAGTTTAGAACATTTTGGGGGCTTCGTCTTGGTCATTTCCTCTGCCGTTTTATTTTACTTAGCTTGCGTCATTCTCATCCTTTGCATCATTTTTTACTCAGCTTGCAACATTTTTTTACTAAGTTTGCACCACTTTTTCTTACTCAGTTTGCATTGTTTTCATTCCTTGTGTCATTTATTTGACTCAACTTACACCATTTATTTTGGTGCAGCTTGCGTCATTCTCATCCCTTACACCATTTTGTTGACACAGTGGACATCTTGCATCAGTTTGGGGTACTTTGTCACAGAGAACGCTTTTCTTGCAAAATATGGTGCACAGTATTTGGTGCACCTCGATCTGACTCAAGCTGCGTGTTTGACTTAGTTACATGGATGTAAGGGCCCTTTAAAAATCCAGCCCTGTCTCTTAGTTCTCAGCTACAGGCTGACTGCTCTGCCCTTGAGAAGTGGACCCTGTTGAACCAGCTGGTGCTAAATTCTGAAAAGCAAAGGCTGTTCTGTTTGGTCCCAGAAACCTAGGCCTTAATAGATCTCCTCTACTCACTCTTGCTACATCCTCTGGCACCCCTATCGAGGTTGTAGACACAATTAAATACCTCAGACTTATGCCTGACCAAGCCCTCACCTTTAAACCACATATGGATCACGTCACCCGCTCTATCCACCAAAAACTTGGACTACAATACAGATTAAATAGCCACCTCCACCAGGAGTCTTGGGTCGCCATAGCAAACAGTGCAGTATTACCTAAGCCCACATATGCTGCCCCTGTCCTGCAGTCCCTTGGCAAATCTGGGAGACGTAGGTTACATGTGCTCTATAACAAAATAGGCCTATTCGCCATGAAGACCCATTCCAGGAAGCACCAGTGTGAGGTGCTGGCCTCCCTAAACTGGATGTCTTTAGCACATTAGCTACAGTACTCTGTGCTATGTACTGCATACAAACTCACTTCCACACACCAGCCCCCTGGTCTGGAAAGTCTACTTGTCCCTAAACATTCCAATGGAACGTTACGAACCTCCAGCAAAAAATTGCTCAAGGTGCCTAGGATCAGGACCTTTCTGGGGAGCAACTCATTCGCCTACTCAGTTCCCTATCTATGGAATGCCCTCCTGGAATCACTGCAACTGGTGAATTCCCTAGATAGCTTAAAAAAGGGGTTAAAAGTGTACTATCTAGAAAAATGTCTCTGTACATGTGATTGTTGATCAACCTCTATAACACAACCTAATGTAACTGCCATGCTGCTTGCTTAATGTAATGTGTTATATGAGTCTTACTGACTTCTGAACTTAGGCGTGATATTGCCTAAATGTCAACCATTATTAATTCATGTCGAATTTCTCATTCTTTTATGTAAACGTGCTTTCTGTGACTGCTTGATTGTATAATTGTCTAAAATTAAATGTTACTCTAATTGTATAACTATTATTAAGTCCAAGTCGCCCCTGAAAAAGGGACCCTCCTCCCAGTGGGCTTACCCGGTTACCAAAATGAATAAATAAAATAAGCAAATAAATATTAGCTCCTGTTGGTGGTTGGCTAGTTACTGTATGGAGGGTCCCTGGGCCTAACTAGAACATGGACAATGTTAAATCATCTGAAATCTGAGTTCACCAGATATTAGGATACTTGTTATTGGGAAATCTGATGACTGGCTTTAATTCACCTGAAACACGTTTGAAAAGGAACTAGCCAAAAAGTGAAATATGTATGCCCAATAATAAATGGGCAAACTGATTTTGCGAAAGAAATATCTAGGTAAAAGAAGCTGCAAAGCGTAACAATGATCACAGTGGTGTTTATTGCAAACTGTTCGGTCACTATATAATAACAATTGATAAACTCTGGCCTTTAAGCACAATTTCTGTTGGCGTCTAGCCAAGGTTATCAACAAATGAGACACTTCTACAGTATAGGATACTAGTCTTACACTTAGTTCAAGAGGCAAGAAGGCAAATGAAAGCAGTCAAAAGCTCTATCATGGAGAACATGAGGAAGCTGTAGCTGTCCTAAAAGAAGGAGAAACAGTGGCAATGGTGAAAAGAAGTGGTAATTGCCAGAGGGCGTGTTCCTTTAAGGCACACCACCTGTAGCATCTGACTCCCCCACCCCAATCTAATCACCATACTGTTGAAACAGGTGGGGAACCATCCTTCTTCTGCCATGCCAAGCACTCCCTGGTGTCCAGTGGCACATCCTACCTCTCCTCATTCTATGGCAAGCATGCCCCTGGTGCCCAGTGGTGCCCCATCCCTTTCCATTTCATGCCAAGTACACCCTGACATACAGTAGAAAGTAGAAAAGTGAAATAGTGTGAATGCAAAAAAAAAGTGAAATGTTGTCACCTCTGCTGTTACTCTGTACTGCAACAGTGTGAGATGTGGTGCTGATGTGCTTCAAGTGTGCTGCAGGTGGTAGTGGTTCTAGTCTTTAACTGGGTTGCACAAGTTTAACTGCAGTTCTATAACAGGTGTAGGGTTTTACAGTGGTTTTGCAGTGTCTGTTAGATGTCCGCTGCTGTGAAAAGTGTTGCAGTAGTTCTGCACTGATGCCGTTGGAGTGTTTGATGAGTCAGAGGGGTCGGCAGCTTCTTCTGCATGACAGGTATATCATTGAATAAATATGTTTGGTGAACTGTGCATTTTGTTGTTGTTTGCTGCTATTTTCTTGTCGTCTGCTGCTAATTTTTGCCCACCATTGCACAGTATATGCGCTAAGATGTATGTGCACCGACTTTTCCTTCGCTACATTTGTTCAGCGTGGTACTTCTTTATGCTGTTTTTCATGCTCTGTAATGTACCGTGCTGCTATTGTTTTCACAGGGTTGTCATAGAACCACCGTTGTATGGTTCTTTTTGGTGTGAGGGAGAAGCATACCGAAGATGAGCTGCTCCAACACCCTAAGGATGCAAGAGGAAAGTGCTACTTATTATTCTTATGAATATATTGTAAATAATCTGATGAAAATATATTAATATTAAAAATAAGTTTCATAATTAGTTTATAAAGGGAGACAGACAGATTGACTTGCTGTTTATAACAACACATCAGTAACCTTTGCTGCAGTCTGACACAAACAACTGGCTAATTTAGGACATGCCCTCGGTTATGATGTGAGGATCCAAAAACAATAATATCCACAGAGGGCAGCTGTTGGTTTCCACAGCCAGTGATAACATAGCCCTGGCTGCTGGCACTTTTAAATCCCCCTTTAAGCTTCTCCCTAAGGTCAAGATTCACTGAAAGATCGAAGCAGGAACACACTGTAGGCAGCATGCTTCTAGCCATTTGTGTTTGTTTTTTCAGTTTTTTGGTAACTGGGTTAGGCCCACTAGGCACAAGTGCCTGTTTTCAGAGGTGAGCCTGGAACAATGGGGAGGTTAAGCGATTTGCTCAGAGTCACAATGTATTCAAGTTGAGGTTGTGGGAATCAAACCCAGGTCTGCTTGATGTACCAAGTCCATTCACAGCTTGTTACTCTAACCTCTAGGCTATACCACCAGCCAGTATTTTCATGAGAGAGTTGAGGATATTAATTGCCCTGTAGATTAATCTGGGGTTATCTGATGCAATGAGATAGTCTGAATGTTTCTGGTAGGTGAGTTCTGGTCCAAGCACACTCCCAGGTGTTTGAAGGTTTGACTGCATGATAAGTAAGCAATAACACATGCCAGGCTGTGGGTAGTTGTGAAATAACCCATGTTGATCTGCCTCATGCTTTTCAACCCCCTAAAGAGATTGAAACCAAACCATGCACATCAAAATGTGTTACTGTGCTTATAAAATGGGTTTTAGAAACAGACAATAAAATAAAACAATTAAAAATGTTTTAAAGTTGGGAGCAAGTTATTATTTTGACTGTTACACTCAGGAAAACTATAGGAAACAAATGTTTATTTTATGATCTTCCAAAGATATTTGGAGTTAATTTATTATTATTTAGCTTTTATTGCTTGGGTAGGTACACTAGACAAAGTCATCTGTTTTCATGTACACACCAGTGATTTTAGAAAGGTAAAGATATTATAAAGTTGGCAGAGAATGAATTATAATACAGTGATTTCAGATATGTTAATACTGTATAGGTATAAATAACACAACATAAGGGTCTCGATTCACAAAGGTTGGTGCAAGCTGCACCGAAGGCCAGTTGTACCGATCACTAGTGCACCAGGGACCCTGTGCAGGATTCACTACTGGGTTGGGTCCCGGCAGCAAAGTCCCATGGCTTGCAACAACCATGGCCCTGCGCCAACTACAGGGTACATCTGGAGGATGTGCCACAAGCTACAGGGAAGCCATGCAGCAGTAGCACCATGGACAGCAGTCCCTGGTAGCTAGCACTCCCCCAGCCCCAGTCCCCTTGTAATATAAAAAACATCCCCGATCCCCGATTATTAAACAAACAACCTCCCTGGTGGTCTAGCTGCCCCCTCCCAGTCCCAATCCCATTTTAATAGTAAAGCTGCATCCCTGGTGATCTAACGGTCCCCCCCAACCCCGATAACCATGTATTAAAAAGACAACCTCCCTGGTGGTCTAGCAGACCCCCCCACCCTGGCAGGCAATGCCACACCACCCCGCTCCCCTATTCCATCCCAGAGTCGGTGCCCGGCACAGTGCTCCACTCTCTACCACAGCCTGGCACTGACTGAACTATGAAATAGTGTACTAAACACAGTATGCACTTTGACTGACAGCTCACATGTACTGTATACAGTACACTTCTTGAGAGCTCAGTCGCTGCCCAGCCATGGTGAAGAGTGGAGGGCTGTGCCAGGTGCTGGCTCTAGGATGGGAGGGGGGAACAGGGTGGTGGGGCACTGCCTGCTGCAGTGGGGGATCCACTAGATCACCAGGGAGGTTGTTTTTTAATACAAAGGGATTGGGTTTGGGGTGGGACCGTTAGACCACCAAGGATGCAGTTTTACTATTAAAATGGGGGTCGGGGCTGGGGGATCACTAGACCACCAGGGAGGTTGTTTTTTCAATAAACAGAGATTGGGGCTGGGGGGTTTGCTAGACCACCAGGGATGTGATTTTTTTATATTACAAGGGGATCAGGGTGAAGGTCCGCTAGACACCAGGGACAATTTTTTTTTTTCCCCGAGCTGCCTGCCACCCGGTATCATCTGCCCAATCACGGGCCACAAGCTTCCACTCCTCAAATTTGGCCGTGAGCCCTCCGAAGCCCCGTGGCTTACCCCCAACGGCAGGGCTGCGGCACTCCCCCTTGCATGCCGCAGCCATTGGGATAGGTCGGAGGGCTGGCCTGAGGAGCTAATTTGAAGCTGTGGCGGGCTTCACTGAGGGCGGCAGGAAGCTTCCATCTTTTTCTGGCTTTTTCTGGGGAGGCGGGGTCGTGCAATGATGCCTGCGTCTGCCCGCCTCCTATGTGTGCAAGTGCAGGGAGCTACGTGATCTCCTAGCCTCAGCTAGGGGTCACTGATGCTCTGGCCACTGCCCCACCCTCCCCCCGGAGATGGAGAGCAGTCCATAGGATGCTCCATCCATCTCCCCCCGGCTGGCCCTCCAGTGACCCAAGTCCGTCCCCGAACCCGGGTCACCGGAGTCGCATGCGGAAATCCAACCGCTGCGCCGACAGGCTGGCTGGGACAATTATTTTTAATAAATGGGGATGGGAGCTGGGGGGCTGTTAACCACCAGGGATTATTTTTAATAAAAAAGGGGATCGGGCTGGGGGTGCTAGACCACCAGGGATGTGACCTTATTCCTACAATGGGGGTCAGGGACCAGGAGGGAGGACAACAGCACATTGGTGCATGGTTCGCAACCCTCTCAGAGAACATTTCTAAGTACCTAACAGTACTTAGATATTAGCCCTCTGGGAGGGTTTTGTGAATCCCAGTTTAGGGGATATGGCAGCCTACATCTGCTACAAGCCCCCTAGTATCATGTCGCAGCCCATTTTGGGCCTCAAGGTCAGTGCAAGCCCCCTCTGGCATACACAGCCTGTGTTTGACACAGGCTGCTTTTGTGAATTGCTCAGGGTGCATCTTGTGATGCAAGTCGCACCTTGTGCCAGTCCTTGTGGCGCAAGCCGCTGCGCCATTCATGGGGGCTTTGTGACTCTGGCCCAATATGCACACATCAGATAAACATCATAGATGCAGACTTAATAGTATCAAACATTATTTAGAGATTGAACGCATTATGATGATAGCATAGGAGGGAGAAAAATCGATGGGTAACGTTAAGTACAGGAACAAAAACGATCCAGGTGTAGATGCTTCCTTAATATAGTTCTGAACACATGATGTGTCAAGTTACAGCATATAGAAACACAGAAACAGAGAAAATAACATCACAAAAAGTCCACTGGTCCATCCAGTCTTCCCAAAAAGTCCAAAAAAAAACCAGAAGCTACTGTCCATGCAGGGTTCCAACCTGCATTATCCATCCCCATGCTCCACGCCCTACTGCTACCACCCAGAGCAACCACTAAGCCCTTCACTCTGTCCCAACTGCATTTGAAATGATTGATAGTTGTGGCACCCACCACATCAGCTGGGAGATTGTTCCACGTCTCCACCCCCCCCCTCAATTTCCACTTGTGCCCCGTGTTCTTGATCCACTACTTATGCTAAATACTTAATCACAATTTACCTTGTTCATTCCTTTCAAGATCTTGAAGGTCTCCATCATATGTTACCTCTCTCGTCTGGCCTCTAGTGAGTACATGTTCAGTGCCATGAGCTGATCCTCGTAAAATATGACCTGCTGGCCCTGAATCATTTTGGTCACCTTATGTTGCAGTGTCTCCATCTTCTCTGTATCTTTCCTTAGGTGAGGACTCCAGAACTCCAGAACTAAGCACAGTAATGGTGGTGGAGCCTCACCAGTGATGTACAGAGAGGCAGTCATACTTCCTTCCTTCTGCTGTCAATACCTCTTCCTATACACCCCAGCATCCTATTCACTTTACTATAGGCCTTGTTACACTGGCTTGATTGTTTTAGGGAGTCACTGATTATAACGCCTAGGTCTCTTTCATCAGAGGTCTTGTCCAGCTTACCCCACCCCCACCCCCATCTAGTACCCTATCCTGGAGTTCTTGTTCCCTATATGTATCACCTTGCAGTTTCTGGCATTGAATTTCAACTGCCAAACCTCGGATCACCTTTGCAAGTCTCCTTGCATCTCCCTAACCCCCTCTTCACTGTCTACCCAGCCACAGCGCTTAGTGTCATCTGCGAAGATACACATCTTGCTCTGGATTCCTTCTCCCATGTCGCTGATGAACATATTGAAAAGGACTGGACCCAGGAGCGATCCTTGTGGCATCCCACTGGTGACTTCCCTCTCTTCTGATTTGACCACAACCTTCTGCTGTCTCCCAACCAGTTTTTCACCCATCTAACTGTGTCCTTCACTGCATCCAGATCCTCTGGCTTCTTCATCAAGCTTCTGTGAGGTACTGAGTCAAAAGCCTTGTTGAAATTGAAGTACAGTAAATCCACAGTGTGGCCCGTATCCACCACCCTCATTACCCAGTCAAAGAATACTATCAGTTTGGTCTGACAACACCTCCCTGCCATGCACCTGTGCTGTTTACTATCCTGGAGCCCATTGCTCTCCAGATAGTCCACACGGTCCTCTTTGTCTAGTGTCTCCACAAGTTTACCAGTAAGACTCACACGTCTGTAGTTACCCAGTTATTCCTTGTCTCCCCCCCTTATAGAGTGGGGCTACATCTATTACCCTCCTGTCTTTTAGAATTACTCCTGTCTGAACTGAACTATTGAATAGCCTCAGCAGGGGTTCATTTAGTTCCATTGCCAATTTCTTGAGCACTCTCAGATGCATCCCATCTGGCCCCTTGGCCTTATCTATCTTTAGGGCTGCTAGCCATTTCCGAACCCTTTCACTGGTAAATACTTGCTGCATCATTTTGGGGATGCCCCTTATAACTGCCTTAATGCCACTCACTGACAGAGGTCCTCTGTGTTCCCTTGTGAATACAGAGCAGAAACAGTCATTAAGAACATCTGCTTTCTGCCTATCCTCTCAGTTACCCTACCGCTCTCTATTAGCGTAACAATTCCTCCTCCTCCTCCTCCCTTCTTTCTTTTTTCTCTAATATATCTAAATTTCTCTAGTATAGCTAAAAAATTGTTTTTCATCTCCCTTAACCCCTACACAATATGCAGCTCTGCATCCGCTTTTGCCTCTCTGACCGCCCTCTTGGTTCCCATTGTTTTTATTTGGTACTCTTCCCATTCTTTCCTCCCTTATTTTTCCCTGTACCTGGTGAAGGCCTTCTTTTTGGCCCTTACTGCTTCCCTGACCTTTCCAAAGAACCATATTGGTCTCTTGTACGTCTTTCTTTGGGTCACTGTTCTCATGCAAGGCTTTGTTAATCAGCCTTGAGCTCTTTCCTCCACATCCCTGTTGCTGTCCACTCTGACTAGCTTGACCCAGACCAGCTCCCTCATCAGGCTGAAGTCTGCCCTTCTGAAATCTAGGACTTCAGCCTTTGATGAGGACTTACTGGTCCCAAGAGCCAAGCCAAAACATATAGAGTTATGGTCACTGGATCTTAGTGGCTCCTATAACCTCACTTCTCCTTTCACTTCTGAGTAGGTGAGCACCCCATTGAGAATGGTAGCCTGCCTAGGCAGTTCCTTAACCAGCTGCACAAGCAGACAATCCTGTAATGTATCCAGCAGGAGCTGACTTCTGGAGCTCCTGGCTGGCTGCTGGAATGACCCAATCAGTATCTGGCAGATTTAGATCTCCCACCACCACCACCTTCCCCTTTGCCACCACCCTTTCAAGTTCACCGTAGCTCCTTATTTCTCATGTCCCCCTGTCCTGGAGATCTATAGATCACACCTATCCATAGTTTCATGCCTGAGGTGCTGAGAGATGAACCCACAGTGATTCTGTTTCCCCCATTACCACCTCTGATGTTTCCATTCTCCACTGCTTCTATGCTTTCTCTGACATATAGGGCTGTGCCTTCTCCCTTACCTTTTCCTCTGTCATGTCTAAACATGGTGTAAGGCAAAGCACTCACCAGTCCTTCTGCATATAAAAAATAATGGAGTCAAATGTAGAATGCAAAATTCTCCACTTTTATATGTGGCATTTAAAGACGCTAGTGTGGAACACCACCACACCCAAACCCCAGCGCTTTAACACTAGGTCTTCTTGAGGGGGTCCAACATGGTGTAGCCTGAGACTGTCTGGTCCCAGTCATTATTCTCTGTGGCCCATGTTTCTGTGATGGTTACCGGGTCCATCGCAGTGTCTGCCACAATTGCCTGGAGTTCATTAATTTTATTTCCCAGACTCCTGGCATTAAGACAGACCCCTTTCTATATTTCTCCTACTTTTTTCTATTACTTCTCCTTTGTTCTTTCCTAGTCTCCTTAATTTTTTATTTTTCATGCTGAATGTGGGCTTTGTTAGCGCTCCCTCATTGGCCTCTTCCGTTAACCTAATTTGAACTGCAACCTTACTGTTATCTATCTTGCTGCTACTGGTCTCCTGTTCAGGGAGAGCCCTAGCTAGTTTCCCCACCTGCTGTCCCTTTTCAGTGGTTCTAGTAGCCTCTGTCTCCCTTGCCATTAGTTTAACTGTCCAATGTAGACATCAAACTTCTGCCCCAGAGCACTGGCCCCCACTCTCATCAGGTGAAGGCCAGTACCCTTGTAAAGTCTCCTGCTCCAACAGCCCCCCCCCCAGTTCCCCACATAGTGGTATATCTCCTCCTCCTGACACCATCCCTTCAACCACCCATTAAACTCGTTGATGTCTTCCTTCCTTACTCTGTCATTCCTATTCCCTCTATTCCACATATATTCAGAGGAAGAGAGTTCCAGAGTTTCAGTGCAGACAGAGAAAAGTTCAAGTTCTCCCAGTTTAGTGCAGCATTTAGGCATAGATAACAATGCCTGATCCAGGGACCTAAGAATGTAGGAAGACTGTGGTAGCACTGTTTAAAGTGCAGATAAGGAAGAAGGTGATTGGTGATGTAGAACATTGTCTGCTAGACAGCCCAGCAATGACTTAGAGGACAGCCAGCCCAGGCCAGGCCAGTACAGTACAGTGTGACCCATTTAGATGACTAGGCAGAGGAAGTTGCTGAACTGTTCTTTTAACCAGGTTATTTTAGTAAGTGAGCATGATGGATCTGCAGCTAAACTCAGACTTTCAAACTTTCGGTAAGGACATAGATTAGACTTGAAGTGCAGTCTATGAATAATGTATTCATTTATTCAGCTTATAAAAACATTGTTAAAAACTACTAAAAGTCATTTTATTTAAAACCAGGAGCTAAATAAATTAGCCAGATGTATCTACTTTTCAAGTTTCATAAACAGTTCATTTATGGGGGCCTGATGCTGTCTGTGCTATGAGTTTCATGTGACAATGTCCTCTAGTTCACACTAGGCTCTATAATCATCAGTGCAGGTTGAGTTTACCTTGTGATACTTCCATAGTGTGCTTAGGCAAGATTGTATCTCTGTTTTTTGTGTGGATGTCCTGTTCCTCCTCAACTTCCTTCTCCTTGTCATTCTCAGTGTCCTCACGTGGTACAGCAGTGGTTATTTTGGAGTCATTTAGGTCCCCGCAACGCTCTACATCATCATCAATGGCCAGGAATTGTTCAAATCCCCCTTGGTCAAGTTGAAGTGGGGCGGTAACTGTTTCAGTGTTGGAAGGTGACGAGTTGTGGCTCAGTGTCACTTGTACTACCTGCAGTCTGGAAACCCACTTTACGATAGCAGTTTACAATAATTTTTATCTTTAAGTCATTCCACGCCTGCGTCATCAAGTGGATGACATTAAGCAAAGTCAGCTTACATGCTAGTTCTGTGTGGGAAACTACACCACCACTGTCAAAAGCTATTAGAATTCTGTTCAACATGTATTTGCGGTACAGGAAGTTAACATTTTTTATTGTCCCCATGTCCATTGGTAGGATTATGAATGAAGTGGATTTGGGGGGCCAAAAACATCAATTTAATGTTTTCCATTTCAAGGTGAGGATGGGCACTGTGTTTGTCAATCAGAAGGAGAATTTGATGGTGTCTGTACCTCATCTCGCTATTAAAGGATAAGCACCACTTTTAAAGAGCTCTGCTGCTACCCAGGAGTTTTGGTTCGAATGATAAGTCACAGACAGGCTTTCAACATTAGCACCTGGGTTTGTTACTTTTCCCAGTTATGAAAAGTCCCATCCGTACTGGCACACGTTAAAATAGTCAGCCTCTCTTTTGCTTTCTTACTCCCCGATATAGCTTCAGCCTTAAAGCAGCAGTGCAACAAAAGATGTAATTTTTTTGCATCTGTGATTTTAGTTTAGTAACATGCTGCTTGAAGTCCATTTTAAGTTACTCTAAGGGGTTCCTTCGGTTCTTTATTATTTTGTAATTAATTTGTGTGGCATATGTCTTCTCTTCATGTGACTTGCCGGCCAGTACATTAATTAGCACAAATTAATTACAATTTTTATTGAACTAATAAAAAAACAATAATGAACCAAAGGAATTCCACACAGTTACCTAAAATGGACTTCAAGTGGCATGTTAATAAACTAAAATTACAGGTGACCCCAAAATTGCAACTTATCTTTGCATTGCTGCTTTAAAAGTTAAGTGCCATCTGGTGTTGCCCTGTGAAAGATACCTGTTTCATTGACATTAAAAATGTCTTTATAGTGGTAGTCAGCAAGGATCTGTGGCAGCACATTGGTGAGTCAGGTGTCTGTATAGGGGCTGTCAGCGACTTTTTATATTCTTTTTTGCCATGGGCATATTTAAAACCAATATTGTTTAAAAACAATATTGTGTCGCTGCTTAAATCACACAACCAACTGCTTGTAGGCTCAGAGTCTTCCCTTCTGAGACTCACTGCAAGATTCTTGGCTTTAGTAATCAGGAGGAGTCCAGAGATAGGAAGGTTGGCAGTGAGGGAGCCATTAAGACACGTGACCTGTAATGCAGAGTGACAATTACAAGGTTTCTGAGAGGACTTAAATACATAACATGTGTCTTAGTAGCATTCAGTATTAGTTTTTTTGGGATAACCTATGCTGGAAAGTGTTGAAATCGACATTTAGTTGGAGATTCAGGTCAATGATTCAGCAAAGGCTGTATAGAAGGACTAGGTTGTCAGCATATCTAAGAGATGTACATTTGGAAATGTATAGTAGCAGTTTATTGATATAAAGGGAGAACATGAAATGGGAAACTGCCTAAATAAATACCTCGGTGGGGTAGCCGGGCAGGGAGTACAAGCCCAATGGAAGAAGATCAATAAGGGAATAGCTAAGCCAATGGCATGTTGTTTGAAGAAAGCAAGCAAGGCTAGGAGAAGGACAAGGCCACTATGGTTCTCAAAGGAGGTGGCTAAGGTGTTAAGGAAAAAAAAACATTTTTTTGGAAGTACAAGGAGACCCAGAGGGAGGTGGACCATGAGCTATTTCTGCAAAAACTAAGGGAGGCAGGAAGGAGGGTGTTGCAGCTAAGGCACAGTCAGAGGAGAGGATTGCCAAGAAGGTCAAAAAAGGGGATAAGGCTTGTTCAGATACGTGAGTGAAAAGAGGACAGCAAGGGGTTGGATTGTAAGAATCAGGAGGATGGGAGGATTATGCAGAAGAACATCAAGAAAAAGCTAAAATTTTAAATGAGTACTTCTACTCGGTCTTCACTGTGGAGGGGGGATGGACACATATGTATCAACAGGCACAGGGAAGAGTGGACGGTAGTTCATTTTCAGAGGAGAGAGTCTGAAGGGGATTGGAAGCCTTAAAGGAAAACAAGGTGATGGGACCAGAAGGAATTCACCCAAGGGTTCTAAAAGAACTGACTAAGGTGCTAGCCATCCCTCTGACAACACTATTCAGCACCTCATTGGAGATTGGGGTAGTTCTGGAGGACTGGAAGTGGGCCAATGTGTTCCCTTTGCACAATAGTGGCAGCAGGGAGAAGGCAAGCAATTACAGGCCAGTCAGTCTCACATCATTGGTGGGGAAATTAATGGAGACCCTGCGGAAGGAGAGGATAATGGAGTATCTGGAGGCAAATGGGCTGCAGGATCACTGGCAGCATGGTTTCACATGGGTCATTTCAAACAAATCTCAGATTTCTTTGGCTGGGTGACTAGGGAGGCGGACCGGGGAGCACAGTGGATGTGGCCTATCTGGAGTTCACTAAGTCTTTTGACAGTGAGCTGCACAGTAAACTAATAAAGAAAATAAGCAGCCTGGGGGTTGGGAAGAAGGTGGTAGGCTGGATATCAAACTGGTTGAAGGATACAGTAGGAGGCAGAGGGTGGTGCTAAGTGGCAGACACTCAGAGGACATGAGAGTGACCAGCAGGGTGCCACAGGGATCAGTACTGGGACTAGTCTTTTTCAGTGTCTTCATAAGTGACAGTGCTGAGGAACTGGAGGGGAAGGTGTGTCTCTTTGAGGATGACACAAAAATCTGCAACACAGTGGACAGTCAGGAAGGGGTGGAGAGAATGCAGAGTGATCAGGAGAAATGAGCGGCATGGTCTAGGGTGTGTCAACTCAGTTTCAATGCCAAAAAGTGCTAAGTCATGCACATGGGGTGGGGAAACCCAGGAGCTGTGTATAAGAAGGGGAGGAGGTACTTATAGTCACCAAGCAAGAAAGGGACTTTGGGGTAATCATATCTGCTGATCTCAAGGTGGCAAGGCAGTGTGACAAGGGAGTAGGCAAGGCTAGTGGGATGCTGGGGTGCATATGGAGGGGGGATTGCTAGCAGGAGAAGGGAGGAGGTGTTGCCACTGTATCACTCACTAGTGGGACTCCAGCTAGAGTATCATGCCCCGTTCTGGAGGCCGTACTTCTGCAAGGAGATTGACAGGGTGGAAGTGGTCTAGAGGAGGGCTACCAAAATGGTGTGGGGGTTGTATGAGAAACCATATGAGGAGAGACTGCAGGATCTAAACATGTACTGCCTAGAGGAGAGCAAGAGGGGACATGATTGAGACCTATAAGTTCCTTCCTGGGGTGGACAAGGTGCAGGTAGGGAATCTCTTTCAGGGGAGGAAGAGCACCAGAACACAAGGGCATGCAGTGAAGCTGAGGGGAGTTTAAGAGGGATGTGAGGAAATATTACTTGACAGATAGGGTGTTGGACACTTGGAACAGCATTCCAGAAGAGGGGATGGGGGGAAGACAGTGGTGAGCTTCAAACATGCATGGGATAGGCACCTGGGCATAATAAGTACAGGAAAGGGAGATGGGAAGGATGCCAGTAACCAAATAGGGTTCAGAGTGTTGAAATAGTCGGGGGCAAATAAGGTAGACTAGATGGGCCTACCGGTCCTTTTCTGCCGACACATTCCATGTTTCTAATAGAATTATACCTATTATGGACCCATAGGGGATGCCAATTGTGGTGGAAGCTCTCCCAGAGCAAGCTTATCCATATTGCGCTTGTTTCTTTCTACTATTTAAATAATTTCTAAACCAGGGCAGAGGAGGAACATCTTAGCTCACATAATCAAGGCTGCATACCTTTGTCAGGCAAATTACTCTCCTTCCACCTTCTGCCCTTCCTCCCTACCTCACCTTTCTCCTCCATCTCAATGCCCCCCTGCCTTCCCTGTCTTCTATATTATATTCCCCTTGCCCACTGCACCCCACCTCCCTGTTCACTTTCCTGCCAACCTTTTCACCTTTTCCCTTTCCCCTTCCCCCTTTCTTCTTCCTCCTTACCCCCTCCCCACCTTCCTCCGATATCCTTATTTTTTTCTGAGACTCTCTACGATTTCAGTTTTCCCCTCCCCCTCTCTCCCCTTTCCCTCTCCACCCTACTACCCTCCAGACCTATTTCTGAGCTACTTAGCACTTATAAAATACAAGGTCATGGTCTGACTGCCTTATAACCTGTGCTAGTGGCAATCTCATGCCTACCCTTCGTTTATCACTATTTGTAACATGTTTGCTTTGGAACCTTATTCTGTTGTATCTACCTTGATTAATCCTCTGTCATGTTGTTGTATCAACCTTTGTATGATGCAGAACCGTTGTAAAAGAACCCCTGGTTCAAAGGTATTTGTAATCCTAGCATTAAATAAATAAAATAAAAATAAATAAATAAATACAGCCCTAGTGAGTATACCCCTGTCAACATCCATGGTTATATCATTAGTAAGTTTAACCATGGCTATACAAGCACAGTACTATACAGAAACTGTGTTGGGCAGGTGATAGGATATTACACCTAAGTCAGGTAACCACTCAGCTGAGTACAGCAATATACATCAAGCTTTCATTTAGAAATAATGTTCCTAGCCCTAATGGTTCTAAAGATAGGCCTTTCTAAAAATAGTTCATTTGAAAAGGTCTAGCTTGGGAACCATAAGGAAACTTGTTTATTTTTATTTATGTATTTGATAACCGGGTAAGAACACTGGTCACAGGGAACATTTTCAGGCATGACCAGGGCCATCTAGATGGCATATAGAGCACAATTTAGAACATGAGAGATACAGGAACAGTCATAGTATACAGGTACATGGATCAGAAAGATACAACCTTGACATTACAAGATCAGACAACTTACAAAAAGGCTTATTTCACACCTTAACAGTTAAAAGCACATAGCAATGACCAAAGGCATACTGTACAAATAGAGGACAATCAGATTAGAGTATAGAGATTCAGCAGCAGGGGTATAAAAATGATCTAGGGTGGCAGGGATCCTGGCTTGAAGTTATGTGATGCTTTCAATAGTAGTACATTTTTGCAGTGCATCTTAAACATACGTGGTGGCCCTGAAGAGTGCAGCTCTCTTTTAAAATGTTTGGTGTCAAGTCAACATGGTTCTGTCCTGTCAGTACCGTTTCCATTTGTCAATAATACACTTTGATATGCATCAATACACTAACAACCATAAAGTTATTTATTTATTTTTTTTAGTTCGCTTTTTTGTTGACCGGGTAAGTGCACTAGACAAATCCTGCCTATTTTCAGGCACAACCCGGGGGAGGGGGATACAGATGATTGCCAACTGACCTTGAACCAGATTAAGCTGTTGGTGGTATTTTTAGTGAATGAGGGAAATTTGGCCAGGATATCGGGGAAATTCCCCTACTCTTTTCGATAAGTGCCATGGGATCTTTAACATCCACCTGAACTACCACCAATCCAAGCAGATAGGACCTCGGTTTAACGTCTCATCTGAAAGACAGCACCTCAGCAGTGCAGCACCCATCTCATGCTGCACTACAGTGTCAGTACTGGGATATTAACCCAAGTGCCAGATGTGGGAACTGAACCCACAGCCCTCTGATCTCCCGGCCTCAGAGGCGAGTGTGTTTAGTTTAAAAGAGTAAGCACTCCTAATACAAAGCAGGTGTCCAACTCTTCATGGAGGCAAGCAACGCTTGATATAATATTAGCTGCTGAATCAGAAGATAGATACTAGTGGTATACTATCATCTTCCCAGTATGGGTTGTAGAACAAGTAGTCTTGTCCTGTCATTCAGAAAACAGTTCAGTTTGTGATTCCTTCCACTGATCTCCCCATCCATACTATACTGGTAGCTAGAGATATCATATCTGTCACCCAAATAGGTTCATACCTAAAAAAGTGGGAGACTGAGTGCCTGAGAAGGAGAAAAAGAATGACCAGAGAGACTAAAAAAACTCAACTAGGCACAACATACTGTGATGTACTCTGTGGCAAGGACAGCTGAGCAACAAAGCCCAACATAGAAGAGGAATGGGGAGAAAGAGAGACATTGAGGAAGATGGAAATTGGGCAGGGATAGCCCATAGCAAAGAATCTGGGAGAGTGAAGTCAAGCAAGGACTGCCTATGCCCACATTACTGAGTTTGGTAGGTGGCAGCATTGCAGTAAATGCCCACATCTCTGGATTAGATAGGGTGGGCTGAGGCTTTCCACATTATCAAATGTGACAGGTGGCAACTGAGTATTGGGCAGTGCACACTGGCACACCCAAGTAAGCAAAGTTTGGTATATCAAATAAGAAGGAATAGAACTTGTAGGATAAAGGATGGGGAAGTATGTGATATGAGAATGTAATGCACCCTGAGGTGTGGGATGCTTCAAAAAACCCAAGGGTGAAGCCTGAGGGGCTTATTAAAAGCATCCCACACAGAGGATGTGCATTAAATCCTCATATGCACACTTCCTCGTCTTTTATTTTATATAATATACTGGCCAGCAATTTGTTTCCAGCCCGAGTCTCCTAAGCATGTGTGACAGACTGGCAGACAGGCAAGGAGGCAGACACACACTCCTTTGTTTCCCTCTGTTTCTGAAGAGCTGCAATTTTTTTTGTTTGTATGTTTTATTTTTATGGCAAACTAATACACTGAAAATGAGATCCCACTTACTCCAGGCATCTGTGAAGCCATTTCTTCTGGCAGTTGATGTCTCTCGAGGTTCCTGAACTGGAAGATCAACCAGATAAATCTTATTTTTTCTTTTTAAATTTTACAGTGGGATGCAGCACTATTTTGCTATAAGAAAACAAAACGACAACAGGAAGACTGTCGATCTGGCAGCTCCTTGCTACCGAGGATATGGAGCCGCTATGTTTCCGGAACTGTTCAGTGCACCCTAAAGTAGAAGGACAACCAATGAGGGGGCAGCTGGTTATGAATGACATGGCACATGTTTGCCGTAATAACCAGCCCATTATTACAGCAAATGTCAACTGGTTCATCCCATAGAAAATAATTGGTGGCCAGTTATTATATTCTGTTCTCCACTCTGGTTCCACAAAAATTAACAGTGGCCAGTCATCTCAGTGTTCATTTGTTTGTGCATCTAGCTTTTATACTAGCATCACTTTCTCTGCATCTATAAATTTATTCTTCCCCATGAACTGATACTGAGCCTGGTGCAAATGAGGATTCGTATTAATCACTGACAAAAGCCTTCTTATTTTTAGAGAAGTCCAAGAACAGTTGAAGGTAGTTACCACAAACAAGAAGAATAGTCAGTTTATAGAAACAGGATAACAACTTCATTATAAAATATAACAGACATTCAAAAAAGATTCCGTGTATTAAAAAAATGACAACCCCATATTCAATGAGTAGGGACAGATAACATTTAAAAACGACCATGCATGAACTGTGACCATTGTAGTGTATAAGCCCATGAAAAACTCTTTTAAATGAGTTATGTGGCTTACCTGTAACCAGCAGCAGTCCAGAGATATTGATGATTAAGTCTGTCCCATATCAATACTACATGGCCACCATGTTTAAAACATAGTAATGTCACTGATGATAATGCTATGGCTAACCACATTGTAGTGTGGCATAGCTTGATCATTAGTGACAGCACCAGGTTCCAAAGTAGTGCCAGTGTAGTCTCAGTATGGGGCAGCCTCAGTCAACAGTTTTTCTGGACTGCTGTCAGCTGTGGAGGAGCCCAGTACCTCATTTAAAAGATGTTTTTGTGGCCTTTAAATTATGATGAACACAGTTTGCAAATGTTCCCCTTTAAAGAGCCTCTATTGTCACAGGGAAATCTTCGACTTCAACTTACAGTTCAGATATTCCCTGCAGTTACCTTCCCCCTGTTCTTTACAACTATTGCAGTGGCTAGCAGAGTGGGTATGGAACTTGTTTAACTTAGTATATGGTTGCTTAGCATCCTCCTTATTCTTCCATGCTTATGAATCAATTTGAGAGAGACATGATGGACCTACTGTAGAGTCTCTTTCAACCTTAAATTACTATGTGACTAACACAGTTGCATAAAAATAGTTTGTCTGTCACTTGGTGCTCAACTGCTCCAGCAGCTTGTCGACAAGTGTCATCATAACTGGCACTGCTGTGCAGTCTGTCTTCCATTATCGGCCCCCATAGCTTGGTCTTGCCTCCCACCCACCATCTGCTTGACCTCCTTTCTCACTGCCCTGAAATCCCTTCTCCATGACAACACCACTCATGTCTGCTCTGCACCACATTTCCTTTTTCTCTTTCCTGCTTTTTGTGCTGTTATTTATTTATTTATTTTTCTGCGTTGTGCACATTTATACACACAATACAACTGTGCAGAATATGGAATTCCTTCAGTGGAATTTGTGCAGAATGGCATTTCTGGTTCCAAAATACATTTCAGAATTTATTTTTGAATTTTGTGGAATTCCAAAAAGTAATTCTATGTAAACCATGGAATACTTGTCTATGGACCACATAAAGCATAGAATAATTCTGTTTTCAAATGTCTGAATTCCATTAATGACAGAATTCCACAGTGTTAAGTAGAAGTTTCCAAAATTTCACAGAACTCTGTTTCATTGGAATTTGAAAATTCCACACAGCACTATTGCACAGGGTTTTTAGTTTTTATTTACGGTTTGATTTAGCATGGCTGAGACAGTAAATTAAATAAGTGTTATATAGCTCACATATTGTATCTGTAGAACTAGAAATTGTTGCTTGCTCTCTAAATACTACTACAAAAATTACATGTCCTTGTACTGCAGATCTTTCCCTATACCCTTCCCCTGGGATGCCCCTGGAAACAAGATGCCCTCAGCTCAGTAGGCTTCCTGGTGAAGCTTTTCTAAATAAATACATAAATAAATAATCATTTTTTGAGCTATGATAACCATTTTTGCAACAGCAAGTTGTGATGTCACAGTAGAGAGTTATGATGTCACACATAGACAAGGCATCAGAGCAGATGAGGATCAAGTCCAGTGCTCCCTTTTTTATCCTCCAGCCTCAGTACATCCTAACATTTGGCAGATAAAAGAGGGTGGCAAATAATACATATAATGAAGGGTGGCAGTTAAAGGGGGGAATTAACATTATTGGAAAATGGGACAGAAAGTCACACTGGCGGTAAGTGAGGGTGGTGGATAAAGTGGGTAGATAAATGAGGGAACACTGAACATTTCATAAGTAATCAAGTATGGGAAGAAACTATTCAGGATATGAGCTAAATTGTTTGTATTTATATTTTATCAATGTTGGGGGTGGGCAAGTCAGGAACTTTTCACCTAGAGCCAGGCCAGAGCCAAGCCAAGATTCTGGCTTGACTGTGCAAGCCAAAGCACGAACCGAGCCCTGGCTCTTGCAGACTGTTTGCTGCTAAGGTGTTGAACATCTCAGACACTACAGTAACTGCTCAAGCTGACAAAAATGATTACTTTGACCATAACTTGCTCGGCTTGACCATGGCTCTCAATTGCTTATAGAGGACAAGCCCAGCTGAGGCAGGCATTAAGCTTCAGCCAGGCTCAAGCCTTCTCTCGCTTGCCCACCTCTAATAAAGGTTTCCTCTGTGTTGTGTTGCCCCTGGGTCCCACAACCCTTGCACCCTCATGCACACGCCAATGACAGATGTTTTATTATTACTGTGATATTGCTGTATTGCACTAACATGTAGTAATGGGTATCCACTGTACAAGCGTGTGTACTAGGGATTATGCTTGTTAAGTGTATACACTATACAGTATACATGTACTGTATTTTACAGCATTATTTATTAGTTTTCTGTTATATGTAATGTTAAAATGCTTATATTTCACTGTTATGCATTTGCTTCCATGAGGCATATGTGCTTTGGGCCTAACCATATCTTTTTACCAAAGTATTCTTTTTCATATGTATTTCTGCTGATGCTGCTTTTGCATGGTAATGACCTTACACCTGCTAGTACTTCTGTAACGTCTTTGTTCTAACTAATGTTACGTCCTCTGTATAATGTAATGCTTTTTTTTCTGCTGACTCTATACTTTCTATCCAGCAATGTAGTGGTACCACTTGCTTCGGCCAATGAGAACTGTCACACTTTTTTCCTTATCTCACTATAAGAAGCATGGTTCTAGAAAGGTTTGCTGAGAAATGCTGCTTCTAGACATAAGGAAGCTTGTATTTCTCCTTGTGTTTTGCACTGCAGGTTTGGAATTGTTGATATAATTACCGGTTTCCCTTTTTTCCCATAGGGAAACCGTGGTGTAATTTGTCATAATGAAGGAGTGTTCATTACAGCAAACATGTGCACAATTTCCCTCACTGTGTGCATGCGCCTGCCGCACTTCCTCGCTTCACCACCTGCTTGCTCAGGGAACCACTAACGGACAGCAAACCGCCACCTGGACTAGGCGGTAAGTACAAAAAAAAAAAAAAACAAGCACAATCTGCCTCAGTCAGTGCTGTGCACAAGATAAAAAAAAAAATTACAAAATCAAACTGCCGACTGCGGCCACGTACTTCACCTTCACCGAACCCCGGCTGCACAGCTATATTTTATTTTATACAATTGCAGAGGCAAAAAAAGGAAAACCCAACAATTATATAAAATAAAATTTGGGTCTGGGTTTGTAAACTCAAATTTACATGCACCCTCGGGGTTAGATGCTTCACATAAACCCCTCGGCTGTGTGTAAATTCTCGTTACACACCCAGACCCATACTTTATCCTATATGTAATGAACTTGTTTATTACACGATTTGCTACCATCTGTCATTCCTTCCACTCATTTATCTCTAACAAGAACATGATGCTGGAGTCCTGACACTCCCTACATAAAAGCTTTTTAACATTAAGGCATAACCAAGGGTTAGGTCACAGATTGGTTTGTCTAACCCTAGGAGATCATGAGGTATGAAGCAAAGTTGAGTGATTTATGGCCCTCGGGTTAGATTAACAAAAGCAATCCAACCCCTGAAATGCAGCAATGCTAAATATATGGATACATAAAAATAATAGTACAGTAAAGTATGCAAAACAATTCTAATAATAGCACACCTGCAAAGTGATAGTGCTGTCATTTCTGTGTCATAATACTGTTGTTCAGAGCCCCTGAAACTATTGTTCAGAGCTCTGGACTATAGTATTATCACAGAAATATTGCTGTTTCGTGTGCTGTCTATGGACTGTAGGGCTAGTTGCTATGATGCCCAGTGCACTTTCTATGGACGAGAGGTATTTGATGTTCAAAGCGTGCCTTATGATTGGCCACTTTTTGAGTGTGGGAGAGCAGAACAGTTCTGAAAAAATGGTGGCCGACTCTTGCTTAGTGAGAGTGATTTCTACCCTTGTAGTTTTGGTGCTATATTTTTTGTAAAACATTTAAACTATTATCTGGTTGATCCTGCTTTCATTGTGCAGCTCTGAAAACAACTGATAGGTACCACTGGAGAGTGAAGCTGATAATCAGAGTGACTGTGGAGGGAGCAGCATTTGATGACTGTGGAGAGAGACAGAGGTTAGAGTGACTCAGTGTTGAGAGCAGTGGTCAGGCGGTGGTTCTCAGTGGATAGTGGCAGAAGAATTCAGAGTCACACTCTTTTCTATAGGATCCATATATTATACAAAATAACATATAGGAGACTGTTCCTTACTCAGGTGTAATACCATCTTGAGGTTCTGGGGACATGGGGACCTCTCAATGGTATTACACCCTTTTATAAAATGGCAAGAAAAAAATCTAGACATTTCATTGGCCAAGACAGATCAGCTGACTGTACATTAATTCTCTGTATACGTACAGTCATCCTGGTCCTAAACCACATTACACAATGAGCAGATCAGTCCTCCTACAACTGGAACTATCTTCCATCAGTTTCCCTACAGCCAGAACTGATCTTCCACCACAAACATGGCCACTGCCTTTACACTGCAGAAACCTTCAATTGGGCCCTAAAATTAAAATTATCTTAAATATAAAATAAAACAAATAATTAAATGTTGTTTACCAGATCGTCACACTCTCCTTGCACACATAAACAAATTAGAAACATTAAGTATTGTTTATAGTTTTCATTACAACTGTTTGTTTGCTAACAGTGAAAAATTCCCCTTCTATCTTTACCTGCTCATCAGGGAAGTCTCTTCTGCTTTTCCTGACAAGTGAAATATTTGAGTCTCTGGCTCTAAAACATGCCTTTGTTGTCTGTGTGTACAGTATGTTAGTAGAGGAACATTCTGGTAGTAGAACTGAGCAGAATTTTGAATCCCTGTATTCCATGGTAAAGAACATTCCATTTCTTGAATGTGGGAAAACACAGAGGGGAAAAAACAGAATGAAGAAAGTAAGCAGTAATACTATAGAAACAAAAATAAATGGTAGTAAATGACTCACCCTGCTGTTTATCTTTTAGGACAGAGCGAGCAGTTCATGATGCTGTCAGTGAGTGTGGCAGTTTTGAACCACACTCATGCTTGCAGCACTGGGGAACTGAGAAGCCTCTGGTATGGCTTCCTTTTAGTTTTGTCTACAGAGTGAGGAGAATGAAATAAAATAAGGGGGCTATGTGTCATACTTAGAATGAGAAAAACAGCATTTGTGAATTGTTGTGGCTGGCAGGGGAATATGAAGCTTAAGTGGGCAGGGAAGCACACACCGTATAACACTACTTTAATCTAGCACCAATAGGCCGAAGGACTATTTTATGTTAAAAGCAGATTCGATTACAGTTTAACTTATTTAAAAATGTGTTTAAAAATAAAAATACTGCTTTTAAAAATAAAGGGATATTTTATAAGCACAATAAGACACTCCAGGGTTGTGCATTACGGTGTGATAACCACACTCCTAGGGATGACCAGCACTCGGCCTTTGGCCTCATGCCTAACTACGCCCCTAGGAGTGTGGTTATCACACTGTAATGCACACCCCGTCATGTCTTATTCCTTATGTAATACACTATCCCTATCTATTATTCTATTTATTAAAACAAAAAAGTGTTTCTTTTGTTTTTAAATTAATGTTATACAGATAAAGTTCTAATTGTTCTATTGTATATGAGAATTTTCAGCAACTGACATAACTCTTTAGAATGTGTGTCAGTCTGTTCGAATGCTCAGTTCCAGCCCTTGTTTCATAATAATTACTGAGTGCAAGCAGTTCTCCAACAGTAGCTTACTGTAGCAACAGAATAAGATAAGAAAATGGCCTTGACCCAGATTCAGTTCTTATTTTTCAAAAGAGAGAGAGAGAGAATAATGTATGGTAAATACACTTGGAATCAGGACCTCGATGAAACTTAAGGTATAGAGCTATTTTTGTAACAGGTTCAAAATTCATTAAAAATGCCAGACAGGTCCAGCAAAATCAGAGGATTTCCACAGGGAAGAGACTCAACATCTGAAGTGCTGGGAGAGTGATGGCAAGTCCCTACAGCATCAGTCACTAACCATTGTACTACTCCTCATTAAGGCTGACTCAATGACTCAAGGAGCAAAGCAGACAGTTTGAAAACTTACTACAGTCAAAGGCTAAGGTTTGATTCTCTGTGATTCAGCCCATATGATAACAACACATTACTGAGTTTTTCTAACACGGAGTTGTTTTCTCAGAGTGGTTCCTTCCACTGCATGGGTCATGATATACTGAGCCTTCCTTCCTGATCAAACATTATTGAAAATGCAGAGCTGAGCTTGCATTTATATCTGGGGGTTTAAGCAAAAAATTGGTTTGGGGTTCAGGTTATGGTTGGTCCCCCTCCAAGCTGTTTATTTAAAGTTAAAATAAAAATAAATTTCTAACCTGGAATCCATACAGCTCTTCAACATTTACCTATTCAATAGCTCACCTGACAGCACTAAAAGAAATACTGGGCTGGGGAAAAAAATAAGTATACTGCAGAGAGAAAGACAGAGAACAGAAAGGCTAGAGAAGTGTAACGTACAAGGAAATAATGCCATCAAGGGGGCTAACAAGTCATAAACCATGATCCTGAAGAAAAATGGATTTATTTTATTCATTGGAAGATTCAGACAATACCATTGAGCACAAGTGCTTTTTTACAAAGTTTCCATGTCAAATCACATTATTACATTCAAAACAAGGACCGAACAATCAAGGCAAATTACAAAAGAAATGTTTGTTAAGTGGTCAATAGACATACATAATATTGAAAATCATTCAGATTAAAAAAGGACAAGTTCATCTGGCCCTGACTAATAAACCTCAGTCTGACTTAGAATAGTTCTTATATTGGTTAGTGGTCCTTAAGGCCAAAATTAGATTAATATCGGAGCATTACAGGTTGATTACTGAATCACAATCCCCTACACTGCACCAGATTAGAGACCACTGGGAAGCGGAAAGTAGGAAAACTGTAGCGGACAAACACTGGAAGAAAAGGTTGCTTACAGGATGGTGGTTACCTCCTCTCTGACTTGGCGTGAGTTGAACTGGAAGGTACTAACTAGAGTTTTTCGATCCTCTACAATTACAAAGCATTCCAAACCACATACATGGATGCATGATGGAGGCACTGTGGAGAGGTGGGCTCCCACAATCATATATTTTGGGACTGCCCTTTAGTCAAACCATTCTGGGTTAAGATGCACTGCAAGTTGCAAGCCCTGTGTGTGGGGCAGATCCCTAACACTTTCCAGGATATGGTCTTGGGACTCCCTACAGTCCTGAAAAGTCCCAAAACTAAAGGAAAGCTGCTTCAGATGTTGTGAGTGACAGCACCAAAATGCAACACTCTTAATTGGCTAACCCCTGCTCCCCGTACAGTAGCTCATTGCAGAGCTAAAAAGGGGGATATTAAAAGTATGGAACACATCACAGCCTCGCTCCAACTCTGACCCCTAAAATATCTAGAAGTCTGGCAGCCCTGGGAACTTAGCCAAGTTTAAACTCTGGCTGGCCCAGGACAAGAAAACCTGTGTCCTTTGTATTCAAATCCCCCCATTTCACTCTCATGGTCTCTGAACAGAAGAATTAACATGATAGGTAGATGGCTGCATTAATACTATCAGAGTTGAAATGAATCATTCCTTATTAGTCCTTAAGTGTTTGGCCTGGTGATGGTCCTTGCAGGTCTGTATTCATATTCCACTTAGTTAATCCAGATAAATGGTTGCCTTAACTCTTAGGGTACCCGTAATATAGAAGCTCTATCTTTGTCAACAATTACTGTTAATTCTATAAACATATGTACTTAGCCAAAAGCACAAGACCCCACTGGCCGTGAGATAGGTCAGCACCACATTATGAAAAAGGGGGACCCAATGGTCTCAAAAAATAAAAATCTTTATTAAACGTATCACAAAGAAGTTTATACATATAGGACAATATGAAAGGTTTAGCGGGGTCCTTTTGTGGTTTTGATGTTGTGGCATATTGCCTTGAGGGAGGAGAAGAGCCTTCTTTTTGAAATTCCTGAAATGTTTTAAGTAGGGAATGTAGCCAGGGGCATTATTTAGGAGTAGTCAGGGGGTTGCAGTTGAGACCTCTATGATTTCTTTGCAGCCCCTATGATGTCCATGGCAACTCCTAAAATAAGGTTTTCCCTAGCGTTTTCTTAAACTTTGGTGGCTGGAGGAGCTTCACAACCCCTATGATTCTACTGAAACAGGCTTTTGCAATCCCTATGAGTCCGGTGAAATGATGCTACTGGATATAGCATTAAGTCATTGTGACCTTTAAAATGTTCTGCCAGTTAGTTATCTGGGGCAGGGCATTTTCCATCTTTTATCAGAGTGGCTTGCAGTTCTGATAATTTTATAGGAGGCAGGAGGCTGTGGTTTTGTCAATGATGTTTGGGAGCTGTAGAGCATTAAAATAAGTGCTAAAAGCTGGAAGTTCCAATTCAGGGTCTTGAGAGTATAGTTTAGCATAGTACTGTATGAGAACTTGTAGTTTCACTAAAGTGTTATTTATATGTGTCTTGGTGTTGATTAGGATCTGTCAGTTTAATTACTATTTCCTGTTTTTGTTGTTTGCACAATCTACATGCCAATAATATAGCTGCTGTAAGCCCCTTCTTCATAGTATTTTTGCTTGATGGACTGTAGAGCCAGTTCAGATTTTGTTGTAAGGATATCCTGGATTTTTGCTTGTGTCTGTTTAATTTCAGGGTACTGTATACATGTGTCCCCTGTTGTTGAATTGCTGCAAAAAAGCTAGTTTTTCTGTGTGGAGGTTCATATTCTCATCTCTCTCTCTTTTCGCTTCCTGGCGGCATATGCCAACATTTCATACCTAAGTACTGTTTTAGGAGACTTCTTGTGTTTGGTTGTCTTGAAGGATAATGGGTATTTTTTTCATCTAAAAGTTTCTTAAATTGGGGGTCATTAAGTAATCCCTATGTCATTTTTTTGGTGGTCATGGCTAGTTCCAATTGGAGAGTAACTGGGGCATGATTAGAAAGTAATATTTGGTCTATATCAGATATCTGGACCTTGTCAAGGCAAGGGGCAGAAATGAAAAAGTAATCCAACCTGGAGTACATGTTATGTGTATGAGAATAAAAGCTATAGCACTTTATGGTAGGGTGCGCCATATATCTATTAAACCTAGCTCTCCCAGGAGGCGCTTGCAAAATTTGTGTGTTGTGGGGACTCATATACCATTACAGAGGTTGTGTCTGGTTACGTCCATTGCTATATTAAAGTCATTCCAATCACCAAGTTCTCAGCTTGGAGAGAGACAGTCTGGTTAAACAGTAATGTAACAGCTGAGGAGTCGGAACCTGGTCAGAGGTAGAAATTAACCACCATATATTGTCCTCCTAGAAGATGGACGACTACTGTGGCCATTCTCACTTCCTTGTCACTGTAGGTTTTTTCCAACTGTGAATGGGGGGTGTTCTTGGTGGTAGAAAGAGAACTCTTCAGCATCTCCCCTTTGCTATGTGGAGGTGATAACATCCTTAAAACTGAATTTTTGTAATTTGTCATGTTCTGACTGTGGTAAATGAGTCTCCTGGAGTGGTAAGAGTCCTGGATTTTGCTTTTTCAAAGCTGCCAACGTGTTTGCTCCTTAATGGAGTCTGTGAGCTCATCAACATTATGGGAAAGTATGGTAAATTTAGAGGCAGTACTCATTGCCAATTAAAGGTGTGACATGATACTCTGTTTTCTCAGTTATGTAAGTAAATAAAACAAAGTACTTCCCCTTATCTGTCTCAACCTTAAATAAGGTATGCAGTACACCCCCAGCCTGTGCCTGTGACATAAAACATAGACTTGGACATTTTATTTTAAAAAACAAACTTGCAGGTATAACCGGCTCCCGCTGGACATTACATAACTCTAGTAACTGGTACAGTTGTCTGGGGATTCCAATAGTGAGATCTGCATGTTGGCAGACCTTACCGCCTTAGAGGGTTGCTGAGGTGATAACAGTGCACCCTCCAAGGGGGAGGAGATCTGTTGGGGAAAATTCCCACAGGCATCCCAAGATTGTAGGTTGGGTCTGGTGGTGTAAGTCATTGGTGGGGCAGTGTATAAGTCTCCCTGTGCCCACAATGTCATCAATCCTCCCAGCAAAAGGAGGAGGAAGGTGAGTGACTCCAGGTTTTAGAATTCTCCTCTTTGTACACCACCCTTTCATTGGGAAGGCAAGTATCAAAGTGCTGGTTCTTTTAATGAAAACACAGTAAAGCCCATATTTCAGTATGGTGGAGAAGTAAATAAATGATCTGGATCTCATGGGTTCAGTGGTGGTTTGTGTAACCCTTCTGCAGCCATCCCTCTGCAAAGGTATGGGAAGGATCTCTGGGATGAAGCCCAGGGAAGTTCCCATTTAGGATGCTACGGTTCTGTATCCTTAAAATGTCCATTTAGCCTTTTGTTATTGTATTTTTAGAAAAATATAGAATGACTGTGTGATAGCCAAGTCCAATTGTTATCCAAGACCAGTTTTGAGCTGCTGCTGTCTGTTGTTAAAAATGTAATTCAACATCTCACCCTAGAAATGGTCCATAAGAGATAAATTAATGGTACCAGACTTAAAATATCTAATTCAGTGTGAGCTGCCCAGCAATTAGTGAGATGGGCTAGGATTACTTAAATGGGGCTAGAGTAGTTTGTTTTCTACTCTCTAGCATCGAGCAGAGTTAAACAGTTCACTCAGATCAGCACTGTACCCACTATAGGAAGCATTGCTAGTAATTGCTGTACTGGAATGTGATGGGTGCCCCCCCATCTCCTGCCTGCCAAGAAGCTAACCAGTCTCACTTCCCCTCCATGAAATACCCCTCATGTTTTACCATGTTGTTGTGCTCTGTGCCCCTCATAGGCAAACAATGTTTGTAATGGGGCATGAGTAATGCCCAACACTGTGGGAGAATGACAAGCTATATTCCATTCTGGGCAATTTCCCTGCTGTGATGTGAGACTGACTCACACCCCCATCCGGCCCTGGTTGCGTCCATGCTCTGACTTGCACTCACAAAGGAACTGAATTCTTATTTTAGTACTGCCTGCTGCTTTCTAACCGAGGTATGCTTGGAGCTTAGTTGGCTGATGCTTTAAGATGGCAGAGTTGCATACAATATGGAGAGGGAATAAGTGACATGCTCCACTGCGCAAGCTGATTCGAGAGTTATGGGGAGGCCCCCGCCACAACACCCAGCAGCATTTTTTTTACAATACTTATGGTAAATCCTTAATATCTAAAATATTAAACTTCTAACAGTGGTGACCCAGCTGAATCTGAACTCCCCCATACCTGCCATATATGCAGTCAGAGAAGGGTGGTAAGTTGGCAGTTCAATTTATTTATAGAAGTAATAGTAAAAACTTTTATTTTTAGACAGGAAATAAAAATGACACCTCTTATTTTTGGTGGTGTTGCTGTTTCTTTGGTAGATGAGGTTGCACTTGCTTTCAATCTGGCTATTAACTGCTGCAACGTGAGCTGGGTCTGCTGCTTCATTGCTGCTTTATCTGGAAGATATTTCAAACATGGAAGACAGGGTGGCCTGCTCAGAGAGGTGGTGGAAGTCCTTCCATGATGGCAGAAGGGTGCAGGACCCTCTTCTGGTGTTCTTTGGTGGTGTCTTCCGCTGATTCAGAGATCCTTTGAACATCTGGGAATTGAACTTGATGCTGTGCCGGTTAAGGTGTCCTGAATTTAATCTAGCTCTGGTGCAGTATTTTTAATACAGGGATATAAAACTTTCTCCTTTGAATTATGAGAGGTGGGTAGTCATTATTAAAAAAAAAAAAGATCACATAGTTGTACTTCACAGTTTTTTTGCTGCTGTGCCCTGTGAATAGGTGGTGCTTGGCTGTGAACTTCAGTACATATGAACATAGGATGAAGCCGGCAGATAAAGGCCTATCAGCCTATCAAGTCTGCTGGAGTGTGCCACTCTTAGTGCTGTGCACTGATGCTGTCCCCACTTCCCCTCACCCCCCTCCCCACCAACTGATCCCACTGGTTCACCCTTCCTCATTTTGATTTTGCCCTTAAGTTTATCTCACCCCCCTTAAATACCCCCACTGATGCCCTTGAAACCAGTTCCTCTAGGAGAGCATTCCATGCTGTCACCACCCTCTCAGTGAGAAAGTGCCTCCTCATCACTCTTCTAAACTTCCCCCCTCCAACTTTAGACTATGCCTTCTTGTAATTCCTTCCTTTCTAATTTTAAGCAGACCCTCATGACTTACCCTATTACTGCCCTTCAAGTATTTAAATGTCTCTAACATATTCCCCCATTCCGTCTGTCCTCAAGAGAGTGCATATTGAGCATCTGTAGCCTCTCCTCATAGGGCTTTTCCCTCATCCCTCTCAACATCTTGGTTGCTCTCCTCTATACCCCCTCCAACAGTCTGATGTCCTTTTTTAAGTATGGATGCCAGAACTGCATGCAGTACTCTAAGTGAGGCTGTACCAATGTCCTGTACAATGGCAGGATCACATCCTCACTCCTTGAGGTGATTCCCATTGCTATACACCCCAGCATCCTATTAGCCTTCACTGCCGCTTTCCTGCACTGTGCAGAGTGATTCATATGGCCTGTGTAAGAAAATAAAGGATCACAGAATGGGGATGGGCTGAAGGGTCTAGTGGCTTTGGGCTAAGGACTCTGTGTACTCTTTGAACTTCTAGTTTTTAGTCTGGGGGAAAAGAGAGGTGTGCTTTATCATGGTGTGTAGGAAAGTAATGATCGTTTGTCCCTCATTGTCCTCCAGTATGCCATAGATCCTATTTCGATGGGAACAGCTTTCTAAATCAATGAGTTTGTTCATTAGGTATTGCTGTGTTTCCATTAATCATGCAACCGTGTCTTCCAGCATGGCCATTCGGCAGTCTGTGGCACTTATTTGTCTGTCAGCTTAATTTAGGCAGGTTTCTAAATTAGTAACTTTGCCAGTGAGAGATTCAAAATTGCCTGCCATTTTGGCCCAGAATGCATGGAGTTCACACACGATAATGCCTGATTTCCTTCCTTTCTTGACTGATTTAGGAGGTTTAGTTGGGGAGCCATGCTTAGAGCAGGACAGGCTGGAGGCCACGGATGCCACACTCTCTGAGCCAGAGCTCTGAAATCTGCTTACTGGATTTTGTTTGGGAACTTGACTTGCCCATGCTGCTTTGCTTCCGATACCTCTATGGTACAATGAGTTTTATTTCTCTCTGAAGCTATTTAGAGGTACTTTCAAGGTGGCAAAGATGGAGATCTAGTCTGTGTCAACCATCACAAGCAGTGACATCACTGGAAGACCCTGCACCATCCTTTCAAACAAGTGTTGAATCTTTTGGTGGGAAGTACCCTAACCTCCTCTTGGCCGTAGACAGGTAGCACCTGGACAAATTCCATCATTCATGCTACTTGCCTTTGGACCCTCCCCAGCTCCTAAACTCTCCCTGTACTACCTGAGAACCATCCCATACTTGATCATTTGTCTCCAGGTGGACAATGATATCCAGCTCCCAACACTGCTCTGCTGCCCTTGTGATCTTAGGATCCACTGTCCATCCCTCCAAGATGGGGTATTATGTAGGTTCCTAACCTCCCTGTCTCCACCCTTCCTGCTCCCAAATCTATGACTCTGACAACTGAGTCCCCCACCAGATGCTTATTTCTCTTCTGCTGGGGTCCTCTATCTCCCAGCAGAAATATGTCCGGTCCCAGGAAGAAATACTTGCTTTTTGAATAAGCACACTGATGTGGCAGTAAATAAATGTGCTTTAGTTTCCTGGGAGGCTTTGGAAGCTGTTATCCACATGAAGTGAAAGCTAGATTACCGATTCTGAAAACAAACAACATGATACAACAGAAACCACCATTTCTGATAAAGTGACACATTCCATGAAACAGAGCCTAAACAGGTAGAAAATAAAGTTATAAGAAAAGCACAGCATAATCAGAGGAGTTGAGTCTTCTTTATTTATTATGCACGGATTTTTATCTGCCCTCAGATGAGTTTCTCTGTCTCTTATACTAAGGTACGTTATTAAATTATATTAACAAATCACTGGAAACAGGGATGCTTCCAGGGAACTGGAGAATGGCAGATGTAGTAACTGTATGAAAAAAGCAGTAGCAGGGAAGAGGCTGGCAAATGCAGGCTAGTCACACTGACATTGGTGGTGGGGAAGTTAATGGAGTCACTGCTAAAAGAAAGGACTGCGGAGTATATTGAAGTCAGTGGATTACAAGACCAAAAGCATCACAGATTCATGTGTGTGTGTGGGGGGGGGTCTTCATAGATTTCTTTGACTGGGTGACCAGGGAACCTGATCAGGGTGGTGCAGTGGATGTGCCCTACATAGATTTTAGTAAGGCTTTCAACACAGTTCCACATAGAAGGCTCATAAGGAACCCGAGCAGCTTAAGGGTGGGTCAAAAGGTGGCAAACAGTGTAACAAACAGGTTAAGGGATAGACAACAGAGGGTGGTGGTAAACAGAGTTTACTCCAGGCAAGGGAGGGTGACCAGTGGGGTGCCACAGGGCTCAGTACTGGGACCAATCCTCTTTAATGTCTTTATAAGTGACATTGTAGAGGAGCTGTAAGGGAAGGTATGCCTCTTTGTGGATGACACCAACATTTTCAGTCAGATGGACCTTCCAGAGGGGGTGGTAAGAATGCACAGAGACCTGAGGAAACCTGAAGAGTGGTCAAGGGCATGGTAGCCGGGTTTCAATGCAAAAAAGTGCAAAATCATGCACTTGGACACAGATACCCAGAGGTGGAATACAGAATGGGAGAAGAGGTATTGATGAACACCAGACAAAAATGGGACCTGGGAGCCATCATATCAGATGACTTCAAGGTGGAGAAGCAGAAAGACAAGGCAGTGGGTAGAGCACATGGAATGTTGAGGTATATGGGGAGGGGTATCACTAGCAGAAGTGAGATGGTGTTGCCACTATGCAGACCACCGGTGAGACCCCACCTCAAGTACTGTGTCCAGTTCTGGAGACCACACCTAAGGAATGACATAGACATGGTGGAAGCAGTCCAGAGGAGGGCAACTAAAATGGTGTTGTGCTTGCATCAGAAGCCCTATCAGGAGAGGCTGAAGGACCTCAATATGTACACCCTGGAAGACAGAAGAGAAAGAGGAGATATGACAGAGACATATAGATACTAACATACTCACATACTATTTGCCAGCAGATTAGGCCTTACGGTCTATCGAGTCTGCTCGAACCTAGATCCTTAGTTGGGTGCCGAGACCCTCCCATCCCTTGTTCTCTAGAAACCCCTATCATCCATCCCCACCCCCCCCCGGGACAGGCCATCATCTGATACATCCACTTTCTGTGTCTGTCCCACCCTCTCTTGAAGCCCTCCACTGTGGATCTCTGAACCAGCTCACCAGGCAGTGCATTCCAATGGTCCACCACTCTCTCGGTGAAAAACCTCCTCCTCTTTTCCCCCCTCACCCTTCCACCTTCCAACTTCAAACCATGCCCTCTGGTGATACCTCCCTGCTTTAGTCTAAAGATCCCCTCCATGTTTACCCTATTTATTCCCTTGAGGTACTTGAAGACCTCAATCATGCCTCAATCATAGATACCTCACAGGGGTAAATAAGGTACAGAAGGAGGTATTTTTCAGAGGAAAAGGTGCACAAGAACAAGGGGACATGCAATTAAGCCAGAAGGGGGTAAATTCAAGAGAGATGTGAGGAAGTACTTCTTCACTGAAAGAGTAGTGGATGACTGGAAGAGTCTTCCAGCAGAAGTGGGGGGGAGTGATGGGCTTCAAGCATGCATGGGATAGGCATAAGGAAATCTTAATGGGAAGCAAGGAGGGTGGCGGGGACCAGAGCCCAAACAATATCTATTGAGACAGTATAGGCAAGGAAAAAAATTGGAAGACTGGGTGGCCCAAGCGGTCCTTATCTGCCATCAAATTCTATATCTCTGTGTTTCTATGATAAGTTTACAAAGTGAAGCACTGGGCACCCAGGAACGGTCTTATCTAATCCCCTCTTAGGGCCATCCCCTCTCTTCCCAGCCCATTCATTACCTCCTCCATTAGTTGGACATTTGCTGCCCAGTTCCTCTCTCTCACTACTTTCACCTGTGCCCTGTCCTGCCACTGCTGGCTTTCCATGGCCCTATTTTGGCGGTGCTTTGCTAGGTACACCCTGCACCTACTCCCCATTAAAGGGTTCATAGCATCAGCTTCCCCCCAAAAGTAAAAGACTGCCCATGTGAACATCTAATTTCTGCACCAGTGCACTAGTGCCCTCCCTTGTGAAGGCCATCCCCTTGAATAGCTTCTATTCCAGAGTATTTTCCAGTCCCCCATGTATCCATAACCCTTTCTTATGATCCCATTCCTTTCAACCATGCACTGAATGCCTCAGTTTCCTCCTGCTTCCCCCTTCCCCCTACCATATCCTATACAGGTAGCATCTCTGAAAAGGTCAACGTGGCTGCCTTCCCCATCAGCTCGCTCACTAGCTTTTGGAAGTCGGATTTAGTAACTTTCAGATCGTGGCTTTCTAAGTTATTTATACCTAAGTATACTAGGACATGTGGGAGCTCATCCATACCTTCTAACATCCTCCTTATGCTGGCCTCATCCTTCAAGGCCGATGCTACAGGAAGGCATCTGACCTCCCCCCCTCGGAGTCCCATCACCACACACCACCATCTCCACAACCTCTTACCAACAAATTCCCGACTATTAATACCCTGTTTGCCACTTTCTTTTTTCCCTTTACCCTACTAGGTGACTTCCTGTTACCCTGAACCTTAATTGGTGTCTCATTCCCTGCCTGGTCCCTTCCAGCCACTGGCTTGCAGCCTCCCCAGATGTGTCAGGTAACTGCATCTTTTTTAGGGGTGTAAATGTTTTACAGTCATTTCTGGTTTGTTCTGTATGCCATCCACAATCCACATCCCTTCCTCAATTCATTCCCTTTTCCCACCTCCCTCCATCCCCCTAAAATAACTTATTGAGAATCCCCACACATAGCTCTGCCTCCTACCAACAGGCAGTGTTTATAACCACAGACCCTCATCAATGGTGCACTAGTAGCCCCACAGTCCCTAATGGGAGCTCCCACAGTACTTACTGGTTCATAGTACAGCCTAGAGGTTGGAGCAATGAGCTGTGAATGAGCTTGGTACATCCAATAATCCTGGGTTTGTTTCACAAACTCCACTTGCATACTGTGTGACCCAGAGCAAGTCACTTAACCCGTTTGTGCTCCCAGCATGCACCAAACAAATGAGTTTATATTCAATGTGCCTTTTCCAGGTAACAATCATAAAATAACATTAGAAAAATCAGTGTGCACCCTTTTGGCGAAGGCTTCACCCTGGGGTGGCAGGCCTGAAAGCTGTGCAAATGGTGTGATACTGGGGAGAAAATAGTAAGTGGCTGATGCACTTTTAAGAAAGCTATCTGCTGGGTGTATTCTTAGTTCACAGAGGATGGGCCCAGGTACTCTGTCAAATTAGTCCTTATCTGACTATAATAATTAAAGACTAGAGCACTAATTTGATACTCACACTGGTAGTGGAACCAGTCACTCCAGAGCATTCTCTTCAGTGATTTGGGTGGCTGAGCAGATGTAACACTAGACCCACGGACTTGCAGCATCTCCAGAACTGGAGCATTGCAAGCCATGTAGGAATCCCTCTGATGAAAAAAAATTCCTAGATGATCCTGTTCACCCTACAGAGAACATTCCCTCACCTGTCTCAAGGGTAGGCAGTCACACAGGATCATGTAGATGTGTCCGTCTAGCAAGATGAATCCTGACAGCAGGATCTGGAGAGAGAGTCGGGTGATCCCTCTCACAGAAATAGAGTTTAAGCAAGGCAGCCCCTGCTTTAAGTACTATAGTCCCAGGCACTTTTCTGTAGTTCCAGGCTCTTATTCTCTTTTATGAAAATCTCAGGCAGGGGTTTCAGTCTGGAGCTCACCCAGATGGCTTAGCTGCAGAACCCACATCTGTAGTTTCCTTTGGATCAGACAAATCTCAGATGATAGGCTGAGCTACTGGACACTCTGCAAATGTCCCACTTTCAGTCTCAAGCTTCAGTATCTATTGGCTTATGTGCAGTCACATGGGGGCAAAAGGAGCTTTTGGACTGGTCCCATTTTAGTGCCCATCCCACTATACATCCAACAGTCCAACAGCCCCTCTTTTGCAGGGCACACTCTTCTGACTGACTTGTCTGTGTGGTACTCAAATAATGATAGAGAAAAGAGAATATTTTTATAAATAAATCTAATAAGTTGCAGGGTAAGTGGGAGCATTGTGATTCGATTAAATCAATCAATCAATCAATCTTTATTTAACCAGGTGAGCATCACTGAGAAGAACTCATTTACAAGATGAGCCTGGGCATTCACATATATAAGTACAGGCAACAGTATATACAATGTTACAACAAATGGGAGTACACAGTAATTCAAAAAAGAAAAGCAAAAAAAGTAAATAAACGGGGAGTTCCGGTGACGTCACACGACCGATGGCAGCCTAATTCGAGTCACGGGCACTTCGGGCATAAAATATTGGTGAATTGGTCATCATTGAGAAACGCAAAGGCGCCCTCAACTCAATTTTTGGTGTTTCCAGGCTTGGTCCAAATGGGCAGTACAAAAAAACGCACTCTGGAGGGAGAGAGGGATCGACGGTAGTCAGTCCGGGTTTGAGGCCTTTGAGCCCGCAGAGTCCCACTCCTCGTGTTAACTGCTTCAGGGGAAGATTCGGATGGCTCGGGATCAGAAGCTACGGCCACTTTCACAAAAGCAGATGGCCACAGGATGCTAAAGATATTACATCGGATTGATGCCAGGATTTGGGGCTTGCAAAACGACTTTAAAAGACTAGATGCTCGTACAACATCGATGGAGAAACACGTGGAAATGATTCAGTCGGAGCACATGGCCTTTGGAAGATCCTTAGCCTATTTACACAAAAGAGAGAAAGAGTTAACGGCAAGGGCTGAAGATGCAGAGGCTAGATCCCGCCATAATAACATTAGAATTTTCGGTATCTCGGAGGGGGTGGACCCCCCTTGTATGGAAGACTTTATTGATTCCTGGCTGAAAAAAGAATTGGACTTGGAAGAAAGCTTTAATACGGAGATAGAAAGAGCTCATAGATCCATTGCTCCAAAACCTAAATCGGGGATGAGGCCAAGGTCGATAATTGTGAAGTTCCTGAGATACACAACCAAAGAGAAAATTTTAAAGCTGGCGTGGGCAAAGAAAGACCTCAATGTAGACGGTCAGAAAGTGTATATGGATCAGGGACTTCCTCCTTTAATGCTCGCTCAAAGAAAGAAAGTGCTGCAAGTGGTTAGGGCCCTGAGAGAGAAGGGTCTTAAGGCCTACCTCAGATACCCCGCAAAGCTCTGGGTGCAGAAGGAAGATGGGATCAAAATCTTTGACTCTCTGCTGGCGGCGACTCCATTTCTCTCAACTCAAGAGATCCCTATCCCAGATACGAAAGAGGAACAGGCTGAGAAGGAGATTGAGGATTTGCTTTGGTCGATTGCTCCAGGCCAGAGGAAGCGGGTGAAGAGACGGGAAGAAGCTCTGCTACCATTACATGCAGACATAGCGAGATGGGTGCAAGTGAAAGAGTCCTGAAAAATGACTTAAATGCTGTGGGGATCTAAAAATACTTAGGCTCGGTCGGCACTAGTACCGGGGAGAGTGGAGCCGAGATTGGACCAGGGTACTTACCTGGGGAATTGGGGATCTTTTTTCTTTTTTCTGGGTTTCCCTCTGCTGTCCAGGTGTGTCCACAAGAAGGTAATTGGTTAGGGCTCACTGATAAGGAGAACTATTAGTACCGAACTGAAGTTTTCGGGGAACTTTTTTCTAGATGGAACTAATTCTGGTGGCAACACTGAAAAGACTCCCCCAAGTAAACGGAACAAGACTGCATTTTGAAGGCATTTGGACTTACTATTAATATGGTTTACAGTTTTAATGGGCTTAGATATAAAATTTGGATAAGTTTTGGGTTGTCGATGATGACCTAAGGGGGTGAGGAGTTCGGTGGTGCAATGACATAAGGGAGGGAAAAAAAAAAAGGGTGAAAGGCAGGAAAAAAAAAAAGAAGGAATAAAGATTGGTTTTCGAGTGGGGAGGGGCAGGCAGTGAATTCCATTTGTGCTGGGTTCGAGTCCTCCTTCCATTATGCTCCAAACATAGGATTGCCTGATTTGTAAAATGATCAAATGCGACGGGCTATCCTCATCCCATCTTGCTATTTGCAATGTTAATTGTTTTGCCCGTGGTGCTTAGCCTCGGTGGCTTGCCAGGCCGGATTCACATTTGGTAGGAGAAGGCTGGTCCCTTGGGGTTCCGAGTCCCTAGCCTTGGGTGTTATTGGACACCTTTACTCCTACTAATCTAGGGCTTTATGCGCCTAGTCTCTGGAGAGTTTACATCATAACCTCCAGATACCTAGCTCTGATTGAGCTTAGGGGTACCCCGACAATGGGTACTCAGTTTACTGTTATACTAGTTAGTGATTTTGCTTTCCTCTCCCAAGTTGAGATGGGAGAGGATATTCCACCCATGGTTAAATCGAAATGGGTGTTGTTAGATGTTGACAGTGCTCAGTTTTACTCTTTTCCTATTTGGTTGTTATTTTTTCTACTTTACCCAGTTTTCTTTAATGTTATATATCTTTGTGTCTCAGTAATGTCAAGCAGATGGAATGGTGGGCCTGGTATTGAGAGTCATGAGCTGTTTCTAAGATTCAATAATGACATCACTTAAAATAGTGTCGATTAATGTTAAAGGGATAAATGGGGTGGTCAAAAGGGCACGCATTTTGCGGGAACTGGGAGGTTAAAATGTGACATAGCATGCCTCCAGGAGACCAAGTTATCAGACTTTGAACACTCCAAACTACGTAGATCTTGGGTGGGAGGGGTGTATGCAGACTCTTGTCCTGGGGCATCTAGAGCAGGGGTGGCCGTATTAATTCGCAAAGAGCTTCCGTTAATAATCCACCGGGTACAGACTGAGGGTTCAGGTCATTTTGTGGTAATTTCTGGGGAATGCGTGGGGCATGCTCTTCATGTAGCAGCGATATATGGCCCTACACCCCCCTCGGGTAGTTTCTTTTTCACCACGATAGATTCCTTGACCCCTGGGAGAGTGATAATGGTGGGAGATTGGAATTGCGTGGAGAACAGTGAATTAGATAGGAGTGTGGAGGAAAGGTGACCGAGTGGCAAGCTCCAGGCTCCTCAGAACTTTGTAATCAGAGGGAGGCTGGATAGACCCATGGAGACAGCAAAACCCCCAAGTTAGGGATTATACTTTTTTTCCTTCGGTGACAAAAACATACTCTAGGTTAGATAGATTTTATATTCAATCAAAATATGCTAATGATTTGAGGGATATAATAATTCACCCAGTGACCTTTTCAGATCATGCTATGGTGAGTGCTAATTTAAGGTGGTCAGAGGTTAAAACCAGAGGGAGTTGGAGGTTTAACCCGGGCATTCTGAATGATACAGGGTTCGTTAATCAATTGAAGGAGACTATTAGGCTGTATATATTAGAAAATAAGGAAGAAGACACCCATATTCGCTTCATATGGGATGGCTTAAAAGCAGTCCTAAGGGGTCAAATTATTAGCTATGCCTCTTATAGGCAACGCTGCACCCAAGCTAAGATAAGTGGCCTGCTAAATAAAATTAGTGTTCTAGAAGGGAACACAAAAAAACTAGAGATGCTTCGGTCTTAGAGAAATTACAAGAGATAAGGGAGCAATATAATAAGGAAATGAATATTAAGATGGAAAATGCCTTAAGATATACTAGACAAAGATACTACGAAACAGGGGGAAGGGCGAGTCGCTTATTGGCTCTTAGACTTAGAAAACAAGAAGCTGAGAGATACATCCCGAATCTCTAAGAAATATGGGACTCAGGTCACTTCCTCCGATCCAGTGCAAATAGCAGACAATTTTTGTAAATACTATCAGGGGTTATATGCTCAGGAAAGAAGACCTGACCACCTCATCCAAGTCCAGAGTTTCCTTCACAAGGTCAAGCTACCAGGGCTTGAGGACTCTCAAAGAGATAAATTAGATAGGGCAATTTCTGAGCAGGAGGTAAAGAATGTCATTAAAAATTTAAAGGGAGGGAAGGCCCGAGGTCCAGAAGGTTTTGTGGGAGAGTTTTATAGAGTCTTTATCGATGATCTGGCCCCCTTACTTTGTAGAGTTTGCAATGAAGGACAAGAACAGGGTAACTACCCGCCCTCTTGGGAAGAAGCATTGATTACTGTATTGCCAAAACCGGTAAAGACCCGACAGAGTGTGAAGTACCGTCCCATCTCATTGATTAATCAGATGCTAAAATATTTGCCAAGATCCTAAGCTCGGTACAAGAATTTATTCCAGAACTAATACATAAGGATCAGATGGGGTTCATCCCGGGCCGCCACATCCAAGATAACATAAGATTATTACTCAATGTTTTGTCCATCTCTGGGTCATTCCCGCCTGATAAGCATCGGGCTGTGATGGCGCTGGACATGGAGAAAGCATTTAATCGCTTGGATTGGCTATTCCTGGAGCAGGTCCTGAGGAAGTTCGACTTTGGCGAAGGGTTTCGAAAATGGATTGCAAACTTATATAGGAATCCCTGGGCAAGAGTGAAGGTGAATGGGGTAACATCAGACAGAATTAGAATTAATAGGGGAACCAGACAGGGGTGCCCTCTTTCGCCTTTGCTCTTTGCACTATGTATGGAGCCTTTTGCTGCCCTCATAAGACAATCAAGAGATTATAGGGGGATACAAGTACAAGGGGTGGACGTTAGAATATCGTTATACGCAGATGATACGCTATTATATATATCAGATTTAGAAGGACAATTGCCCCTGATCAATTCTCTAATCCAGTCATTTAGTGAGGTATCGGGATTCAAAGTTAATGACACTAAATCAGAGATCATGCCTATAGGGGGGCAAAGGAAGGGGAGGCTCCCAGTAATAGGCAAATATAAATGGGCGAAAGAGGAGATCAAATATCTGGGGGTCAGAATGTCTAGGGATATTTCCAAATTATATGCTCTTAATCATGGCAGATTGTTGCATTGATCCAGGAAGATTTTTATGGTGGGCTGAGCTACCCTTTCATTATTAGGTAGAGTGGATTGTGTGAAGATGAACATACTGTCCCGCTTTTTATTTTGTTTCAGTCCCTACCGTCACGCCCCACCCCGCTTTGGAAAGCAGTCAAAACTTCCATATCCAGATTTATATGGGCTGGCAGCTCCCCCAGAGTAAGATGGTCTGTCCTTCTCAGAGATAAAGAAAGGAGGGCTGGCTTGCCCGACCTCAGAAAATACTACTGGGAAGCGCAAGTACAGCCTTTGGTCCCTTTAATGAGGGAGGAGGATCTCCGTCCTGGGTGGAAATAGAGAGACCAGAGTCTTCCTTAGGAGACATTAGAGATTTGATTTACATGGATCATAAAGGAATGCAACAGCTGAATGGGTGTAATCCCTGGTCTGGGCTGGTGGTCTCTTCCTGGCAGGAAATTAATAAAAATTAAATACCGAGATGGCTTTGAGCGGACTCCCAATTAGGGCCTGTCTGGACTTTAGGCCTTTAGCTTGGGATCTGGGATTTAGCGTTGGTACCAGAGAGGCTTAAACAAAATTGGTCAATTATACTCAGGGAAGGAGTCAAACTTTCAGCAACTTTCACAGGAGTTTTCCTTCCAGCTTCTGATTTTTCAGATATATACAGCTTAGACACTTCTTATTGGTAAGAAATATATAAAGGATAGACCAGAAGATAGGGATACTAACCCGTTGGTGGAAGCCATGAGAGCTGAGGCCAATAGATTGGGGACAAAGGGATTCATATCCCGGATAGTGAGTTGTATCTCGGAGTTGGAGTCTGACCCCACGATTTCTATAAAGATGAATTGGACAGTAGAAATTGGTGAGGAGATCGCTACTCCAGATTGGGGCCTAATATGGGAGGCTATGCACTCAACCACCGCCTCTAACAGTTGGCGGGAATTTCGTTGGAAGGTAGTCTCTAGATATTTCCGTACCCCGGTAATCACCCAACACTTTAGTAAAAATTCCACAGATCTTTGCTGGAGGGAATGTGGGCAGAAAGGCACACATTTACATATATTTTGGGAATGCCAACTTATCAATAACTTTTGGAAACAGGTAAGAGAGCAGGTTTGTGGGATGCTAGGGGCCCATATATCGGATAATCCTATACATTGGGTCCTCGGGTTATATCCGAAGCAGATTACGTTGAAGTCGCATCGGTACTTATTTAACATTTTGGTGGCCTCAGCTCTCAAGGCAATTACAAAATGCTGGTTATCCAGGGTTGGCCCTACCTCTGAGGTATGGTATAAGAATGGCTTACTGATTCTGGATATGGAATACCTTACAGCAAAGGTGAGATTACAGAGGGACAGATTTAAAACACGCTGGATGCCTTTTTTCAAGTTCCAGGCTCAGAAAGAACAGATTAATGTTGTAGAGGTTCTAGCTAAATTTACTTGCTGTTGAAGTGGGGATCGGTGCCTTCCTGGCTCTCTTCTTCTTCCCCCTTTTTGGATAGAGAGATATGGGTCTATTAAATATAAAGTAGGACCAGAGGTCAACCACACCCTCAGGAGAATGGAGTGTTGAAAGAGTTCCCCTCTGTCGTTACAGCTTGGGAACTTATCAGTCGGCGCATCTCAAATGTAATAGTTCAACACAAAGATGTTGATGGTTGGAGACATTCCCCCCCCTTTTTTACCCTTCCCTCTTCCCTCCCTTCCCCCTACCTTTTAGGTTATTACTAGGTAGGGTCGATGCAATATGTAGTAGACTTCAGTCATTATAGAGATTGGCTTTATGAATATTGAATGCTGGGTTTTTATATTTGATTTAAAATGAGCTGATCAACAACTGCTTCTTTCTTATTTTAAATGTCCAAATGTATTGTAACTGATGGTATTAACTGGAAGTGAGTTTGTAATAGTCTAGACCGTTGCATCTTGAAAAATAATAAAATTGCTATTTCAAAAAAAAGTAAATAAACGATAAGTCCAGGGCAGGGATATATACAGTGTTACAACAAATTAGAGCTGATACCATGCAGTAATGCTAGTGTAAACAAGGAGAAAGTGCACATATCTTAGATGAAAGTAGCATACATATTACGGTACAAAAACCTATGTACATTAGCTGCGACAGGAACCTACACAGCAGTAATGGGTAAGGAGAACGGGGAGTAGAAAGAAGAAAGGGGCAAAGCCAGAGGGGGAGGAAGAGTGATACGTATGGGGAGGGCTTTACATAGTTTAGGGAATAGGTCGGGGTAATGCTACGATGTGGAAAGGGGTAGGGCACGGAAAAGAAATATGGGAGAGGAGCTTAGAATAGAGAGGTCCTAATCCTATGATAGGTGCGGTAAGAGTGCCATTAACGAAAGCAAGTACAGGTTTCTGAAAAATAACATTGGTAAAGGGATTTGAAGAAGCTCAGTTTCACAGGAATTGAAAACTTCAGAGTTTTCTGTATTGTGCTCCAAATGACAGGAAGAGCTTGATTTACTGCAGATTTGCCATATCTGGTTCTCACCTTCGGAATGAATAGTTAGATGTAAGAGAAGCTTCTCAAGGTGTAGTTTCCAACCCTACAGGTGGGCAGGCAATTCACAATATAATGCGGGAACATATTAGTGATTTTCTGTAGGTCCAGAGCACTGCATTCTTTTGTCATCTGAACATTGCTGAGCCTACCTTGGCATAGAGCTCACAGTGGTGTATGGCATAAGGGTGAGCAGTTATGAATTGTATAGCTCGATGGTAGAGGACATCCAGGTTAGAGAGGGAGAGCTTTGGGCCTTGACCATACAGGAAATCAGCATAATTTAAAAGAGGCAAGAATGTAGTCTGGACCAACCTAGTTTTAGCTTCTGACATAAGCAGATTTCTAATATGGAAGAAGAGACCAAGTCTCTGTTTCAGTTTTTTTTGAGAGTTCATCAATATGATAGACAAAGGACAATTTGTGGTCTATTCAAAACCCAAGATACTTGAATTTCTCAATGAACTCCAGCGGCTCACCCAGTAATGTGTATACGAAGGAAGCAGAACCAGGGAGACAATGTTTAGTTGCAAGAGTAGAGGGAGCAAGTATCAGAGCCTTGGTCTTTTTTGCATTTAGGAGGAGCTTTAATTGAAGTAGATTTTTCTGTAAATGATCAAAGTCTCATTGGAGATCACTGCAGGCAAGATCCAGAGTAGGTCTGGCAATGTACTAGACAGTATCATCCGCAAACAGGTGGATGTTTGCTGCAGAGATACCAGTATTAATCCAGTTAATATAGACAGCAGATAGTAGCGGGGCCTAAAATGGACCCTTGAGGGACACCCCTTAATAGGGTTTTTTGAGGAGACAGGCCCCCCTCAACTTTAACCAGCTGCTGACGCTCAGTAAGGTAGTTAGTTAACCAGTTCAAGGCTGGGTGGTCTTCTACAATATTTCTTAGAACACACAGGAGTAAGTCATTGTCCACAGTATCAAAAGCTTTGCTCAGGTCGAGAAACAAAGCACACACATCATTTTTTGTATCTAAGGCAGTCTGCCAATCATTAGTGACCTTAGCCAATGCAGATACAGTGCTGTGTGAGGTCTAAAGCCTGACTGAATTCAGCAGGTTGTAGGTCTCCAGATAGGACTCAATTTGCTCATTGACCACCTTTTCTAATAATTTGGATAGGATGGGCAACAGTGATATCGGTCGGTAGTTATTTAGGTCACTTACTGGGGTCTCCGGATTTAAACAGGGGAACTACATGAGCTATCTTCCAGACTCGGGGGAGTGCTCCCTGTGCAAGGGACATATTAAAGAGGTGAGTAATAGGGGATGACAGAATGTAATATCCCAGCTTTAGGTAATAAGGTTCAATACTGTCAGCGCCTGCTGACTTTCTGATGTCAAGGCTCAATAATAGATCCTCTACTTGTTTTAAGATAATTGGAGTGAAGGAGAATCCTCCTTCATGGGAGAGGATAGCTGAGGCATGGCACACCAGGTCATGGCTGCTCAGTTGCAAGCAAAGTTGAGATGCTGGAGAGGTGTCAAACGCCAGGTCAGCTGTCACAAAGTGGTTATTGATAAGCTCAAGGATCTCATTTTTATCGGAGGTAGAAACACCACCAGATGTGATTTTCTGGGGTAACGAGCTGGCAGGGCGAAATCCTTCCATGTCCCTGAGTGTTTTCCAAAATTTGGTTGAGCAATTAGATGTGGATTCGAGTTCAGCACAAAGTAATTAGCTTTCTCCATCCTGATTAGCTTAGTGCACATGTTTCTTGCAGCTCTAAATGCTGCCCAGCTCGCTGGTTGCTTAGATTTTCTCACCCTTTTCCATAAGTAATCCCTGTTTAGCAATGCAGTTTTTAGGCTAGCCATAAACCATGGACAGGACTTTTTTTTGGTGCGTATTTTGTGCAGAAGGGCATGTCTACTTATAGCATCAATGACTATGGATTGGAAAAACTCATATCCTTTGGATACCGTGTTAGCCAGATAGAAATTTTGCTAGTTAGAATGTTGTAGTTCAGAAAGGAAGGCATAAAGATCAAAGTTCCGTCAACTTCTTTTAAAGACAAATCTAGACGTAGAGATCACTTTTGGGGCAGACCTCACACAAGCAATGGTGCAACGATCGCTAAGGTCATTAAAAAGTGTGCCAGAATGAGAAATAATGTGAGTCTTGTTCATTAAGATTAGGTCCAAAAGTGTACTGTTCTGAGGATTTTTCTGGTTTGGCCAGGTAGGTTGCTGAATAAGCTGGGTGAGCCCAAACATATCACAGACATCCTTCAGAGGCTTAGAGGTAGCACATAGCCAGTCCATGTTGAAGTCGCCCATGATGATTAATTCACAGGCTATTGTAGGTAGAGTCTCACTCAAGAAGTTCAGGATTTTGTTCCCATGCTGAAGGAGGCCTGTAGCATCCAAGGATGTGAAGGGGGGGTTGACTGATGTAGTTGAACCTTTACAATAACACACTCATATTCTTTAGACAGTGAAGTGGACTTGACTAGAGAAGATGTATATTTGTCAGCAACATAGATAACTATGCCCCCCTCATTTCGTTTGTCTATCCACCCTGAATACGTTATAGGAAGGAATATTGATCTCATGATCCTGGTTTGTAGGTTTCATCCATGATCCCATAACCACCAGGATATCTGGTTGTGCATGACAGATCCATGGTTGTATAGTGTTGAAATGCTTTAGCAGGCTACGTGCATTAATATGTAAGAGGCCCATACCCTTTAAGTTAGCCAGTTCATTTGGGGCTGCTATGGGGAGAGTAGGGCCAGGGTTCAATTCCATGTTACCTGCGCAGATGAGAAGCAGAAGAAGAAGCTTTTTGATGGCATTTAGTAGTAGCTTTATGAGACACATTCTTCCCCTTTTATAGGTACTGGCACGCTGAGGTGTCTGAGGAGTGCAAGGCCCAAAAAGGCCCAGAGAAGCAGATAGCAACACCTTGACAGAGATACTGCAATAGTGTAAAACATGGTGAGTAAGAATCACTTGTTCAGTGAACCTCCCATAGTGTGAAGATTGGGTGCCATGGGGCACATAGAAATAGGAGTTTCCAATGAAGGCAAACAATGCAGCAGGTACAACAATATCAGGAGAGGGAGCGTGTGCAATAGAATTTATAGAAGCAGCAGTTTTTGAAGGAACAGAGTATCAGGGAGTAAAGAAGCATACCTAGTAGTAATCGAGGAGCCATGGTTGTGCAAGGCATTTTTGGCTGCATAAGCTAACTATACCAGAAGTTTGTGCAGGCTCATGGTAGATAGGTGAAAATAATATTGTTAGCTGCACAGGTCACCAGTGCTTGTAGGTTACACTGCACCCAGCTAAAGGGAGAAAGTTAGCTTTGAGAGAGCACATGTGCAGCTTGATTCACCCCAAAGCATGCAATATGTAATGGGAGACCCCACAGTTAAGGTATCCATTGCAATCCCTCTTACTTGTAAGCAGAGGAACTAAGTTGCAAGTGACTCGGGTTGCTTCAGGGGCACCAAGAAGTGCTGAACCAGTACAACCCCTGGGCTGATTTTCAAAGGACATCGTAGGGCTTGCATGAAGCATTGCATCAAACCTTTGTTTTTGGCACAGCTGTGACAAACACATTTGCTGCAACTGCACCTGGTTTTAGTAGGTTGGGTGCAGTTGCGACACTTTACCCAATTTATAGCAGCTTGTGCCAAATATTTAGTGCAAACCCTGTAGAAAGGGTACCCAGGATTGCCGCAAGCTAGACCAGAAAAAAATGTGTCTAACTTGTGGCAATTGACCCGTGGGATAGAAAATTCTGATTGCTTTGCAGAAGAACGTGGCAAGCCCCATGTATCATATGTTTGGTACACCCGGGGTTTGTGGCATTCGAGGGTGTTTGAAAATTCAGCCCCCTGTCTTTTCCACATTCTGAGCCCGATTCTCAAACATCAGTGCAAGCCCTGGCAAATGCAGCTTGTGCCAATTGCCAATGTGCCAGGAGCCCTTTGCCCAATTCTGTATCGGGTAGGGTCTCAGCAGCTAAGTCCCATGGCTTGTGGCAACCTTGGTCGTGCACCAGATGATACATAGTGAAGGTGTGCTGTAAGCCGTGGAACAGCCATGCAGCAATAGCACCATGGAGAGCAGTTCCTGGTGGCTATCACCCCCCCAGCCTCAACCTCAGTGAAGACAGTAAAGAATAAATCCCTGGTGGTCTAACAGACCCCCGGTCAGCCCCAATCTCTATATATAAATAAAAGTAAATAATGTCTCTGGTAGTCTTGCTCACCCTATCCCCAATCTCCCATTATAATAAATAAAATATCCCTGGTAGTCTAGCAGTCCCCCCCCCCGATCTCCCATTATAATAATTTATATATCCCTGGTGGTCTAGTGGATCACCCCAGCCCTGATCCTCTGGTAAAAGAAATTCCCAACTTCCTTGTGGTCTAGAGGACCCTCACCCTGTAGTGCCATTCCACCTCACTCCCCCCCAACCCACAACCAAGTCGGTGACTGGCACAGCCCAAAACTCACCTCCACGGCCAGCCGCCAACTGAGCTCTGAATGAGCGCGTACTGTATACAGTACATGCTCAGTGATTGACAGCAGCTGGACTACCATGGGGATTTTACGGTCCAATTCTCAAAACCCTTTTACACTCAGGGAATGGGGCTGGGAGGATCATGACAATTTGGAGCAGGGTTCACAAGCCTCCCAGAGGATTTCTAAGTACCCTTAGACCATCCCTTGGCTGGTCCAATGGTACTTAGACCTTTGTCCTCTGGGGGGGGTTGGGAATACCAAATCTGGGGATATGGCAGCCTGCATCTTCCTCAAGCCCCCTAACACCATGCTGCAGCCCATTTAGTGAGGCAAGGCTGGCACAAGTCCCCCTTTGATGCAGGCAGTCTGGGTTTGACACAGGCTGCTTTTCAGAATAGCAACAGGCGTGTCTTTTGATGCAAGGTGCCACTTGTGTCAGAAATGTTTTGATGCAGGCACGTTGCGTTGCTCTAAGGGCTCTGAGAATTGGACCCTCTCTGTCAGACCCCTCTGCTGAGCCACGTGTGCATCTCCATTGTTTTTCAGGTAATGTAACATTCTGTGATTTATGCTTCTCTTTGAGATGCCATGTTAAAAGCATACAATTCTGCAGTTTGTAACTCTAAATCAAAGCTACTGTCTGAACCTGATAATGTAACAGTTTTCAAAAATTTATACATCTGAAGTTAGCAGTCTGCCCTGCAGATTCTTAGAAGCTGTGCTGTATGGTTGCAGAGTTGCCCTAGATGATTAGTTTTCCATATTAAATAGAGACCAGTGAATGTATATATTTGTGATTATTTGAAGCTACATAGTATCCCTGCTACTTGTAAAAGTCAGCATAATAGTAAAACTAAAACCTAAGTGACGTGCAAGCTGTACTAAGCATGATGTATACTGCATCAGTTCTCATACATTTGAGTTAAGATGTTTCCTAGTTTATTAGTTAAAAGCAGAGTTGAGTTTATGATGTGTGTTAAAATGGCTAAATTAAGTTTAATCAGAGCAGTCAGATATGAATGTACAGTCAAAGTGTTTTACACATGTGTCAGACCCAGGGTGGGACAAATCACTTTTTTACCTGGTGGCCAGTTTGGCCACCATACCTCAAAATCTGGTGGCCAAAAATATTTTTAGGTGGCCAATTTTTTTACGGATGCTAGCCTATAAAATATGGTAGCCATTTTTTTAACTTGCCTTTCAGATGAGAAATTGTCTATTAACCTACATTTGGGAACATGTTTACCAGAGATTCTGATGAGAATTAGCCTGCCAGAGCAGCATCAAGTATACACAGGAGGGAGAATTTATAAAGTACAAATTGAAAGTCCTGCCTGTCTAATGCAAAAAGGAAAGCAAGGGTGGCACTCACAACTATGAGAAAATGAAAATGAAATCACCAGTCACTACAGAGGAACTACTGAAGATGGGACCATCGGAGAAACACCTCCATGACCGAATCAGAAAAGGGAAGGGTGGCGCAATTATGAGAAAATGAGATGAAAATCAACAACTGAAGATGGGACCAGTGGAGAAACACTGTGACTGGACTGGGGTCTGTCTGCCTCTGACTGACCAGAACCTGCTTATTTACAAGTGAAAACAAGTACTCTCCTAGTGCTAAGTGTACACTGTTTTTTTTTTTGTTGTTGTTAAATAAACCAAATAAAACCTTGCAGATGTTGTGATTCTCTTATTGTCTTGTGTGTTCTTTTTTTTGGGGGGGGGGGTACTTTTTTGTGACTCTTTTTTCATGACGTCCAGGCATGTGCTTCTACTATACTGTTACCATCCCCAATCCACCACTGTAGTGTCATCATCACTAAAATTAGATTTTGAGGGCAAAGGCAGAAAATAAATTTTAAATGCTTCCTAAAAACTATGGCTGACAGATTGCTAACAGTATTTATGTTGCTGTTACTGTCTTCTTCAAAATCGGTCCACATCCCACTCCAACGCAACCACTGTCTGTGTCCTTTGAACTCAACTCCTCAAGTCCGACTCCGACTCCTCATCTATTTCTGCTTCCAAGTCCATTACATCTGATTCTGGATGTGTGACTTTATGCCCAGAAAGATGCCGATATCCTGGTGTTGATGAGTACCAGTGATCAATTGATAGGTCTGGATTAAAGTCCGCTATTGTTGGTCCATTTAAACTGATCATCAGCAAATCATCCATAGTGCTATCAATAAGATTGCTATGAGATATTGTTTTAATCCTATTATGAGCACTAAATCCCCTTTCGCAACCAGCTGTACTCACTGGCATTACCTGAAAAATTGTGATCAACAACCGTAACAGACCAAGTCTCTCTAAATTTTGGTGAACCTTTCTTAATACATGCTCTGTATTTTGATTTTTTACAGCATATTTGTAATCTTGCCACTCTTCCAAAAGTTTTTGTGTAATTTCTCTTTCAAGTTCAGCATCCTTCACCTCTACATCAGATAAAAGTTGCCCTGAACTGTACTGCTTTTTCAGGAATGGCATGTACATCTGGCAAAGCCCTGTGATGCATTCCTGACCACAATTTAGAAAGAAAGGGTCATCAGCAGAAGGCCAAACAGTTGTGTCAAATACTAAAAATCATTTGTAGTCTTCCGACTGCCACATGGGCTCAATTCTGTCACATAAGAATCCAACCACACTGTTGCAAATTTTATCCTTGATCAGTGTGTGGGCATTTTCACTGGAAACAATCTCCTTGGCTGCTTGGTCTGAAGCAGTGGCCTGCCTGGTTCTTTTTTGCCTTTTATTCCTATTTTTCTGTACTACATCACTAGCATTTTCAGTCATGCCTGGTGGAGGAGCTATAGGAGTGCTGCTGCCATCCATACCACCAGTAAGGAGACTGCCCTCTGAACTGGCATATTCTAAAAACTGTGCCTCAGCAGGGCCCGAATTGGTCTTCAACTTAATGAGCTCTGAAATGCAGCTCTCCACTTGTGGCTGTACCTGAGTAAGAAGAAGACCCTCTTTTCGGAAATTTTGAGAAAGCCTTCCAAGAATAGATAGATAATCTTGTTGAAAGGCCAATAACCACGTTTCTTTTTTGGTTTTTACAAAGTTCAAATGTCCTTTAGTGCTGTCTGCATCAGGAGTCCCACTGTGCTGTGTTGCAGTATTCTCTAAGTGTGCAATTATTGCCGGCAGGTTGTGGAGAAGAGCTGACACAGCACTGTGGTGCAAACTGACCCAGTGCACTGTGAAAATGCTGACCAGTTTTTTCAATTCAATGAAAAGGGTGTTAGCAGCCTCCTCCTCCAAGGCTCTCATTCTTCGGTGAGAAGAATGATAAAATGAATACAGGGCCCGCAAGCCATTTTCATTTTCATGAACTTCTGGCATATGTTTTTGGGCATCCAGAATGGCCAGTTGTAAAAGATGTGCAATGCAGTGTGTAGCAATTAACCAAGGCAGGGCACTGTTTTGTAACTTTGCCGTGACTCTGCCACATTGACCTTGCATGACTGATGCACCATCAGTGGCCATCCCAGAAATCCATGGAAGAGTTTTCCACAAGGGGCTGTTAAGTTTGTTAAAGAGTGAATCTAATGCTGCAATGTATCCATCGGCATCTGCTTTCCCCTAGTAGCTTGGTGCCAATAAAGGAGGTATTTGGAGTACCATCTTCACCAACATAACTGATGAACACATTCACAAATTTCCTCACACTTCTGTCAGTGTTTCCGTCTATTAACAGTCCAACAGCAGGAGATTTTTTTATTTCTTCAGTTGTATTTGTGCGTATTACTGCTGCAATATGATGCACAAACTCGCTACACCTCTTGTGATTTGTGTATTGTTCAATCACTTTTATATTACATTTGCGTAACAGTGAGGTATGAAAAGGAAAGTCCCGAAATGGCCTATTCCTTGATGCCAGAAAGTAGGCAACATTAAAAAGACACCGCATGGATTCTCTCATTGCAACATTCATCTTTTGAAAACAAAAAGCCATAGGTGTGGATTCAGGTGCCCTTTGAGCCCTTTCAGCCAGAATGCATTTTACATGGGAACTGCTTGCATCAGGAATTTTTACAGACTCCATTTTAAAAGTACTGCTACCAACAAAAAACACAGATGTATGATCTGCCAGATAGGGTTGCTTCCTACACACCTTGCAGCTCATGGTGTTACTTTGTTTCTCGTACTGAAGCCAGTGAAATTCCTGTGATCATTCAACCCTGAATTTGCGTTTCACTGAATCTTTTTTCCTGTTGGTAGGATTTATTCTGGGCAGAGAGCTTGGGGAAGATGAACTATCTGCAACGGAAACACTACTAGAAGTAGCAGAAACACTAGGAACCTGAACAATATCAGTAACCATTACTGATGGTCTGTCAATATGGTCGCGGACGTCACCCTGGCTGCCCCTTCCTCCAGAAATAGAAGAAGAAACAGCAGCAGCAGCATTACAAACTGGAGGATTTAATTTCACATGTTCCTCCTCATCAGCAACATCGACAATGTTACTGTCAGTGTCACTGATGACTTGAATAGTTTTGTTACGTAATTCTTCCACAGCACATAGACTGGGTTTTATAAAGCCAAAGGAAAACAAATTAGGTTGTTGTTTTTGTTTCTTTTTTCCAGACATTTTTATTACTCCAATCCCAAAACAGTATGAAAAACAACGAGTGGTTGCCGGTGATGGCAGCAGCACAGCAGCAGACAGTTTTTGGATGCCTGCTTGAGCCTGACACAACCAGGAGGACTGGCTGTAGCTGTGACTGTGAGTGAGACTGATGGACTTGTCTTGGATGGACTGATATTTGTAGTACACAACCAGAGGCTGTCACTAATATGCTTGCACACAGGTTATAATAGCTATGCCTTTCTCATTAATTGTGGCAAGCTCTATTTTTTCTTTGTTTTAAATTGGTCCCCTCAAAAAGCCTGACACAACCTCAAGAGGATTGGTCACTGGACAAGACAGGTGGATAGCCAAACAACAAAAGACACAGTCAATAATATGCACACAGGTAGTACTAGTATGGGCGTTTCATTAATTGTGGCAAGCTTTAATTTTTTTTTGTTTTAAATTGTTTCCCTATAAAAAGCCAGACACAACCTCAAGAGGACTGGACGAGACAGGTGGATAGCCAAACAACAAAAGACACAGTCAATAATATGCACACAGGTAGTACTAGTATGGGTGTTTCATTAATTGTGGCAAGTTTTAATTTTTTTGTTTTAAATTGGTCCCCTCAAAAAAGCCTGACACAGCCTCAAGAGGACTGGTCACTGGACGAGACAGGTGGATAGCCAAACAACAAAAGACGCAGTCAATAATATGCACACAGGTAGTACTCGTATGGGCGTTTCATTAATTGTGGTAAGCTTTAATTTTTTTTTTGTTTTAAATTGGTCCCCCCAAAAAAGTCTGACTGTCTGACACAACCTCAAGAGGACTGGACAAGACAGGTGGACAGCCAAACAACAAGAGACACAGTCATTAATATGCACAAAGGTAGCACTCATATGGACTTGTCATTAATTGTGGCAAGCTCTAGTTTTTTTTTTTTGTTGTTTGGCCCCCCCAAAAAAACCTGACACAAACAACCACTAATATGCACACAAGTGGTAGTCCGGACTTTAAATTATTGTAGCTTGTGTTTTTTTGTTTTTTTTTGTCAGTTTTGGGCCCAAGCTCCAATCCCACCCAAAAAAGACTTGACAAGCAAAAACAGATACAGCTCTCTCTGTACCACATCCACAAAGCAGGGTCTCTGTCATCCCTCTCCCTTCCCCCAGTCATCAGACTCACTCAGCACAGTGACTAATGTGCTAGCAGCTGAGCTGCAGCAATTGCAAATGCAAATTCAGAAAGAATATTTATTTACCCACCCAATTTGCCCCTTTGCAGTAATTCAGAGCTTCCTTCCCCAACCCCCACAACAGGACCACCAAGCACCCGTCTCTCCCCTCAGTCAGCACGTCGTCCCCAAATTGAGAAGTAAGCTGCTCTTTCTAAGTATACAGATTAGGAGTCGAGTCGGACAGGCTCCAAAAAAAAACAGTACTGGTAGTTTTATTCACTGAGCCCTTAAAAGGGCTGTTGAACTTGCAGTAACTTCATGGCAAAGTTATGCTCTGATGAGAGCTCACACCAAGTCTCCCTCACCCGCTCACCACCTGAAATCAGTGGCGACTGCAAGGCACGAGTGAATCCTTTCCCTATCTGTGCTGTAGCTCCCGACTTCCCACTACCCACGTGAGCACCCAACTGCTTACCTCGTGATGAGGATACTGCTGATGTCCTACTGCTGTGCAGACTCGCTGATGGTCTCCCGAGTCTCGACTCCTCCTCTGGCTCCCAGACATGTCCCTCCTGCTCTTTCTTGGCCGCGCAGCTGTAAAGACGATCCTGCGCATGCACGATGACGGCAGCTCAGCTCAATTCATTGACAGGGGATGCTGAGCTACCGCCCATGCACGCCAGAGATGCGGCTTACTACTCACCAGAATGGTGAGTTTTTAGAGAAATCTGGTGGCTAAAATTATTAGCCAGGTCACATTTGGTGACCTGGCGACCCTATTTGTCCCATCCTGGTCAGACCCTCTGCTGATCCGTGTGTGTGTTTCCATTGTTTTACAGATGAATAAAGACATGTTAATTTCTTGAGTAGATGTGTCCTGAGGCCTTGCAGGCCTCCTGACTGGCTCCCCAAGGTGCGGGCTCTGCATGCTGTAACCTCTGGCAAGATCCATAAGTCCATGTAGGGCCTGAGTGAACAAAAAGGCTGCAAGAGAGGGAATGGAAAAAAAAACAATAGTTATGCTATGGCAGTTCCAAAAATCTGTACTGACATGAACACAGCCTGGGTTTAGAAATTCTGATATGGGGCCTCAGTACCTGTTGGCACCACAGAGCCAGCCTTGAGATGTGTAGTTTTTGATGATCAACTGGCAGTAATGCCTAGAGGTTAAAGCAATCCTGAAGATGGGTTATTTTTATTAACAGTTTGAAATGCAAAGGTGATAACTCACTAGTTTCAATGCTCATACAAAACAATTATTTTAGAAGTAGAAAGTCTTGCAATAACACCTTACAACACACTTAACAGTTGATTTACTATTTAACCTGTTGGATTAAATATAGCTAAAGAAGGACCTAGACCCTCAGTGACATCATTTCCTGTCAGGAGCAGAAAACACATGGCTGCCCCCAGCCCTTAATTACAGGGTGATTTACATATGAATAACTCTGGACTGCAAAGACTCACAGATAAACACAATGGCTCAATCAAATTTGTTTTTTATGGGCTTTCAGACATTAAGAAATGCTGTTGATGGGCAGCCCCTCGTACAGAGTGTTAATGAGGGACCAGGCATGCACCCTGGCCTCTAAGAGATGCAGAAGTGCACTATATTTACTCAGTCCATGCTTTGACTGGATTTTGTGTAAGGCTGCATCATACAGCCAATCCTCCCTTTTCTAGTCTATCTCATAACAGTGCACCTCTTGGATGTAAGGGTAGGGGTTGGTGGGGTGCTCCTGCTTCATCCTACAATGCATCATCCTCTCTACCTGGGACCACTGGACTATCATTCATATGTGCCTCACGGGGCCTGTCCAGGCTGCAGCCACTGTCCCTTGTGATACTCAAGGAGGCAGGATATGTCCACTGCCATAGCTTGCCCAATGGCCGTCTATTCCCTAATGCTACTTGCAGTGTTCCCTTTCTCTGCTTTGGATGCCACCTATTCCTTGACCTGTGGTTGATCAGATGGTCCCCCAGGAGGCAATACCACCCTGACAGTCCTGGCAATCACAGGGCAAGCTGACTCAGCTGACTCTTGGGAGGTCCAAGAGACATCTACCTTTGGTAGCATGATGATTGTAGTAGGGGATAGAGGATCCTGAGGACTGGGCCATTGTAACTGCCTGTGGTGGGGATGTTTCACAGTTCCAGAGTTTTAATTGGCAGGTAGTCCTCAGGGTGGTGGTAGTCACCACAGCAGACACCAAATAGAGGTGGGCTTCCCAATGTTGTGGTTCCTGGGAGGTGGGTTCTGTGACTGTGCCCCTCCATGACATGAGACACCCCTCTAAATTGGTTAGGTGGACCCCAGGTCTACTGCCTCTGAAGACCACTGCCCCATCATCATCGCTCAGTGAATGTTTTGGCCCAAGTGGGGGCAGTGGTAGTGGCACACACTCCAGCCTCACAAGGAGCTGCTTTTTCCAGTCCTCCCTCTCTGATACTTCAGAGACTCCAATTGGAACAATACTGGACACTGTTGTATTCAGTAGTATAGTCCCAGCAACTACTCTGCATGCGTTGTATATGCACACTGTTTCAACATTGGGGCCCTATTGGTTGTACATGTTGCAGCAGTCATATTCCTTTGGGGAAGAGACCAGGTGGCTATCTCAATTCAGCAGCCATTTTAACCTTTACAGTACTGTGGGCATCGGTGCTGGAATAGAGAGGGGCCACTATGGCCATGACCCTACCACTTTCATAAGTGGCCCCATCAGTTTTTGCAATTTACTAGGGGAGAATTTATCCCTTATATCCTTGGCCCTACCACTTTTCAGACCATTCCCGCACCAATGACTGTTGGAGTATATATGCATCCTAAATGTATATATGTTCAAAGATACTGAGCACTCAAAGAGATAATGTACCTAAAGCTACTTTCACATCTCTTGGTTCTCCACTTCTGATCATTCCAACACCCTGAAAGGAAGACACATAGAATAGAGTCCAGCTATTTGTTTGCAATATTCTACCTTTACACAACTGTTATTTCTCTCTGTGTGGCATACCAGGTGTGATGCACACAACAGTCTCTCACTTTACCTTTCTTCCTGTTCTCTCCATGTACTGCACTGCCACTTCACCAGACACCTTACTGCCAGCCCTATTCTTTACAGTCCTGACCATTCAAGGGGTAGAAAGGGTATTCAGAGAAAATTCTCCACTGCAGGCATGGTTTGGTCTCACTTGTCCTTACCACTCGCAGTACAGGTATCACCCAGAGGGTTTTGTATAGTGCTGTGGTTTAGGGTGCTGAGCTGCAAACCTGGAGATCTGGGTTTGAATCCTACAGCCCTCACTTGCATACCATGTGTCCCTGAGCAAGTCACTTAACTTCCTTGTGCTCCCACTCCCAGGTCACAAGCTTTGGCTTAGTGTGCCTTTCCTGGTTAAACAGTTTTTCCTTTCCTCTTTCCCTTTCTGTGTACCAACTCATGGGACAATCAAGTGGTGGTTGCTGTGCTATGCGGGTTATTAGGTGGATCTCCTGCTCCATAACCTGCATTCCTCTCACCTCTCTGCTTGCACCTATAACATGAGCCAGTTGGGTCTCTGTGCACACTCCACCCCCTTTGTATAGCCAGTCCTATCACAGACAGGGACCTTGAATGGGTGGTAACCATCTCTGTATACTAATTGGGTAGGGCATGCTCCTGAACATGTTTCCTGCTTACACCCAATTACAGCCTTTCCCTTTCTTGTTACTTCATGTGGTAGTGT